>JALRMK010000019.1:0-656779 GCA_026119845.1 Pezicula carpinea | reverse complement strand
CTATCTTCGTAATATTATAGCTGAGTCTACCGTATATAGCTTAGTCTTATACCGTCGTAGGTTTATATAATAGCTAGAGATACTATGTGTAGGTCTAAGACGTCTATTGTTATTATAGTATAGCTAAGTCTACTATATATAGCTTAGTCTTATACCGTCGTAGGTTTATATAATAGCTAGAGATACTATATATAGGTCTAAGGCGTCTATTGTCGTCGTAGTACAGCTAAGTCTACTATATATAGCTTAGTCTTACGTCGTCGTAGGTTTATATAACAGCTAGAAATACCGTGTGTAAATCTAAGGTGTCTATCAGGATTTATACGACTTAATCTAATTAAAGAGAGTCGAGTAAGAAGAGTTAATTCTAATGTCACGGGGTGAATATAAAGTATATAGTATAATAGCTCGTTTATATTACAAGAAGAATTAACTAAAGAAGAAAGGAGGTTCTAAAAAGAAAGGAAGACTTTTATCTTTATATAATGTGGTCTATGTTATCTAACATTATCTAACCGTGTTATCTAACATTATCTAACCACACGCGAAGTCACGTGCGTAGGCGTGGTAGCGCCAAGCATAGAATATCAGGTGTAACCCGCCACAACAGGGTTTAAATCACATGATAGAAGACATTGTTTTAGTACTACAAGCTGTATAATTATTAGTAGCACATGTTAATTAACACTTTAGTATCTGTTTAATCTAGGTACTCTATCGTTAGTGGCTGTATTCAGGTCTATATTATATCCGCAGTATCTACATAATTAGTACAAGGATTATAGACCCACCTAAGGCTAGTAACTCCTGTCTCCAAGAATACAACATACATTATTAATTATAGTACACAAGTTGTTACTTAATTACTTTAATAAGATAAGTAATATAACTTTTCTTGTAATTCTATTATACATATTTATTAAGATAGCTGTTAAAAGTAATAGCTTTTCGAGGGGATACAAGGTGTGCACATCCCTGGGGCTATAGCGGCTGGGTATATACTGCGGATGTGCTACCATTTGAGAATGTATAGATTTGCTTCTCTATTACATGAATCTCTACTGTGGTGGTGAAAGTTTAAGAAAAGCAGGTTTCTATAACTGTGCTTCATTTCTTCTAACTAAATAAGGGAGGGTACATTGCGTGTTACTGGCTTCGGTATTGATTAAGTTTCAGCGCCGCAGTTTTCCACAGTTGAGAAGTAGAATGCCGAATGCGCCGAGATTTTGCAGCTGCAGGATGTAAAGTCAGTTGTGCTAGGCAACACACTCCTATAAATAATGGACTGCAGCTGGACGAAACAACTGGATTGCAGGTATTGGCATCACACCGCCAATCCATTCTTCCGCGTCATATGTGAGTGGTCCCATTTGGTATTTTAGAAGATATCGTGAAGTGTTCAGCGATGAAGTTGAGGCGCAGCATATTTATCAGTTCATCTGACGATGAGTTCTGCATGTTTAATCTAGGCAAAACAAACCCCGCCTCCTTTCTTGTAGCGAGATTCTTATTTGGACGTCTTCGACGCTTTCGCTCGTAATTGGCAACTCGGTCCTCGGTACGGTACCGTATGCTGGTACAACTGCGGCTTCGATTTCAGCTGATGAGCTACAATCCAGCGAAGTTACGGAAGTATCTTATGGAAGATACTGCTCAACTGTTCTGAGCTGCCAAGCTTGCGCTACTGTACTCCCATGCATGACAACCCAAAACACAATCCTCCCAAGTTCAAGCTGACAAGCAGAATAGAAGAATACTGAGCAGAATTCACTTACCGACAAAAGATCTGCTCACCCGACTGTTTTGCTTCGAATTACCATTGCTAGTCTCGACGATCGTTGCGCAATGGTCGTTGATCCCGGGAGGAAGCGAGCGTCAGCCTGTCAGGAACATTGGTGCAGATTTTGCTAGGCATTAGCTCTAGCATAAGCCACGAGGCCACGTCCTCCCATCGCCAAGTTTGCTCAGCGTCATCGGCTAGCCATGCGAAAAAGTACGAAATCACATTCCTGATACGCTCTCCCAATCAATCCTCACTTCCAAGATGAACAATACACGTACGGGCCTCGCAACGGCTTGTGCGGCGTGACGCAAACAGTAAGTGCCAAACTGCAGTGCTTACCTTACGATCCTTAGCTCTTCTTTGCATCTCGAGATGCAGCTCCAGTCTTGAAGCCAAGAGGATGGTGGGAAAGGTATAAGAGCTTGTGTCTGCCCCGATTCTGAGAGACTTTCATTACAAGTCACTTCTCCTCATTGAGCTTAACATAATCATATATCTTATCTCAACTCCAAAACATAATCTTTAACATCTTATCACTATTCAAATATGAAAGCCACTAGCTTTGTCCTCTTGGGCCTTGCCTCCATTGCCACAGTCATGGCAAGTTTCCATCTCCTTGTCATAAAGTGCCATTAATAACAAAACACGCAGGCAACAGCAGTAGACCGACGAGATGATTGGTGGGGGGGACCAAACAACCCAAATGACCCAAACAGCGACTGGGACGACGAGTGGGACGACGGCTGGGATGACTGGGACAACTGGAACGATTGGAACTCGGACACCCCCGGCTTTTGGGGTACAGCCACCACAAATCCTGCCGCCATGTCATCCTACAGCTCGGTTTGGGGTTCTCTTGCTTCTCAAGCATCGGTAGCGTGGAGCTCTCTCTCATCAGAGTACGCCTCTGCCACCGCCGTTGCAAGTGCAAATCCAACTTCGATTCGCTCTTCTATCGGGAGCAAGGCTAGCTCTATCCAGTCTTCAGTTAGCAGTCAGCTCTCTACTGCTCGGGCTGGCGTTGCTGTTGCCAACCCTACAGGTGCAACTACGGTTTTGGCTACCACTACCGATGCTTCCGGTGCCACTATCACGACTGCCAGGACAAGCACTAGCACCGGCAATGCTGCCAGGGCTTACCAGACTGGCCTTGGAGCTGCTGCCCTTTTTGGTGGTGCAGCTGCCTTTGCTGCTAACATTTGATGGTGGGAATTGTGAAATCGATGGGAACTGTGAGATGGATAGGGATCGTGTGATTGATGGGTACATGATGAGCAGAGAGGTTATATTTGGATTGCAATTTGTGCGTTGAATTTTATCGGTGCTGGAGGTATGTAGTTGTTGCCTCAGGGAGAATAGGAACGCACTCATTACACACAGTCCAACTTCAAGTGCAGGATTAAATTTGGCATAATTTGCAAACTAAACAAAACAATTTTATGTCTAAGCACTTAGACTCTCTCATTCGTCTTAAGTCCAAGCATATATACCGTAAGCGAGCAGGTATAATATACTGATGTCAGCTGTGTATGATTACACACGTGATATTGTAATCAGCACAACACGTAGAGGTTTATAACTAATTTAGTCTGGGAAAGTCCTCATAGAATCAATTTGTACATACTTTAAGCACATCTGCCTTTCAATTAAATGTATTATTTCCAAACATACTTTTTTGACCGCCTGTTAGGGAAAGTTATAGCGACCTTTTAGATTCTCTACTCGAGTACGTACAAGCTGTAAGCTGTAAGCGAGAATAACAAAACATCGCTTGTAGGGGTCACAGTCACCTAATTCCTATTGCCTCTTACTAGATTTCTACATAGAGCAGGACTTTTACAGTGTGTCTTGTGACTGCAACTAATTAAAAGTCAGGCTATGTGCCCACTGCGAAGGATGTAAGTTCTTTTACACTGAAACATGAAAGTCAGACGCTGTAATTAGGGTGTAAGCCTTCGCAAGACTAGTCCTTTTGTAAATGAAGCACAGTGAGCCTTGATTCTAGTTTTCGCGCCCATAAGACCTACACATATTGTTAATATTCTTACCTTTCATTTGAAACGCCTACCTAATTTAGCTACAAAAGATGCATGTGATTGAAAGTGTTCGAAGCCTATGCAAAGGTTGACTGTGTCGGCCTTTCTGTGCGGCATCTAGGTTCTGTTATAGCCATTCACGGGGCAAGAAACTTTACATATTTACGTCTATCAATTACAGGAAAAGTACTATTAGCTATGACATACTACCATTCCACAACAAGTGCACGTTTCAGTAAACCTGACGGTATAATAAATAAGCTGTTATGTCCTAGATAAATCACTTACAGTACCTTGGTATTTTAAATGGAGGTTACGAGTGTTATTCGACACTTGACGTCAACACAGGGCCTAGGAAGAGCATTAGTGGACGAACCTTCAGTTCCAGCAGCCCAAACGGCTTGCGCATATACATACCACTAAACCTACCTACCTACTTTTATACCGCCCCTATTTAAACACTCACTGGTCAACCAGGCAGTGTTCGAGGATACACCTTCACTATTTCCTGTCCTCATTCACCTATGTTTACGAAGATCTTCGGAGAAAACTTGTACGCAAATAAATCGATGTTTATAAGAGCGTAAATGTGAGATTAGACAAGACACTTGCAGACAATTAATGGCCTTGATAGAGTTTTTACTTTGATCACACTTTGAATTATTTCCTTATCTGCTTTAATGATAGTTCTCTGAAGAATACTTCCAGAGATATCACGCATTCTTAATATCAACCTATGTGTAAAAGGTAGGAAAAGTACAACTAGACAGGGATCTCTTTTAAATGGATAAACTTTTAAGAAATAAGTTTCTCCATGTCCTACTCCTTCCTGGTCAACTTTCTTCCCAGAAAGGACACAGTCCCAAAAAGACCATAGCATCGAAGTACCTACAGCCTTCTCTTTCTGGTTCGAGTCTTTCAAAAAGGTCTCCTTCCTCCCAGGGAAATTTCCATCCCAAGCCCATTCGATCCTATCAGTCTTGCTATGTGTACCGACCTCGAAGTCAAACACATAAAATTCTGCAAAGTATCCTGCGGCAGATCTTCCCCGACTTGCAATTTCATCGTACACCATCAACCAAGTGAAAATATCCAAGTGATAGTGCTGCATTTTGTAAGTTTCACTCTCCATACTCTGTATACGGAAGAAAAGTGAAGCATCTTGCACAAAGACAACGATGGACCAATTCTGGATGGAATTCCAGTACCGTCCGCAATACTCATCGGGCTTTGGGTTCGTCTCATCTGTAGATTCTCTAGAACCTTCTATTTAATAAGAACATAAACACTGGTACAAGGTGCTCCCGACCTGGCTATATGCAATGCTAAAAGTGCGGCTGGCATGAGTGGCGCACGACTCTATCGAGCGCCAGCATGAAAAGCAACCATAGGCGGACTTGGCCCTTGAGAGCTAGCCAAATGGCAATCTCTTGGAGTTCTGAGGTTGATTGTAGAGGCTTTGGGCTGGATTCCATTTTGTCATGGATTAGCTAGGACTCATAGCATCAAACGGTCGGAGCATGCTGGCACGCAGCATACGTTAATTAACTTAATTGGCAATGCTTCGTGCTGTGCGTCCAATGTTGACTTCCGGGATGGAGGTTTGATATTAAGTTTCAGCTAAAGGTCTCACTTCAAATTTGTTATTGACCACAAAGTCAACAGAGCGTGGGAAATTGTAGCTGGATCATTAGAATACTCAAGAGCCATAGGGTAAGTGTATTCTCAGCGTACAAGTCAGATCATTAGCCTTGGCACGATTTTAGACCATGATAGAAGACCACTTTTGCCCCAATCGGATTAAGATCTTTAGAAATCTTTGATATTACATATAACCCTAACAAGCTATTTCACATGGGATTGCCGCCCAGTTGAGGTGGATACTTCTTTCACTGAGGTAGAAGTATTTGAATATGGGATTATGGGACAATCCTCTCTTGACTATCATTCATGATAACGGTGACCTCGCCGGCCACCTTTTTGTTGTTCCCCTTTCTCCAGTTCTTGCAACCTCGAAGTTCATAGGGGTTTCTTAAGATATTCGTTCCTGATAGCTGTCTCCTTACACCATCGCCACTAATGGCGCCTTTGGTGCTGAATCTAGAATTCATTTTAAAAAGTTTGCTTAGCGAGGATATACTTCCAGAGACCAAGCCTAGATTGAATTCTACGTTCAGCCATATGAGTGATACTGCCTAGGAGTCTATAAGATGAATTTTTAGTATGGGTACCGGGTGAAGAATATGTTTAGGGGTCCTAACAAGTATAGTCCGTAAAGTCTTTTGTGTATGCCAATGTGGTAAATCGGACGAGTGGAGCTATACATGCCACGAACCCCATATATGTGTGTGTGAGTGTAGTTATGACAGTATTTTGAAAGCTCTAATCACAGCAATAATTCAAGTAAGCTGAGCACATACCCAAACTGAACAAGCCAATCATAACCAGACGTCTATTAAGTGGCATCTTGAGTGCCCATATGCTCGGCATTGGGAGAACAATGATAATGACATCCAATATGAACATGGTAATACCTTGATACATCGCGAGGCCGAAGACCGTATCTACTGGAAAGCATTTCATATCTGTTACAGTCAGGTCATACGCTGCTCTATTCATAATAAGCATTGCTTTGCAGGTAATTTAGATCATGAAGCACCAACTGTACAGGAGTGCATTGAAATATCAATGCCGACTCGCCGGTAATCGTGAAGACTATCATGAACCCTATCATAGCTAAACCGATTTTCTGGATGTGATCTGTATAAAAATTTTTAGATGTGAATCTTTGGTTTGAATAAAAATGCGAACTATACATTGTGGAAAGACTCGCATAATGAATAGTAATAAACTGGATTTAACAATCGTTGAAACAAATAGATACGAGCATGTTGCAACATAGTATATCTTCATGGGCCGTAGAATTAGTGGGAGATTATCAACGACAAGAGCAGCCAAGAGACTAACCTTGTAGCACATGGCTAGATCCGCAATAGAAACTTCGACTCGATGTTGCCCAACTCCGTATGAGCAAAGTGTAAGACTAAGTGTGGCAAAAGCTAAGACCAGAAACTAAAAATATTCCCCTTAGCAAAAGTACACAGCCTGAGAAGCACGGAACTCACAAGAGCAAGAATGACGATATAGTCATCAAGTCCAAATGTCCTCGTAAAGAACTTACGAATATAGAGCTACCAGGATTAGTATAACGAGTAGTGCGTGTTGGTAACAGAAGTATACATACCCGAAGCGAACATACTATCAAAGTTACTGCAGAAAATGCTGCAATAACGACTCTGGTAATAACAACCATACTGTCATTGACACCATGTTTGTAAATTGCCCCTTCATTCCCGAAAACATCCAGATCCAAAATGGGCGACATTATAATTGTTATGATCGAGCATGAATCCCGTTACTAATTTGCCGATTGCCTTCCGACTGAGATGTATATTCAACATCTGAACTGAAGGGCCAATGGCCAGGTTATCTATTCCACATTCATACTTCGTACAGGGGCAGTATTGTGTTGTTTCTCGTTTCATGAGTAGATCTCAAGGCCCATCCCACTTTTGCGCCGCTTGGGCTGCTATCGGTTATGATTACAACTTCCAAGAGTGCTAAAAAGGATTCTCCAAGACCAACCGAATATACTGCGTACGAAGGTAGAGTACAACACCAGGGTACTAATTTAATGGCTGTAAATAAAGCCATCTTCTTTAAAACACTATGCTAACAATGGCAACATAGTTAAAAGTATATAGTAAAGATAAGAGTTGTGTTCTAAAAGTTCTTGATCATCTTATCTGTATATAATTCAATAATCGCTACAGTACTGTACTCTTGTATTAGGACTTTTCTGCCTTTGAATAAAAGCTGGTTCTTCAAAAACTTTCTTAATATTTATTTTAAATATCTTTTGATATGTCTATAGCTAGAGAGCTCTGAACAGGAACTGTAAGTCTAGTTAATTTTATACAGATTTATAGACATCTACCTAGTTGAGTTGTTTAAAGTTAGGTAGTAAGGCAAGTAAGGTTTCTGGATTTCTCGCTACGGCTGTTACGTATAAATTAGCCCACCGAACCCTTGGTAACAGAACGTTCTGCGACCAATGAATGGGGGCGAATCGGCTATTGTTAAGCAAGGGCCGTCAGCTTCTCCCAGCTTCTGTCAATCTTTTGATTTAAGAACCCTGTCTAACTTCGCTGGGCAGTTAAGACTCTTACTGTAACACTTTAGATTTCCAGTGCGAATTCAAAGACTGCGAGAAATCGATCTACAGAGGTACCACCTTTTAAATCAACTGTGCGCCTTATGTGGAAATACACGTGCTCGCATCTAAAGTCTGCGGCCTCCGGGAATGAGCTTACTGTCGGTATATTCCAATATCACAACGTACAAGCCGGTATTTCCTTCGGGTTGTAAAATAGTGTATTGAATGATCGATAATCTTAAAAGTACAGAAACAGGGGAGGTCTACATATACCGTTTTCGGGTACGGGAGCTATTCCCTTTTAGGTCTAGTGCCCGCCAGAGCCTCAAAGAGCCTCAAAGAACCATAAAGATAAACTCCTACAACGCGCGCCCATTGGCCGGTACCTCCGGGCCGGGCCCCGCTGCTCCGCACGTGATATCAAAGGTTACGTACGTCGCAACACTTACCTTGCACTTTCAAGGTCATTATCGTAGGAGGCAGCATCGTAGGACTTTACACTAACTCTTGCACTTGAAATAGCAGGCATAGGTTTTACTTTTCTAGAGAAAGGACCAGAAACTAGGCCAGAACTTGGTGCATCGAGTGGTCTGTAATTACAACACAAGAAGACTTTTCACCAGTTTGTCAACGATTGCTTATTAATCTAGTTCTGAAAGTCTTCATCCGGGCGTTCCGGAGTACACTCAACAATACAACAACTGAACAACTACTGAAATATTCAATATTACCTTTCGCTGTGCTCAAATCTTGACAACTTTGGACCAGCTTGGAATATGGAAAGATATCGAGCCATCCGTCAAACAACGGCAAAATCCTCACAAAGAAGCTTGTTCCATCCCACAGGGAAGAAAACGGCAAATTAATGGCAACCTGATATGGTCAATCAGAATCTAGATAGCGGTACGTCTATATATCATAACCTGCCCTTACAATCGGTAGACTGATATTTTCATTTCAACATAGATGACTTCACATCCGAGTATAAGATCATATTTGCCATCTCATACAGCTTGTCAGAAATATATTCGATATGCACGGGGAATGTACAAAATGTCTACTAACAGATCCACTCAACCGTAGCCGCCTTCGGAGTGCAAGTTTTGATCTTCTGGTTTCTGTTCGTGAAAATGCCTCAGTATACTCCTCCGACGAACGGGATACCAATTATGTGCCAACTTCACTGTGGGGGGTGCATGGGATGTAAGAGTGAAAGATGTGCTAGTACAGCTTGAGGAAAGTGTTTGGAGCCTTGGGAGCCATGGACGTGTTGTTTTTATTGGAGATGCGATCTACAAGGTACTTCTAGCACCTTGGGAATATCCTCAAGCCATGAGAAACAGGCATGCAGCTGGCTAATGTCAGCTTCAGGGAGACTTAGTTCTGGAATCTGAGGTAATGCAACTTTGGAAGGAATCGCGACGCTTTCCAATTCCAACCTACTTCATTCGTTCCTTTTTTATTCGTCATCTCTTTCAAGCGAAGAGATTACTAAAATATTCACCAACGAAAAGACTACACACCTGCCTGTGTAACATTGGTCAACAGTATTTCCGGCCATCTCACTCGTGTAGAGGCTCACGAGGCTTTTGTGACGAAGTTTGCGTCCCAGTGGATAACGCCATTTGTGAGCGATCGACTTTAGACTATTGCATATTCGTTATTCTCAAGAGCCGCCTCTTCCCTAGAATTCTAGCCGGCAAATAAGTAAAAAGAGAGCACCCGAGAAATTTACTGTTCTTTTTACAGTCTTTCTTCTTTTGCTACGAGGGCCCTATAGTATGCGTGCAAATTATAGGTCCCCAGTTGCACTTTCTACAGTAGGAAAGAATGTAGTCGTCTACATTACTGTGACTTGGGCCGCTTGGCAAGTTGTAGACTATTCTACATGATAAAATAATGAGCGAAATCGTGCTACCACATAATCCAAGTAGACGTGATTTGGATCTATATCTCGAAGTGGAAGCAGAGTTGGCACAAACAGTTGGCACATACAGTTTCTAGGAATGATCGGAACATGTATCACAGACAAAGTGTTGGTCGAAAAATTATCATTCAGAATCGAGATAAACTATTTACAGGAAAAAGACCGAAGCATGAAAACCCTAAGCCACCAGAAAATTTTCGTCCCATTTTACAGCACCACAAAAGCCTTCAAACACAGCCCGCATTTTCATTCGCAGTATTGACTCAAACAGAAAGCCCTTCAGCTTTTGCCAATCCATCTACCATGCCTTTCCTTCCCTCACTCAAGTCCAGCAAGGGCATTGTCAAAAGCCACATCCCCTCCAGCATCGCCCGCCTGCGTGCAACTGATCTTAACCTCCTTCTTACTCGCGGCTGTAATAGCAGCCTCAATATCACCCGGCTGGCAAAACGCACTCGTCCAGAATTGCATCAGCGCAGTAGTCTTCTCAGCGCCAACCCAGTCACATCCCCAAGAAGTAATGACACCACATCGGCCGCGGAAGTTGTCGAGGAAGCCTCCACCGCAGCTCTTGTCGTAGTTTTTGTCGTTGGTGATGGTTACGGCCCATTGGTAGGCGGGCATGGAGACGCTCTCCATGCAGACGTTTTGATCCCAGTTGTAGTCATCCCGAGCGGCAAGTGCGTTCATGGCATCAACGGCAGAGTTTCCTGCGGCTGTGGGAGCGGCTAAGGAGGTGGAGGAGAAAATGCCGATGGCGGCGAGGACGATGGACTTAGAGAATTGCATTTTGAAAAAGTGAAGCTTCGAAGTGGGTGTTTGTTTTCAAGGTGAGGAATGAATTGGTGATTGTAGAGGTGTCGATTTGAAGCTTGAGAGGAAACTACTTTGGATTTGCTTGAAGATGCTGTGTCGAGATTTCTTTACAGAGATTCTGCTCTACCTTTATATATTCCTCCTTTCACCCCTGAGCAGAGTATTGCCTCCGTGTGCCTCCATAGCCCAATGTTTCTTCAGACCCCTTTCCCAGCAAACAAATCTCACAGATAAATTTAGGAATCTCACGTCACTTCAATCTACATCCAAGTACATGAGAAAAATTATGCATTCTACAGAGGCACAGGAAATCAGCCATTGCAGATCGTCTTCATGGTAGTGCTTAAAATCAGAGCATTAGAAACGATTCACTCTGATTCAGTGGTAGAATAACGTTCTACGTAAGACGATCTACAAGAAATCATTGCCGGTCCCATACAACGCTTACATCCTCTAGCACAATAGGCAGAATTGAAAGTCGATCTATTTGTTCGATTCCCTAATATAGTACCATCACCGCTTAGTACATACCCCATTCACTCAGGGATGTTGAACAAGCGTCCGGAAATTATTGTGCTTATACTAAGATGTGCATCCAAACCCCATCCAAAGCTAGACTCTTTATTGGCTGCAAGACAATAGAACGTAATAACAAGCTTCTACAACCGCTCTACAACCGCCGATCCGCGCCTTGCACGTACTTCGAGCCTAGGCGCTAGGATATATATTCATGTGGGGATACTGGTAAGGCTGTGCTGCTGTGTTGTAGGGGTACTGTTTGCTACGCCGCCTAGGGCTGAAAGTTTCACTGCACGAAAAAATAGAGGTTTATCACTCCGTCCACCTTGACCTCTTAGAAAGAGGAGACTTGTAAGTAGGGATGGTACTTTTGTACAGGGCAAGCAATTGCACTTTCATGTCTATATTTAGCGGGAATAGTATGTTCGATAAAAACAGTGTGTACTGTACTGTACGTCGTAGCAGCACTATACCAAGGCGTGCTAGTATTGTATAAAGCCATGTCACACGTTGCTAGAACATATTATAAAGATGGGGAAATACCACTTTCATGGCTAACTCATCAATGAAAAGTGAATTGAATTCGAGAGCCAAAATTTGATGTATTTGGAGGCGAACCCCGACTGTCAAACTCATGAGAGTGGGTGGTTGGGTGTGTCCAGGGGCTCGCTTACGATAAATGTCATTACCTAAGAGGTTCTGCGACGCAAAACCCGAAAGTCCTAAGCGATAATAACCCGAAGGCCAGGAAACTATAGCGAGGCTATGCTAAGGGTGAAAATAGGACTTAAAATCCATAGGCTGACTTTGGACGGCACAAAATCCTCAGGCTCTGCTCAGGACCTCAGGTTTGCTTACCTTTGATTCACGGTAAAGCGGGTAAAGCGGCTGCTGCTCTCATCCGCAGAGTCGGTGACCATAACAAAACTGGCACAAGAAAACATCTCACTTAGAGTTTACTCATCCTATAACACTCATTGACTCAAAGACAACTGTTGGCAATTCTTTAGATTGTGGGTTTGCAGTACTGTAGTCATCTGCTTACATCCCTTCCTACGCAGATTTGTACTGCAAATGATGCACCGAGGTTCCGGCTGCCGGCTACTCTCCGGTAGTGGGGAGGGAGGGTCAAGACTAGGTAACTACAATAGTATATATACGTAGTAAAAGAGAGATCCAGTGATAGTGGATGGGAATTTGGAAATCAAAGGCGTGAGATGGAAATCCTCGAACATGTGTTGGGAGGGAGGTCTAGCTTTGCCAGCTAGCCTTTTTATATGGGCCTCCTACCTGCCCAAGGCTAGCTTTTCCTTCCATTTACCATTTATAAAACCAGCATTTGACAAAGTACGGGGATTTCATAGTACCGCCCACCAGATTTGCTGCTGTCGCATTTCTTACAGTAGTATTTGTAGCATCTCGATTGGCGCACATGGCGTCTTCTAGTCAGAAACATTTTAACAACAAACTTGGGATCTGGTTATTTCTTGCTGGGACTCGGAGATTATGAGTAGCCACGTGGACACGATAAGTATGTCTTCTATTATAACTCGAATTCATCGCATGGGTGATCCAATTGTTGTGGGAACAAGGTCGTGTATGGTATAGAGGTACAACTTCTGTCCGTTTGCTTTTGTCAGTGGTCGATGCCAACAGGTCATTTCTGGACTGGATCTCAAGAGGTGAGGTTTCGTGGCGCTGTATTGCATCGTCTTATATACATATATGTATAAATGATATATCGAACGAGAACTGGCTGCCAGGCTTCAATCCATTCATCTATATTTTTTCTTTCCGCTCCCAACTCAGTAACACGAAGCTAATTCTGTTGTCCGCGCCACAATAGCATCCTCACATACCCGAATTTTGAAGCCTCAAGCCTCACTCGCTTCCCCTGGCCACCTTCGTTCTAGCAGACTAGCAGTCGTTCGTCTTACCAGGGGTAGACAGCTCTGGAACCGAGCACATGGCTAACACGGTTGGGATTCCCGAATTTGTCGGGAGCGTCTTCCATAAACACAAAATCTCAGCCATCCAATTGTGTCTCAACGCAGGAGCTAGGAGGGAGCACGCTGCGTAGCCAACAGCGCGAAGGCTCCGATAATACTGCCACTTTGTTGCCTTCTTCTTCCGTTTCCTGAATTCCTTCTTGTCTCGTCGATATCCTGTTGGAATAGCTTCTTCTGCCGACATCAAAAAATAGCAGGATGGCTTCAAAGTTGGCCGCTGAAGGTATAGGGAATATCTTCTCGTGGCTTTTTCCCATGCTGTCTTGCATATCTAAAGACCATTGCTGCGTAGCTCTCAGCTCTTGTAATGCCTCGATGCTCCGGAACCAGTCGACATCGTGGACTTTTGTACGAATGATGTGATATAAATGCCATTGCATCTCCCAAATTGTTTATTCCTCATCAAGATTCAGCATTTTCGCATCTTCACTTCCACAATCTCATATCTACATCTTCTCTTTGTTCCTCTTCCCCCATTATCCTCTTCGTCTTCAATCATTTTCTAAGGGTCACTCGCCATAGCGACTTCCAACATGCGCTATACATCCGTCCTGCTCCCGGCCTTTGCCATGGCAGGCAGCGCTGTTGCTCTTGCTATGCCTAAGCCTCAAGGCATCGACTTCGACCTCGCGGACTCCACTCCTGACCTACCGATTCCCTCCATGGCCTTGGGTGCAGCAGCTCAGACTGTGACCTTTAACGTAGCCGCAGCTGTGGCATCAATCTCTTCGGCTGTCGTTGCAAATGGAGCATCTCCTACAGACGCTGCAGCTGTGAATGGAAAACGTGATGGAGATTGCGCACCTCAGCCTGCTGGAGTCTTACCGGCGATCATCCCCGACACCCCCAACGCCTTTTTGGCCTATCAGCCATGTTTCGATGCCGCCAACGGCGCTGGTGTTGTGCCTGGATATACTAACGCATTCACCAACTTTAAAGCCGCTAACAATGCTTACGGGTACATGGGCTACAACACCCTTAACTCTTATAGCGTGAGCCAATGCGCACAAAATTGCAATAGCAAGACAGGCTGTGTTTCTTTCAACATCTGTAGGTTTTGATACACCCATATATTTTAGCAGAAATGAAAATGCGGACCTAATAGAAAGATTTTGAGAGAGATCCATCTATGGATGCTGGTCCTGGCTGCGAGAACCCACCCTCAACAACGAACATCAAATGCGTGTACTTCAGCGAGTCCGTCACAAAAGCCAACGCAGTCAACAGCGGCTAATATCTTGACAGCTTCGAAGTTGTGATTGCTGGCTCCAACGGCTATGTAAACAACAATATCAAAGCTCCCGATGGCTATAGCTTGTCCCCGCTCGGCAACAATGCTATTAACGCTCCTTCAGACAAGTGCGGCGTCAATACCCACACGGGCGTTAAGCTCCTCACCAACGGCCAGTTCGACCCCAGTTCTGCGCAGCAGCATGCAGTGCTCAAAGCGCCTACAACTTACGTCACCCACCCAAGACTGGCTCTCCCAGACTTGCCAATTCTTCAACACTTACATATTGTATAAGAACGGAGCGCCCCAAGGACAATACTGCACTTTGTACTCGGAGTGCTGGGATTCCAGCTATGCGACCAATATGGCCAACAACGGGGCAACGATGAATACACCATTTCATGGAGTTTCATGGTCTCAAACACGACTAATCCTGCTCACCCTCCCAAGACTTGCTGAGTTGCAGCACAATTGGAAAAGAAACCGCGAAGAATGAAAGAGCGAAGCTTCAAGAAGATTCGCATGGAGCTATTGGAATGTCGGCGCCTTGACTAGTTTCGTTTGTTTCTTGAGAGGCTTTCTCTAGGGTAGGGGAATTCTGCGCGCTTTCTTGACTTTGGTATCGTAGACTTAGAAACTGTCCTGTATCGAAAATCATGAAGTATTACCTACACTTTGCATCCTAGCTTCATGACTGTCCAACGTCTGCTTGCCTCATATTTGCTTTTCGAGAGATAGCTAGGATGATGCATTACGGACAGCATGCACAGCTTACGATGACAACAGGTCGACGAGGAGGAAGAGTAAGCACTAGCTCGCAATACTCTCATTACTATGGAAATTTCAACAGCTCTGGGGTTTCCTTTCCAGCCCGGGTGCTGTCGCTGTTCATGACACGACTAAGAAATTCTCGATATTGTGGTTGAGAACCACAATGCTTGAGTAATCAATGAACACGCACTGATTGAGATCATCGTCCTGCCTTCCATGCAATTCACTGATCGCAGCAACTTCGACTTTGTCCCTGAAGCTAAGTCGCTTTGTCTTGTCTGCCACTCGCTTTATTTCATAGAGAGAAGGGCTGAGTTGTACCACCCCCCACATCCCACTTGCACATTTACATGCATCACGGCCCGACTAGCCAAAGTTAACAGCCTCATTGTGCAACCCATCACCGCCTATCATACAGATACGAAGTACTACGTACCCGTACAGTACAAAGGCATAATTTGTCCACTAAAGACAGGCAACACTAGGTAGGTAGGATTCGAGCCACGCATGTCAGCTCAGCTTCACCGAGGGAGGTGTTGGTGCCCGTGACACTGCAGCGACGAGAGCTTCGTAGAACGGCAGAAATGCTGCATCGTCGGTATAGTACGAAGCTGAGTAGTGAGAGTACTGTGCTCGTTATATGACTGCATCGCGACAGATGCGCATCTATGCGGCGAGCTGTAAGAGAGAGAGAGTCTTACTGTACTCTGTGTTTCCCACGAGCAAGCACGTTGAAAACTTTGAATCTCAAATCCCGGACGATGATGTTGTTACTTGGCACCAAGTGATTGTGCGCTGAGGAGGTTGTCGTCGAGGACTCGTGGCGCGAATGGGACAAGGTGATTTGACAATGCAGCTGACTAATCTTCTTCCACCACGAGGCTGAATTCATTAAAAATCCCCCCCCTCGCCGCCGTCAAGCACTGAGTCACTGCTGTCCATTGTTGGCAGATCCACATCTAAGGTACAAAACCAAACACCATTGACCTCGCGAGATCTTCCCATAAAATACCACATAATATACAGAAACATCAATTTCCATCTCCAAAATGCCAGGCCTTGACATGACACCAGATGTCACTGACGATACGCGGAGTATGACCCCACCAAGGCTTCACCCATCTTCTGCTTCTTCTTGGGGATGAATACTGAAAACATGCAATAGTCTTGGGTCAAGATCCACTGATCCCACCTCAATTGCTCCTCTCCGAGATTCCTGCTACCGCGAGTTCCCTCGCGACCGTCGTTCGAGGCCGAAAAGATGCGATCGAGATTATCATGGGCAAGTCCGACCGCCTCCTGGTGATCTGCGGTCCTTGCTCTCTCCACGACCCCGCCACTGCCCTCGAATACGCCGAGAGGTTAAGAAATCTGGCTGACAAGCTGTCCGACGACCTCTGCATTATTATGCGTGCTTACCTCGAGAAGCCACGCACAACCGTTGGCTGGAAAGGATTGATTAACGATCCGGATATCGATGAGTCCTACAAGATCAACAAGGGCCTCAGAATCAGCAGACAACTCTTCTGCGACCTCACAAGCAGCGGTATGCCAATTGCTACCGAAATGCTCGACACGATCTCCCCCCAATTCCTCGCAGACCTCATTTCCCTCGGAGCTATTGGTGCACGAACAACCGAATCACAATTGCACCGTGAGCTTGCATCTGGTCTTTCTTTCCCAGTGGGATTCAAGAATGGAACCGATGGAAGTTTGACAGTCGCCATCGATGCTATTGGCGCCGCCGCAGCAAAGCATCACTTCATGGGTGTTACCAAGCAAGGTCTTGCTGCCATTACAAGAACGAGCGGAAACGAGCACGGCTTCGTTATTCTCCGTGGAGGTACCAAGGGCACCAACTTTGACGCTGAGAGCATCAAGCAGACTAAGGAGGTTTTGACCAAGAAGGGGCAGAAGCAAGCCATTATGGTTGACTGCTCGCATGGTGAGTCATTCTGTCTGAAGTTGAAGACAGAGAAACTAACAAATATACGGGCAACTCGAACAAGGACCACCGAAACCAGCCCAAGGTTGCAGCAGTTATTGGTGAACAGCTCCGAGCTGGCGAGAAATCTATTATTGGTGTCATGATTGAGTCCAACATCAACGAGGGTAACCAAAAGGTACCTGAAGAAGGACCCTCGGCCCTGAAGAAGGGTGTCAGTATCACTGATGCTTGCATCAACTGGGAGTCGACTGTCGAGGTCTTAGAAAACCTGGCAGAATCTATCCGGGAGCGCCGCAAGTTGAACGCCAATGGCCATGCCTAAATGTGATGATAATGTTTAGAGATTTGGGAACATGGTTACGTCTGGGTTGACATGGAATGGGCTGGATATTGCGATGGGCGTTTGGAGAACTTATATGCATCATACACAAAAGTTGCGATTGTGGAACATACAGATTGTCTTTTCTTTCTCGTCTCTTCTTTTCCGTCTCTTGACAAAACTAGACGTCGGTTTGAGTACTGAAAGCTGTTGGCATCTTCAGCATGAAACTGCATGATTTGAGTCCAGCCATTTGAGCAGTGATGGTTACAAGAGCAACTTCGAATCACCTTCAGCATGCATCATCTGAACCTCTATCGTCCGGTCGTGAGACAAGACCAATAACTTCCTTACCATCGATCCCGGGAAATGCCACCAGACTACACGTGATACTGGCAAAAGGTTGGGTACCCGCGTACCTCGTCAAGCGCCGAAGCTGTTCCCCAGACTTTTGGATGCTTCCACTTCAAAACACGACGACCCCAGCGCCCGTCAAAGAACTGAGGCACCGATGAAACTCACCACAACTCCTTCGTCTTCCTTCTGGTGCATGTGATGAACCTACAGTCCGGTGGTCCTTGCAGTCCAAGGTCCTACACCGTCGACCTTACTGCACGGAGTAATGAGTAGCCCGGCGAACAGACTTTGACGTTAATGACCACAGCCTTAAGATTTCCCTGCGCATACCGGTCGCTACGAGTACAGTACCTTCACGAACATCCCTCGTCCTTGATAGATCTGCGAATAATCCTTCCTTCCCGCGAGCAACCTCGAAACGTTACCACTCGAACAAGGCTCGTACTCGCGCAGTACTGTGACTTCAATACCAACACCACAAGCAATCGACAAGCAGGTCTGGGGATCTTGACGGGACGTTCATCCGGATCACTCTCAACATCATGAACGGGATGAACAGCGTGAATATGTTCTCGCAGCAGGATTGGACAACGAAGAAGAGAGGGCGCGATTTGGAGGATGAGTATGGAACATCGGGATTCAGCGAGCATCGTCAGGTACAATGCCCTTAATGCACAGCAAGACCAAAGCTCGATCCTAATGCCATTGCAGAAACGAAGAATCGCTTCACTACCCCACCGAACGTCTCCCAATGCTCAGCGTCCAATGTCCAATCCCTTCGCCACAAGCTCCTTCATCTACACCACTACCCAAGCACCAGCACCCCCCACCATTACACCTGCCGACTCGGACAACGAAGATGCAGCCTCTGGGCCAGCAAAAACTCAAGATCGTTCTGTCTTCTCGCCATGGTCGTCAAGCTCAGAATATAAGATGGATGCCTCCTCGCAGTCCACCCCCGTAGATGACACACCTATGTACTCGGATGACATGGAAATGGTAGATTCAGACGCGGGAATTCACTTGTCTCCCGGTCCCTTCACCAACGACCCCTCGCCGAGCATATCAGGCCGTATCCCAACACCCATCCATAGCTCATTCTCACCCTACGTCCGCTCCCCACAGCCCCCTCGAACTAGCAACCCAAACCCGTGCCTTCCCTCTACCACCTCTCCTCTGAACTCAATCGAACAAATTCGTCGTGGGCGACGCCTCCCCTCTCCTATCTCCGAAGGCGAAACCTCTCCCTCCGTGATTGTGGACGGGCTAGACTCGATGCAAATGGAAGTCGATCACTCCCAACAATCACCATCACAATTCTCTCAGTCTTCACAGATAGATGGGACACCGACAAAGAAGGGACATAGTAGGAGTAAGCATAGTTTGCGGAATTGGACTGCGTTGGGATTTGGGGGCGAAGGGAGTGGCAATGGGGTTAAGAGGAGTTTTAGTATGGGGTATCGCAGTGACTGTGAGAAATGTCGGATGAAGGTTCCGGGGCACTTCAGTCATATTATTACGTATGATTGAGGTTATGGAGCAAGCCAGCTTACGGGATAATGGATCTGGGCAGGAGTTCGGTAGGGATATCATCATTGGACGCGTAATGCACGATTGGGACTGGATAGCCAAGGTCTATCTGTAATACCCACGCACAGGACACACAGAAACGGGACAAATAGTTTAGGCTTTCATTGATACAGCAAGCAAGGTGTTTGAGGAGCTTTGGGATAGGACTTAGGAGCTCGGCGTCAAGGACCTGTGGTTTTGGACAAAAGCCATAATACTTAACGTACCGTGTTGTGTTTATTTCTTAATTTATAGCCCCTTATCCTCCCTTCCCTTGGTTCTTAGAACTCCTTGTGCAAACTGCCAATACCGGTGACAATTACGAAAGCGGAGATGCCTTGTACAAGCATTCATTTCTCTTTAATCTAGCTACTAGTGCACAGCAGTACTGTGGTAGCATTTCACCAGAGCGGGAAGCTAGCTTAGCGTTTGTACACACTTCTTCTAGAGCGAGTGTTACAACGTACGAAAAGAGATTGACCAAAAGCTAATTCCGGGTTCTTTTACTATCAAAGTTGTTAAGTCTACTACTCATTGGTGTTTTATTGTGTTTGCTACCGGGTCTCCCCTTTGTACGCTTGATCCGTAAAAATGTGTACAGCACCCAAATGACATGACTTCTTACACACAGAAATTCTATCCTCGTCAACTCTTAGAGGTGTGCATCTTGTACAATTAGAGTATATGATTATATAAATTCTGAATGGAGCGCTAATATGGGCGTTAAAACAGGGCTTGACACAATGGAATGCTGACAAGTAAGACCGGGGGAATCTACACAACACCAATCTTGGGGGAAACACCGGGGACAAGTAGCATTAGAGACGCCATGCTCAGATTATAGAGTGCGGAGTGCAGATCCCTCGTTCTATGTGCTTTCTAAGGACGACACTTCTGTGAGCCATCAAGACTCTCCTCGAAATCTTTCGTTAAGTCAAAAGCTAGCTAATCGTGGTGGTACCAGACAGTCAATGTATTCTTAACACGATGGGAAGAAGCAGAGATCTTCCATGACGAATTAGAGTGACTGGACAACAATTTTCAAAGATGTGGCTTCATTACCAAGGTCTGGCTCGTCCCAAACGAGAATGCGTACCGGGATCTTATTTGCAAAACGCTATAGTTTTAGACGCTTGCGAAACCGACTAGAACTTCTTCATTCTATACTATGCTGGCCACGGCGAATTCATCGAAACCGAGAGATGGAATGGGTATGTGGGTAAAACGCAGGTGCTCCCTCTCTAGAAGGGTCTGTGATTCTAGGAGTGTTTGCCGTGTAAAATTAGACGGTCCTGCGCCGCAGCCAGTCAGAACTATGCAACGACGTCTCAAATAAGAGTGATGGAAGTGATTGCCGCCTGTGGTTTTTAAGCAAGAGCAGCGCCTCCAGGCGAGCACTCATTCACCAATGCACTCATTGAAACTCTAGAAGAATGGCTTGACTTTCCCGCATTCTCTGCTTTTTTCCTCCATGCTGAAATTCTCCGACAACTCAAGCAGAAAAAACGAAAGAGAGGACGTAAAAGAATCAGATTCAAATTGTACTTAACCCCCATTCATATTTGGTGCGCCAAGACGTCGAACAGCCTGGGAATTGAACTTTGCCGTCGAAGTATCTCCATTTACTCTGGACAGCATTCCAACATTGCACCAAAGCCGTGAATCGACACTACGCGTATGGAGTTTGGTGATCTAAATAACTTTCTCAGCTCACTGTCCTCGCTTGATTCAGAGGGAAGATACTTTCGTACAAGACGCCTGATGTCCAGATATCGCTACGATTGGCACTCGAGCAGCTGTTAGATCCCAACGGTAAACTGCGCAAAGTGGTTGGCGGGCATTCTCCTACTGATCAGATGGGCAATTATCGAGGCCGTGTATCCAAGTTTCTCTGCTTTACTGATCTTGTCTATAGTGTCGTAGCAGTGTCCAAGACCTGCGATGCTTCAACACAATGCAACTTTGAAGACCTACCCGCACCATTACCTACAGTACAACAAGACCTACAATCTCAGGTTACAAATCCGGCCTTTCCACCTCCGCTGGGTCCCCAAATTGGAAGGCTCAAGTCCAGAACAAAGATTTTAGAAGCTATCAGATCTACCAGATTTTAGCACACGACTTGGAGACATATAATCTCCAAGTCTAAGAAATCTAGAAGAGGAGAGAGACTTTGAAAAGACCAGCGAGTCAGTGGAGACTAGACCATAAAGGATACTTACTACACAAGGCCTTACCTCGCTTCATCCACACTCAACAAGCACCACGGAATCCCATCTTGATAATGAGCGTGATCCTATACATGAAGCGCCGACTACCGAAATAATTCCTGTGAATGATACCGCGAGCACGCGAGAGAACACGATCAGCCACGGTGATCTCAACTATACCCTCGGAAACAGTCACGAGATAACTGACGACGACTTGCGTGTTATTGTCCGTAGTCACAATAGCACGAAGCACCTCGCCTGCCCAGAACAACGGCTACTCAATTACTCCAAGCGGCAACCGCGGCATGCAGATGCTCTGAGAGACTGCGAAGAAAATACTGATTGCGTTTCACTGATATCACGAGTGGCGAGTCGGGGCACTCGTCGTAATAGCGAGCAATAATTTTCGGAAATAGCTGCTGATACGAGTACTGCGAGCGAAAGAGGGCTCTTCTGGAAGCTTCAAGCAAAATGGATTTATTCCTACATAACGTACATCACAACGCACTGTGTACTGGCCTCGGCCGAGCTTTCAACCTAGTTCATAAAAGCTCGGAAAAGTAAGTTGAAATGAAGTCACGGCTGGGTCGATAGCTCTTATTATCTACTAAGTCTATAAGCGACGAACTTGGGAAGATGACAAATCCCAAGCTCGAATTTAAGGTCGGTTATATATATTGTATATTCTATATCTTAGGTAAGCTATAGTAGGTAAGGTATCTTCATATAGTTCTTATCTATCTAGATAGATAGAACTTTCGGTTATTAGTTTAGTGTCTTATCTAAGTTTAGTAAGTGGTGATAGGTACCTAGGTTAAGGCCTTACGGAGGTTAGTGACTATAGATAGAGTGGTGGTTTTGATATACTAGATAATTGTATTTAATTGAGGCTTTTCATTTTGATTTACTGTACCTGCCCAGATTCAATCTTAAATGTATGTACAATCCCCACTAATGCCTTGGTTACAGCTCACTACTCTCTAACAAACAACCCCGCCATACCC
This sequence comes from Pezicula carpinea, assembly GCA_026119845.1. NCBI lineage: Eukaryota > Fungi > Ascomycota > Leotiomycetes > Helotiales > Dermateaceae > Pezicula > Pezicula carpinea. The sequence continues at coordinate 634,064 of JALRMK010000019.1, read as the reverse complement.
ATTCCCGTCCCAATACACATACTAACAACTCCAGTCTGTAATCCCATAACTTCTAACTGCGGCAACAAGCCCGCTACCATTCTCGCACCAGTGGCCCCCAGTGGATGACCCAAAGCGATAGCACCACCTTTGGGATTAAGCCTTCCCTCAGCAAGCGCACCTTCGAGTCCCAATTCCCGTACACAGTATAAAGCCTGAGATGCAAAGGCCTCATTCAGCTCCCAGAGTCCCACATCCTCCTTCTTCAACTCCAGCTGACCTAGGAGTTTAGGGATAGCGATCGCGGGTCCAATGCCCATCTCGTCGGGCGCACAACCTGCTACAGCTGTTCCGGCCCATTTCCCGATGATGGAAGATGTAAGACCGAGTTCTGTCGCTGTGGAACGGCGCATCATCAATGTCGCTGCGGCGCCATCGGAGATCTGAGATGAGTTTCCTGCTGTCGAGGTACCCGTTTCGCTGAAGGCAGGCTTCAACTTAGTCATATTCTCAATGGTGACACCAGCTCGCACACCATCATCTTTCGATACAGTGATCCGCTTCTCCTCTCCAACTTTATTGCCCTGTTTATCCACTTCCTGAAATCGCGTCTCGACGGGGATTATTTCCTTGTCGAAAAGTCCGCTTTCTTGTGCTTGACGAGCGAGGGTGTGCGAGCGGACGGCAAAGGCGTCTTGATCTGCCCGAGAGACACCGTACCGTTGGGCTACATTTTCCGACGTTACCCCCATGGCCATTATACAATCCCGAGCATCTTTGACTGGCGATTCCTTCAATTCGGGCCAGAGGTCCACGGGAATTGCTCGTGAGCCGTAATTCCGTGTCATGCTCTCCATCCCTCCGCCAATTCCTACATCGATTTGTCCTGTGGCGATCGATTGCGATATGTTCGTGATTGCTTGGAGACTGGACGAGCAGGCTCGGTTTACGGTGTAGAAGGATGTCGTGGTAGGGATCCCAGCGTGGTTCATTGCCATACGTCCAGCTTTTGATCCGCCGAGCTCTGACAATACAACACCAACTGCTACATCATTTATCAGGGCCGGGTCAAGGTTTGGATTCGCGGTGAGGGTTGCTGTGAAGATTGAGGAGTTAGTGTTACTTCTTTGGTGGGAAGGTAAATATGGGTGCTGTGACGGTCGGCAAGAGCAGGGTAAACGGCACAACTAATTCAAAAGAGGGCAAATGGTACCTTTTAGAACGTGTGAGAGTAGTTCTTCGGGGTAGGCGTCTTTAAATTGGCCCTTGTAAGAGCGGGTTATAGCTGTGCGGAGGGAGGAGAGAATCACGACATCGTTGGGCGACTTCTCGAGGATGGACTTGAGACCTTTGCGGATTGGGCCTGACATGTTTGGTGCTTCAATGGCTGGAAAGCACAATTGGTTTGAGTTACGCGGGGGTGAATGGTAGCGATGGATGCGGAGAGATGTCGCCGAGGTTGCTCAATTGCTGGGGGTTGAAGTGGCGCTTTGGAGGATTGAGCATATATAGAATCGATTGAGATCTGATCTTGTATATACAAAAGGACAAAGTGAGTGGCAGGAGTGAGACACAGAAGAAGGAGAAGAAGAAGCGAAAGAAGAAGATCTGGGGGAGATGTTTACAGTCGGCCCCGCCACAGCTCCAAGCTTCAGGGAGTCGGGTAAAGTCGTCGTCGTCGTGGCCGCTGGGTAAAGTTTCTCCCGAGAGGCGATGGCGATGTACTTTCGTCCTGGAGTTCTACATTACAGTCTTGGTGGGAGAACTACAACAAGGATCGTTCTGGCTTGTGAGCGGTGATAAAGCCATGAGCCAGGTTGTGTCGGGTTTAATGCGACACATGTAGCTGTCAGGCCAGTTTATATCTTCATTCTGAAGAGTGAGCTTCTGTGGCATGTCGATCGGACCCTGCTTATCCCATCGCCCGTGATTCCTCGATTGTGTTGCACGTCTGCAATCAGGGCGGATTTATGGTGCCTTGCTTGCCAGAAACGAAGCCCGCCGCGGAATCTTCAACTCCGTCCGTGTATCCTCCTCCATCATCATCATCCATGCCTTGAAGGCCCTTCCACTTTCCACTCCCACCACCATCGCTCTCTCTCATACCCCCTCACGTCGATGCCATCATTAGTGACACAACGATCGTTGGCCATTATTCTGTGCTGTGCTGTGCTGTGCTGTGCTGGATGTACAGGGTGGCCGTGACGGGTACTGGTACAGTACGGGTAACATGCCGCCGCCTACAGCCCCTGGTGCCGGATTGCGCGGGCACAGGGACTTGAACTTGACTTTGTTGCATGTCTGAGCGGCCGGCGCGGCCAGAGTTGCGGGCGGCCATATCGAAGGTAATAATAATACATAACTTAGTGTAAAGTAGGTGAGCATCAGGAGTAAGTAGTATAACTAACATACACTCAAACTTGAGAAGAGCGTCTCCGAAGCATATCGCCATGGAATTTTGTCTACCGGTGGCTAAGTCTTTTCCTTTCGGCGGACATGATGAAATGCGACAGAGGGTTTCCTTGGGTTTTGAGAATTCCAAGCGGCATCTCATGCCGGATGTGACGGAGACTTGGACCATCTAGTTCACGCTTCGAGACTGAACTTCTATGTCGCTTTCACTTCATCACTTTGATAATTGTGCTCTTCTGACAAGCCAATTAAACTAATTGTCGCTTAGTAGGGAACTCGAATCTAGAAACTCGATCTGAAGTTGGTAAGGGACGTGGCTACGAAAGCAAATCTTGGTCAAGATTGACACAACACCAGCTTTCTGTACCTGAGTGGAACCCGCACGAGTGCTGCCTTCTATCTGGTCACAAACGAAGATCTTGCTCTCGATGATGATGACAGCTACATCTATCATCTCATTGTAAGCGATCGAGTGAAGCATGGCTATGGCGGTACGTAAGAGCACATGCTTCATATCTACCGTGGTTCCAACTTCCGTGTAGGTATTGTGATTAGGAATCACACTGCGCTGATCCTATAGTTTCAGATAGTTGTGAAGCTATGATCAAGTTCTTCGCTGGTTGGCTAGTGGTGACAGTTGCTTTCCCCTCTATCCCTCCAATTGATGAATCGGCTTCCTGCCCATCATATCCCTCAACTTAGCAAGATCCTTCACGTTTCTATCGCTTGCAGTGCCAGCTGTTCCTCGTGCTTAGGAATATCAACTTGGAAGGGGAAGTGACGGGCGCTCGTTCGACTTTCCACTCTGGCACTAGGATCGGGTCCCTTCGGCCAGCCAAAGCCTTTCTCAGACCCTCGCATCGATCGGATGAGCCAACAACCTCTGTCGTGCTACATAAACATGCAAGCCGATGAATCGAGAGGTTGGGCTCTTGCCATGAAGTCGGACGGTGAAGCTTTCCAACCTGCATAGCTAGAAAAGGCGGACGTTTCACCATCTTTAAAGACGGCTGTCAGGCTTCAGCCTAAGAAATATCAAATACACCCAAAAGGTAAAATCTGGCAATCCAACCTCGTCAGCATTGGATGTGAAAGTTAAAGGCGCATCTCGAATCAGCGAGGACGTCGACCACCTGCACTCGGCGAGGCCGCACCTACATGCAAGCTGCATACAAACAACCAGCCTTCAATTTGCTGCAAGACAAGATCTGAGGAGATATCTCTGCATCTGGTGCAACACGCGCCGGTATGACTTCAAGGCAACGCGAGGCTGCTTCACATGTACAGCCTTGTGTTCCCCTTGCAGCTGCAGGAACCCGCCCGAGACATTCCAGAAGGAGACTGGATGGTACAGACAGTAAGAAAGAAAGCGACTGGATGGTACACACAGCACAAAAGAAAGAGACTAAATGGTACACTCAGCCCTGGATGCAGACATGACGCAGAACGAGACGCATCCCACGGTCCGAAAGCTGGGAATCGGATCATTTGGGCTGGAATATGGTATGCAGCGCGGCGTCAGCGATAGAGTATTGTGCATGGTACATTCTGCTGGAATTGCCAGCTGGCTGGACTGGGCCCAGCCATCGCTTGGAACGACAGTTGTGGCCCCAGGACCTCGGCCATGGAGCGCCATTCGTTCTCCTGCCACTGCAGCCTCTATACCGTCGGTGGGGAGAGTGATGGGCCGGTTGGACAAGAGCTCGTAATGCACGTTGGCCTTGTGGAATGGAGATGAGATTCTTAAGTCATAGTGACGAGACTTTGTACATGTGAGGGATGAGGAATACTGGTCCAGGTGGGCTTTTCTTCTTGGGCTGGCGGATCTATGAAGGTGAGAAGAACTTATAAACCCTCCAGATCTCCGACTCAAGGAAAAGCTCCTCATCAAAACACACACAGGACTTCATTCAGCCCGACAGACAACATCCTCTGCCAATTTCACTCCAAAGACATATATTTCACCCAAGCAAAATCTAAACACCAAGTCAAAGACTAGCTGGCCACTTTCAAGATGCATACCCTCTCCGCCATCATATCTCTCTTCGCCATCCTCTTTACCACCATCCTCGCCGTGCCAACGAAACTCACACCTCTCACTCCGCGGTCTCTTCCCCTCACACGCAGAGGCTTCGGTCCATACACTGTCTCCAACTACACCTCGTCATGTGCACCAGTCGGTTGCGTCTACGCCTTCAACATAAGCTACACTTCCTCATTCCCCCTCAGCAACACAACGAGGTTCGTTCCCTCTTCCACTTTCCTAATCAAAGCCTTCCTCTCTCACACACACAACCCCCAACCTTCCACAAAACCAGAACCAACACTAACACACCTCACAGCCCAGACACTTCCATCGGTGAACCCTCCTTCTCAGCCCACTGCAAAGGAACCGACATCCAAGGCTCCCAAACACCCTGCACGGATCCCAAAATAACGGCCAATATGATCCCGGACGAAGGAACAGCCAATCTAGTCGTTCAGCACACGTGGAACGCGCCACCTAGCTCGCGATTCATGGTCGAGAGCGAGTACGCTGTTAGCGACGCGTTTGGACCTGGGGCGCACGGAGCGAATTTCACCATGAGTCCAACAAAGATTTGGGCCGTTGCGAAATAAGGGGAGGGGGGAATGGAGGTGCAGGTGGAGGAGTTGGGGCTGTTATATTCATGGTGGCTTGGCTTGGGCAAACATAGAAGGATACCAACGATGGGATGGGATGGGATGCGATTGATATTTTGTGGGCTTTAGTTGGATGCAGGCAGAATGTTGGTCGGGTTATGTTGTGACTTTTATATATGAGCCACGAGCGTACGAGTAATGATTGTTTAAATTCTAGACCAAGCACCAAATACACCTCTTTCTCTTTCCCTTTCCGCCGAAGCTCTTTCTAATCTACTACTTCTTCTAAAAGTACTTGGTAACGCAACGGAATCAATGAGAGTCTCTTGTCTTCACATCTACTAATGCTCCTGACCCAATGAAATCTCGCCTAATATCGCTGCGTTAATTCTCTGGCGTAGCGTCTGATTTATGAGATATCTGTAGATAGTCTCTTTCTAATGACATACATTCAACACGTTCGACAAGAGCATACTACGTGAGAACCACTAGGATGCCCGTCGAGCAGTTGACTGAGTCGACCGACAATTACTTTCACTCGCTATCTTCTCGCATGATTTCTTCCTTCTAAAATATACAGGATTCCTTGCGGCGAGACCTAGGGTATAGGCTATATGGTCTGGATGCCCTGCAGGGGCTGGCCAATTCTGAGCTATAGACTATGGCATATAGAGTCTGGATGATAAGGCTGAACCAAAGGTCATAGTTGATATAAACATATAGAATTGATTGAAATATAGAGGAAGAAGGGGAAATTAAATAATCATAATCTCTCTCAGCTCCCAACCTTTTTCTGCTCCTGCATCGTCGTTTCCAAACCATCCAGAACCGATCCGCTTGTAGGTATCTTTTGTGCCATTTTTTGCAGGTGCAAGGAGCAACACACGAATCTCAACATCCTTCTCATCTTTTGAGATCAAATTACTATGGCTTAGGATTTGCACAGTAATCACATCTGGTGGCAGCAAGTGTGTGTTGATTCTACTCTGCAATTCAGGGTCCTCGGGATATTCGCCACTAACATCAGCATAGAATCCGTGGCGGACGGTTGTCGCTAAACTTGCGGATCGACACCACGAGTAGACGGTCAGTGTTCCAGAGGTCACTTGGCCGAAATCATCAGTGCCTAATTTTTGGACAGTTATATTACGGATGTCCGCAGTCTTCTCGAAAGGTTGTCCCTTTGTACATAGACCTCCGTAAGCAAAATTGGTTTCAAAGTTTAGAGTTGCCCAACTCCAACTCGGAGCGCCACTGTTTTCGTACCGATAGACGTTGTCGCTGAGAGGAAAAGTGTGCGACCACAACAGCTCTCGATGAATGTTCTCTACCCAGAGTCCAGCTCGATAATCGAAATTGGTGTGCCTTGCAACCTCTTTAGCCAGAGCTGAGATGGCTGGCAGGCGATCAGAAGCAAAGGATATCTTTCGCGACAGGAAATCTTGGAGGATTTGACCCCATAACTTGAATACTTCGGTCTCCCAGATAATCGTGTCGCTGTTCCTAGCCAGATCGAGGTTCAGATTTAGATAAGCTTGGAGCTTTTCGCTAGATAGACATATATGCTTATAATCAGTCGCCGTCGATGCGATCCACCGAGACAAGTCCAGTGTGCCATCAAGATCCTCTTCGGAGCACTGACAGGTCAGACAGTTCCACGTAAGTTGATTCTCTGACCACTTAAGGATCCTCGGGGATAACAAATCTTCTTGAAGTGTCCAGGCTCGATTTTCCCAAGTAGTGCGATTCCTCCCAAAGACGAAATTAGATCGCAGATGTACTCGACCCTGTATTCCTTGACTCTTTGAAACGCAATTCACCACAATGGGCCATCGCGGAGGTCTTGTGCCATCGAGAATACTGCCTGTGTCACTGAAAACACCCTCAGCGACAATAGTAAGCGCAGATGCCTTGTAGATCGACCCCATATTAGCTGCTTCGTTGTGCCAGTCTTCCTGCGAATCTTGAATAATGCAGAGGGAATCGATCCATAGATAACGATACCCTAGACGTCGCGTAATAGCAATGGCATCGAGAAAAAGAGGCGGAAGATCATGCAAAGGAAGTGCTTCAAGGTGACTTGTGATTGTTGCTAAGGTTGTCTTTAATGGAGATGTGCTCCCCCAGCACCAGCTCAAGGTCACCCACTCTCCAGGCACTTGTCCAGTCAAATGTAATCTCGGGCCACTGGAACTTGCGGTTGACCCAACATCGATCACACGAGTTGGTAACAATCTTAAGCCAAGATGACTTTGCGCACATGATTGATGGGACTTCAAACATTTCCGGAGCCAGGTTTTAGCGGTCTCAAAAGAAGCTTCTGATGCCGGGTCTCTGCTCGGTACACGAACTGGCACAAGGGAAGACATCGCATCACCTGTAGTAAGCTGCATTAGCCTTGGTCAACATCACAGGAATGATAGTGAACAATAGTGTGGCTTGAGATTCTGCAAGTACCTGCTGTAGTCGCGATATCCATAGAACACTCAAGATAAGCTAATCGTGATCGCTTTCCAAATCCGTTCTTCGGACCTCTGACTGCCCGCCTGGTTTGTTGGCACACACGTAAATCGAGAATCTCAGTTTTCTCAAGTGTATCAGGTCGAATAGTAATCTGGGTTCCTACTCCGTCACTGTCTAGAGAGGATGTCCAAGCTGGTCTTTCAGGCAGTGCATATATAAGTTCCGTCTGGTTACTAGCTTCCCGAATCTCGATACAACACTCACACCCACCGTCCGCGGCTGCAACGAGTTCTGCGTAACTGGCATGGTGCTTGTACCCTTCTGACGAGACAAGCTCGTCGTAGTCAATGTTGGCGCACCGATCGCAAAGCATGGTGTGTAGATGGCCTGGAAGCTATCTGGGTAGGTAGTCGATTGAAGAAGTAGGGGTATACGAGTCAAGGCAACGAACGGTCTGCAGTGCCGCACCAGCCCCACGAGGTGGAGTGTGAGTAAGGCAGCTGACTAACTCGTAATATACAGCCCGAGTGGCTAGCAGAGTGGTGCAGAAGTCCACAGAACTTGATGCAGCGCAATAGCAGTAAATTGTTTCATCTCTTATTATTCTTAAATGGACTTGTCAAGATGTGCTTAATGATGCCTTCATCCGGGCGTTCCGGAGTCCACACTTCTGTAATACAACACAATCAACAACTACATCAAGTGCTGTGCGTGCTCTAATCTTAACAGGACTATTCCTATCTATAAACTTTTAGCTATAATCATGTTTCATATAAGACTTTTGATATATTAAAACAGTAGCTTATAAGAAACAATCGCTAGCTATAGGTTATTACCATAACTCCCTGCTAGGAGACTTTGGATATATAATTACAGCGGACTAATAGTTGATAGATACCTATTTACCCCCCCTATTTCTACTATGGCAAGGTTTAAACTCGCCAAACCTTTCGTCTAACTGAGAGAGCGGTAGTTCTATGGGTAGACCAAATGGGCATAGTACGGTTAATACCCTGCATAGAGCAGATCATTATATCATCCCCATCCACCTTTGATATTTCCCAGAAATATAAGTCCAAGTTTACAGTACACCCACTCTCTCGCAGTGTTTCTTTTCGCGTTAAATAACCGTATTTGTCAAAATCATCATGTTAGAGCTTTTGTCTTCTATTGAGTTGGTACCTGCCAACAGCCACGACTCATCACCAACACCAGCACTGAACTTGCCGGCTGTATCTAGCCCGGCGCACACAGGATCTCGTGCGACATCGAACGCACAATCGGTATCGGAGAGTTCCCTGCGTGTATCGTTTGACCTAGAAGATGGGGGAGTGAAACAAGGGCGCATTGTTGTCATTATCGCAGTTCTCACCGGCGTCAACTTCCTGAGCAGCTTGACCAACGGATTTATCACCATCGGTCTCCCACGAATAGCATCCGAGCTCTCCCTTCCAGAACATCTAATGCTCTGGCCCTCTGCCGTATACTAGTAAGTCTATATGTTCTGGCTGCCGAATGACTTTTCGAAGACTAAATGCGAGCAGCTTGACGAGCAGTACCTGCCTTCTCCTTGCAGGGTCCATCGCAGATGTCATTGGCGCCAGGCGCATCAATCTGACAGGTTGCTTGCTTACCGGAGGCTTCATCATCGCATGTGGTCTTGCTCGAACGGGTATTGAGTTCATTATGTTTCGTGCGATGCAGGGCATTGCTCTTTCACTCTGTCTGCCCACGTCTGTTGCTATTGTTGCAAATGTGGCTCCCAGTGGTCGGAAACGTAACATTGGCTTCTCGTGTCTTGGCTTCGTCCAGCCGATCGGCTTTTCCTTAGGCCTGGTACTCGAAGGTGTCATCCTAGACACAATGGGCTGGCGTTTCTTGTACTACCTGAGTGGCGGTCTCTCTCTGGCGCTCTTCGCAATCAGTTTATGGGCTTTGCCGCACGATGCTGTCATCGATGGATCTGGGCTCGCCAAACTCAAGAGGGAGATCGACTGGGTTGGGGCATTGATGGCATCGACATGCCTGGCGCTCTTCTCTTACATTCTTGCGTTAGTCTCTCCCTGTCACATTATGTATCCAAGTCACCTTGTTGTACAGTACTCACCATCATGCAGGACACTTACGGGTGCCATCTCTAATATTCGCCAACCTGCAATTATTGTCCTACTACTGCTCAGCATTTTTCTCATTCCAGCTTTCATATTTTGGGAAGCTCACCGTGAACGCTTGAACCTCCCAGCCCTTATCCCAAACTCGCTGTGGAAAAATACAGTCTTTACGAGCGTTTGCCTAACCGTTTTGTTCTCGAATGCTGTCGCGAACGCAATGGAAGTCTTCTGTTCGCTCTTGTATGTCCCCCCCTCCCATTCACTTCTCTTCCCCGAAACCTTCACTTTATAACCGCCAACGTATAGCTTCCAAGAAATCCAACACATATCTGCCATTGGAGCATCTTTGCGCATTTTGCCCTCTCTACTGGTCGGTTTTCTCATTCAACTCACCACCGGCCTCCTCATCCACCGCACAAGCCCGTATTACCTAGTTCTACTCGCTCTTCTCTTCAGCGCCGGCGGCCCACTCCTCATGGCGCTCATCTCAGCACATTGGCCTTACTGGTACGCGGCCTTCCCGGCGCAGCTCCTCTCGCCGCTGTCTTGCGACATCCTGTTCACAATCGGTCTGCTGGTTGTATCGGAGGGGTTTCCAGCGCACACGCAAGCGCTTGCCGGTGCCGTGTTCAGTACCGTCGCGCAGTTTGGAGCGAGTCTTGGACTGACGTTGCTAGCGGTGGTTGCTGCTTCGGTAACAAAGAGCGAGGGAGATCAGGGAAAAGGCAGAGAGGAGGAGCTGTTAGCTGGATATCGAGCCAGCTTCTGGACGGCTTTCGCGTCAATGGGACTTGCGTGCTTAATAGGGGCGTTAGGACTGAGGCGGATGGGGAGAGTCGGAGTGAAAAGGGACTAATCAGTTTCAAGACCGACAATGGACCAAGTGCACTATCGAAGCATTTGCTCGTTATGCTGATCTGTAAATCTATTTAGGCAACGATTCATACAATAATGCTGGAGACAGAGAAGACTGCTGAGATCCTAAAGCCTTGGAAATGGACGGACGACGAAGAAAATGATAAGATACAAAATCTAAGGCCGGGGGCTGTAGTCTGTAAGGCCGAATTCATATCTTAGTTTTGCTACAATACTTAAAATTAAACAAGAGATAATCATTTAAAGACACTAGCGAAACTACTGGGCTTGACCTTACAATGGTTACAGTCAGAGGTCCATTTTAAGTATCTAGCAACGCTGATTAACGACGAGCACCGCTATACCTCAGGAACTTCACGAAGCCCCTCCGCTTCTATAAGTATGCCACTAAGTAGCAGGCGTGAGTAGAGGAAATGGGGAGAGAAGCGGTAGCACTAGGACAGGAACGAAGAGATCAGCAGCGACATGTACCACGATCGCTGTCATGAAACAAGTGATGAAGATATCGAGGACGACGAAGACCTACGACCTGTAAAGCGGCGAAAGTTGCTCTTAGCACCTACCTAGGAGGGTCTAACGCCTTAATGTCACAGCTATACGCCGCATTCAATCGCGCAACGTGTCATTGAAGATACGTAGTCCTAGGCCGACTACGGGTATCTACTATCTCCCTTAGATAATAAGCATCGCTATAATCCACTAACCTCTTAAAGTCCCCCGGCTCCCGCAGAGTCGACGCTAGTCGCTGAGTATCAAGAGTATCCCTCCCAATGTTTCCATAAACGTTCCAAGACCGGGAATAGGACAACGTATAATCTCAAGTTCTAGCTATCATATGTCCCGGAGCACCACCACTTCCCTGTCCTTTCCGAGGCATTAGACATGCGTTCTAACAAGGAGACGACCGCAGAGGCTGCAACCCCTTATAACAACACTATAGCACATTTCAAGGTGCGGCTAGCAAACTTGTAGTCTAAGACACTGCCAGCTTGTAGAGCATAGCCGACCTCTGGAGGAATCTGTACGAGAGAATCACCCGGGCCCCACAAAAAAGCTCAATGTCCTTTGTATTCGGATCCCCCGGTCGAATCAAGAGACACACAAGTACGAAAGGTACCAACGGCGGAGTGCAAGAATCGTGCACCACAGATAGTACGGATGGCTTTCGATGGCAGGTCGATACGTGAGAGCCTGGGAAAGCATGGCGTATAGGTGAATACCAAGAATTTTGAGAAGGTATTAAGGTGCTCCTAAGCGAGCCCTCGGAGGACAAAGCGCATCTCGGTTAACAAAGGGGGGGAGATACACGGTCAAGAAAAAAACCGGCGGATCCGTGCACGAGCCACATCACTAGAACAATGGACTAACTAAATAACCAGCAAATATAAGTAGTTGAATTCTTGTGATGTTATTTAGATTACATTCGAATTAAAGATATATAACTTTGTTGAATTTGTCTTGTTCTTCGTAGGGCTGAGTGCGCCTTAAATCAGCCGGCTTTTTCTTGACTGTAGTAGAGGTGGTTCCAGACCGGACCACCATTCCGACATACTCTTCTTTGTCTGTACAAAAGCCTCGACGTAAAGTTCCCCTTTATGGAAATCTAAACAATGCAACTTCATATTCAATAAGAGAAGGGCGCTTTAGTTTGTTATGGCTACTTACAGATATCACATCTTCCTGTCGACGTTTCTGCGGACTGATATTGCAACTACTGTTTGGTGATTCTGACTTGAAGACCCTGAGGAGATTTTACATCAGTTAGCTGCGAGGACAGCACTTCGTCTCGTATCGCTTGCGGACCTTTCGGACAGAATATTTACACAGCGGAGAAAGTAACTGGAAAAATTTCCACGATGTCGGTAAGCAACGCAACTCCCCAAGCTCCCAGCACTCCAACTCACCAACCAGTCCACAACCAAGACCACAATGATCAAAACCACAACGACCAAAACCACAGCGACGAAAGCCTCCAGAATCATGCGCCTCCCACAACCATGACAGGTGCTCCCTACCGCGCCGACCGCACCCCAGGCTGTTGGCCAAACCAAGACGCCCTGGATCGAGGACAGTACACAGCAACGGACTCAGCAAACTGGGCAATCCTAGTCTCCACCATCTGGGGCAACACAACAGCAGGTCGCCACAGCAATCTCCCCAACGAAATCCTCGCCCTAATAATGCACTACCTGACGGAACCACGCACAATCGTCATGCGCGACGCCAGCTACGCGATCCGAAGACCAAACAGTTCGCGCTCAGCGCATCAAAACGGAGACCAGTCTCAAACGCTACCGCAAGAGCAGGAAACATGGATAACGAAGTCGAGGATCGCAGCGAGGAAACATGTTACGCCTATTGTATTTCGACTGTGTAAGGAATCCCGGACTGAGGCATTGAAACATTATACGCTTGCCTTCCCGTTCGCGGACGGTTTGACGGGTGGGAAGAGAGTGTGGATTGATTTGAAAAAGGATACGTTACTCCTCGAACACGAGAATCTAACACGCGTGATGATCCGAGCCTTCGATGCGCATAATTTGGACATTCCAGGTGTGAATGGTAGAGATGCTATGAATGAATGGTATCGCGGGATACGGAAACCGCAACCGCCAGTTGGTAGCTTGGGTGAACCTGTTGATCCAGCTTATGAATGTGCGCGTACGCCAGACATACAACGACATGCGCCCCTGATGGGAGAACATCTTCGGACCCTCGCAATCGGACGTGTGGGTGTTGATCAACCAGCACATTATCAGCCGTATAGTACGCTCATGCGCCTTATCTGGGGTTGGATCTGTTCGCCGAATGGAAGCAGCATGGATCTATTTCCTACGATTCCAAAGGTGCTGATGATTGAGGGACAATTGCCTGGTACGGATCAGGCTTTGAGTGCGGAGAATCCGTGGAAGTGGCTGGAAGGGCAGGTTGAGAGTTGTTGTCAGGATCTCGCGGCTACTTTGAATCGGCAGGCCGAGAGGAGGGGAGAGGAGGGCGATGAGTATGATTTGGATGCTTTTGAGTGTAAAATTGTTTACTTTCCTCGGTGGGAGTTGGAGGAGATGATTGGAGTTGTTGGGCCGGAAATTACTGGACCTAATGGTTCGAGGTATGCTTCTATGGTATGATGGCAATGAGCCATTTTGAATAAAGAGATTAGGTTGGGGTAGTGAAGGAACGAGGTGAAAAATATGAAGTTTCCGAGGAAGGACTTAGTAATAGTGGTCACATTGGTTCTGTATTAGATTACTAAAATGAATGAGTGTAAAATAGTGAGTAAGTATCCTACCAAACCATCAAAGTGCCAGACTGTGATCTATATCCGAAAATAAACAGCCAGTTCTAGTATTATAAGTTTCAAGCTTGTACTAAAAGTTCATGCCAATGATCCTAGTTTCTTTCCTTCTTCTCAAGCTCTGCCAACAAACCCACCTCTCCTCATTCTAGAGACAGAGGTAGTAGGTAGCGTGATCCCATCGCTCTTAAGATAGTTGCTGAAGTGGGTCGGGACTGGGACGGCTGTGCCAGTCGAGACACTTAATCCGTTGGCTCCGATGGAGATGTTCTCGCCTGTGTTCAAAGCTTGGGTAAAGACAATTTCTGCTACGTTGAGGACCTTTTGGCTGTACTGATGTTGCTTGAAAGTACTGCGGAAAGGGAGGCAGCTGCTATATAAGCATAGCTGACGGTGCCGCCGGTGTTGAAGATGTACAATACCACGCCTCCATTCAAAGTTTTGCCGACGCCGCTCATAGTAGAAATGATGGGGTCGCTGATCACAGTCGAGACTACTGCATGGAAGCTTCGAAGAGATTGAGCTCATCAGACATCGAATTGATGACAGCTGGCACAGTAGAGAGGTCGCAGATGGTTGGACAAAGGTTACAGATGCCCTGCATCCCAGTAAATTGTCGTGCACTGAAGAGATTCTCATCTTGTTGCGGGGCTGCCGCTGCATTGACTGTCGAAGCAAGGACCAGCCCGGTGATTGCGCTGTAGATGGCCAACATGGTTGGCGGAGTGAGATTGAGATCTCGTGAGACTTTGGTCGTGAAGTGCTGGCTGTTGAAGAAGATGATTTGAAAGCTTATTGATGATGAGGACTGTACACGCGAACGTGGAAGCCATCGTCAAAATGAGTCTTCTATTCCATCCATCTCCAGTTCACTTCGCTGTGCAAGCAGGGTATCTTCACACCCAGAAATATCCCAGACCCAGGCACAAACTGCAAATATCGAAACAACATGGCAGTCAGAGAATATCACTGGATATGAGGATGTTCAAACATAAAGCATAACCATTTCCCCGGAAAACTCTACCATGTTGGAGATGGAAAGGCCCGAGGCGGTGGGGCAACTTCGACATGGCTAGCCAAACCCATACTGTAGGCTGACTTTGAGCAGTGCCCTGGATTTTGCAGCGACTCAAAAAGTAAAGCACTGCACGGCCTCGCAGAAAACGACTACAAACAAGCGTGAAATCAGTTTGCTCCTCAGGACCTCAGGACTAAAAACGAGTTTCGACATGCAGATGCTGAAGAGCGCCGATGTAACAAGACCCCCATCCATCATTCTAGACTTGATCATTGATGTGAACCCCGACAAGATACTGCTTTAGCGATAAATAAGCAAGCCATAGCCCCAAGGCTAGAAGGATACATCCGGGACGAGCGAGGAAGCGAAGGCCTACAATGTGCCAACCCAGAGTCTAGAAAATCCTTGAACGCCAGACAACGAGTTCGGGGGACGGGCAGCCATCTTCTTGCTGAAGTCGGTACGTAAGTTAATGGTAGATGCTCTGGTGATGATTTGTCGTCGGGCAACAGCGGCACATGAAGCTACTTGCTTCGTAATTCTTCCGCTGACAAGGCTTGTAAGCCGGGGCAAAACGAGCTGATGGAGAGGAACTTAAGAGAGCAGATTCTTTGGGGACGGAGGCGTATCTCCGAGTGACAAGGTGGAGAGGTCATCCGAAGCTTCATCGAGTGTGGTTCGTTGAGATGTTCCACACTCGCCACACCCGACTGCAGAGGCGCGGCCACCCAAAGAAAGCATGCGTCAAGAATCCTGGAATGACAACGCTGAAATAGTACCAGTGGCGACTCTCTTGATGCTGAGAGATGTGTCGAAGAGTGCTGTGTTCAGATGTAGGAATTGATGTGGGAATCGTGTGACGTTCAGATCGAAGTAGGTACGGAGTATTCGAAAAGAAGTTGCGGATGTTCCCGCGACGAGGCCCCGGGCTGAGCTAGGGCCAGAGTACGAACGCTTGTCACGTGCCAAGCCACTTGTCAAGCCACTCAGCAAGCATTGTACTGTATCCTGGTACGAAAGTACAAAGTTCTTAACAGCATATCCCGGGTTGGCAATAATATGTCGCTTAATTGACATGATTTCCATGACTGTAACCTACCTACTATTTAACTCACTCTTTATCTCTGAGTTATTGTGCGATGGTCTATAGTGATTTTAGACAGTTGTGAGTTGACTTCAATTGATTTTAATTGATATAAAGAGGCTTTGCCTAAGGTAGTAAAAATAAAGTGCGTCGTGGAGGTTTACTCTATAGATAGTGCGAGGAGATAGCAGTAATATCATGCTCATTGTTCCCTAAGGTACATAACCTAACGACTCTATAACACCGTCTATCCCGGTGTACCTTGCCCGTGCACCTATCCCCAAACGCCTTGCTACTATATTAAACCCTACAAGCACAGTATTGGAGCGATCGACGAAAATCACGGGCTGAATACTTCGGCGTGCCTTGAAAGCAGCCGTGCGATCTTCCACGAGATCCACCCTTATGTACGGTACTCCGTGCACTCACGGAATTTGGGTAGTGCCCAACGGTTATCCTTCCATGTCACTGCCCGATTCTGTGTCCAATCATCCTAATAAGATTAGGCAAGGGACAAATCTGGTGGTCTTCCGCTTTTCTAAAACCCCCACACACCAATTACTCTGACTTCCTTGGTAGGACATTATTTGTCAACGTCATAACGTTGCGCGATTTGCTCTCCTCAATCGGTCCCCAAAGGCCTGGTATGACTTGACTTTATGTGATTATATCGTTTATTTCCGAGCTCAAGCATTACGAGTATTCCCTTGAAACATGACGTCCCACGCATGTGGCCATGGTTTCAATCAGATTGGTATTCAGCTTGCGACACGCGCTCCTTAACCTCAGCCATCTTTTCGACCAAATGGTTGATGCGGAAAGGCTTGCACATGACATCATCCATTCCGGCCTCCAAAGCCGTGTCAATCTGCTGCTTCCTCGCGTTGGCGGTGACTGCGATTACTGGTACGTGGCCTTGGATCTTCCCTTCTTTTTGTAGTTCTCGGATTCTGCGGATGCAGGTGAGGCCATCCATCACTGGCATTTCAAGGTCCATGAGGACCATATAGACCTCCTGGACTGATTTTGTGGGGAATGCCCTTGCCGTTGCCCAAAATGTAGTGTTCTGGAGAAATGAAAGGGCTTCTTCTCCATGGTTGGCGACGTGAACGGTGTATTTTTGCTTCAGTTGCTTTGACAGAACCTTTTGATTGACGAGATTATCTTCAACTATGAGGACGTTCGGCTTATTTTCCACTTTGAGGAGATTCCTATCTTCGTTGCTATTCTGTCGTGAACTGACTGGATCTGTGATCGATCGAAGTGGATTCTGCAGTACATTTCCAGCAGCCAGCCGAGCCACGAAATCAGGAGCTGTATGCGACAATCCGGATGCAACCGAGTTAGCGCGCTTGATAGTGGGATCGCGCGCTGGTGGTTGTGAAGGCGTGACTTTAATGTAAAACGCGAAAGTGCTTCCTTTTCCAGGCTCAGACTTGAATCCAATCTCACCGCCCTGCATTTCTGTCAATTCTCTCGAAATAAACAAACCAAGCCCAGAGCCTGAATATTGGACGTGTGTTCGAGGCAAGGCTTGCGAGAAGCGCTTGAACAGTTTCTGCGATTCAACTTCGTTCAATCCAGCCCCAGTATCTGTAACGGCGAATTTGAGAAAGAAGTCGGAGCCTTCGGGGGGCTCTAGATCGCTGTCTTTGCGCGATAACTTAGTAGGCAGGTAATTGATATTGTGTTCGTTTTGAATTGGGCGCTTTTGTGAAGCTCCGATGCTAAGCGTAATCTTCCTTTCATTTTCTGGAATGGTAATTTTTATGGCGTTGGTGATTAGGTTCACGAGCACCTGTAGGAGTCGTCCTGGATCAAGCATAACCCAATCCACGTTCAATTTATTGAACGAGTTTTTGACCACGAGTACTGTCTCGATCTCGTTAGCCTGGCATTCGCTACTGAACATTTTCAAGGCGCGATGAACAATGGTCAAAGGTTGGATGCTCATAGGTATGATATTCAGTAGTTCTGAATCCAGCTTTGAGAGTGTGAGGATGTCATCGATGATGCGCTTTTGGTGCTGAGCGCATTGCAAAATTGTCTCCACAGATTCCTCAACATCGCATAGTTCGCGTACAATCTTTGGTCCGGAGATAAGTTTTGTGGAACTCAATGAGCCTATAATGCCATCTGAGCTTTGGATTATTGCACTTAAGGGATTACGCATCTCGTGTGATACCATATCAATGAAATTCTCCTGTTGGCGCTTGAGTTCCTCTGCTTCCTTCCTACGACCATCCTGTACACCTTCAGCCCATTTTTGCTCGCTGATGTCTGTGATGGTCCCCATGATTGACTTGACGGATCCGTCATCGTCCTTCTCCGAATACGCGGAGGCCAGAACCCAAGTTGTGCCTTCGAAGACCTCATCGGACCCCGGGATTTGCTTCGTCCATGGCTTCTTGAGGCGGATCTCATAGCGAATAAGACTCTCATCCTGCAACAGTTTAGACCATTCCACCGAGACCAAAGGAGCATCTTCATCACAGACAAGATCTATGAACGAAAGGGACTCCTTGGTACTTTCAGGATGTCCCGTGATCTCATACCACGTTGCATTGGCCCAGATGAGACTGCCGTCCGCTAGATAGTTGAACATGCCAACAGGGGCATGCTCTGCCATTCTTTTGAATCTCATTTCCATTTCTTCTACTCGGGTTAGAAGTTCGTCCCGATCAGCGGCAGCAATCTGGGCCGTCAGCTGGCTGCGTCGCATTTCCTCCTCCAAAAGAACAATCCCAGCAACAGACGAAGATAGTTGCCTTTCCAGAAGTTGGATGTATTTCCGGTAAGCATCGTCGTAAGCCCTTCGTGGATTTATGCCCACCACCAAAAAGGCCAGAGTCTTCTTAGAGGCTGTAGGATATATGGGAAGTACAACAATCTCCCGGCACGGTTCCTTAAATCCACGCCACTCAATGCCTTCTGTGAGACCGAGTGGAAACTCTCGATCGTTGCGCTGTAAGTGGATTGCCTGGCGTTCATTTAGAACTCGTCTGAAGGCCGGTGCAAACCCTTGGCTGGTTATGAATATATCCAGATCTGGAGGTGCGCAAATATGACCGCCCGGGACGCCGATGGCACCTTCAAGGGTACAGCGTTCAACGACCAACCCAGCGGACTCGGAGAGTTTCTCGACTGCCTCGTTTACAGAGTAAAGGAGTGCAAACGGACAATCGCGGCTGTTGAGCGCGAGGCCTTGAATGATCCGCGACCAATACTCCTTCAAAGATGTTGCATCTGCTGTTAATTGGCTGAGGCCCAGGAGTGTTGCCAATCTTCTCTCGGCAAGCTTTTCCTTCGTGGTTTCTCGGACTGGTTCGAAGAATCCGAGTACTTTCCCATCGGGACCAAGAACTGGAAGCATGTCGAAGGTAAAAAAGGCCTCTTCTAGGTAACCATGGCGATCAAAAAACATATTGACATCAACCTGTCTTATGGCATGTCCAGTACGTCGACATTCCTTGAAAATGCTATCAAAATGCTGGGCCGCATCGGGGAAGATGTTATAGGGCTCAGCACCCATGAGCTTCGGATGATTCTGTCCGGCCAAGAGGATGTAATGCTCATTGTAGATGACATTAAGAGAGGGGCCCCAGAATAGAATGGCCGGTCCAGGATCGATCATGACCAGGTTGGCCATCTGACGGAGTTGGGGTGACCATGAGGAGAGAGGGCCTAGAGGCGTTTTGCCCCAGTCAATGCTCTGCGCAAGCTTGATATGTGCGGAGAACTCTGCGCCCGTCGATGATGGTGAGGTCCAGTCGAGACTTCCGGAGTCTGCCTCGGAAAAATGAGGCTGGAAGACGACGGAATGTGGCGATGGCGCTGGCGGCGAATGGACGGGGCTTGCAAGGCCTTTTGAGATGGTGATCTGACTACCGTTCTTCTCTATATCATCCAACGTGCCGTGCGGCGGGGGGGTCAACGACACGCGATCCAGATTCAACCCCAGGCTGGCGGCCTCGTCCATGGATGAGGGGCGTGGGCTTGGGCTCCCGACAGAACAGAGAAAGGATCGATCACTCACGCCCGCACGAAAGAAATACTGACAGACACAGACGACGTTGGCCAGCTCGTCGACCTTCCGTGTGCTGGGTGACGGGCGAAGACAACAACGTGGATGGCCAATCTGCGGCCGTGGCGGTGTCGGTGTTTGCCTTTGGATTTGTGGTGGTGGTGGTGGTTGTTTGGATGGTTTGAGGTGTTTGAGTTGTTTGACTTTGGCCGTTGAGATGGTTTTACGGTGTCGGCGATGGGGGATCAGACGAGACATTGGGAAGAACTCGGTGCGACAGGGCAAGGTTGATGCTGGAACCAAGATCCAGGGTGGCAGGCTGGCGAGAGCCCCGCGCTAACCTCGGTCTTTCCCGAGTCAGGTATCGAAGAAAAGTCAGCTGATTGGGCGCTGGGAGTGGAGCGCAGTCGACGGCAGCCTGACTGTACAAGTGAAGATGATGGAGGTGGCAATAGTGGAGGATGGAAGTCAAACAACTGCAAGGAGAATGGAAGAGAAGGGGTGGAATCAGATCATTATCATCTGATGCATGGCTTATGGTTCTGCTTATAAGCACGAAAGTATGTGCAGAGGTTGACATGCTGACGGAAATTTTGTTGCGCATCGTGTTTTCAATGAACAAGACATTCATTAGGCACTAGACAATCCAAAAGTGGCCAAGTCCTTAGCATACAATCAGTTATGAGCCTGTCGGGAGCTTGATACCAACGGCCTATTTGTACTCTGTCGCTACACCGCCGCTCAACAACAAGAAGGGCTTCTTGGCTCTTCGGTCGTTCAGAGTAAGGTCGAGAGAGCATTGATTTTCGTGCCTGTGCTTGGTCGTTTCGCTATTCTCTTGAGTATTGTCAGTTCGGTATTTTTAAAGAGACTCGATTTGCTCCTTTAAACTTCAGACGACCGTGGCCGCTTCTTCCGGGGAAATACGCATCCAGAGACAGCGCTGTGACCTAACGTCATGATAGAGTAGATGGACGAAAACAAATCTCAAGTTGCAATGATATCAACTTACAAAGGACTATGGCGGCTATCCAAGCGACCCCGCCTTTTCTCTACACCGAGTAGAACGGTTTTAGCAAAGTATGGTAGGTACGGTACAGTACTAGTGCAACTTCCTCCTTGTCTATATTGAAGTCATTATTGAATAATTGTATCTCTAGTGGACCATGAAAGAGTATCCCTAAGCACTGCCGGCACCATGATATAACACTAGATGTGTTACTGTGAGTCTGTGAGAGACTGAGAGTAACAAAAGCATAGGTACCTACCCACCCATGCAGCTGCATTGACTTCGTAGTGAGTCCTCGGGGTAGTTCGTAGAAAGGTGCCAAGCCACACCTTAAGCCGAAAATAGCTTCGGTCACGTGGAATGCTGGACTCATAAGGTTTTGTTGCACATCGTATTTTCGCAATTATTTTCTATAGATAATCGAGTTTTTTTTTTTGGAAGTGTCGGCCGACAGAAGCAACAAACAGGCACTACCGTTACAGCAACAACCACAACACGCACCGACATTGAAGTGGTGCCATATAAGGTAAAGTAAGCTATGGTCAGAGAGCTAATATGGTATAGAATTCTGTAGCCCCTCTTCAGATATTCTTTCAAATTCTCTTCCGGCTCGAAACAACTGCGTCCGAGTACCACTGCGGAATCTTCTCGGACGTAATATAGGATTTACATACAATCTTCCAGCAAGTTCGAACGCAGAAGTTAACTATCCGAAAAGCAGGATTAGCACTATTTAGAAGGGTTAAAGTAATAATAAAGCACGAATTTCGACGCAGCGGATACCTCAAACTCTCTCAGTGAGAACTCACAGTGAGAGCCGAAAATTAAAACTACGGAAGGGCGGCCTGTGGACATTAGAATAGCCATACTCAGAAGCTTCCAACTTTACATCTGTTAAAAATCTAACATAGGATAAAGCAAGCATTGGCCCATCATGTTTGAAGATGTGAAAACTTAGTTCGCTTGCTCAAATTCTCGAAAGAGGGCCGAACCAAAAATAATAACGCCCTGCCCCTATCTCGCGCCCTCGCTTAAATTCCGAAATCTCAAATCTTCTAAGTGCCCGTTTCGCAAGTACAACCTTACAGGGAATATGTAGTTCTGAGTTAATATGCTACTTTGTCTGTTATTATACTAGTATAGTGTCTATAGTTCTAAGTTAACATTAGATTTAGACATAGTGTTGGAATTTAAGGTTTCTACACTTCTTGTCTATTCTACTACCTATACTTACGTACACTTAATCTCTAGATAGAAACCCACTTAGAAGCTCTAATTCTCTATCATCATCAACTTTGGGCTTTTTTCTTTTTGAAATTATATGATTTATAAGAGATTTATATAGACAGGTGTCGGCAGGCAGCCTTGGTAGGCAGTGGGTTTGATAAGTAGGTATGGCGGGAAGGGACAGGGAAGTGTGCTACTAAGCTTATAGGGTGTGCTACCGAGCCTAGGTAGGTAGGAAAATTCCGACATTATGTTAGATTCTAACATCATCCTCTAATAATAAATCTTTCTACTATTATACTATCAGTGTTAACACGATATTTAGTAGCCATGGGGCCTCTCTAAGGAAAAAGACATGCTAGAAACGCAAGACCAAAAGCCTGAAGACTAGATATCATGCTTACCTTAACTAAGGCATGCTCTGGGCCTAAATAAAGTCACATAACCTTGCCCCTGATTTCGGACGTCGGCCTAAGCTCTCAAGGCCGAGGCTGACACAAAGTAAGCATATTTAACTCGAAGAATACTCAGACTCTATCGGGCTGTTTCTTCCTCCGAGTTCTTTGATTGATTTTGTTAAGGCTTCAGGAAAAAGATTTTGGTGAATTTCCCCATAGCTAAATTTCTAGTCTCTCTCCCTCACTATCTAGGTATCCTCCATTTCCTTCCTTTGACTCCTAGAGCTGCGTTTGATACACAACTAACAAGCTTGAACCACTTTGATTATTCACGCGATAGAGTCGCGTAGGTATCAACTCGCAAGATGGCGCAGAACAACACACCAGATTCCCTAGCAGTTCCAGCACCCCAGAAACAGATCGTCATCCTCGGAGGGTCCTACGGCGGCGTATCCACCGCCCATTATCTCCTCAAGCATGTTGTTCCCAACCTGCCCGACTCAGCTTCATACCAGGTCATCATTGTCAGCGGCTCGTCGCAGGCCATGTGTCGACCAGCATGTCCTCGTGCGCTAATATCAGACGGCATGTTCCCACAAGAGAAGCTCTTCGTTGACATACCTAGAGTCTTTTCGCAATACGCCAAGGATAGCTTCCGCTTTATTCACGGCACTGCTACACAACTTGACCACACCAACCGAATCATCTCCATCAGCTCAACTAGTAAGAATCGCAATGGCAAGACCGTGAAGATAGATTTGAATTTCGATGCTCTCGTCATCGCTACCGGCGCATCTACACCCTCTCCACTCCTTGGTCTGAATAGCGACGTCGGGTCCCTCCGAGCAAGCTGGACCGAATTCCGGACGGCATTGCCGACTGCAAAGAACATCGTTATCGGCGGTGGAGGTCCAGCAGGCATCGAGACAGCCGGGGAGCTCGGCGAATTCCTCAATGGCCGAGCCGGTTGGTTCAAGGCAGAGTTAACGAACCCGAAAGTCCATATCACTGTCGTGACAGCCGGTCCCGAGATTCTACCTGCGCTGCGACCGGCTCTCGCTCAGAAGGCCGAGAGGCATCTGGCCAAAGTCGGTGTAGCCGTGGTCAAGAACACACGAATTCAGACGGTGGTACCAGATGGTGCAGGCGAAGAAAGCAGTGTGACGACCAAGGCAACTCTGACGCTCTCGGATGGGAAAACGTTAGATGCTGACCTCTATATTCCCGCCACCGGCACGAGACCAAATACAAAGTTCATGGACGAAGCACTCCTCACAGCAGACGGCCATGTCGACACCAATGCCTCGAATTTACGCGTCGATAAGGCGGGACCACGCATCTACGCTGTCGGCGATGCAGCATCATATGCACGGCCTGCAATCCATCTGATCCTCAATGCCATCCCCATCCTCTGCGCAAACATAGAGCGAGATTTACAGCTCACCTCTGGGAAGGAGCAGAGCTTCCTTGGTGAAGATCGGGTGTTCAAGGAGGATACGAGAGAGACGCAGATGGTGCCTATTGGGAAGAGTAAGGGTGTAGGTGCAGCTATGGGTTTTCAGTTGCCTAGCTTTTTGGTTTGGTTGATTAAGGGGAGGGATTATTGGTTGTGGACGACGGGCAATCTGTGGAGTGGGAAACAGTGGGCTAAGAGATCGTGATGCGAATGCTCTCTTTTTCTTTTTGTTTTTTTTTTCTTTTCCGTAGAGACGTTGCTTTAGAATGGAAGGGCCTCTATCTGTCTTTTAAATCGGCCTCACTGTTGTCGAATAGATGTCTTGTTGGAAGCTGAAGCCCGAGCCAAGTAGCATATAAATTCTGTCTGCCTTTGGCAAAATGTAGAAGCAGACATGTTCTGTTTGCTAAAAAGTAACAAATATGCGATACCGTTAGTCGAGACTACTTGACTACTACAACGTCTGAAATTATAGAGAAGAAAAGTCAACATTACAGCGCTATTGTAGAGTTGAACTAAGTGTCCCCGGGTAATCGCTTTCTTCCAGCTTTTCAACTCATCAGGCATGGATCTTACACTTTACTCTTTGACCAGTGCACCTCGTTACACACTTATATCCAAGTCTTTAGACGCCTCTCCTATTAAATCTAGCACGACAGGAAAAAGGCTGCAATAGGTATAATCAAAACATCAAAGAAACAGCTAGCCGTCCGAGCCCGCAGAACCGAACCTTAGTACCAGGTACAGTCAATTCCAGATCTCGGTAGCTGAATTCCCTCTCTCTGCATTCACCAAGTTTCTAAAACTCTCAATCCAAGCTGGAGAACTTAGTAATGGCATCATATCATTGGAAGAGCAACCGCACAGGTCTTTCAAAAGTGTGTATGGAAAAACACGATCAAGCACACCATGACTCATGTGCTTAACCCGCGTTCCGCAATGCTCGGAGCAAGGACATGATTCTAAATTTGTGTATTATTTTAGTGTTTTGGAAGGAAAAACTATGTTTTCATCGAAATGGCTGTTGTAAATTTTATTTCTGATCTAGCTCATAGCGAGTGGTGTATAGCGAAGTGTTGATAACGTCTCCCGCTCTATAAACAGTGGGTGCATTCTTCTTGATCCCGTTGCCGAAAACCTGGACAAATATTCCTTGGAGTCGTTGGGGTGTGTCTATCCCACAAGATTACTTGAGCCATGTCTGCCAGTCCTGCCAAGGATGAGAGCTGAGTACATTGTATTTTCACCTAGAACTCTGCGTATAAAATCGCGACAGCCTACAAGAGACAAGTTAATGAGTACCTACGAGTCAACGGCTATGATCTAATCAGAGCGAGGATGTATCCGACCGATGCCTCCTCTACCACGTCTGAAGTTGTTGCTAGGAATCTTCAGATCTACTAAGCCCACTATCTTTGCATATATTATACAGGCGCTGTATCTCGATAACAGCCTTCGCCCTTAACCTAAACATGCTTAAAGTACAGTCTTTCTTCCCTAGATACAGATTTCTATTTTCTATAGCTAGACATTGAAAATCAATACCCAATCCTGTTTCTTCAATGCGTATAGTCCTTTTATTGTTAAATAGTCCCGATATTACTACCCTACTAAAAAGGCACATAAGAACTTAATTCGCTCTCTGTCTGTTCCAGCATAACTGTTACAACACATTACATTGACTGTTGTTACTTAGAGATTAAGGTTGCTGGTATGTCGCATTCGGTTGGTACTGACAATGCATACTTTGCATAGATACACTCCCCATTCTCAAGCACTACCGGTTCAAAAAACTGTTTATTGATTTGCTCTTCTATTCTAGCGGGTATCTTAGAATCTACAGCGTTCTCTAGTCTAGGATCTCAAGTGTATTCTTTCTCTAAATAGTTTCTATTACCTATTTAAAATCATCGGGGTAGCCTTCGTAGTCGCTCTTACACCAAACCATGTTGTGAGCATGCTGCTTTATTATACTGTTCTTAAAAAATATAATTTCTAAAGGTGCAAATCTGTAGCTTAGTATATAATTTTTCACAATCGAGCAGTTGTTAAAGATCGGATTCCTCGGCCGGCCTACATTGCTGTAAGATTCAAGGCCTTCATTATGATATTTGGGACTGAACAGACAGAATTAGTAGCCTCTATATCAGGGTTGTCCAAGTTGCAGCTACGCCCCCTCCAAAAGTCCCCTCCATCGGCATAGACCAACTAGCACTTTTGTACTTCCCGGGACAAGGCCTTCATCTCCAAGATCAGCTTTACCTTGACCCCGAACAACAAGCCCGCGAGTTCAGTCTACCGGTCAGCACTGGCCCAAGAACGTGCTACCAGCCGGCTGCGGACCCCTGACATGTGGAGTTCCAGGAATTAAAGAGGAAGTCTTAGGCCAGTCACTAAGAGTAATGCTAAACGAGCTAGTGGTTCCTAAAATCAATATTAGCTTAAATCTCATGTAAAACATCTAGGCAGTGTGAGAAATTATCTAAACTAGGAAGAACATTTCAGGATGTTATAACAGCATTATAAACATTGACAGCAGAGTCTTAAGGCCTGTATTATAATTTAATTGGTATTGGCTACAATCACTCAAACGTTCATTATCTTTTGGTATCTTACGAAACCCAGCCCCCATCTACGCTACTCTGAGAACATATTTCCGAGGGTTCTTCTTGTCCGTTGCCTTTCTTAAGCTGCTGGCTGTTAGATGTGGCCTAGGTTCACGACTCAGTGAGCCAAGTCTTTTGATCAAATATCAAGCTTCTCAGTCTATGTAAACCCTGGGAAACCTCATACTCGCTCTATATGTACTTGAACAGAGGCACGAAACAATCGTTTATATCCGAGAAGTAAGTTCAACTTGTGACTCGTGCTAACTCAGATTCATAAGAATAACACCTTAATTCGCATGAAAGTCGAGAAATAGTAGCCAAGGACAGGTCTATATTCGACCAGTCAACTAAAGCCATTTGGTTATGAGACTTCGCAATTGCTTGAATTTTTTATCGCAACTTCAAGTAAGTTGAACATGAACGCAAGCAAGTTCAGGGACCAATTGTTAGGTAAGGATCTTATTCGTTCCAATCATACATCGTGCGAGAGAGAGTTATCGTCTTACCAAAGCGTGCGGGCCAGCTTCAGTCTAAAGGACTCGCTTCACAATAGTGTTAAGAAATAGCCGACCGAATGCCACCGAGAGCCGACAAATTTCACACACTCACCAAAAATAGAGAAGTGTGTCAAAATTGCCAAAAGAAATATTTCTCCAACGCTCTTTCAGAAAAGACTTACAGTTACTTAGGGAAGCAAAAGTATTAGACACTGTGGGACCCGTCTAAATTGATATCGAATTTTAAACAATTAATTTAGCAAAAAAGAAATGAGAGTATATAATCACATGGACGCTGCAAGAATCGAA
Organism: Pezicula carpinea; assembly: GCA_026119845.1. Taxonomy (NCBI): domain Eukaryota; kingdom Fungi; phylum Ascomycota; class Leotiomycetes; order Helotiales; family Dermateaceae; genus Pezicula; species Pezicula carpinea. The sequence goes on along the minus strand of JALRMK010000019.1, from coordinate 606,675 downwards.
CTCGCGACCTTTCATATGTTCAACTCCAAGGAAATGGATGTTGCGAAACGAAAATCATACCCCTAGACCAAGCGCCCTTAGATGTTTGTTGAACAGAAAGTTCATATTTCAGTAATTGAATGCTTGAAAATGAAGTGTGGATGCACAAGCACAAGACAAGGGACCTTCTCTCTAAGCGAGCACGTGCATGCTTCGCTTCCCCCCTTTTATAAAAAGGAGTGCCTGATCATATTACGACCTCTTGCTACCTACCTATAATTCAGATACAGAAATTACAAGTTTTGTAACAGAAGATTTTTTAGAATTAATACTTTATTTGCATTCTGTTTTTCATAGCAGAAGTCACTACAGTATCAAAATATAGCTGGATAACTTTAGAAGGGGGGAAAGGAGAAACAAAAGCCTACCCTTCAATTAGCAATGCGAATCATCAAGTACATTTCAAGTGTCTTAAATTGTTCTTGTTAGATCTCTACTGCTGGCATTTGAATAAAGAAAAGAATTCAATATAAGCTCTCCGAACCAGCTCTCTAAATTCGTATGCTAGTTTAAGTAATTGAAGCGATGAAATAATAGTCCACCTCGATCAGAGTCCGTAGTTAGGGTAACTTTTGAGCATACTTGCCATTAGCAAAGCCACTAGCTACTAGATAGCGACTCGCGAGTGACCGCGTTATTGAATAGGACTTCGGGAAATGTTGCATCAACCGGTAATTTCTGAGTCTTATCTATCACTCTTCCATTTCTCCCTGTTGCTGTAGAGCAGTTCAAAAAAGTCACGTAAATTCCTTTTAAAAATAACAAATTATGGACAACCTAATTCCCACATTGCATGCGAAAACAACACTAGTGGATATACTTTGAAACTAGGTTGTGCTCGACCAAGGTCCAGTCATTTACTAGTTCAATCGCTCCATTCAAATGTAAACTGTTATAAGTGGCCCAGCATTAAGAATTCTGCTAGTATCTAGTGCCACACCATTCCCACAAGCTCAAATCGACATATTAAAAGTGAATCCTTAACCCAGATCCTAAACTTCTCCCACAAATTTCAACAAATTCCACAAGTTTCAACATTATCCACAACGACGAAACCATCTCAAAAGCCACGGCATCATTGGATCACGAAATGGATCGTTCACTGGACGCAAAAAGGAAGGCCCTCCAGGAACAAGCTAAGAAGAACTTTGAGGAGCTTGCCAAGTCCCCAACTTTACGAGAATCCCAAGAATCGCCCTTGGAATTTGCCGTAATCGCCGATGGCAACAATCAAGCGCAACAAGCAGATTTCAATGAAAAGGAGTTCCAAGATATGCTTAAGGAGGCGCAAAGGTCGATGAAAACGTTTACGACTCAAGCGCTGCAAACTAAAGATCAGATTGTCAACTTAGGAAAACTACAAGACTCAACGAAAAAAGTATTGGAGCAGGTGCAAAGAAATAGCGTACTTTGGAACAATCTCCACCGACACAACGACGATACACAAAGATTGAAACGCGGCATAGAGCATAGTTTTACTCTACAACTCGGCGAGTACAAGTCGCACTTAACAGATATCATTATGGGTAGATATGCTGCTGGGGCGTCAGATAAATTCAAATCAATGCTGGAGGAACAAGATGAGAGAATATGTACAGCGGTGGAGATGATATACGAAATCAATGAGCGCAGCGGCATAAGATCAGAAACCTGCACCCTTGCGGGATCTCCAATTTCAGGAAGTCCTCGCTAGACGGGCTGCACTTGTCACCGGTGTCAGAAATAGTGCTTACAAATGGTGTCTAACGCAAGATACTTGGCACCTCCTTTCAGTATTTTCTCATATGTGTAGATACCTCTCTCTCTTATATACAATCCATACAACTAGACTATCTATCGACTAGTAAATATCAAGCCAATCATACCATCTTTCGTTGCACAGAATCTGACTCGGTAATAGACACGCATTTTGTTAAGTTGGTTCCCGCATTCGCACTAGACAGGTAGAGAATAATCAACCACTGCTATCTCACCTTTCTTGACCTAGCTTTTAGTGATGACCTACGTTGGGAGGTGAGATCGTTGTAGCCAGGAATTGCTTTACTATCTGCTTTTCTTTTTGTCCTATTTTCTAAGTTTAAGTCACACAGGTTACACGGCGTATGTGTACTACGATGTATATAAGTCTTGTAGCTTAAACGCGTGCCTTAATATACTAAAACCTTCTGTCAAGAAATGATTGAACATTCGGAGGTCCAGATGAAATTAACCAAATCCAGTATATTCAGTATTCATAGATGTAGTTGTAAGTGTTACAGAATATAGGCTGCGGAACGCCCGGGTGAAGGCTTCCAAAACCAGAGTACTAGTTCTAAGCAATCCTTGATACTTTCCCCCCATGAATCATCCTAAGAGCTCTTACCCTACCGCCTTCTAATTACCCACCCTTCAAGCAGAATTTCTTTAGGCCTTTAACTTACAGAAGTGGACTAAGTAACAAATTAAGTCATTCCAGCAGCTCAAGTCATATCTGTACCTACAATCCCCTCTCTAAACGTCTTTGCAGTCCCCTCCCTGAACGGCCCTACACACCCAACCCGCAGACCACTGTTCACGATAGCCTCCCGACCGCTTTTTAGCGGACTAGCACGGGAAGATGCCGAGGAATACTTGGAGACTATCGAAGAGCTGGCCGAAGACCACGCCGGTGATCGAAAGGATAGGAATATGCGGGTCAATTTCCGAGGAGGACTCTTACGCAAGGCCAAGAACCCAACTTTCGCTAGTAGATCGTCACCACATTCACCAGGTACGGGGAAACGTGTGTACTCCGCGGGGGACGACAATGATGGTGAAGTGGACTGTGGAGCTTTCTGATTTCCAGCACCGGTTGAGAGAGGAGGCGGACTCAGACCCGGACGCTAATCTATCCGGCAACCATCGCATACCGCTCAGATGATGCATACGGGGTAGCTTGCTAGCAAATCTTCATCTAAAAGACAACAAGTTACACTCTCTATACATCCAACTTTCATGTTTAGGGTTTGAAGTGATCCGTAATCGGAGTTCTGCGGTCAAGCAAGCCTCATGGCATTGTGTTATAAAACGGATCGGTTGAATTGAGGGATAGTTCTGCGCTGCTTGCATACTTGAAGGTTCAATTGCTTCGTTCGTTTTATGTATTGGTACCAAGGAACTCTGAAAGATGTACTGGCTCCTGAGTCCTTTTTATGTCGTTCATACCATCTTTCACCTTCTCTCATATCGGCATTGGCACTGAACACAGACCAAGACACCTGTGAAAGTAGAGATACGAGTTGATGCAATGATAGTGAAATAATTATAGATTGTAGTCTAAGAAACTGATTTAGCCAGTCTGTTCTTGATGCCACGGTGCCACCCTGCGACGTTGACGTTGTTGAGGCTTATATAAGCTGCTACGGTATCCACGTGACTGGTCTGGACCGAGCTGAATCGATATGAAATTCTCGATAGCAAAAGCCCGCCTTTCACGATAACATCAACTTTTAAGCTCCAGCCAAACCTCCATGAACTTGCGCGCAGTAACATTTTAATATGGCAGTAAGCGCTTCACCTGCTCCAGAAGCAGCAGAATACACTCGCCTCCACATAACACCCCTCACCCCCGACCTCCTCAACAGAATCGTCCCACCTTCAATCCTCCCATCCGCGCGCAATATCTCTTACCACACAATCGAAACCTTCCCCGAGCGCGCATACGGATTCCTCGAACTGCCGACCATGGACGCTGAGAAGATCAAGAAGAAGCTAAATGGCGCGATCTTGAAGGGGACAAAGGTCAAAATTGAAGCTGCAAGACCAGCAAAGGAATTTGGCGTCGCCAAGGTGGAAGCCAAGCCAGAGCGGCACAGGCAAGAAAAGAGTAAGAAGAGGAAGCGAATTGAGGAGGTGATTTCTGGGGTAGACATTGGGGGAAGGAGTGTTAAGCGGGGTTGGACGACTCCTACTGCTGAGATAGTGAAGGTGGCTAAAAAGGAAAAGGACAGCAAGGACAAGAAAGACAAGAAGGAGAAGACAGTTGTCAAGTCTAAATATACCACGGGAAAGGAATGTCTTTTCAAGACTGTGCTGCCTCCAAATGTTGCCGCAAAAACTAAATCTGCGAAAGATGAGAAGCCAGACAAAAGAAGAAAAGGAAGGCCAGGCATGGAGACAGTTGTGCACGAATTTACGAAGACTACGAAGTATGCTACATTTTTGCGCATGAGTGGTCCTGCGGGGAGCAAGAAAACAAAAGCTGTCGCAGAATACGTAGAAGGAAAAGGTTGGGTTGATGACGAGGGAAATTTGGTTGAGGAGGTACTCATAAAACCGCGGAAGATTTACGAATTACAGAAGGAGGTTCCGAAGATGGAAACCAAGGAGAAGGTTGCAAAGGATAGCAATTCGTCGGACGAAGAGACTTCTGCAGACGAGTTGGAAGCTGAGGAGGCAATCAGTGCGATGGATGTAGACGAGGCTCCCCCAGCCGTCGCAGACGACTCCTCAACATCGAGCTCTGGATCATCATCAGAAGACTCTGGATCTGGATCTTCATCATATGACGACGAAGAGCTGGGTTCTAAAAAATTAGATCATACCAAGTCACAGCTGACAAAGACAAAGGCAGTATCCTTAGCTTCAAAAGAGGAGCATGTAGATTCATCGTCGGATTCCTCCTGTGAAGACAGCAGAGACTTTAAACCCGCCAAAGTTTCGGCTTCGCCGAATGAAAATGAAGATTCTCCTTCAGATTCCTCTGAAGACGAAGATGCGAATGTAGATGGTGAATTAACCCCTACGAAAACCTCCGCTCCTACTTCTCGACCTCAATCCTCTTCGGGCCTCACAATCAAAATTCCCTCTCCTTCGCCTCAAGTAGCCGAAATACATCCCCTCGAAGCACTTTACAAGCGAGCCAAACCAGACTCAAACGTACCAACTGAAACTGAAGCTGCACCACCATCCTTCTCCTTTTTTGGCGGCGATGATCCCAACGGAGATCTAGAAGAAGAAGCACAAGACCAGCTACCGGCTGTCCCACTTACACCTTTCACACAGAAAGACTTTGAATACCGCGGTCTCCGAAGTGCTGCTCCTACACCGGATACTGCACATGCAAATAAGCGATTTATCTGGCCTACGGAAAATGACGAGGATGATGACGATGTTGAGCATGGAAGCTCGCCAATTCGTGGAAAGGCACAAGCAGCGAAAGGAAAGGGAAAGGAAGAGGAGGGGGGGGCAAAGACAGCAGAAGAGGAAACCGATTTCCAGAAATGGTTTTGGGAGAATAGGGGTGATACGAATCGTGCTTGGAAGAAGAGGCGGAAGGCTGTTGGGAAGGAGAAGAGGCAAAGAGAGAATCGAAGAAGAGGGGGAAAGGGGGCTTGAGTCAGGTTACACACTGGTACCTTAGCAACCATTAACGAAGAGTATGTACACTCAATTGAAGCGAATTCCAGTAGGCTCTTACTCCTAGAAGACTTCTCCATATGTCCTCTAGACCTTGGAACTCAACCACCTAATTATGTAGCTCTCTGTTCTTTGTCAGCCGACACTCACAGTAGTCGAGTAAATTTAACACTTCTTAGAAGTCCCTTGCGTTTAATATCTCATACTTCTGTCTCCACAAAAGTCTATATTTAAATAGTCTAGAGGAGAAATCTTACAACGACAAGCCATTGTGACAAGACGGAACCACAACACGTGATCTCGGTTGACGAAAATTCTCCCCCCTATTCACAGAGCAAAGCAGTATTCCACACCACCTTTCCCTAGCACTTCTAAGTGGAAACCTGGAAACAACTACTCGTTCCGGGGAGAGCTTAGTAACACACGCACATTTTATCTTTATTCACAAAGTCTAAGGCCGAATTACGGTTAGTAAGATCGGTGAGTAACCGTCATAAGGGGAAAGTTTGCTGGTGAATTATCTACTGAGTGCTTTGACAATTACCTTGTTAACGTTACTATGATCTTGGATATTCCTTGACACAGAAGACAACTAATACCGCCAAATTCTTGGTTTCTTTGACGCTCGAGGTATAATTGTTCGAAGCACACACTCTTAGTTTCGTTAAAGAAAAATCTAGCACCTCAACTTAAGCAATGTCCCTCACAACAGCGGATGATACCGAGGAGAACAAGTCAACTTGATGCAGAAGCACATCACGATTCTATCTCAGGCTTTACTTATCAGAGTTCAAATATATTATAAAGAATTAAAGCCGTAAGTTGCATCGCCATTAATTCACACCTTAAAACTATAAAAGCCTATTTGATAAAGAATTCTGAAATTTTGTTGTCACTGCTTCTGGCCACTACTATATGAGTTATAAATTGTGCCCTTAATGTATACAATTCACCCATCTCTAATTGTCTCCGCGATTAATGTGGTTTTGGCGAGGCTAACTTAGTGGTCCGTACTGTACGTTTGAAACATATCAAAAGCCTCCTAGACTGTACGACATGTGACGCCATACTTTCGTATTTTCGTACCTTCGTACTACCATACTGTACATGGGCCTCAGTGGCAACTCTATTCATCCTTTCACATGGTCTGAGCCTCGCTTCTAGAAAACACTAAATGGAGAGAAAAAGAAAGGTTAAACAAACTCTGCGCCTGACCAGCCTAATCACTACTGTAAGTTTCGGTTGCTGTGACTCGACGAGTCAAAACGGGGTGAAGCTTAGCATACGACATTTACAGCCCTGCAGCGGCGTTGGACCCTGCTTCTGTGGTGCGCAAATTGCAACAAGAACGGTACGGGAGCACAGAGTAGCGCTTTGTTAGCCCTGTGATCAAGACAGTATTAAGTTTAACTAGAAGCACCATAAGATCGCTGACAGGGAGTCTCCCTCGTCAACTTGGAAACTTTCTCTCATCTGTCTGCTGTGTAAGGTCTCAACTAAGTCTCTAACGAACAGTGATATGAGTTGATCATTTCTAGATTTGGGCCCTGAGAAGCATTCTCAAAGGTAGGGATAGGGCTTACTGAGGCAGCCCTCGATGGTGTCAATGAGGTATTCTAGAGCACGGTCGCAAGATGACTGGATTTTTGATACGAAACTGAACAAGTGTGAGAAATTAGCCCTTATTCCCTTATCTAGTCATTTACTTTTCTTCCTCTAACTGCGGCGTGAGTGCTGCTGTACTGATTAGATGAGGGATCCAATAAGGCTGGTAAAGCGATGCGACATAGCCATAGAGATTCAGATGGTATTTAGGTTTAAGCAAAGCATCGATCTTGCGAGATGCCCCGAGATCCTAAAGTTGTGTCTCGAAAGAGCTAAGTACGTCACAGGAACTTAGTTATGAGGGTGAATGTTTAAGGGTAGCACTTTGCTCACGCGTGTCCTTTCCAACCACTGGTTCTCAAGCGAAAAATAAGGCAATGGGCGATGGAATGATATGCTAGATCTGCAACAAACGCCTTCCATCATTTTAGACTATAGCTACAGATACATAGTGACATATTTGCGTCTGCTTGGCAGCATCTTCGTCCTCCCTCACCTCTTCCAAAGACGTGTTGACTTCTATTTTGCTATTCCCGTCCCATCATATGTGTGCACCCGTATCACATACTCCTGAATAGCCGTAAAATGACTATTATCTTGATTTCCCTGTCCCATTGTACCATTAATCTCGTTGTATGTATGACCCGGCATTCTCCTAAGTTGATCACTCTGTGCATGCACCGTTGCCTGTGCGAGATTACCCGGCCTCACAAGATTAACAGTATGCATGCGCTCGTCGCTCTCCTTCTGGATCGGCGTGCTCCCACCATTTTCGGCAAGCACGATAGCTTCGTCCGATCCAAACATCGTGCGATTCGTATAGAAAAGCGGGTGTACGCCTTTCTTCTTGTTTGACGGCGATTTTCCTGGTGAGTCGTCGAGCGGGTATGAAGGGGTCACAGAACTGCCGTCCGTGGATTGTCCATTCACTTTTCGCCACCATTTTCGGAATAGTGGAAAGATCATGGGGAGGTTACTGACCAGTACAGCTACGAAGGACTCACGGAGAGACCATTCGCCGGATAGCGCGGGCTGGGTTTCGCCAACCTCGAGTATACATGTTAATGCTATGAAGATGGGTGACATCATGGCACCTTTCCATGCTGGTCGAGTGAAAACTTACAGTGAGGAGAGTAACGCAGCGGAGGATGCCGAAGGCTATAACAAGGAAGCCCCCGCTGAACAAGATCAAAAGGCCTATCTTCTTGGGTGTTGGCAGTCTTGATGTGTATATCATCTCGAAATTATTAGTTGTTGCATTTGCCTTATGATGGGGGCCCAAAGTGCTTACAGGTAGAGGAATAGCCATGAGGTATAAGTCCGTGAATGTGTTAATGGCCATGATGAAAGAGACCTGGAACTTCGAAAATCCTGGCTGGCAGTTGTCTGGAATACTGTTAGATATATCGTAAAGATAGGTCGAGTATTTCACTTACTTCCAGGGTCTGGAAAGATCTGCCACTGCTTTTGCAACGGGAAGCACTTGAAGATAATGATCAAAAGCGTAGCAATATAGGTCGTAGCTAACAATCCGTAGCCAAAATGTATTCGAATTCTTACTTGTCCCAAACCGGCCCTATGATACGTAGTTCATTCTCAGCTCCTTCATGTCAATAGCCTGAGTGGTTAAGTGAGCATGGAGCTTACGTTAAACGAGAGTAATAAACAATCCAGCAACCCTTCAGCAACCACAGTTGCGTGACATAAGTGAACCAACCGATAACGTGCGATTTTGATCCATTGACTCGTAATCTCCATTCTATGGAATTAGGGTCAATTGTTGCGCGCTGCTCTTGTGTCATGCCACTGTTCGCCAGTCCGAGCCATTTTGCTACGATATAGTACACTACGGTTGTTTCTGCTGTGTAAACTAACTTGTACAGGTTAGCATAATTTCTACGCTCCAAGTATGAAAGCCGCAAGTATATTTACGAACCCCACAAGCTAGCATAAAGGCATCATCCAGAGCAAGCTTTCTCCATCCCAACATTGTGACTCTAGCGTAGAATCGAAGCATCATTACGGCTATGGCGATGGACCAAGTTGCCCATGCCTCTGCCACGGTGTTCTCTGCCATCTTCGAGCTCTAATAATAAGCTCGAGATGTTAAAATCGACGGGTGTTTGAATTGCAGAACTACTCATTAGACGCAGCAAAGAGGAAATTTAAGAGCGAGGACAGTGTAAATATGTAGAAGAAATGGTCTTGACTCGAGTCTTAAAACTCTACGAGCACAGAGTTGAATGATTAGGTTCAACTTAAGCGAGAGCAACAATTGCCAAGTTCAGTGCACAACTCGTCATATGACTCCTGGATAATGTCGAATTAGACGAAGGAAAGGTATACTTGTTCTCTCATAGATGCGGTAAAGTATCCTTTGGGAAGGTTCTGGTCGTCTTTTTCAAGAACCATTTAAAAAGCATTGCTGCTTTTTAACATGTTTTCTTAAGTCACTGGCGCTATGAGTTCAGCCCCAAGACACTACGGCCCGCCCCCATACAGTGTTCCCCCCCTGCTCGAAGTTAAAAGGTGGAAATAGCGTTTTATATGCTTAGCAGTGCTATAAGAGCAAGAAAAATGTTAGTATAGCAATTTTAAAAGCGTAGTATCTAGTGGATCTTATTTAACTATAGTTTTATTTAATTACAGGCGAAGTAGCCTATATATTGCACTACTAAGCCTATAAAATATATTTCCATTTTTGACCTTTGACCAGTTCTTGGGGGGGGGGGGGGGGGTATGGGGTACTGTGCGAAGGTACCTTGCGGGGAGTAGCACGTGTGTAGTTGCGGGGGCCGTGCTAGGTGAGAGTCAGGGTTGCGATAAACGGTTTTGAAATGAGTCCTAGGCCAATCACTTTAGGCATGTACTGGCTATTGAAAACCCTGGAACTTTAATTCAGACCACTCTTGAAGTATGATCTCATGCACCGTGCGCTTGAACGCTAAGATGTCGAGGATGTATCCGTGGTGATGCATGATGCTGTGCTCTCGGTTGGGGAACAGGTACCTTCCTGCTGTGTACATAATAATATAGTAAACAGCTCTTGAAATTTTCCACCCTTTTGTTTACTTTTCATTTCTATACAGACACTATCTGACAAATAGTTGGTAACTGAATGTAATCTTATTGTGCAGACTACCGATATGCAAAACTGCAATGCTAAAGTCTTCCTTGCTTATTCTCGTCACACTAATAGCCTCATCTAATGCTTTCATACCTTAGGCAATAGCAGTATTTTGTCTTGCCTACGAAGTATCCATCTGTGGGAAAGTCTGTAAGAGCCTATATCTATATAAGCGAAGAACACTAAAGTAATACTTGATGCTATGTAACCATACCTATAGCAGAGTTTATCTTTAAAAAAATTTAGAATAGAAAGTGTAAGTGTGTGTAGATAAGGCATATTATATTCAATTTTTATTAGATTTAGAGATCATTATGTTGTAAAATATGCGGTCTATAGACTACATCGTTTTGATTCGCTATGCGAACTTACTTCGCATCGCAAGCTACGAAGAGATTATTACAGACCGCCTTCGGATAGTAACTTTCATACAGAAGCGTACATTTAAATCGAAAGACCCTGAACGATCAATTTGTGGCAGAAAGGGACGGTCTGCAATTACACAGCCCCGTAAAGACGCGTTAGGCCGCCATTAGCAAGCAAGCATCGATGTAGAGTACTCAATCCCTGCAGAAATGCCCACAGAGGGAAAGATTCGCAATGCATAACAACGGGGTCTGTCGAGTACATGGTGTTGTTGTAACAGCGCGAGATTTCACATAGAGCTTAAATAATTCAAGCGTCCGAACCACTTACAAAACCACTGGAATGTTGCAATGATCGCAATATATTAGCAGCATCGATAACAATACTCCGTTCACTGCCGAAAATACTCTGTAGGCTGTAGATATTGTGTCGTCATGTCATAGGATTAGCTTGCAGCCTTTGGGGTTAGGGATTAATAACAACACGATGTTACTCGAGGAGGTAGTACCTAACTCGTCCTTGTGCAGAATCTCAACAGTGGGTCAAATTGGTCCTACGCTGGTGAACATAAAGACGCTTCAGACCTTCGTTTTTTCCCTTTCTTCTACTTCAATATGCAAAGATAACATCGAATTAAGCAAGAAAACACCAATCGACGAAGATGGGTGTCTCGCTTATTGGACTAATCGTGGCAATTGTAGCTTTCGCCCTCTGGCAACTCAGTCTGATTGGTCGAAGACCCAAAGATTACCCTCCAGGACCTCCTACTCTGCCACTGATCGGAAATATTCATCTAATGCCCAGCAAGAATGGCCATCTACAATTTCAGAAGTGAGCGCAGGAATATGGGTATGGCAGACAATATCAAATTTGCGTACTAGAAGACAATGTACTAATCGAACATAGACCTGTTTACTCACTTATCCTTGGGACCAAAGTTATGGTTGTTCTTTCATCAGATCAAGCGATTAAAGATCTCTTGGATAAGAGGAGTAATATCTACTCCTCTCGTCCGGAGATGTATCTCGGTCAGGTTGTGAGCGGTGGTCTTCGCGTTCTTCTCATGGTACGTTAATCAGATTAGCGACGCTGGAACGGAACAATGGTAACTAATATCCTTTAGGAATATGGCAATACATGGCGTATGATCCGGAAGATGATGCACAACATCCTCAATATCAAAGCCGCCAAGTCATATGTTCCATACCAGGATCTTGAAAATAAGCAGATGCTCTGTGGGTTCCTTGAAGAACCGAGCTTGTTCATCGACCACATCCGGCGATATACAAACTCTCTAACAACGCAGATGATATTCGGCTTTCGGACAATTAGCATCAAGGATCCGAAGTTAATTCAACTCTTTGATGTCAGAAAGTTTTCCCCATACTTAGGGATACAGAACCGAAGGGTGCTGATACTGTATTTTATAGGGGTTCGAAAAGTTCTGTGAGGTTACCGCCACAACTACTGCCGCTTTGCTTGATCTCTTTCCCGTCCTTAAAGCGCTCCCGGATTTTATGCTCCCTCTACGCACTTACGCGAAAGAGCTTCACAAGGCCGAACGCGAACTCTATGTTGGCCACTGGATGAATGTGAAGAAGGCCATCAAGAATGGCAGCGCTAAGGTAAACAACTACATATTTCCAAAGCTTTTCACCTCGTCACTAACGGCATATCATCTTAGCCTTGTTTCTGCGTCGACCTGGTCAAAGCCCAAGATGTCGAGGGGTTCTCAGATGATCTCGCCAGGTACATCAGCGGCTCGCTTCTCGAGGCCGGCTCTGACACTACGGCTGCAACTCTCATTGGATTTGTCCAGGCTATGGTTGTGCACCCAGAAGTGCAGAAAAGGGCACAGGAAGAAATCCAAAGCGTTTGTGGTGATAGGTTCCCAACTATGGAGGATGAGCCAAACTTGCAGTATATCCGCGGTTGTGTGAAGGAGAGCATGCGCTGGATGCCGACTGATATTTTAGGTGTACCGCATGCTGTGATCCAGGATGATGAGTATATGGGCTACAAGATTCCCAAAGGCGCTGGTGTCATGTGGAATGTCTGGTATGTACCACGACCTCTCCTCAATCAACAAGACCACGAATCTAACCTGCGTTGTCAGGGCCATCCACATGGACCCAGACCGCCACCCCAATCCCCGCGCCTTTGACCCGTCCCGTTACGCAAACGACTTTCAAACGGCCTCTGAATCCGCCGCTAACCCCGATGCAACGAAACGTGATCAGTTCGTCTTTTTGCCGTCGTGTCTGTCAAGGCATGCATATCGCAGAGCGTTCACTGTTCCTTGGGATTTCTCGTCTGCTGTGGGCGTTCAACTTTGAAAAAGCCCGTGATGAGCAAGGCAATGCTATTACTCCTGATATCAATAAGTTGACTGAAGGCTTGTTTGTCTTTCCTCAGCAGTTCGCAGCAAAAATCACGGCAAGGAGTGACAAGCATGCTCAGAAGATCAGAGAGGAATGGGCTGATGCGCAGGGGTTTTTGGATGAGCAAAAGCAGTGGAGGCAGGTGCCTGAGGGGATGGCATTTAGTACTTATACCCCAGATGTTGGCGTGAAAAATTGAGGACCTGAAGATGAGGTTAATAGCCAGTGTTGCGATACTGCAAGCTTTTGGTGTTACATGCTATGAGAGGGATTAACCATACCTACCACCGAAGAGACATCATAGCTACAACGTAGTTGCACACTTAATTCATATACTCCCCCTCTTAGGTTAGTAGGTACATGACTTTTGGTAAGTGCATGACTATTCCTACATGTAATTTCTACAAGTACTAAGCTTAATCTCGTCGCTTAACTTGGTAAGTATAAGTCTAAACTACAATTATCTAATGATAAAACATATTCACTAAGGTAGTATAAAGTCTATAGAATACTTTATTTGTTGGTTTCTAACAATATTTACCGTAAGCTATGCTGTCGCTCTGCCGTATAATTGTTATTGAAGATTGCGTAAGGCCGGGCCCGTTGTGGGTACTGTAGAGTTGTGCCGCCACCCACATTAAACTTTACTTGTATAAGAACTAGGACAACTTGTGTTAACTTAACAGTAGGGCTGTTTTTAACCTCTTCATTAAGTGAAACAGTAACTTTCTGCTTGCTAACTCGTGTGCCTGACCATTTCTTACCATTTTCAATAGTGATACGGATCGAGGACAACTTCAATGTTCAATCAAGTTAAAAACCGACTCACCGAACACAGTTTTCTGAACTCCAACCTAAGACTGATCAATTCCCAGACGCCTTTGAGCCAATGTCAGAATGAATGGCAAACATAGCATTGACTTGGTATCAATTTCTATTAAGGACTAAAAATTACAAGGGACTTTTATGTATGCACCACCCATCCCGATTTTCCAATTTTACCCACTCCAATCCCGAAGATGCCCATTCCAGTCTCAATCTAGCAAGTCAAGTCGTAGATGGCATTGAAGTTGGCATCCAATACACCAAACGAAGGAGTCACAGTGTAGTCTTGCAAGACATACATGAAAGTATGAGCCTGTTGGAAAGCAGCACATCCAACCAAGTCCCAGTATTGCTTCGCATTGGCCACAGAAGCAACAGCTTGGTTCTCAGTAGCTCCCGAAACTGGCCAACCAGTCTCCGTAATCCAGACCCAAGCACCACTCCCTGCATTCTGAACGGTAGTTTGTACTTGCCTAAGGGAATCGAAGAAAAGATCATAAGCAACATCGATGCTGTTTGCTTCGGTGTTCTGGAAGTATGGATAACCGTCGGTACCGATGAAGTCGCAGGCCTGGATTACTGCCGTGTTGGCAGGATCAACCCACATGGTCCAGGTATCGACGTGTCCCACTTCGACTGCTGTGGTGTAACCCGACACCGTGGTAAGCATACCACGTACGTCGTAGATTTGTTGGGCCAGGGTATTGGCATCGGTATCTTTGCGGTAAAGATCCTCACTTCCTACACTGACACCAATAACCCAGGAGAAACCATATGTTTGGACGGCGGTAAGGAGGGCTTGCTTTTCGGCATCGTAATGGGCTGCATCTTCGGTCCATACGCCGACGAGGAGGGTTGTGCCGGTATTAAGAGCTGCAGGAACAGCGTTGAGGAGGGTGTTGCAGTCGGAGGAGGCGTAGAGGCGGGCGGAGGTGAAAGCACCTGGGAGAGCAGCCATAGCTCTGACTGTGGGATGTGGTGTTAGTATTGCCTCATGCAGGGAGAAGATTCTCGTCTATGGATGCGTACAGTCTTGTTCCCAGTCAGCCTGGGTCTTGCAAGCACCGTCCGAGGAACGGGTTGCCGCAACGTTAAAGCCCTTCCAGTATGCATTGGCTCCTGAGATGGTGGCCGCAAGAGCCATGGCGAATGAGGCTGTCTTCATGGTGAGGAATTGTATTAGTTAAGAATTATAAGCGATTGTCTGTTGTCGTTGCTGTCAAAGTTATTGTAAGGGAAGTAAAGAGTGTAGAAGAGCGAAAGACTGGAGGTTGCAACGAGCGAATAACCTAGGTGAGTGGAAAAGTGATGGAAGGGGCGGAGGAGAGTGGTACTTATCCTTCTGCAACTGCAACTGCAATTGCAGCCCCTCCCTCGCAAGTTGCCAATATTGACATTTGACTGTCGGCTGCCAACACCTCCAGAGTCCAGAGTCCAGAAGACGTCTGGACTATTGAGATTGACTCGCTTGCGTGAATCATGCTATTTCGGTGGTGATGGATGCTGATCATCGTCATATCGAGAAGAGATGAGATGAACTTCTCGGCACGAGATGCGAAAAGGGGTGGCAGCAGGGAGTCTGCCATGGAAATTGGCTGATTCGGGCTCTATATATAGGCCCCAGAGGCTCGGCATAGGGACGCCGACCGCAACGTCGACCTGTGCCTATGGAGCTTAGGCTTTCGGGGACGCTGTGCTCCTGGTGCCGGACAGCGCACAACGGCCTCTTCGGAAATATCATGTCGCAATGAGATTGCCTTGCTGGAGCCCGGGCAGAACACTCACACGTGAGGATATAAATGCACATTGCGCTGCCACATGGGACTTGCTGGACGGACGTACGGATGATTGTCGGTGTTGGCGCTCGCTGTGCTTAGCTAAGGGTGAATAATGGCAGGACGAACGACGACACACCACAGAAGCGGCCACATTCCATTTCCAACCCACTTATTCATCGCGACAGTCTCCGCTCCCTGTCCTTTTTCCAATCCCTTACAAACCACCACCGTTCTGGAATCTCTGCCTGGCACTATGTAAGTCCTGTTGCGCTGCATATCTATCTCCCTTTCTCTGTAAGTCGTGCACGCCTCTCTTTCTTCAACAGGAACGGTGGAATCGGAACATGCGCAATGCAGGAAATCAAGGCAGACGAGGGCGGTGATTTCGAAGCACCAGGGCCGCCAGAGACCCCACGACGACCACCATCCTCGAGCTCGTCCTCATCGAATCGCGACGACGATGTTATCCCTTCCATCGAACACGATTATGCAGCAACCCACCTCTCGCTACCACTTGAGATCGCCTTTGTAGCTATTGTTTGCTCAGCACAACTCCTCACGCAGGCCGGCTTGGGCCAGGTCATCGCACCTCTACACATCATCGGAGACTCCTTCTCGATAACATCCCCTGCACAGCTCTCATGGTACGCAGCCGCGTACTCGCTCACCGTCGGCACCTTCATTCTTCCCTCGGGCCGCTTGGGAGATGTATACGGCCACAAGAAGATCTTCATCATCGGGTACTTGTGGTATGGACTATGGAGCTTGATCGCAGGATTCAGCGTGTTTGTGGGACAAAAGACGGGTTATGGCGGTGACGTCTTTTTCGCTGTGTGTCGTGGCCTTCAAGGGATCGGGCCTGCATTACTGCTTCCCAACGCCCTGGCACTACTAGGAAGAGGCTATCCAGATGGACGTCGGAAGCACATGGTCTTCAGTCTTTTCGGCGGCTGCGCACCTTCTGGCTTCGCAGTCGGTGCCGTCTTCTCGAGTCTCTTCGCCCAACGAGCCTGGTGGCCATGGGCCTACTGGATGATGGGCATCGTTTGCTTTATACTCGCTCTCCTCTCCATATTCGCCATTCCCAAGGTAGAAGAAGGCGAGTTTAGACGCACAGTGTCGCGTGGAGGTGTGGGTTTGAAAGCGAGATGGGTCCAACTTGATGGTGCTGGAATGATCACTGGTGTCTGCGGACTGGTGCTGATCAACTTCGCATGGAACCAAGGTCCTATCGTCGGATGGCAAACACCGTACGTTTACAGTCTATTCATAGTAGGCGTGCTCATCCTTGCTTTCTTCTTCTATGTCGAACATCACGTTGCCAATCCTTTGGTCCCAGTACGTTCTATATCTCGCGACACACTCTTCGTGCTTGCATGTATAGCAGCTGGTTGGTCATCCTTCGGCATCTGGGTCTTCTACCTCTGGCAATTCCTTGAGCTCGAAAGGCACGTTACACCCCTCCTCGGCTCAGCAATGGTAGCTCCTACCGCCATTTCAGGGCTCACCGCTTCCATTGCGTGCGGTTATCTGCTTTCCATTCTGGGGCCTCCGAAGATTATGCTCTGTTCGATGAGCGCGTTCTGTCTTGGTAATATCTTGCTAGCAACTTGCCCAGTGGACCAAACGTTCTGGGCCCAGACATTCGTCTCCATCGTGATCATGCCCTGGGGAATGGACATGTCATTTCCATCCGCCACGATCGTTCTGAGTAACTCCATGCCAAGAGAACATCAAGGTGTTGCTGCATCTCTCATAAACACTGTGGTCAACTACTCTATCTCTATCGGCCTCGGCATTGCGGGTCTGGTCGAGAGTCAAATCAATAGTGGCGGGACAACAGAGAGACTGTTGTTGAAAGGCTATCGGAGTGCATGGTATGTGGGAATTGGCCTCGCTGGTATAGGCATTCTCATTTCAATTCTTTTTACTGTCATGACCGAGACAAGACCGCGGGAGAAGGATGCTGAGGTGGCGTCAGAGGATCTTTCTGAGTAAGTTGTTTAATGATTTAGATTTATAAAATATATGTATGGTATGATGGAGATGTGATAGACTGAGAATTAGACGATAGAGCATGATATATAGCATGTTATTAATAGAACAAGGCAATGCCCTCTTTCTGTTGAGGTTCCCGTGTGTTTTCCAGAACTTGGTGGAGATGCTGAACGTTGTAATCCCCGAATGAATGGCCGGCCAATCCTTTCATGTATCCACTATTCAGTGATACCACGCTCATGAAACTCGCTGGTGAGAAGTTAACGCAAGTATATGTATGGTATGGGGTCTGGCGCTGATAATATCTGGTGAGTAGTGCAATGAACCCGGTACTAGAGTTGTTCGCGATGTTCAAAGACGGGACGACCTGGTGGATCACTAGGAGCTAATATTTTCTCTTTCAACGCCAAGTCGGCTCTTCTAACCCTTCTCTTTTTCCTCCGAAAGACTTCCTTTTGACAAGTATCATCTCTTTGAATGAATGGATTCTTGTCATGGGTTGAGATATAGGTACTTCGTTCATCTTGTTTACTTATTTATGGGGTTTGCATCGAATGCTTCGCTCTATTATTTACAAGAGAAGCCCCTGAAGTTCAGCTTTGCATAGGGATTTATGCTGATAAGTAACGGAAACTGAATTGAGAAATGCTAAATCTCAATTGGTATTGCCGCATGCGAGTACCATAGCAATAAATTTGGATGGTGGTACACTGGTACTGTCGTGATTGCCATTTCTATTTCTTCGCTGACGACACTGCAACTTCCTTCCTTGGGAATTCTTGAATCTCAAAATTCAATACTATGTCGTTCTAGTATATCTTGCCATCACCGGCTCCATGTTCTCTTCTCATCACCTCTTGGTTGTATAATATCGTTATCGAGTATTCTCCATCCTCCTAGATTCCAGAATGTCTATTATGTCTTCAAAATCACAATATCCAAAAACTCCCTATCCCGATCCTCCAACGACTCCTATTATCAATACCCCAACAACGAGGGAATCAAACCCAGATAACCCGTCCAGCTTTCACAGCGCCAAAGCACAAGGTTACTTCGACAGGCGCCTCCCTTCACTTTCATCGGACACAATTAGGGGTATAGGAAGAACCGGTACGCACCCAGCCAGGACTCTTTCGGCTTCTGTAACCACGGGACTGCTACCTACACTCCTAACTCCTGGCTCCCCTCGACCGTTGCGTTCACGAGTTGCAACAGCGGATGATATATCAAGCACGAAGTATCCATCACGGCTGACGGAGCCATGGCCACAAATCCGTAGTCCAGGTTCCCATTCTTCGGGATCGGCGTTAATATCGAGCGAGGTATCCAGTGGAGAGTATCTAACACCCCCTATGGAACGAGCTATCAAAAACGAGTTGCCACCTTACAAGGCTAGCAGGCGACTCTCAGAGAGCCTTACAATGAAAAAGCCACAAGGTTCAGAAGCGGACCAAGATGGCAAGAGAAGCAAACGGAAAAAGAGACATCGACATCGGTCAACTAGGAAGCACACTTATTCAAATGACCTGAAACGACATGAGTTGCATGGCGGTACTTATACATGGCATCCTGAATGTTACATGGCTCCAACGTCTTCCACCGAAACTCAAAAGCTCTGCGGGAGAAGGATGGTCAACCATCTCGTATGCCAAATGGTAAATATGCGGAGCATGTCATTCTCGACTTCTCGAGCGCCATTGATTCAGAGACGGTGGAGCTCTGTCGAACTTGGTACGCATACGTTTCCTGGTGAATTTCTTTCTCATCGTGCTACACTGGGAGGTATAACAGATATAAGTCAGCAGCGAGATACCAGCGTTGGGAGTCACGAGTCCGACGATGATGTTATACGTACCGTCAGGGAGAAGTTAACCTCACGCAAGATATCGATGATGCAAACCCCAGCGACAATAACACTCCGACGACCCAGTCTCCCTCCTCAAGAGACCTCGGGGTCGGGTACTGAGTCGGCAACACCTCGAGGTGAGATACCAGATGCCGCATGTAATCATGAAGCGGCATACTTGATAACAGCACAAGATGTGAAATCTGTCACCGCAATCATCAATACAAGACTGCGTCGGAGAAGTTTAGGACCAAAGACTTCTCCCGTTGCAGAACAACCTTCTCTCCAAGTTCCCACGCAGCCATCTGATGATAAACGACCTAGCGTCACCGATCAGGGTCTCCTGCCATCTATTGTTGCACCTGCAGATGCCACTGTCACCACAGAAGGCACGTCGAAAATTAAAGGCGAATTGCATCAAGTAGATCTTGGACCCGACTCATCTCAAGCAAAAAGAAAATTAAGCGTGTTTCCTCTGCCTAAGAAAAGTGTCCCCGAGGTGCTATGGGAGGACAAAGACAACAACGTGCAACAAAGTTCGCGTTCGTCTCGCCAATATTTGACGCCGCCAGACAATAACGAGGACACTGCGAGCCATTCTACAGTTAAACTGGCTTCGGGATCTGTGTCCACAGAAGAAAAGAATTCTCAGATTTCACCAAAGATTTATCCCCAAGCTCCTGAGGCAGAATCAAAAACACCAGCTGGTTCAGATGGCTTTAATGATTCCATTGTCAAATGGGTTTCCGCTGTTGATTTGCAGCAAACACCCCCGATCAGTCCGTTTTCACCCCCGTCTATGTTTGGGACTAGGGATTATTTCACCCCCGGCCAATCCGAGCGAAAACAGGACAAAGACCAAAAAGACCAAAAAGACCCTGTCAAGGTTATCTCATTTCCTCCGTTGCGACCAAGGAAATCCACCAGCGACTGGATCTCCCCTCTCCCGGATATCACAAAACCATTACCAGCTCCAAGAACGCTGTATGATTCTGGTATAGATGCCACACAAGCCGCTCACTCAACTCCACAAGTTACGTTTAAGGGAACTCCGACAGATAAACCTTTAGTTCGACCTAGAGGAGGTTCCAAGTCGGATCAAGATCTCCGGAGTAGCATCATTAGCGAGCAGCCTCCGCGCTTTTCTGTGCTAGACATGAGTCCTGCGACACAAAAGCTCCGATCTCGATCGAGTTCAAAGTCTGATCAAGACATCCGGGGCAAGACCGCTGTCCGCCCGCACAAAAAGATCAAGATAGAAGCACCTTCATGGGCATCTAAAGACACTGGGTCTTCACCTCGTCCCGGTAAAGATCCAAAAAAAGATGATAACCAAAGACGGAGAAAGAGCGTTGTTCAAAAACATCCTCATGCTCCTGCAAGAGCTGGTTATGCACAAACCCCTGGATCTGCACTGGGCGCAAGTGGTAGCATGAGAAGAAAGAGCTTAGCGCCACATATCCACTTCAAGGATAGTGAGGTGGATGTACCAAAGAGTTCAACTTGGCGAAAACCGAGGCATGATTCAACTTATCCTATTGGACAAGAATTGATGGTTGATGGTGAGGAGCTACTGGTTGACAATGAGTCTAGCTCCATGGTTGCTTCTGGTGAGGTTGTTATGGAACCGAAAAGGTCGAAGGACTCGACTCTTTATGACGTGGAAACACCACCACTCGTCCCTGGCCACCCGAATGCCATTCCTGCAAGTAATCCATCAGTTGTCGGCGGACAGATAAATCGGATCGACAGTTACAATCGAGCTCTCGAGTGGCGAAAGCAGCACGCTTCTGAGAGAGAGAGACTGATCGAGGAGAGAGCGCCACCGCTTCCAGGGAAGGTAGACAATGCGGGGATCTATAGTAAGCTCAGCGGTGCTTTTAGTGTACCGAATCCGAGTGTGATTGTTACGCAGCATTGTGGTACTAAGGGTTGTACTGGTGATGAGTGTGTGAAGTGTGAGGATTTCGCTGACCCGCATAAACCTAGTGTTGATTGGATTGGTTGACGGAGGGAATTGAAAGGAGTAAAGAGGGGTTAGTGATCAGTTCTTTTAAGTGGTAATATAAATCTATAAATCCAGCTTCTTTCAATCCTCAATTATGTTATTAACTATGTGGACGTGCTCCTCTGTCAAAGTGAATTTAATGCGTCGAATTAAGCGAGTAAAAGGAACATAGAGACAATGATAAGTAGGTAACTACCTCTTTAAGAATAGAACAAAAAATCAGTACAAGAGATATAGGTAAAAAATAATTTATTTAATAAGAAGATATAAAGAGGTATATGTAAAGGAAAATTCTACTCTATTAGAGTAAAAACTAAAATACCTAGCTTGAGAATATAGAAGCTATCTTACTCGCCTCTACAAGATTACAACAGGATATATTACAAAGAGTATAGAACGTATAAACAGCCTATCGCCTAAAAGTAATCCTAGATTGAATATTCGAATCCCTTTTCAAGCAGACAGACAGATATCCATGGTAAGTACGGTACAGTACCGCGAATCTAAGGAGGAACAAAAGAGGAGAAAAGAAGACATAATTAATAGATAGTTCGAAGAGATACGTAAGTAGAAAAGAGAGAGATAACATGATAGGGGTAACGAAGAAACGGGCGAAGAGAGAAGTGAAAAGCCAAGAAAGAAAAATCTGGTTGAAAAATGGAATGACAAAGGTAACAAGAAGAGATAAGCGAAAAGCTAATGCAAGCAAACAACCATGATCGTAAATTGAAGGAAATATCAAAGCCAGAGAGCAACCAAGAGATCAACACTCCCATCACCATCCCCCAGCATATCTGAAGTACCAACTCTCAAATTCGCATAATTCTCTCCCTCCTTTTCGAGAAAGGCCAGATCCAAGTCGGTATCGACGTCGACGAGGCCGCGACCATTATCATCATCATTATCAAGATCAATATCGTCATCCGAATCTGACACCGACACCCGCGAGGGCAAAGAAAGTCCATCATCTCGTGCCTCCTTGATCCGTTTCTGGACATTACCATCATCATCAAGTAGTTGCGTTTCCATGCTCGTTACTGTTTGCGTTTCTCTTTTGCGCTTCATGGGACTAGGAGCTGGATCGTGCCATGCCAACTCGGTTTCCTTCTCTTTTTTCTTCTTCTTCTTCTTCTGCTTCATGGGACTGGGATGATGCCATGCCCAATCCCCTCCATCCTCGTGCTCGTGCTCGTCCTCATCGAGAACAGCCACAGCACCACCATTTACATCACCGCATGAGTCATGACCATCCCACTCATCCCGTTTCCCGAGTATCCATTCCCCGCAGCCCCAAAATATCCCTCCTTCGTCGAGTCCCCCGCAAGACATTCGTTTCCCACACCATTGGCAATAGCGACACCCTCCCCCACCGGCCGCCCCCCTCCCACATACCTCCAGAGCCTGCTCAACTGCCGTAGCGTCTTGCCCTCGGCTTCACGTGCACTGTTCCGCGCTTGACCAATACAGTCCATGCCCGTGCCGAAAACACCTCCGTTTTGCCAGCTCAGCCTTTTGCCTGCAGTACTGTTTGTACGAGCTAGTGGACGAGTAGGGATACCTGGCGTAGTGGCACCGGTGTTGTTAAAACTGCTGGTCATTGAGTTGCGCGGTGATATAGACAAAGTTTTCAACGGCATCGATACACCTTGGGCTGTGAATTCTCTTTTTTCGGCCGTGCTTACATCGACACTTACAACCTCGTCTAGCAACAGCCTTTCTTGATTCAAGACCGCATTCGTTGAATTAGGTGGAAAAGAGTCTTTCGGAAATAAAGCTTCTAAATAATGAGCCCCGAATAAGAAACCTCCTGATTCCCGCGATGGTTTTCCCTTCTTTTGGGGTTGAAGGGACGGCATTAGCGAGGTTGCTGATATAAGGAAGAGCCGGCCGCAGAGTCGATTGTCAAGAGTTTGGCGCGTGTGGTGTATAATGCCGGTTGCAGCTGAGATATCCGAGGTGAGCGCATAGTGTTCTATGTGAGGGATTACTCGTTCAGTATCTTCGTTGCGGTAGCCATTTCCTGCCAAGGCAGCTTTGACTGGCGAGATTAGTGACCCATCGGCCCTGGTAATAACTTTGTTTGCACCAACTGGCCCTTCAGACATTTGGAGGACAGGGTTTGAGAGATGAGTTGCTGAGGACCCGAAAGTATAGATTTCGAGTTTGGAGAGCACGTCGATTGGGAGATCGGCGTGGAGTTTGTCGAGCGTGTGGGAAATGAGTGTGGAGCCGCTACCATGGGATAGAAGGATAACTTTGCGAATCGAAGGAGTGAGGAGGGCGTCGTGAATGGTGGTGTAGAGTGTTGTGGAGGTAGGGGTGTTTGCTCCTGGGAAAAGTGAGTGTGAAAGGAGGGAGAAGAAGAAGTCGAGGGGGGCTCCATGGGTGCGGTTGTGGATGCCTGTAATTGGGCGGCTGAAAATGGAAGTGAGGTGTGATAGTTGGGATTGCAGTTGGTAGTGACTGTTTGAAGACTGTTAGCTGAAGTCCGCTCTCTGGAGGAAGTAGTAATGTAGGATATAATATTAGCTGAAGAGCTCTGGAAAGTACCATACCTCGTCATTGACCCATTAACAAAAACCCACTTCTCATCCGCCCACTCATCCATCTCCCTCTCAGTCCCACTAACACTCCTGCAAATCCTACTTCCCTTCAACGGTGCACACAATACTGCAATCACAGCAATAAACCCCAGAACCGCAGATACAAACGCGGCACCAGGAAGTGTCAAGAACATCGGTATCGCAGCAACCAATGCAACGGTCTCCACTAAAGCAAGAACTATCTGCAACAACAGATCCCTCAGACTTCTCCAGTCACCCAATACATCTTTGAAGATTGCCCAGGTACATAACGACCGCATCATCTCCGGAAGACAGTTGATATTCTGACCTAAAACCTTCAGACTATTCCACAGCAGTCTTGCTGGTGTTTGGCGATACGCAACAGGACTCGTGCCGCATGAGCCATCGATCATAGAGGGTATGAAGGTGACCTTTGCCGGCATCGACGCAGGTTTGTGAATAATATCTTGTGATTCCATAAATGAGTTGTTTCGTGCCCCATTCGGACTATTAGATCTCGAAAGCCAGGGCATCTTGGCTGTTTAGCTTATTTTTGTGGATAAAAATTGTAGAGTAGAGTAGAGACAATGATCTTAGAGGGCAGAACACGGGAGAAAAGGTAAGGAGGAGAATGTGGAGGATGTTCACTTCCTTTAAAATGAGATGAACTTTACAACCCGGAACCAGAAGGAGGAAGCGCCTAAACGGCGTGCATTCTTGAGTCCTAAGATCGAGGAATGCAAAAATACACTTATGAATGAGATAAGGTTATATGCGGGTTAAATGAACTGACATTCCTTACGATAACTCAGCTAAATTGCAAGTGGTCGCACCTTGAGATAGGCTGATTTTGCGTACAATCGTTGAAGTAAGCTTCGTACGCTAACCTTCCATAAGCGTTTCTATTATTTGTTCTTAGGTCGGCTCAATTCTAAGAGCTGGCTTTGCCATGTCCCAACAGGCTTGCTCGGGACAGAGACAAAACTCACAATATTTGGTTTGTGCAAGACTCTTCTCGGACTTTCAGTAGGCGGGTCTATTTACTAAAGTCGAATCCCCTGTTATTGTCGCTATTATTATGAATAACAATGTTAATAGCATAGCTGAGCAATCTTCGTACTCGTAGGGTAACCTGGCGACCAACACCACTCCTTCTGCTTTCACATCAAAATAATAATAAAACAAAAGGGAAAGAATGATGGGCAATATTCACATGTTAACATGTCAACAGTTGTTTTTCTTCCCATGTGAAAGGTGCTATGCGTAGATTTGGCGTGTGGGTAGTAATACTACTCTGGTAAAAGTTAGTCTCCGAACTATGAAGTGGGCCATGCCAACGACGAACCTTCACTAAACATGATACTTCCCACTCCCCGACCTGTGGCCCCTGATAATTGCCAGGTTGATATTTTCACCATGGCTTAATAAGTCAAAGCTCTAGAGAATTAGTTTGAGTTGTCCGGCAAGAAGACTCCACATACCGATATCAGTGCCTGGAGCGTTTAGTGCCTCTAAATCAACTTGCTGCAATCCATCATCCCAGTAGTAGTCATGCGTAATTTGCCATTCCCCTCCAAACAGAGTCTCGAACTTATTCGGCTGTCGCGGAGGAGTCTTTGGATCAACAAGCTTGCCATTCAAAACAAAGGAAGATCCAATACCCAGCTCCTTCTTCCAACTTCCCTGGTCTTTTCCAAACCACTTCCATCTTGCCACTTCCACCTTGAGATTGTCAACCCGGATGACACCCTGGATGTATTGTCCAATTCTACAAAGGAATCCTCTTCTTGAGTCTTCTTCATTTGGGGGAACAAACTCGGCAAACCAGCTGACAAATCTCTTTTCCTTGCCACATTTCAGAATCTCAACGTCCTTCCAGATCTCCTCGTAGGCCGTGTCAACTCCAGTCCTTGGATGTGGCATGGAGCCCTTTTCCAACGTCTCATTGCTACCTTCGATTGGGTACATGAAGCCTTCATCTGCAATGGTAAAGAGAGATCTGTTATCAACAACATGTGTCCATTTACTATGTCCTGGCTTGAGCAGTTTGCCATCGTCAGCGAACGTTGGCGGTTCTGATTTTGATGTTCCTGCAAAACCCCATTCTAATCGTGCCAGAGAAGGTGTCTGGCTGGGTTCATCGAGAGGAAAATGAGGCTCGCTGGGCTTTGGTAGATAGATTCTGATATCGACAAAGTACTTGTCAGGGCTGGATGTGAACGGAGTTCCTCGAGGAGCGGAAGTGAGGACTACTGTGCTGGAAGTAATGTTAGCAAGTGGTCAACGGACGTATAAACAGGCTGCTATGAGACTGAGGCTCTCGTTGGTGGAACTGAATGACTTTGACAGCATTCCCACAGTGCTTAGCAAGCTGTAGAGTCCCCAAGAGGTGCTCGCTGGCCATTGGGCTTTGGTTATTTGTCCCAGGATAAATATTCAAAGCAATTTGCATATTTGCACAAAGATAGATAAGCACCTACTCGGTATCCTCAAAGGCCTCCTCGCCCTAGGGTACATTCTCGTCAGTACTATTTCTAGAGCGAAAGACCCGTCCATAACCCAAAGTGGGGTGTCTGTCTCCTCCCAGCAGAGAGTTAAGGCTACTCACCTCCCATTTAATGGATTTGCGCACTGAGATGTACGGCTGAGACGACATGGTGACAGATATCTGCACTCAAAAAAGTTTCTGTCTCTTCGTAGAGCCTGCGGAAATACTTATGTTGGGTTGTTCTGTGGCGAAAGTAAACAGCTGGAGTGGTGGAGTGCATCCCCAAATCCCTTATCATTATCGTCTGCGCTAGAGCCAAATAGGTAAGCTGGTGCTGGCTGTGGACAGCAGAAGCCATGCGTAGGTCCTTGAACATGGAGTTCCGTAGAGAGAAAGTTCGTGAACGAGCTTGCTCTGAGCCCTGGTCGTAGTTGTACTGGCTAGCAAAAGCCAGCAAAGAAGAAAAAGGTATCTACTGCGGGCATTGTGCAGTGGAAGAGGAAAAGGGGAAGAAGGTGAGGGCGACTACCCATCATGATCGTTGAGGCCTTGCAAGAATTGTGACTTAGCAGCGCACATTGGTTGTAAGACAGAGAAACGACACATGTGGAAAAGCACGTCGCAACAGCTCTACGGAGCGCTTCTAGCATTGACAGAAGAAACCACCGTGTGAAGTCACCCAAGAAAGAACAAGTTGAACTGCCAAGTATCAGGAACATCACACGGATAGTACATACGGGTGGTAAGGCGATAGAAGGTTGAAGGTGAAGTCTGGTTGATAGAAGGGAAGGAAGGTATGTACAGATTTAGTTCAACCAGAGGCAACAACATCAAGTCGCGTCGCGTCGCGTCAGAGCGTGCCTCTTCTGCCGGTCTTTTCCGTCCGCCGAAGTATCCCGATTCACAACTCAAGAAGCTCCTATTCACGAGAGAGGCTTGCGTTTGTTACCATAGAAATGCGTATCTCTTTTCTTTGTCCTTATCCCCAAGGCAATATCTTCATTCAATAGAGACTTCACTTTCATGCATACTTTCATCCAAAATTGTGGCAGAAAAATACCTACCTTGCCTGTACGAGTATCAGATATCTTAGTGCCTCAGTCCGAAAGCTTGATACCTGACGTCACGGCTTTCACAAGCTTAGCTCTCCCTCTTCCGCCACAAGTCTGAACAACCTCAATGGAGTGCCGGTAGCATCTGCCAAACGAGTCGACGACGACGACGACGTCTGGAAGGGAATATGGGGCCGATTCTGGGCTTGGGTCGCATTTGCCTTCGTCAGACCATCCTGCGAGTGCGTCCAGCTTTCCAATGCCGACCCATACAATGCGCCACCAAGAGATACTCGGGAAGCGGTGGAAGTAGAGGTAGATGGTATGGGAAGCCGCCGCGACATACAGGGTTGGTATATGCAGCAGCTGTGGCATTGAGCCCTGCTGCCTTTGTGACGCTGTCAGAGAAGGACAACGATGGAACAGAATTTACAGCAGAGGGCCGCATGTTGGAAGCATCAAGGGACGAGATTAAGAAGAAAGTACCCGATGACACACATGGTGTGAAACGTGTTGGCCATACTGTATTCATCTTCTTAGACTTATATGTCTGGGAACCTCTATGCACTGGGATGCGCTTCCTCCACCTATTCGTCATCTTTGTCCCGGTAATCCTGTCTGTACCTGCGCTCTGGATTGGGCCTAGGCAGAAGCATAGGGACAATGAGAGATCCGGCACGCTGTGGTGGTATTGGTTTCTCGTGAAATCTATGGAACGTGCTGGGCCAGCTTTTATAAAGGTAACTTGATCGGCCTTTGCCTACTCGACCGAGCTAACAAAAAATCCACCCCAGCTCGGACAATGGGCTGCTTCTCGATCCGACATCTTTCCAACAGAGATGTGCGAAATCATGTCCCAACTCCACTCCAATGCTCCTGCACACTCTCTCCATGCAACGAAACGTATCATCCAAAGAGCATTCGACGGGCGATCTTTTGAAGACATATTTGAGGAGTTCGATGAGAAGCCCTTGGGAGTGGGGGCGATTGCACAAGTGTATAAGGCAAAGCTCAAGCATAATCTGGCAGTTCCAGGCGATCATGATATCGACGAACCACAAGACTTCCGAAAGAATGTACGGAGGAACGTTGACACCCTGATCAAAAGCACACCAAAACGAGTACCCTCACATTATGTTGCGATCAAGGTCCTGCATCCTGGTGTTGAGAGGATAGTTAGGAGGGATCTACGTATAATGTTTTTCTTCGCCTCAGTACTGAATGCTATTCCTACAATTGAGTGGTTGTCGTTACCAGACGAAGTGGACCAATTCGGCGAAATGATGAGACTCCAATTGGATCTCCGCATCGAAGCTGCAAATCTCAGCATTTTCCGCAAGAACTTTAAAGAAAGAACCACAGCCTGGTTCCCTTACCCGTACACCGAGTTTACTACTCGCCAAGTTCTCGTTGAAGAATTTGCACAGGGCATTCCCTTATCCGATTTCATGGAGAATGGTGGCGGAATCTTTCAACAAGAAATAGCCGACGAAGGACTTGACGCTTTCCTCCGAATGCTTTTACTTGACAACTTCATCCACGCCGATCTTCACCCCGGCAATATCATGGTTCGCTTTTACCAATCCTCCCAGCCGTCTCTACCCTTCCGTAAGAAACACAAAGACGAAGATCCCCAAAAGCAACCCGACGTGACAGAACAAGTCTTAGCTAGACTTCGACCATACAGACATAAAAAAGATACAAAGTCATGGGAAGCCGAGCTCCAAAAGATCGACAACGAAGGCTTCCGTCCTCAACTAATCTTTATCGACACAGGTCTCGTCACAGAGCTCAACCCAACAAATCGTCGCAATTTCCTTGACCTCTTCAAAGCCGTCGCCGAATTTGACGGTTACAAGGCAGGTCATCTCATGTGCGAACGCTGTCGACAGCCCGATGCCGTGATCGACGAGGAGATCTTCGCTCTGAAGATGCAACATCTTGTCCTTGGTGTGAAATCTCGTACCCTTGCCCTCGGCAATATGAAAATCGGCGACATCTTAAATGAAGTTCTCGGCATGGTGAGACAGCATCATGTGCGAATGGAAGGTGATTTCGTCAATGTCGTTATTAGTATTTTATTACTTGAGGGTATCGGCAGGGCGCTTAACCCGAATATCGACCTCCTGAGTAGTGCCTTGCCTATTCTGAGACAGCTTGGCGCGCAGAGTGGTGGAGGTATGCTGAGACAGGGTGACTTTTCTATGTTAAAGGTTTGGGCGGGACTAGAGGCCAGGAAGTTCTTGCAGGCTAGTGTTGAGAGTGTAAGTTCTACCTCCCTAACTCGATGTTTTAGAAAGGGGATCGCTAACGTTGAGGGGATTTAGGTTGAAGCTTGTGTCAAGTACGACCTTTTGAGTCCTAATGTATAATTCGTGGATAAGATAGAGGTTTAGAGTTCAGGACGCTCTTGGGTATACATGCACCACTGCATCTTGTGGCGTTAGAATCAACTGGAAGACTAGGATGTCTTTGGCAGGTACAAGTGACGGGTTAGAGTAAGTATGGAAGCAAAGAAAGACTCTGCTCTACACTTATCTGTATATAAAGACTAGCAGTCTTCAGCCTTAAATTAGAAACAAAGAGGATAGAGAAAGACAGGCAGCGTATAGTTTTAATTAAAAGAGTATAAAGACAGAAGTTATAAAGTTGTGCAAAGCTATTAATATGCAAGCTACGACCTGTTAGTTATTGATTTAGTTTACTAGGCTTAGAATTGATACTAGTAACAACAGTAATAAGAATAGCAACAGCAGGGTAAGTAAAACGCTAAGTATTTACTCCTTCTTTCTCTCTCTGTTTCTCGCTCTTCCTATTATTACAGGTCGAGAATCTATAGTTTATATATTGTCTAGGTCTTCGAAATAGCCTAAGTTACGAAAAAACAATAGCAATAACAACACTACGTAGTAGTAATAGCAGGGTAAGTGAATCGCTAAACATTTACTTGTTCTTTCTCTTTCTCTTCCTATTAATAGTGGTCGAGATTTTGTAGTTTACTCCTATTCTGAGTCATTGAATTAGCTTGTGTTATTATCAGCTTAGTACCGAGCGCAGGGCTGGAAGAGCGACGACTAAGCGACGTCGCTAGTTCCCCCTTTTGCTCGGCAAAAATAATCTGCAAGACTTGATCTCGACCTCAAACTACCATTCGCGCCTTGTAACCTCCCTCTCGACTTCATCAAACCGCCCATATCATCACCATCATAATGGCCTCATCCTCAGTAGAAGTCCATGCAACTCCTACCTCTGCCAGCACCTCCCCCTCCCTCTCCACCATACGTACTCCCACAACCGCCAACCCTTACGACGATCCTATCATCCGTGGCCGCCTGGAACGCCCAGAGTCAGCGCACCTCTCCTCCCCAAGCGCCGCCGCCCTGGCCCGTCTCATCGAGCGTGAGCGCACCCGAGACGACATCCTCCGCAGCCACAACAGACTTGTAGCCCAACGACCGCTGTCGCCATCCGCGCGACCTCATGTGCCAAAGTTGGACCTCACCTTCTGGATCTACCTCATGACCTTCTTTTGCGGTTTGGTCTCTCTTATCACTAGTGTTGGTGCCATTGTTTACAGTGTTGTCGAGGACCACCGCATGGAGCAGGAGACTAACGAGAACGGCGGTGGACTTGGATTTGGCTACATCTTCTGGTGCATCATGTCCGTTATCTTTCTCTTCCTCGGTGCTTTGGCTGCTATTCAGAAGGTTTTGAAGTTTCGCAAGGCTAAGGCTGAGGCTCGCGTTCTTAATACGAGAACTCGTCGTGCACATGAGCTTTCTGTAAGTTGCTTCTCAATTTCTTTACCTGCTGTGTCGCGTTTTTGCTAATGATTTTATGTAGAGACTCTACCTTCGAACGGCTAGTACGCATACCGTTGGCACTGCCAATACTGTCCGTACTGCCAGAACCGCCGGTACTGCCAGTACACGTCGGCTCCCAGAAAGTCTCATTGTTCCTCCGCAGGCCACATACTCGCCTTTTGATGGATGCGTCGACTCACCTCCTCAGCCATCTGGTCCGGTCTCAATGGTGTCGTTTGTTTAGATTCTCTTTAATCGCAGTGATGTGATGGGTGGGTGACTTGAATGAACGGATGGACGGGAATGCTGGTTGAGATTTGGAGTGTTTGATCAACATACAAGGAGGTATGCTTCGATATGGGCTGTTGCTGAGCTCTGGAATGGTATTACATTCACTGGAGGCAACCAGTGATCAAAGATTGCAATTAGGGCTATTTCTCTATAAATGAAACTAGGGAATACGGAATTTGACCTTGAATTCGATTACTGTGAACCATTGAATTATTCTAAATCACATGAAATAATATCACCCACTCCATCGGCTTTACAAGTACTTAAAATGGTAGAACAAGTTGCCCACTGCTAGAAGTATATGCTGGCATGTTCGAGAAGCTGTTGCAGTTGTGGTAAAACAAAATATAGTAGGGAAAGAGGTGGACAAGAGACTATTGAGCAGGTGTCTTTGAAGTTCGAAACGCTAAAAAGGCGACAGTGAGTAAAGTGTGACTTTAAGCACAACCTGCGACTGTTCCGGCGGTTTGACTAATCGCTAAATTGACTACGCTGCTCTCCCTTCACGGCAACCTACATGAAGAGGCTATAATCACATGATTTATCAGTTCACTTACATCTCATGCCAACCATTCGAATTCATCTGAATCAACATATTTTAAGAGGCTCTTCAATACAACTTTGAATGTTCTGCTGAGCCATAGCTTCAAGTCAGTAAGGCAAGTTCGCACAACAAACAACCTTGAATTAAGCGACGAAAAGCTCGTGCCTGTCCACGTTGCCATGGCAGGTTGATGCGCTCAGATATAACAAGCTTCAAACATTGAGCTGGCGTTGCTTGACCGACGATCGTATTTGTTGTACGTACTGGAACCTTGAAAAATGGCCCCAGGTGGAGAGTCAGTCTGTTTTAATATCAAAGTCCCTGATCCTAGCATTGGAACAAAAGTATAAATTAAGCGATCTACATAGGTACAGGGGATAACTTTAACACAATCCTCTTGTTATTGAAAAAATAGATCTTCTGACTTCGGGAGAATATTAGACTTCTCTAGCCGCGATTAGCTTTTAAGACATAGCGTAGTAGAGTTTCTTGTCACGTCGGAACTCGGAGCCGATTCTATGTATGCCTTAGTTCTTCCTTCTGCTTGATTCAAGATCTACTCATGAATAACCTAGTCTATCTAAGCATATAACAACTATATAATGGAGATAAGTTTAACCATGATAGATTCTTAATTCCGAAAAAGCTGTACTCATCTTTTATTAAATGTAAATGATTTAAATATCTAGCCCCTACGATAGGCTAGTTTTCTGGTCACTGTCTTTAATAGCCTAATAGTAAAATATTTTCTATCTAGCATAGGCAGTAAGCACTTATATATTTATAAATCCTTCCAAATCTAAATAAAGTTATTTGTTAGATGCTAATTACTATGTTGTTGTCATTTAGTTTGTATAAACCGACGCGTAGTAGAATGGGCCTCAAAGGTCGCATTTGAAATTACATAGTTGTGGCAATACACTATGCTAGAAAACACACACTGTAAATAAATTCTACACTAATCAATCGTAGCATTGTACTAAGGTAAATGACTTAGGGGGCAGTTGAAAATTCTTTATTTGTTCACTTAACACATAAATAATCTATTGAGCGTAAAAACAGTACTTCTACTCTCTTGTAAACACAATAAAGCTAGATTGACTTTGCATTTCAAAGCAACTTATCTTATCTTAAAAGCTATGATACATCTAAAAGCCTAACTGGTTAGAAGGTAAGGCTCCGATATATCTCTCGTCTTAGTTCATTGTGATAGGACTTTCTGCCCTTGTAACTAGTGCCCGTCATCCGTTAGCTTATTCTGCTAATTGTCGGCATGTCGGCACTAATCTTCTTGTCACGTCTTCCGCTGAACTTTTCATATATCTTTGAAGTGTTCAAGCCTTTGAGTCAATACCAATGATAGCGTGAACCTCGGAACAACCTGAAAATTCATAGGGGTGGTCTTTAGGGTTCGGAATTCGGTCTTGGGATTGGGGCTTTCGGTTTTCGGGGAATTTTCATATGTAGGTGAACATATTATGATAGCATCAGTATGTGGGCTACCGGAAGGCCGGAGTCTATCTCACACCCTCCGAAGTTATGATATTCGTATTCCTACTTGTGCATGCAGTTGTGGCAAACTAAGAAGAAAGATAACAGACGACGTGCAGATTTCGATTTTCGTGTACCGTCTGCTTTGAATGGCTAACGGACAAGACTGCACGATCCCCTTACTCGAGTAGTGATTTGACGCCGTCCTCGTTTAACGCCATTAACGGAGATAGGTACCCCCCGACTGTCAGATTTGATGAGGCTTTTAAATATGTCCGGAGAACTTTCATTGATGCCTCGGATACCTGACTGTTGGAAACATGCAACTAGTTCCGTCGCCAAGTTTTGCAGGTATGTGGTATACAAAGGAGGGCTTCATTGGTGGAATTCTCAATTATTCTTGAGATACGCCACCACTGTATTGTAAGCTGCCGGTACAACCCGTCCTTGCCGTTGACACAACATAGGCGCCAAAACATTTGCTCTAAGTCAACAACATGCGGCAGGGGAGGATGGAATATCCCGCACATCGTTTTTCCAGACCTTGTGCTCTTTCTTGACCTGTCAACCGGGACGGAAATCAAGTTTCTTCTTCGGCTGCATCCGACCCTGGTGACCCAGCGCCAAAACATGTCAGCCACAACCCCAACGCGTACAGCATCCTCGTGCTCGGGGCTGCTCTACCAGCAACATGCAAGTCCTACTCCGCTTATTTTCGGGACGAAATACAGGACGATATCGACACAGGGGCAGAACACCCAAGAGCTAACATAATGGTTTCAAACAGCTGTGCCTCTGCGCGCAACACTCCTGCAGCGAAGGCATGCATACACGTTATCTGCTTTGTTGAGCAAGCATGAACAGGCGCGGATGTTGGGAGACGTGGGGGTAAATGCTGTATTGTTTCGCGGCCTCGATGATCTGGAGGAGATTAGGAAGGTTGCGACGCAGAGTAGTGTTGTAGTTGCTACTGCAAGTGCAAGTCATGTAGAGGCAGCGAAGGTTTAGATTGAAGGACTTGGCGTGAGGAGGAAAGAGACTGCAAGCGAGGTGCACTACATTCATGTGAGCGCTTGTGTTGCATTGCAGCTACTTTCTAAGTGTCTTGCTGGTTACGATTTGGCGACAAACGTCGGGCGTTTTGAGGTTAGGTGGCTGGCTGGTAACTGAGGAACGCATTGATACCACTGTCTATTCTAAGGTTGGCGAGGACTTCTAGAGTATGCGACCGAGAAGAACCATGCTAAGTCTCACAGTCCAGTCCGGAAGTTGATCCAATTCGTCGTCAGGATCTGCAAACAAGAGGGAGTAAACACCTACACTATTCAACCGTCACTTGTTTTTGGCGTAAGTGCTGGCCTTTTCAATTCTGGTAGTGGCCAAGTCCACATACTTGTCGTATTAGCCCCCGCCCGTTATCCCCATCAGTCTGTAGTCACTGCAAGAGGAACCGGAATCTGGAACCGGATTCATATCGAAGAGCTAAGCCATCCCCCACGGTAAAAAAGACTATTATTTCACAGCTAACGAGGCTCAAACTTGGGGAAGTATTACAGACAATATTGGGAAGACGTTGACAAGGCAGAATATCGCATGTACGGACGACATGGTGGAAACTGGCTTGAGAGAGGCTGGAGAAGATGTACATCCGGGGAACGAACGGGAGCTTGAGAGTCTCCTCGTGAGCAAGTGCGTTTACAACTTCATCATTCTGGCCGTGCACTTCCCCAGAGACGCGCAACCTTCCAATTATGAGAACTTCCCCGAGGTAAACAAGAAAATGTAGAAATGGGTTGATGGGATTGCTTTTCGGTATGGGATTTGGCTAATGCAATTGAAACAGCTCGAGATGACAGGCGATCGTGCCCGGATTGTGCTCGAGTTCAAGCCACAGCATGGAGAAGACGCTTTCGAGAAGGACATCGATCGCGTTGTTACTATCATGTACAAGAAATAGTCGGTATTGCTGGTGATATCGGCATGGTTCTGTATTAAAATCGCTGGGGGTACAGCTTCTCGCTCCCGAATAAGCAAGTATCTAGCTGGCCATGGTTAGTATTCTGTGTTCTGGTATTATATACATGGTCTTTCTGCGAATACCTGGGGATTTGTGGGAAAAAGCATACCGTTACCAGAAATTAGTAACCGCAACAAGTGGAGATCCCGTACACTACCAGAGACACCGAGTTGGACGCAGATGTAAAAGTAGTTAAGAATAATCGGTGATGATGCTGTCCGAGCGAACAGCAGCGTACAGTACATAGAGGCTGCTTCTCCCAGATCCAAAAAAATTGTGAAGTTATTGATACTCTCGACGACAACGCTGCCACGACAAACCTCCACGATGATACCCACCGACGGCGAGACTCGGCCGAACTGGACTTGCATAGTACCAAGGAACACGCACATACGACTCAATATTCAGGGGTCGCCAGTTGTGAATATCAGGTGACTAGTTGCCAATCGTCCTTTATGTCGGGAGCATGGGCACATGGTGGCCCCAACAAAGAGCGATACTTGGTGGCATTTGTTGTGACCCTAGGACAGCTACGAAGCAAGCAGAGGCTATTGGTACTTTGCAGAACCCACAGTGGCGGATTGGCACCAAAACCACATGTGTCCGTCCATACCCACATCCTCGCCACTACTTTACTCTACAGTAGTACTGTCCCGGCTACGCTCGAGCATCGGGATCGTGAACTGTATTCACACTACGGTGAAACGGCACACGGAGCTACTTCGAGTCAAGATGCCTATAATAGCAACCCGATATACTCCGGACGACGTCCTTGAGTACGAAGATACATACTTTCGTACTTTCGCCTCTCTTACGGCGGTTTATACATCGCGGTCCGATAGCTGCCGTTGATACCGACGAGTCACAGGGGATCATTGTGATCAAACCGATATTTCACACTTCCAGACATCTTGTGAGGATTCAGGATTCAATGCCGGATGTCCTGATCGTCGCGTCGCTTAGCGGCACGAGAGGACGTACCTTTCGTACCAAGTGAAGAGAACGGAGTGAAGAATATTGGTCTCGGGCCAAAGCAGGGATGTCGCTTCAACTCTGCTGAGATCGGACGATTCGAGCGATACGCTTAAGATGATCTCCACGGGGGCTCCATGTCCCTGTTCATCCCGCTCTTGGCTCCGCAACCCTTAGCGACCGTTGGCAGCACGGCTTCCTACGGCTTGGGAGCCGGACGACGACGTGGGGTAGAAAAGTCGTCGTCAGCATTCTTCAGAATATATCTCGCTTCGGTGGCTTCGACCTCATTTGGGACCCTTGGGACCCTCGGTCCACTCATCGAGTGGCAGATTCCAAGCAACGCTGAGTAAGTCAGGGGCCTTTTCCAAGAAGTCCCCTGGTGCCTTACGGGGATAAAGGCGCCACTCATATGCAGGAGGTTAATACTCAGATGCGAACAATGCGGTATACCGCCTGCCGAGTGGAGATGCTGCAAGGAAGACGAGTCTTGTCTCGTGAGATTGTATCTGAAGTGCTCCTGTAGAGCTTACGTCTGATTCTCCGATGATACTTATGAAGAATAATTAATTCTTTCCGTTTGTTGGTGGCTGGGCCGAAAGTGGACAAGCGACAGTTATGCTTGACTTGCAAGTTGATTAGGGTAGTACTGCGGTGCAGTAGAGTTCACAAGGTCAAGCCTGCCGTTAGGGGGAGCTTGTTGCGATCAGACAGATGTGAAAGTTTCCTATGTGCAAACCAGGTCCCAGTACCTCGATGAACTCTATTTCACAGTATGGACTACAAAACATACAATGTTTATATTTGCGATACTATACTCACCAAGGCCGCTGTGACCATATCGCATGCAGTTCTAGCACATGTTCGATCAGAAACTTCAAACAAAAGTTTCTCCATGACGCCAGTATCAAAGGAAGAACGACAGAGGGTGTCCTAGGTAGGAAGCTGTGTAGGCGTACTTACGTAGGCACTACGGACATAGGTGTCAACGCTCACATTTACTCGCTGAAATATTTCTGCGTCGTTCACTTTATCTTACCCGCAGCAGCTACGACTTGCATCTACTACTTGCATCGAGATTGGCTTTAGTATTTACATAAAATCTCCGATAGGTTAATCGATCGATCAATCTTAAAATATAGCTTACTCTTCCACCGAGGACGTGCGTACATGACCTGATGTTCTTGTTGAGATGCAGGTTATTACACCGTAGACGACGTGGTACGCACCTACACGCTGCAGACGTATGGTACCATCGTTTGCATTCAATGCAGCACATGGCAGCCACGAGAAAGTACCTGAGCCACGTAAGTCACACCTTCTGTTCCCATGGTAGAAGCGCTGCAGGAACGGAGGCACTCCTGTCACAGACGCCCAGTGCGCGGAGTGGCTCTGAGTTAGGGTTGGTCCTCTCTAAGCCCCCCGACAACCTTGATATAACCTACCTATCTTTTACCGAGCAAGCGGTTGCTTGGCTTGTAAGCGAGGATCAGAGTAATAGCACGAGGGACTAAGTGTCCGCTTTGAGACTTAATGGAGTATCGAGTATAGGCAACAGGTTCCCATTTTGTCACCGCCGGGTTAGCACACAGAGCTGTAGGACGCTTGAGCCGCATTCACTAGTGCTCTGTTGCCCCGGCGCACCAACGCACGAGGGAAAACACGAGAAACATCGGCCTTGATCTCCTCCACGACGGCTAAGTGCATGAGAAAATCAGCGGGTGGTCACAGCTTGGATCACACTGGTGCTGCCGGGGCAATCGTGGTACGTATACGCCTGCACGGCTGCAATCCACGGCGAAATTCACATCCTCCATCCGTTCTGGAGCCATGTTCTAGGGTCTTCAATGTAATTGACTGACTCTACACCATCGGCGGCCTGACAAGGGCCACAGTGAGGGGTGAGCACGCGCTGAGGAAAATACGAGCTTGGACCGTTGGTACTATTGAGGCTTTGTGTATAAGTACGAAAGGTATGCCATGTCAATAACTTCCTTCCTCACCTCTCCCAGGACATCCTCCACTAATCCCCTCCTCTCTTCTCTCTTCTCTCTTTCCTCTACTCTTCGGAGTCCCACATTCGTTTCTTCCTTTTCAGGAACACAACCTTCATCATGAAGACCACATTCTTTTCCCTGGCTGCACTCGTTTGCCAAGCCTCTGCAGCATTCATTCCTGCACGCTCCCACTCCCATTTGCACTCGAAGCACTCGATTGCCTCTGATCTTCTCCCAAGAGCCTCCTGCGACAACACTGCTACCTCTCGTTCTTGTTGGGGCGACTACTCTATCGACACCGACTACTACTCGGTTACTCCCGACACAGGAGTCACAAGAGGTAAGCAGCACGTTCTCTGGGATCTACCCACTCCCGCTAACATGCCATTTAGAGTACTGGCTTTCGGTTGAGAACACTACCATCGCCCCTGATGGATATGAGCGTTATGCTATGACCTTCAACGGTACCGTTCCTGGACCTGCAATCATTGCTGATTGGGGTGACAATCTTGTCATTCACGTTACCAACAACATGGAGCACAATGGTACTTCCATCCATTGGCACGGAATTCGCCAACTTGGCTCTGTTGAATATGATGGAGTTCCCGGTGTTACTCAGTGTCCCATCCCCCCCGGAGGCTCGCTTACCTACAAGTTTCAAGCCACTCAGTACGGAAGCACCTGGTACCACTCCCACTTCAGTCTCCAATATGGTGATGGACTCCTCGGTCCGTTGATTATTAACGGACCTGCTACTGCTGATTACGACGAAGACCTTGGAGCTATCTTCCTCTCTGACTGGGCCCACGAATCTGCCTTCGCCATCTGGGACGTAGCCAAGCAGGGTGCACCACCTATGCTCGAGAACGGTCTGATTAACGGATCCAACACCTTCGACTGCTCCGACGCTCCTAATGATGCTGCTTGTCTCGGAACGGGAACCAAGTTCTCTACAACCTTCGAATCTGGCAAGAAATACCGCATGAGACTGATCAACAGCGCTATCGATGGTCACTTCCAGTTCTCCATCGACGGCCACAGCCTCACTGTCATTGCTAACGATCTGGTCCCAATCGTCCCTTACGAGACCGACAGCCTTCTCATCAGCATTGGTCAGCGATACGATGTCATTGTCGAGGCCAACGCTGCCCCCGGTGACTACTGGCTCCGCTCAGGATGGGGAACAGCTTGCTCTACCAACGGAAACGCCGCCAACATCACCGGTATTGTCCGCTACGATGCATCTTCCACTGCCGACCCAACCTCCACCTCTACTGTCGTCGAAAGTGATTCCTGCAGTGACGAGCCCCTTGCCAGCCTTGTCCCATACCTCGCCATGAACGTCAGCACCATTGGCGAAGTCAACGAAGAGTCGCTCAGCTTCGCATTCAGCGAGTACTTCACCTGGACCCTCAACGACTCTTCCCTCTACCTCGACTGGGCCGATCCAACCACGCTCAAGATCTTCAACAACGAGTCCATCTGGCCTACGGATTACAACGTCATCCCCCTCACCACCACCTCCAGTGAAGAGTTCACCGTTTACGTTATCCAAGACAACACTGGCATCGGTCTCAACCACCCAATCCATCTCCACGGACACGACTTCTGGGTCATCGGTCAAGACACCGGTGTCTTCGAGGACATTGATCAATCCACCCTCAACCTCGTCAACCCTCCTCGTCGTGACGTTGCTACTCTTCCCGCAAACGGATACCTCGCTATCGCTTTCAAGAAGGACAACCCTGGATCATGGATCATGCACTGTCACATCGCCTGGCACGCATCTGAGGGTCTTGCTATGCAATTCGTTGAGAGCGAGGACCAGATTGCTGTCAGCATGACTAACACGGCCATCTTCATGGACACCTGCGCTGCCTGGAACGCATACACCCCCACTGAGGTCTATCTCCAAGACGACTCTGGAATCTAAAGACTCCTCAACACACACAACAACCACACACACAAACCAACCGAGCAACCTACCTGCTCGCACATTTCTTCGACCAAGAAATCCGACCGATTATTTCCTTATTGTTGAGAGTATGATGAATCACGACCCACTCGAGTACACATGTTTCCTTTTATCACTATGGTGCGAAAATCCTGTATGCTATTTTTCTTGCCTTTAAGCCCGCGCCCTGTTTTTTACGAGTACATAAGAGAGAGATGGAGATAGTTGAAGGACATTGGTTTTTGATGAGTACATAAGAGAAGGAGATGGATAGATTTAAGGGGCACTGTTGTTTACAGGAACGAACGAAATCTGGATTGTAAGGATGATGACGAGCATTGCGAGCATTTGATTTTGAAGTAATCAATAATCTCATACCACCAGTACGGTAGTGATCAATCAGTTGATATTTAGCTACATCTGTGCCTTCGATGTGACCATGCTGTCGTGACCTTTCTTTTGTCCCCGTCTGATTAGATCAACCCGATGCAAACCCTGAGTAGAAATAGAGACAAGCACCTCTTCAGTCGGCATAACTTAGAAACAGAAACAACAGCAAAAGTGAAACGTGTTGAATAGGCGTTGAATATAAGGTTTTTGCATGGCGTCTTACTCAAAGTACTGATTCTACATCCTTCATAAGAACCTGTAATAACAAAAATAAAAACTGCTCCATGGACCTCTCCTTCATCCGGTAAGAAGCTTCACATATAATTGCATTGATTGCCTCGTCCAATGATAGATGTTTTAGTCGCTACCTTTTAAATGATTTACAGCACACACCTCCTCTTTCCAAGCTTAACCTACACGAGTAAAGTACTGCATAGTTTATCCAGCACCCACCAACATAGAAGCAAATGAAGTAGTCCAAAAATTCCATTACATGAACCAAGCGAGTCTATATCATGATTGATTACTAGATCCAACCAATGAATGGTATCTCTCTCCATCCCTTGACTCTTAACACAGACAGCAACACCGTCCTACAAACACCATCCTAACAGCATAAAACAACATCAACAACAACCACCTCCCAACCCCCAATACCAATTCTCAACAAGCCCACCACACCACACGAAAGCAAAAAAAAAAAGCGTACCGTCATCAACAAATCAACCACCTATTTTTATTATCATTCCAGCCCCTCATTTCCCTTCCAAGCTACAAGGCCATTACAAGTACGTACCTAAACCTGTAACCTGCAATCCGACGGATACATATAAGTCTACACCTGAAACCCACAAGGACCCCAAGTCTCGAAGATACGGTCATGGTAATAGCTGCCTAGGCACGGACCAATTTACCACCATGTTACCGTTTCCGGTTGGTGGTACGAGTACATAGAACTACTGTACAAAGGGCACAGACAGAAAATAAGTCATTCCAGACCGCTCCGCTCCTAGGCGGCGCAAATTCTCCATAGTTCTACTTGAACTCGGCATTTCTGTGCCATCGATTGATTGATTGTTTATTCATTACGAGTACTTGGTGGGCGCACATTTCGTCACTTGGCCCGTCTGCAATAAGTCATTGCTTGTCCCGTACATCCATACCTTTCCTTGCAAAAAAAGGAATCTAGTGGTACGGAGCACCGTACCGGATTTCAGCCCTAGGCTCCGCGAACCGCTCGCTTCTCTGCTTGGTCGCTTGTCGGATGAAGTCGGCCGGTTTGGTTTACGGTACTGTTTGTAAGTAAGTAGGTACCAAGTTTTGCAACCTGCTGCTCCCGTCGCTTCCAGAGATAAGACTTGTGATTTCGTACTTGTGGATCCATATGGGCCGGCATATATGCGGGAAAATAGACAGCTCACGGGTA
The DNA here is from genome assembly GCA_026119845.1 of Pezicula carpinea. NCBI lineage: Eukaryota > Fungi > Ascomycota > Leotiomycetes > Helotiales > Dermateaceae > Pezicula > Pezicula carpinea. The sequence continues at coordinate 564,337 of JALRMK010000019.1, read as the reverse complement.
TTACTTCCGTGAAAAATCAATATGTGATAGGTAGGTAGTGCGGCGTGCGGCGTGCGGTGTGCGGGAACGGATAGATATTTTCGTTGTATCGTACGCTATGGTACCTAGGTAGGTGAGTACGTGAACGCTGAGAAGGGAATTTGTAAGTTCTCTTGAATATAATTAATAGACTTTGCACGGTGAGGAGCAGGGAGACGGAGAGATTCACTTACCACTGAGATTCCTGTGGATGGAACGACCTGTCGTGGATGAGACGGGAGATACCTACCGCTGCTACTACGATAGAAGAAGAGAAAAAGAGACTCGCCTCTTAGGCACTAAGTAAATAACAAGCCCACGCCCTCAAAGAGAGCCATACCCCCCACACACCACATCTTCGCAATGAACGGATACCTCGCTTACCACTCTACCAAAACTCAATGCCCTCGATTAGGTATAACTTCTGGAAAACGGTGTGACAACAGGACTCTCTATTATAAAGAAATAAGTATATCTAATACTTAGAAGGTAGATAGCTACCAAGTTCTACGTCTCTTTACTGTACTCTATAATAGATACTGTATCTCCCTTCACGTAGAGTTTAATTCGCCGCTACGAAGTATCTATTCGAGACATCGTCGGGCGAGTGCTAGTGTAGCTAGCTGTATTTTTCTGGGATTTGGTGTGAGAAGAAGAGAGTAGGTGTATTGATCGGTGAAGGTAGCGTTGTGGTTGATTAGGAAAGGGTGTTGGGCATGTCTTTTCAACTAGGTGGTAGGACTGGTTCTTATGTGATAGTAAAATAGTTTCTCTAGCAGGTAGGCTCCTCTTGGGTTAATGGCTGGGAAGTGTTCTGTGTTGTCCCATGCAGGGCAGAATACTTTGGGGTTACGCTGGACTCGTCTAATTTTGTCGAGGTTCGAGCTGATATTCAGTAAAAATACTCGGAGGTAACTCAGCTTTCTTATTTAGTTTACTGGAGTTCGCAATTCTGTGAGTTTGGTCTAGTCCTCTTCCTGTTTAGTTCTCGCAAGGGCAAGACTAGTTAAACACGCTTCATGTCTGTAGTAAATGCTCTAGCTCTCTAGACATGAATTCGATTCTAAACTCAGGCTAAATGGTCATCCCAGCATCGATAATGGCATTTGTTCCAGTAACAGTCTTGCATCTCACGAAACACAAGACCTGCTGCGCAACATCCTACAGACATAATTTCATCAGTGAAAAGCTAGGGAAAGCTCCATGATCTATCGAATGCTAACGGAGAGAAAGCAACAGGATCCAGAAAGAAGAAGAACATACCTCAACCGTAACATGAGCCTTGAGAATCGTTGCGTTCAGAGCACGATCCTGGCTCCATTGAGGGAACGACAATCCCCACTCCGTCATCATCAAACTGGGACTCACAGAATTGACTCTGATCTTGGGGCCAACACTCTTTGCTAGACCCCTGACGAGATGTATCTGCGCAGCCTTGCTAACAGAATAAGCCTATCACACATCACACAAATCAGCAATGATCTTCAACTCCCTCGCTCAAACTTCACCACACCTCTCCTTGCGAAACGGCAATGGGATAAGACCTACCAACGAACTACCACTAGCCTTCACGCCGCCGGTACTCGCCGTAGTGATAAAGCACCCCTCGGTGTCCTCCAGGTACTTCCGACTAGCATGCATCAACCACAAATGACTCTTAACATTCAAATTATAACAACGATCCCAATCCTCCTCATTGACATTCTCGTCCAGATTCGTAAAGTCGACCACGCGCGTCCACCCGCCGTTCGAGAAGATGACATCGAGCCTTCCCATCTGCTTGATCGTTGCCTCGACCAGCTCCTGGATTTCTGTGCGTGATCCGAGGTCAGCTTTCAGAGCGATGAAGTTGGTGCTGGTTGTGGTGGTTGTCAGCGGTGACAGCGTTTTCAGTTCGTTGACGAGAGCTTCTGCTCGTGTGCTGTTGTTGTAGTAGTTGATGGCTACACGTATCCCCTGTTCAGCGAACAGGCGTGCTGTTGCTGCACCGAGACCTGCTGAGCCTGCGGTAATCAGTGCTACGAGGGGGGTGCTGGTGGCCATGGTGAATATGGTGTGGCTGCTGGTTGTGTGAACGAACGAAGGAATGAAGGAATGAATGGATAGAGATATGAATGATTGATTAATGGGATATCTTGTGTTTCTCAGTTTCTCAAGCACGTGAACCTTGCAAATATATAGGGAGCCTTCCCCCACTTGAACGTCGTCGTTGTCGGTGTTGTCGGTCTGTCCGCTAACTCTCCCCCGCTCCGTGTCCCCCACTGGTCGCCGTCACTCCCCCACTTTCCGAGGAGCTTGATTGATCTTAGCCGAGGGACCTTGTATTTCGACTGGTATTTAAGTTTCTTACAACAGCAACTTGAGGAACTTTGATGTTATACTTCTCGAGTAGAAGTACGAAAATACGAAAGTACAATAGTCGTTGCAAGGAACCAACCAAGGCTGTCTCTGTCTCGAATCTCTCGTACTGTAGACTTGGATGAATTACGTGTACGATTGATTCCCTTTGGACATGAACAAAGTAGCATACAAATGGACCCACGACCACGCCATTCGCAAAGGTACCTGATATAGCGGTATCTCTATCAACTTCACCAGGACCGAGTTAACAGTGAGGATATGGAGAAATGTCTACTTTGTCTACGCATATGCCCGGTTGCTATTATTGGACCACAATGCTATGTTCTTAAAAGACTTGACCGACATGCGCTGGGCACTAAATTTGAAGGAAAGTTGTACCAGATTCAGTTCCAGCTATTGAGCTTATACTAGACGCAGCAAGAAGCTCGCAGGCTTTGTCGGATGCTCAAGCCATTAGACACTTCTCTGAGATTTCAACTATTGTTCAATGACATCGGCTTACTCGGTTTTGATATGAACAGTCAGCAACCCCGTTAAAAGAAGTGATGCAGGCAGCTTTGGTTTCCAAGCAACTCGAAGAAGCAATAGCTGCAAAGGATGTTGCGATAAGCGTAGGCAGCGTGTCAAAACTAGCCTCTGCTTTTGTCCCATTGTCGTTTACTCTGTCGATGTTCGGCATGGATCCTTCCGATTCAACCAAGGTACACGACACGGTCTCTCATATCTTTCTTCATAACCGTCGCTGTCATTAGCGCACTCACATCAATCCCAATTGTGCCCGCCGTGTGGAACCATGTAAGAACAGTGTAGAGGACATATAAGTGCTTTTGTGATTTGGCATACTTTTTCCCAGTCCATGCCTTCTGGTACATGCTTGTTTGCATCTTACGCGACTTCGACATCGTTGGCAGCGACTATGGTGGAGCTTTCGTGGTGATTGGAAGGGAAGAGCACACCCAGAGAAGAGGTGCCGGAAATCATGTTCGTGGAAATAAAAGAAAGATGGATTTCTGACTTTCGGAAAGGCAAGGTCAAGAGCTTCCAGGATGACACAAAGGAACCGGGCTGGAATGAAACGACTCTTGTTGACCATCTTCTCTCGAACTCGAAGCGACTGTGGCGTCCACCAGGAATCGAAGCAGAAGGCGATTGCGGGTTATCCATTCAGCTCTTGTAGTCTCTGAGTCTATCTCTACCGCCCACGGAACATGTCACTCCGTTAGCGATGAGGTGGCCGTGAGAAGCTGGAGGGGGAGACGAGAAGAGGGAAGTGGTTGAATCAAGAAAGCAGGCTAACAGGAAGGTCCTAGTATTTCCATCACATGTTCGTCGCTGGCACTTCCACGTGATAGCTCTTAACGTGCGACTTGTGTTTTGAGATGCTTCGTACTTCGGAGATTCCATAGACAAGCGATACTGAAAGTACTTTCGTACTGTACTGTACTCTCCCTTACTCGAGTAGCCTCACCGTCACTGCTCCTGCGAAACAAACCTGCACAACACGTTACATGCCACCCCCTCACTTGACATCATAGCCCTCTTGAAGCTCTGCTGCCGACAGATAATAATGGCATCCGACATCCATAGCAAGAAAGTCACCGGACGGGTGTAGCGGTATGGAAACTGCGAGGCGGTGGTGCTAGCAGCAGTCCCAAGGTAAGCACATGTATCACGTTCACGCAAATCCTCGATCAAGAAGAGGCACCATCAACCATGACCCGGTCTCTGCACCCGAACAAGAGGATCCACGAAAAAGCAAAAACGCTTCGCCAGAGATAAGGAATTGGCAAAGGATCTCGATCTGGGGTCGGTGTGGCAATATTGGGTGCAGGTCGCGGAGGATGATGGTTGGTGTGGCTTTTGTTTCCATTCCAAGTCCAGGAACATCCAGCAAAGAATCCTTATAACTAGGACCAGACGAGTAAGTATCGGACGTCATGCGGTCAACTGAAAGGGGCAGGCAGCAGTAGTCCAACTCAAGAGCATGCCACTCGTTGGCCATCCCCAAGCCGGCTTTCCGCAGTCGTGTGCAGGAGAGATTCTTCTGTCTGGCAGCAGCACAAGTCCTCTGTCAAGGCAAAAGAGCGGAAGGAAAGCAAAAGGGCGAGAGCAGCGCTTTATATAGTCTTCGTGCTGTCCTCGAGCAGGAATGAGAAGATTGTTTTCCAGCAGGGCGGGCCAAATGCAAAGCCACCCACCACGTGGAGCATGTTCCCATAGATTGGCTCTGTGTGTGCTGCGTGAGGTGGTGCGCACCGGACTTCAGCACCAAGACCGAGATGTTGTTGATCGGGCCTGGGAATATTGTCCGAGTGCATGATAATAGCGCACAGTAGCGCAAACTCTCCGTAGAACGTGCGGCCCGATGAACAAGAAGGCTGTCGTTGTTGCAGAACCATGGCTGTAAGCATACCAACCATGCCATCAGCGCAGATTCTGGCACTTCCTGCGACTACTGCTGCTGTCCTGGAAGGCAAAAGCAATGGATGTTTCGAGCAACAACAGGCACAGAGGTGGTGATGACCATGGTCATGCGTCGCCTCGTCAATGCCTTACGTCGGCTCTTACGCTCACCCTCGCCTGAGTTATTTGTGCCAGACCAGAAGAAGCAAAGAGAGCGGCAGAGGCAAGATGTGCTCGCAGCAGAAGCAGCAGAAGCACCTCACTCCACACCGCTCGCAGCTCAGGCATGCTCTGTTTCGCGACGACATGGAACCAAGGGACCATGGAACCATGGAACCACACTGTAAGTAGTAGTAGTAGTAGTAGTAGTAGTAGTAGTAGTGTACCTTTCGTACAACCATGCTGGAACCCCGCAACGGCTGCGTCCTTTGTGCGTGAAAGCGCACAAAACACGCAACCCGCTGGTCAGATCTGGGCCGCCGCGTGCTGCTGATTGGCTGCGCGCGCCCGGGATCGTGCTACATGGGCCTGTAGGGTCTTCCGTAGAGTGGGGTGGCCGGTGGTGGTGGCGCCGTCAAAGGTACAACAAGCTGTTGATAAAAAGGCGGCGTCTTCCCCTCCTTCGACCCTCCTCTCTATCTGCAAATCCATCCATCCATCATCCATCATCCATCTTCTTTGACCCCAATACCAATTCAGACACAAACACCCTCACAATCCCACCAAACACCATCATCATGAAGGGCGAATGCGGATGCTCCGGTACCTCCAGCTGTACGTCCTGCCCTGTCACCCACTGCTGCTTACCCCTCCTTTGTGTTGCCTCCCCTCCCCTCCATGCCAACCACACAACCACCTCCCTCAGCCAAAGCAGACATACCTGCACACAACAGAGCATCCAAACGCTGACTGACTTGCCAACCACAGGCAACTGCGGAACCAGCTGCTCCTGCGCGAGCTGCGGAAAATAAATGTCCGTCCCACCCTTTCAAGCATGACGACAACCAGCGCTCCTTCGATACATCACATCATTCACTTCACTTCGCGCATCCGCGGTCCTCGAGGCGGCATTCTGGGTTAGGGCATCATCGCATACGAAAACCTGTCATGGTTCGGGCTTGTTTTGCTTGGAGGACGTGAGTGCAGGGGAAGGCAGGGGAGGTTGCGGGTGTATTGTGTGGGATGCTTGCGTTATGGGATCGGATGGCTTCTTTTTCTTCGGCGGCGGCATGTCTTACGCTTCGGTTGCGACTTGCTTGGGTTGATTGAGTTTATTTTTCATTCTTTTGGATACCAATATCATTCTCCTTGCATACCGGACGACCTATCTTGCCTGCTGAAGTGGTGCTTGACATCTGACATCTGTATGTGTGACGTGCACTTGGCTGCAACTCTTGCGTGATGAACTTTGTGAATCCATTGGCCCGGAAGCGTTTCTGCTGGTAAATTTACTGTACAGAAGTACAAGTATGTGCCCAGTCGGTTGATGTCAGGTCTCCAGCAAGGCTGAAGAAGCCCAAGTCCCCAGCTCATCCACACGCACACTTCACCCTACCTGTATGTACGACATCTGCCTCGCTCCAGGAGATGTGCTCGTTCCTTACAATGCGTAGGCAGGAGAAGCGCCCGCAAGAGATCTGCAGACGCCAGAAGCAGCAGCAGGGCAGCAACCGTCGCACAAAATGCACGCTGGAACTCCATCGTCATCATCGTCTTATCCTCTCGTGACACCACCACACACGCACACAAAGACAGTAGGGAGGGGCAGGATGTAGCAATGGAAATCCCACCCTTGGAATGAGCACGGGAGTGTAGGGAGGTACTTATGTCAAGCATGAAGCACTTCCAGCCTACTGCGCCCTCACCACTTCGGTTACAGCGCATGCACCGATGCATATCGAGACACCCCAGCTCTCATCTCTCGCTCTGTGCACCACGACGTTCATACATACATTCATTCATTCATTCATTCATTCATCCGTTCGTACGAACAACCAACCACCATCCAGCATCGTCATCCACGCCCTCCTACTCGGCCGTAGAGGTACCTAGGTACTCACCAACACCCTTCTTGTACAGGTACTGCATCCGTCCTATATCCAACAGTACTTAAGGTACATACCTACATACCTATATACCTACATACATACATACCGTAGCAACAACCACATGATTAGTCCACCCAACACCTCCTTCCTCCATACCAAGATCAACGATGCAACAAACAGTACCTCTCGCACCTTCGTACATGCAGTACTCCAAGTCCATACAGGATGATTCGTCGCCCTCGTCGTCCTCCTCCATAGTGCATCCTCCGCCTCGTACCAAGAGGAACGAAAGCACACGCGCCGACCACACAGAGCTCTCGCCCCCACCACACCACCACCACCAGCACCAAATAACCTGCCACGTAGAGACGCAGCTCACACTTCACAGCAGATTTAAAGTTTGAGGCATGGGGGCATAGACGGATTTCCAGTAGTGATTTTCGGTTCTTGACTTCCTTACTCTGTATTGCTGATCGCTTATTGCCTCCTTACGGGGTGTGCACTATATGATTGACCCATGGCACGCCCTGGCACACTCCGGCACATACAGGACAATGTGCCCAGGGAGGCAGCAGAGAGACCGAGTGGTCCAATGTTGGTTCGTTGCCACTCTCGTTATCGGTCTCTTCTACGGTCTCTTCTCTTGCGTGACGAACGAGGTCCTATGATGATGATGACCCGGCAGAACTACGTCGCTACTTGAGCACGCTGGGGCTATACTTGAGCTCTTTCTGAAGCTTCTATACCTCAACATCTGACTTTCCACGACCGGCCGAAAAGCGAAAAGGGATCTTGGAAGCTAGAGTTTAACTTTGAGCGCGAGTGCCGCCCCGAGATCTCGGTAAGGGTTTTTTCGTGCTTTCGTGTGTTCGGGCTCAAGTCAGTACGAGATGGGAATTGTCATTCTTTGTCTTCTTCAACCCCAAGACTCCCAGGTACGAAATTGCCTTTTCAAAGATACTCTGTTGGGTGCTCTCGACGCAGCCCTTCATTACCGTACCCACGTAGGTGGTGTGCTGCATGAGAGAGCTCCCAGAGAAAGCCACGAACGCGAACTCCTGCCCTCTTCCTGCTTTATGCCTCCCCCACAAACAGACTCAGACCTCAGTTCTCAGTCCTCAGCCCTCAACCTGCACATGCTATGCATGCCTACAGCACGGCGGGAAAGGTGCTCTCACTCAGGCCGACTGCCAACACAGCACCACCAAAGAAAAGACAAGTGATAAAAGCCTTCTTCCACCCGCATTTCAATTCCCAACTGCGCAGTGTAACAATGTCGCTCGCCCCAAAAGGCGAACATTTAGTTGTCTCTCGCACGTGTGTGCACCTCCATTCTCCTCAGGTCTCTCCACCAGACTCCCCAAACGAATAATCGTATGCCAGCTGACCGGTACAACCGCACTACACAGCAAGTGCAAGCTTCACAGCACCCACCAACCACGGCACCACCAAACCACGGCACTAACAATCGTCCGAAACGCCAACGTCGTTGCTACAGTCCGAAACCAAGACCTAGACCCTGAGATCACTCGCTGTTTATCAGCCAGTCTGTTGTGGAACCCAACAGTGAGCAGGATTCATGGTCTCTACATTCTTCTCATTTGGTCTCCCACGCAGGTCTCCATTCAGCTTTCACGAGGGACCCTTCATTCGTCTGTTGTGCCAGTAAACCGGAGACAGGGCAAGGGCAACGGCAAAGGCTTGCAAGGTCTCGAAGACGAAATAAATAACAGAAAAGACAAAGTGTTGTCATCTCCATCGTCTCGCACCCCACGTTCTCATGTGGTGTCGTGCCGTATCTTGTCGTTTCGCTTCGTAAACAATCAATAATTGTATGTATGCCTCGCTTGCCGCAGCAGCCCTGGCTTGCCTCCTATCAATCATCCTCGACTCAGCAGGGGAGGGAACAGTACCGTAGGTGACGAGAGTGGAGGGAACAGACTCCAAAACAATATAAATATCCTCACCATCTCCCCCTCAGCCATCCCTTTTCCCTCTCTATCTATCACCCCTCAAGCAAACCCAACACACTTCAAAACCCAAACCCAAATTCCAATCCACCCAGCTGTCTTCAGACACCAAACCAAACCAACCTCTTCATCATGTCTCCCGAATGCTCCTGCAAGACTTGTGCCCACGGCACCTCCAGCACCAGCTGTGAGAACTGCTCTTGCTGCTCTGTACGTACCTGACCTCGGACTCCATTCTCCTCTCTTCCTTGCCTGCACACACCTTTATCCACTCTTGGTTCCCAAGCCAAGCCAACCTCCCCTCAACACCAACCCAACAACAACCCAAGCATCCCAACCCAAGACAAAAGCTAACACACCACAGCACTAAATCCCTCACCTGCCCTCGCTCACACCAACCAACCAACCAACCAGCCGACCTCCTCACTTTCTCCAACACCAACGACAAAACAACACATCCGTTCCATGATCCGCCATCGTACCCCGCGGATCTCAACCGTCGAATGGGCTTGAAGGAAGATGAAGAGCGAGGAAAGGAAGGACGGAAGGAAGGAAGGAAGGTCGAGTGAGACGCAGTCGGGATAGCCGTGTTGATCTTCAGGCTTGTCTGTGTTGATATTCTCCTTGATGAGAGCTGATTTGATTTGAACCAACCACTCTACATTCATTTCGTTTCGTAGTGGTAGATGGAAGGAATTTATCGGAATTCATCGGAATCTATTTGCTTGGTTGTGCGCTTCTGGTGCTTGATGTGAATCTATCTGTATGGACGAACGTAAACGTGACCCTTGATATATATGAATGCGTGGGTACCCACCCGTCCGTATTGTATCCATGAGAAAAGGAAGGGCAGGGGAGAAAGAAAGGTGTATCTCGGTCGTTTCTTTTTCGAGATTCATGATGGGTATGCTGCATTTGAAATCCCTCTTTCTCTCACTCTCCTTTGGTTGCTGTGTCGGACATTGTCGATACATATATACCACAGTACATTAACACCCATCCCATCCAAAAGGAAGCACCGCTCAAGAAAAGAAAAGAAAAGAAAAGAAACAAAAGGAATCCGTAGTAGTCCAACTTACCTTTCATCTCACTCCCTTATTTCCCTCCCCAACGACCGACTTCCTCATCTTGTATACCTACCATCTAGTACCCTTTCCTTTCCTTTATAAACAATTGTATAAACCCCTTTATCTATATGCCGGATATCTCGCATCCATCCATCCGCAATTTATCCTCCTAATGCTTCATGGCTGGATGGCTCCGTTGGTATTATTGGTACATGGATGTACTGATACCACCATGCCCCCGAACGATCACTAGTGGGAATTCTTCGAGCTCGCGTAGATGTATTCGTTCCATGTTGTTTATTGGATGCTTGTGAGGATCATGGATAGTTTTGTTAAACTAGGCTTGTATGGTATCATCTCGTTGGTTCGTTCGTTCGTTGGTTCGTTCGTGGTTTCGGTTGTGCGTGCGCGGTCCTCTGAATCATAAGTCCAATCTCCTGATCTCCAGGTAAGCACCGGAAGTGAGTGATAGGTACCGTAGCAATACTGAACCCCCTTCATGACAACCATGTCCGAAGTTCCAGTCGGATGACGACTTGGACGACTTGGACGAAAATGCAGGCCTTGTTCGTGGCGAGGGGGGTAGGGTTCGGGGGGAGGAATGGTAGAGGTACGAAGTCCATAAGTCGAGAGTTGAGAATTCCATGTGCGGCTTTGTTTGTCTGTTTATTTCGAGCTGGAGGAGGCTTCGTCGGGGAGCTACAGTAGCTAGCTAGCTAGCTGGGAGTGGGAGTGATGGATGGATAAGTAAGTGTATATATATATATATATATATACGTGATGATACAACGAGAAAGGAAAGGAGGGATGGATCGATCGATTGAACTAGACTAACAACCTGCTTGTAAAGTAAGTAGTACAGTACGATACGATACCATGAAGGAGATGAGTAGGAGAAGATGAGAGAGATGTCTAGTACCTACTTACCTACTTAGCTATGTACCAGTGATTCCAACGCCATGACGACAAGAAGCTACAGATAGATATACGCACACACACACACAGAGAGAGAGAGAGAGAGGACTCGTGTACCGTACGTATTCGTAGCCACTCCAGCCCCTCCCTCCCGTTGAAATGAGGAACTTTAATACTGTAAGAAAGAGGTGATACTTACTCCAATTTCCTTCCTCCAATTTCCTTACTATACAACACCCTCCCTACCACAAGAGTAAATAAATCCAAGCCGAGCGCGACTCAGCACACAGCAAACAGCAAGCGACAACAACAACATCAAAGAAGGCACGAGATTCCGCGTCCTTTGTACGAAGAAGACGCAGAGCGGAACTGCTCAGCAGGAAAGGGTTAGAGAGTGAGGAGATGGGAAAGGGAGAGGGGATGGATCTTTTATACTTACTATACAGGAGATTGTAGGTACTGTCTTGCAGAGAACTACTACCTACTACCTACTTCTTCGTACTTGAAGCACAAATGAATGGAACACACGTTCAATGCATGCATCCTACCTTGATGGACACGATGCGACCAACAAGAAGCACTGAGATGACTCCATATCGCGATGAGAGCGACCTGGACACTGGAAAGAGAAAAAGTTGTGCACATGCGATATGATCCTGGAAAACAGAGCACCTTGATGGTAACTTCCACGTATACAACCGAGATGTACAACACATCGAAATACCTTGATGGTTGAGCACCACGCCAAACGGCTACTAAGCAGGCAATGAACTTTTCTCTTTTCGGGAGTCTGCTGATCGTACATGGGTATGAATATCATACAATTAATACATTGGCATATTCTTCTGGTGCATACCTCCGTAGGAATGTCTAGAGGAAATTGATGCCAACACCAAACTGCAGTCCTTTCCTCGCCTCCTCCCCCTTCCTTATCACAAGCGGCAGGCTAAAGTTCAGCTCGAATCTCGCAACCGGGTGTGCATAGACAACACCAAATCCAGCAGCAATGCTAGGCAACCCATTTCCGAGTTCGGCACAGGTACTGTACACGTTCTTCTGAACGGAACTGCTATCTTGACCGCTTTTCTCACCTGCATTATTGAGAGCCAAGAGACGGCCTCCGTTGGCGAAGAGTTGGAAACGGAGGGGCGTGTCTTTGCCCACGCGTGGGAAGGGCATAAGCAGGTTCAAACTTCCGGCTGTGTATATATCACCTCCAACTGCGTCGGGGCCATCTCGAGGTCCTAACCCAGACATCGCGAATCCACGAACGTCGGTAGGACCGCCGAGTTGAAATCGGTCATTTATTCGTGACGGTTGCGATTGAGATCCGAAACCAATGGGTAAAGGGTAGAGCATACCAGCTCGGAGGCCACCGGTCAAAGAAATACCGCTGTCTCCTAGTATGCCTGGTATTGGGATTGCTACTGCTCCTGCGGTTTCCACTTCGGATTTCCAGAATGCTACATCTCCTTTGAGAGGTCCCCATCCGGCTATCTCCGATACTGTCTTCACGAGATATCCTTGGTTGGGTAAGAAGGGGTGATTCCGTCGATCAGCAACCCAGATATGACTTATACTGCTCTTAACCGAATCTCCAGCATCTTCCCGGATTGTAGGGGAGGCATTGCTAGCCAATCCGGTGACTTGTCTCCATATTCCTGTATATCCCAATTGATGGCGAGTTCCTGATCTTGTTGCCCAACTGTATTTTGCACTTGCTCCTTTCAATCCTTCCTCGTGACTTGCCCACGATTTCGACGTCGAGCTCGATAGCGCATCAATTGATATCCGCTGATCCGGGTCGCTAAAAATTGGTGTATCGAAAATTGCCTGGTATGCAGATCGTGTTCGAGTCCCAGCTGATGCATTCAAGTTCAGTGATTCTGCTCCACCAAAGATATTCCTCAACAGCAAGTTTCCGTAGGCTGAACCCTCTGCATTTCCAACATCTGTGCCGGTTTTGAGGAGTATTCGGGACTTTTCTCGAGCAGAGAGAGATATTGCTATGTCCGATACTGTGGTTGAAGGATCGGTTTGGCTCGGCTTGTCAATGAACATAGCTATGTCATCGTGGTAGATATCTGAAGTGGCCTGTTAGTTCTGCTCAACACGGCGTCTGCCAAAATCCATACCAAACCGACGAAGCTTGTCTGCCGTAGAACCAACTTCGCGTAATGCCTCTGACAATGTGTATGGCCGGTCTCGATTTTCACTGAGAAGAGGTTGGAATAGTCGGTCGAGAAAGGATCTTCTTGTACGGGAAGCGCCAATAACGTGGATAGAGGAGATGGTTACTGGAAGCGTAGAATTGTTGCCAATCTGCGTATCCTTAGTCTGCAACGTTCTGGCCCTTCAATGCGCTCGCAACACATACCAACTCTCCCAGTCTCCGCTGAGCCTTCACATACTGGGCATGGAGTCTCTCCTCGGCGGCCTTCGTGCGTGCTTCCTCTGTCTTTGGATCGGCTTGTTTACGGAGACTCTCGAAGACCTGCGATGGAAATAATTAGCCATTGAAGGAACACGAGAGAATATCAATGGGACCCTGAAGCTGCAATACATACATCGTCTCCGGAATCTAGAGGTGAGGCCATCGGGTGCGTCGTATTTCTCAAAACACCATTTCAGGGTCGTTGAGCTCTTCTTCCCTTTGCAGGGTTCACCAGAACAGTGAAGCAGCAGCCGCAAGCTTCCACAAGCTTCAGCCGCGGGACTTTTTTTGACCGGTGCTGACTCAGCCTCAGCCTTGACCTCCGGCGTCCCTCGTACTTTTGTACCTATGATATATATTGTTACCACCACCTTGACCACTTCCTGCCAACACACCACCATCTACCTCCGCAAAGGATCTTCTGCATTGCGATTACATCCACTGCCCCGCCTCACGTCAGCCCCGACGTCCAAATCGCAGCATACACAAAGCCACTCGTTCCACCACACTGCTTCCAGCAGCAACCTAGACAGACTTCGGCGCAACCCTGTTAGATCGTCAAAGACCCTTGGTATCTGATAATATTCACAGCCTCGGGCACATCGTCGAAATGGCCACCAAAGCAGCCAACAAGAGAGTATGTGCAGTGCCTTTCGGACTATTGTGTCTAGGAGTACGTGCTAATATATTCTCAGCTCACGCGCGAGTATAAAGCCATCTCAGAAAATCCGCCGCCATACATCCAAGCCCACCCGTCTGAATCCAACATTCTCGAGTACATCTTCCCCACCCACGAGCAGCGTCGCAGTAACTAACCTCACGCAGATGGCACTACATAATTACAGGTCCAGAGGACACTCCTTACCACGGCGGTCAGTACTGGGGCACGCTCATCTTCCCACCCGACTACCCATTCGCACCTCCAGCAATCCGCATGCACACGCCATCTGGACGATTCCAACCCTCCACTCGTCTCTGCCTCTCAATATCTGATTTCCACCCCAAGTCATTCAATCCCGCGTGGGAAGTAAGCACCATCCTCATCGGACTCCTTTCCTTCATGACCTCGGACGAAATGACGACTGGCTCAGTTGGCGCCACAGAAGCAGAGCGGAAATGGGCAGCAGCAAGAACTAGATGGTGGAACAGTACTGGAGGAGGAAGCAGTGCACGTGGGGCATTTCAGAAAAACAACATCAAGGCGGGAGACGGAGGTGCGAAGTTCAAGGCAGAGTGGCCAGAATTGGATGCAGAAAATCAAGCTTGGATGAAGGCAAATGGGATCGATCATGCGACTGGGAACTCCGCCTTGCAGGAAAATAAGGCGTGTAGCCCAGCTGCAGGGTTGAGGAGACCGAGCGGTAGTCAACCTGTCGTTGGTGCAGTAGTGGAGGGTGGTAGGGTCGCCGGGGATGTAGGACAGTCGTGGATGCGGAGGAACAAACTCGTTGTTTTCGGAGTTGCCATCTTTATGTATGTTTTGGTTGCCCGGATTATGGGGGGAGGGAGAGTGTGAGCTTCTTGATTCGGTTGGCTGTAACGATGCAAACGAGAAAACTGGTATGAGCACGGCGCTGGGCTTCTAGATATTTGTATTATTTCTCATTTGTATGAATAATACAACAGCATGGCGTTCGCGGGTGGATTGTCTGGATACAGGATTAAGAGAATAAAACTCAGCAATACAGGATTTTTCTGCTAAACCCAATTTACAATTGAAACTATTTGTTGCAACAACTGCTTCGTTCTCTACATAGAGCGAATGGCATGACCTTGTCTTCAAGTTCCTTGCTCATCATAAGGGGACTCTGTCGTATCGCATCAGAATGCCATCTTGTCTCTGGATTTGCTTTGGCTTTAGTCCTTAGCGACGATTGCCTGAGTAAATAGTCTGCAATCTCCGCCATGCTGCACTGACTTCAGCCGGAATATCAACGTGGGCAATGTAGCCCTTGCCTTTTGGGCCATATCCAGCCTCATCATCTCTCAGCCTAGGGATTTCACCCATAACCAAGTCAAGGAAACGTCCAATCTCCCACAACTCGGTTCCTGGTACGTTTATAACGGCATAGCGTAGCCCTGAATCCGACATCTCCATCTCAGGAACAAATACAGGACAGCTGCGAAACTGCGGTGGGGTCTCCAATTCTTCATATAACTTCTCGAACGACGCCACCGTCCTCAAAGCCATAGTGGGGTCCTGAATGACAATACATGTCTTTGGAGTAGGAACACCAGACTCTTCGAGCAATTTCTTAGTTTCGGAAGCGTTGGCGCCACAGTTGGTTGACTTGTCCTCGATTAGGATTCTGCACCCCGCAGCAGTAATGGCCGAGACATCAGAGTAGTGTGCCATGATCTTCTCCAGGACACGTGCTTCAGGAAGACCATCAATCTCTTCTGCGATGGCATGATATTCCTGGCTCCGGGATACCGCATCGTAGAGTAGTGATGTTGAGTGTCCGATGCCTCCACAGAGGACTAGTGTCTTTGTCAGATGGGGTCGTGCTTGAAGGACACGGAATAGTGTTTTTGCTCCGTAAAGGACTGCAGAGGCGCAGATTACGATGCAGTCTACTGAAGTGCAAGACGAGAGATCCTGAAGTTGCTCATGAGCTAGGAATCGAGCCACTAAGTTGATGTCTGAAATGGTCGTCTCATCAGCCATCGAGTGCTTCATCATTTGATGTACGAGCACCAAGCCGACGGCAAAGCTAGGATGAAAATAGCTGGATCCTTGTAATAAGCTTGTTGCTTCTGCAGGGATTTAGAGATGAAATACTGTCGTTCCTGGGGGTTCAACTGCTCACACTTGGAACCCGGTCATGAAGAATTCTCGCTGGAAGTCAAAACTTTAGACCTTGGACGAAAGGGACGTACAGTAGGGGTTTGCCGGAGGAGCCGGCCGGGATGAATTACCATAAAGGGTACTCGTACTCGTAGATCCACGGTGCTCGCTAAACCCTTTATTTCAGCGTTGTCGCTACACGTAAGGCAAAGCGGTACCCGTAAGGCTTACGAGTAACCAACTGGTCCAGGAATTTGAGGGGTTCCCTCTGAAGCGTCCACCTTCAACCCAGCTAGCACGGCAATCGACAACACCACAAGTTCTTGTCCTTTGATGAGTCGAGTACCGAATCCCGAGGTCCTAAATGACTGACGAACTGCCTTTTATCCGGACATTTACCCGCCATATTCAGGGGCACTACGTAGGTACTACCCCACAAACCCCAAATAGTGTTAAAAGGATCTGGGGTAGTGAGCGACTTCGAAGCAGTCGGGAACGATGCCGGTATTTAGCTGTCTTGCGTCTTGCGGGCTCAAGTGGAGAATTGCTCACGATCTACCTTTATCCGACTATTTTGCCGGTCAAGTAAATATCACTGTTATCACTTCTAGAAGCAGGAAGGCATCGACAGTCCTCTCGTTGGTTCTCTGGAAAGATGGCAACTAAATTGGGGCTTCAAAGGTGTTGGAAAAGAATTTGCTCTTTTATATGCAACGGATTACAAACTGCATATATTGATTCAAATGACCCCTCAACCAATCCTTCTACCTTTAGCCGCAGGGTCCTTTTTCTTTTCATTCGTTTTCCACGTCCACTTTTCAGTATACAAGGAATCGATGGAGCTTGCATCGGGTAATCCTGATCTTCTGTGTAAAATGAATATTTAAAGCTTCTCGAACCTCCTTAAATGAGAGAAGTTCTTCAATTCATTCGCGACTACCTCATATGAGCACACATCCAGATTCATCGGATTTTTAGGCCTTCTCTAAAAGCTCATTGAACAATGCATTCGATGTACTGGAGCTCGGGGGCTTATATGCTCTCAGGCTTGCTGGGAGTGATAGCACTGCAGTTTCCTGACTGCATCAATGGACCAGCTCTTCTAACAGAGAACTTGGTTTGCGACACCAGCGCAACGCCATATGACCGTGCTTCTGCTATAGTCAATGCAATGACAATTGATGAAAAACTCATCAATATGGTCGAGTAAGACGTCCCTTATCATCTATCTTAATCACCAACTGATATCATCTTAGCAACAGCCTTGGTGCACCCCGACTTGGGCTTCCAGCGTACGAATGGTGGAGCGAAGCTCTTCATGGAGTCGCTTACTCCCCTGGTGTCAACTTTTCCAGCTCCGGAGAATACTCCTACGCCACTTCATTCGCAAATCCCATTGTCTTGTCAGCTGCTTTCGATGACGACACAATTGAAGCAGTCGCCACTGTTGTGAGCACCGAAGCGCGCTCTTTCAGCAATGTTGGTCGAGCTGGGCTCGACTTTTGGACTCCTAACATCAACCCATACAAAGATCCCCGGTATGTCAGAATCTCGAAATAGAAGTTCCTTTCTAGTGATTAATTCTCGTTACTACTTAATCAGGTTTGAGTTACACTTGGATTTCCCCAGAATAAATAAGCTGACTCCAAGTTCCTGACTACAGGTGGGGTCGCGGAATGGAAACTCCTGGAGAAGATCCAGCCCGCAATGCCGGCTATGTAAAACATCTCCTCTTAGGTCTGGAGGGTGGTAATGACCCGCCTATTCGGAAGGTCATTGCGACTTGTAAGCATTATGCAGCTTATGATCTGGAAAATTGGGACGGCAATATCAGATATGGATTCGATGCCATTGTGACCTCCCAGGATCTTGTCGAGTACTATTTACCGCCGTTTCAGCAGTGCGCACGAGACTCCCACGTTGGCTCTATCATGTGTTCCTATAATGCCATAAATGGCGTTCCAGCTTGCGCTGATACCTATCTGATGGAGACAATTTTACGCGAGCACTGGGGATGGACCGAAGATCATCAGTACATTACCAGCGATTGCGGTGCTATTTGGAACATCTATGCAGACCACAACTACACACAATCTGCTGCCGAAGCTGCTGGCGTGGCCTACACCGCAGGGACTGATACAGTGTGTGAAGCAGGTGACATCACAGATGTAATCGGCGCATACAATCAATCATTCTTAAGCGATGAAACCCTCAATCAAGCACTGATCCGTCAATATGCCGGTCTCGTGAAAGTTGGGTATTTCGACCCTCCAAACAGCACTTCCTACCGCTCATTGACATGGTCCAACGTTGATACACCCGAAGCGCAAAACCTAGCCCGTCAATCAGCATCCGATGGTTTCGTGCTTCTCAAAAATGACGGCACTTTGCCCCTCAACGTAGGAAATGCGAGCTCTGTAGCATTGATTGGTTTCTGGGCCAATGCAACAACCCAGTTACTCGGAAACTACAATGGAAATCCTCCGTATTTTCACAATCCCGTCTATGCAGCGCAACAGCTCGGTCTCACAGTCAATTACGCGACTGGCCCTCTTGCCCAGAATGAAACAACTGGGAATTGGACTGACGCTGCCATGGAGGCTGCCTCCAACTCAGACATCATCATCTACTTCGGTGGCATAGATCTCACAGTTGAAGCAGAAGCTCTGGACCGAAACACAATCTCCTGGTCGCCTTCTCAACAGGCACTCATTTCCCAACTTTCCGCGCTCGGTAAACCGACTGTGGTTGTTCAGCTAGGTGATCAACTGGATGATAGTTCTTTACTTTCAAATGGCAACATCTCTGCGGTTTTGTGGGCCGGGTATCCAGGACAAGATGGGGGTTCGGCTGTCTTTGATATTTTGACTGGCTCCAAGAGTCCCGCTGGAAGATTGCCTGTTACGCAGTATCCAGCCAGCTATGTCGACGCGGTTCCGATGACGGATATGACATTACGACCTAGCGCCACGAACCCAGGACGTACATACAAGTTTTACAACGAGTCTGTACTACCATTTGGCTATGGGCTCTCCTACACGAATTTCTCTGTCGCATATGCTTCCAATAGCAACACGACCACGGAAATCTCAATCTCGGACTTATTATCATCTTGCAACGAAACGTACCTCGATCTCTGTCCCTTTCCATCAGCCTATATCCCACCGGTAGCAGTCACAAACACAGGAACCACAACATCGGACTTCGTCCTCCTAGCTTTCATCTCCGGCTCCCATGGTCCAGAACCCTACCCCCTCAAATCACTCGCGGCGTATACTCGCATCCGCAACGTCACGGCTGGGGAGACACGCACTATGCAAGTCGCCATGACCTTGGCATCTCTTTCTAGAGTCGACGACTTGGGGAACCGGATCCTATATAATGGAAGTTATACTTTGGAACTAGATGTCCCTTTGCAGACGACCTCGGCTTTTACCTTGGTGGGTCAGGAGATGATCTTGGATGAGTGGCCGCAGCCGCCACCGGTCACCACTTCTGTGCCGACTGGCAATGTGACCGTGAGTGTTAGTCCGCAGGCTGCCCTGTTGTGAGCTGTGAGTAACTGAGTGCTTATCTCTATCTTCCATTGTGTGGTAAGTTCAGAGAGTTAGTGGCTGTTAGGTGACAGCTTTCAATGAGAATATTTTGCTTTCTCTTCGCTGGAAAATCTCCATGTTCATGTGCATAGCCTTTTACTCTCAGGTCATCCTATTGGAAACGAAAATATAGGAGAGAGAACTTGGCACAACAAAAGGTAATTCTAAGGAACTCTATTCTCAGTCATATACGGGTAACTGCTGTTCCGACCGAAGCACTCGTGCAAACTTAGGTTCATGAGTACTCACACATTCTATCCTAAGACTCAAAACTGGACCTTCAAACTGTTTACACTTTCACATCTCTAGTAGAGAACTAGGAACCACATATATTTTGAAAAGTCTTAATAGATTACACTAGTGACTCTAGGTCTCATTGAACTTCACTTTTACCTTTTAAACCTAGTACTAGATTATTAGTTAGAGTAGATACTAGTTGTAGAAATATGTTTTTATCTCTAGTCTAGCTATCACCCTATTTTCTAAAAGTTATAGCCAAGAGAAGATAGAATTCGTTGAAGATCGAGTGGTTGTAAGCATCAAGAATGAAGATATAAAATGATAAAGAAGTTAAACTTTCCACGCCTAATTTCCCTAATATAGTGTAGATAGCTGTGGCTAGTTATGATTGTGTTGTAACTACTACACTTGTTCTCATCCCATTTGTTTGGTTTGAACCTATGATAGATAGATTTTGACTGAGTTATCCTCTAGAATGACAAGAAATGGCTTGCGGATTACTTACAGTTAGATTTCGACTTCAAGCAAGTTTGCACCTACAGCCTCTGACAGTGTATGGTGGTTAATAATAGTACACAGCCCACCACGTAAGAAGGTTAATGCTCATTGTTGTCCACAACGCCATAAATGTCTAGGTATCCAGATAGCATAGCTTTACTTCTTCTCTTTACCCACTCGCAATTTACCACCTTAAAATATATAGCAGGCAAATATCCCGTCTCCACAGAGCCGAATTAACTTAAATCGAAGACCTATAAATCTCAACTCATACCTACAAAATCGGCCACCACGTCCCTCCTACAACTCCCATTATATCTACGGTCTACCCTACAAGTAATAAGTAAAACCCCCTAGTAAACCACCGTTGCATCCCCAATTCCTCTCCCCTCCCGTCCCCCGCCGCACTAACAACGCCACCACCCACCAAAAGTTCTCGGGATCCCAATAATCAAACCTAGAAAGCAGCTAAGTACAGTAGATCTCTGGTAAATTACTGCACCTTTCCAACTACATCTATCACAATATGACAAAAACCTTATTACGACTTCCCATCTCGTTAGAACTTTCTAATTTAGTTGATTCGTGCTTTATTTAAGCGCCTTGGAACGCACTAGGTGCTTTTCTGTTTCTATATTCGGTAAGGTGGTGCCAGTAGTGTGATGTGATACGAGTACAGTACAGTAGTGTGATTGAGATGTAGGATGTGATCTGCTCGGGTTGTGGTGCGGGCCCACTTCTTGTTTATTTGCGTGGCCCTTCCGCCTAGCTAGCTTCAATGGGAAGGGGAGGCTGGTGGAATTTCGGGATCGGGATGTTTCATTTGTTCCACTGTTAGGTAGGAAGTCTTGCTGTGGGTAGCTAAGTGGGTTAAGAAATAGGCTGGTGGTTTCTGAACTCAAAGGCGAAGTCTTGGAAAAGGGCGGTCCTCGCTTAAGATTTCGCGTCCCCTCAACTCCTTTCTTTTCTCCGCTGCAAGATTAATGGTATCATGTTACAATCTTACCTATGGCCAAGCGTGGAACTGAACAAGTCAGGCTCTACGAGCGAGGCTATTTGTCACGCGCACTTTAGTGGTCTTGGCTCTGAGCCGGAAGTGTAGACTAGATTGATCATGTTAATATTTCCCAGACCTCTTTAGAGCACATAAAGGGGAAAGAGAGAATGTTCCCTTGAAAAGAGAGTTAGAGAGCAACAAAGCAAATTGTACAAAAATTGTAGAGTTTTCCCCCCTACAACAAACAGACAACCCAAACCTGCTGACTTAAAGACAAATATAGTCCTCGTTAGATTTTAGCATTAGTAGCTTCTTGTGTAATACTAGAACACCATCAAACTCCTAAGAAAATAGGTTTCATCAATTAGATGATTAGATCTTAAGGTTAGGGACAACACCAGCGAAACCAAGTCTCCTATGCTGGGCTTTGCTTAAGAGAAGACAGTCTGACAGTGCCGAGAAACCCATCCATTGATTTCCATGGAGTGGTATGACTGGTCTGCAAGGCCGTTTGTCGAATAGTTGAGACGGTAGATAACTCAGCTTTTGCTTTTTACATATCCACTGCGGTTGTTCTGTGGACTCAATTCATGAACAATAGTCATTTTCAAGAATTGATCTACAGGTACTCAAAGGTGGATTACAACTTGAGCTGTTAAGCTTGTATATCAATGGCCAGACTAGAATATCTATACCGGCTAAAAATAAGTAATGAGCAACTACAAATGTGGAACTTTAAGACGAACGTGTTTGTTCTACTTAACTTTGTAGAATAGAGCCAACGTGGTGTGTCCTCAGCTTTCATGTCCTATAGAAAAGATGAAAATCATGATTTATTCCTCGTTCACCTCTTCCCACGAAATTATACTCGGTCTTAAGTCCCTCGTACACGTGGGTGTGAGTTTCTTGTGTAGAACTGAGCTTGGGACATTAATGAGTGAGCTATAGTTGCTAATACAATATTCAGCAGGTTTGCCAATATGGCTATGCTATGAGTGATAAAGCAATTACAATCATAAATGTGGCGAACTTTAAAAATGTGATTTTTCTCATTTTTAGAACCGCGCGTAAACATCAAGCAAGCACCAAAACCCAAGCCATAAAAAACCCCAACCATAACCCCTCCAATGCAAATTCACACGCGCAATAATCAACCTCATTTACTCCTCCTTATAATACTCGCTCGTCCTGCCCATAGCATCCGAGAGACATTCGTCAAGCACAGCTCCGTCTCTGGGTATCAGCTTAACGCTGAAATCCCTTGGGATAGCAACGAGTGCCGTCTTGAACTGGTTGTAATCAACGTAATCGGTGTTTGGTGGGTGTTCCTTGCTTGCTACGATCTTGTACGAGCAGATGATACGGAGAAGGGCTGTGTACAGGAGTCTTGAAGCGATGATCTGACCGGAACAGGCACGGGCTCCAGCTCCGAATGAGAGATGGCCGACACCGAAGGTGGAGGGCTTCTCGACGAAGGGGCCGTTGGTGTCGGTGAAGGGTTCGAGCCAGCGCTCTGGGTCGAACTTTCCTGCATCTGGACCGAAATGGTCGACATCTGTACGACTTGGTTAGTAAATGGGGGTTGATGATAGGAATTGAAGAAAACTTACCATGGTTTCCAGCCTGAGCGTTGAACAGAATCATGGTCTTTGGAGGGATAATTGCTCCGTTCCAGTTTACTTCCGAAACAGTCTTTCTCGGTAACGACATGGACGAAACAGTGTAAAAACGACCGGCTTCCTTGATGATCGCGTTGAGGTAAGGAATCTCCTCCTTTTGGTACGAGTTGCTCCATGCATCTTTGATGTTGGGGTACAGTTGCTTGATATTGGCGTAAGCCCTTTCCTGCCAGATCTGACCTTCAGGCGTTGACAAGGAACCAATACAAGAGGTTAAGGTGCCGGGAATAGTTTCGAAACCTCCAGATACAAGAGACAAACAGATAGAAGAGACTTCAACACCGGTAAGTTTTGTCTCTTCGTCCTTCAAGATCGCAGCTGAGATGCAGGGCTTGTCGGTTCCGGCCTTGATCATAGCGCGGACTTTGTCAAGTAGTTCGTTCAAATAAGCGTCTCGACGATCTCTGAGTTCGCGGGATCGAGCGTTCTTTTCGTTGTTAGGCATGTACCGGAGAATGGGAACGTAGTCCTGGTAATTTTCCGATGCGGACCGAAGGAGAGAAATCGCGGAGCCAACGTGGAGAATCTCGCGGAGCATGGTGTCGTAGACATCATCCATACGAATCCCGTAACAGAGCGTTAAAGTGGTGTTTAAGGCGTATCTCTGAATGTAAGGACGGACGGAGACTTCAAGAGCACCGCCCTTGCTGTCTCGGTGGAGATCACGGACGATGCAGTATGACTCGAGATCAAACATGGGGAAGTAACTGCGCATTGCGGGACGTCCTAGAGCGACACCAGTTGCCTTGCGCTTGTTTTTGCAGGACTCGTCCCAGGGAGAAGAGCCGATGGTGAAGCCTTGTGTTGAGGAGATGATGCCATGGAAGGTGTAGAGTTTTGGCCTATCAATAAGAGCGCTCTGGTGGCCGACGAGCATCTTGCGACAGTCTTCAAAGGAGTTGACTACCACTGCTCGCTGGTTTCCAAGGCGGATTTGGAAGACTGAGTTCTTGTACCTGTGGTTTGGTTAGAATATCTATACCAGAGGCGCATGGATAAACTCACTGTCTCCACCATTTCTCGCAAGTTGTCGCGTGATCTTCACCAAGTTTCAATAAATGACCCATGATAGGAATTGCTCCTGGGATCTCGGGAAGGCCCTTGATATGAGGGATATCGGTGGCATTTGCCCACTACAAAAGTCAGCGATCTACCCGATCGTTGTTGTCGCAATGAGACCAACCCTCCATGCCAACACCAACAACGATGCAACAATCGCAAATGCAGCCCAAGCAAGCTGCTCCCGTGGAACATCGGCCAAAGGGCCTATATCAAGAGGAGACGACGACATGACGCGGTGGTAGGCTCAGGAAAGACTGCGACTGAGTATGCAAAGCACCTCTTCAGATGCTCCTGGGACTCGGACTTATATATTATATGTCTGAGAACAAAGCCAGCGACATGGGAAAAATAAAAAAAAAGAAGTTCTCGTGTCGTTTAGCAGTGTCGGGCTTATCGTGTCGTCGGCTGTCCGTTGACCAAACTTGAGTGTGTCCACAACGTCGCATATCGGAATGGCCGACGACGACATCCGCTTCGGCCGTCACGACGCGGGGTACCCAATTGCTTCAATGGCATTTCCATTACCCATTCTTGAACGGAGACAGCGACTACGGAGGGACACAGCCTTGGAATTAGATATTGTTGGCTCTTGCAAACTCGTAAGATGTGAATGCGAATGTGAATGTTTGCGGAATCTTGCATTGTATCAAAGGACCATCCGACAAGACTACGACTATCGTACGAACAACACCTAATCATGACGCAGGAAAACAGCCCACGGCTGATCAGTTGCAAAGGAGGCAACTTCTATGAGGTATGCGCAGATGAAGTACCTTTTGGTGTCTTTCTGACATGACATAATAGATCGGTGTATGCCATGGAGTTGCGGCTAAATCACAAATTCATTCCAGTATCGAGAATTACAAAGCCTTCTTCTTTTCCACAACAAACCTACATTGGGACGCCATCCGCAAAGTAGCCGAGGACTACCTTCCAGCAATCGCCGAAAATGAGTTCTCAAACCACCTCATCGATGAAATGCGAGGCATCGCTGAAGGAGCGGGTGTGGAATTCAACGACATCCTGGCTTTGAACGTTCGCAGTGAGATCGCTCTTGCAGTCGCACCTACAGCCGCACCGGCTGATGGGTGTTCTGCATTCAGTTTGTTAAGTCAAGAGAACGATCGGAAGACGCGATGGTTAGCGCAGAATTGGGACTGGAAAGGAGATCAGCTGAAAAACATGGTCGTTCTGGACGTGCAAACGCCAGGAGGGTGTCGCCTTTATACCGTAACGGAAGCTGGCATTGTTGGAAAGATTGGATTCAACAAGTTCGGAGTTGGTGTAACCCTAAACGCCATTCGAGCCAAGGGTACAGACAAGACAAAATTGCCCATTCACCTGCTCCTTCGCCTGGTCCTTGAATCCGCCTCGGTCGAGAAGGCTCTTGACGTCGTGAAGTCTAGTGGTGGAAGTGGCTCAAGTGCTCATATGCTCGTCTGTGATCAGACCTCAGCCATGGGGGTTGAGGTATCGCCTTTCGGATTTGGCCTGCTAAGGCCAGGAGAAACCTCAGTCTCAGCAACCGAGGCAAGTCGGAAACGAGAGCTCGTCACCCACACCAACCACTGGATCTCTAAGCCCGAACCCAAAGGCTTCCAAGAGCTCCCCTGGCTCTTGGATACCACGGCGAGAAATGAACGAGTACATGAGCTTGTGAGCAGAACCAGAGAGGCGGTGGTTGAGGATGATCTGGTCTCCGTGTTGCGAGACGAGCAGCCCAACACCGACAATGGATGTGGAGCTATCTCGCGGCCTATTGACCCAAATGCGGTGGGGACTCCCTGGGAAGGAATGATCACTGTGCTGGGCATTGTCATGAATTTGACGAAGCGTTCTGGGTTGATTATCTTTGGAAGGCCATCAGAAGGAGGGAACGAAGAGCTGAGATTGAGCCTGTAAGCGTCGTGTAGAGTTCATACCCCAATACATCATACAAGAAGATATCTATTATGTTTTGAAGATGCAGAGTGTATTGATGTGTTCATAGAAGACTTTGTCCACCAAGCGAGCGCCAACTAAAGGTCGTTGCCATTAATGCCCCTCTCCCTACCTCTCGCTTACTCGTACTTGAAGAATGAGGCATTGCGTTGCCTACCCACGCTACCTATGAAAACCCAAGGGACAATGAAATAGAGGGTGGGGTATAACTCGTTACCATTAATGCACCCACTCCCTACCTCTCGCTTACTTGAACAATGAAGGCGGGCATAATAGTCCTCTATAACCTCCCTATGCCTAGGCACTCGTACAGTAGGTAGTCAAGCAAGGATCCCCTCTCTCGGAGACTTGCACCGCGCCCCATTGGCACCAATCAAAGCCCCACCATCGATAAGCATACGGCTAGAGCCACCAGAGCATGTGTCGACCCTCAATTTTCTCCCGACAACTCACCAAGGCACAAAAACACAACAACAACAACAATAACCGGGTCCCAGAGTATATCTTCACATCCACATCGCCCTTCCCCTCATCCGACAACACTACCGCTCACTATCTCTGTACGTCCCAGAGCTAAACCACATCCGGAGTGACCGAGACTCACAAATCCGGGCTGCCACAGGAAATCGTCTAGGCTACCCCACTGTTCAGCACAACCTGGATGTTAGATAATGCACCTCTAGAATGTCCTTTTCTCCGGATACAGCCCCGTCAGTGCATGCTGGACTATCCAGTCAAGCGTGTGCGAGATGTCGGGGCAGGAAGAAGAAATGTGACAGGACGTTGCCATCGTGCAATGCCTGTGTGCAGTCCAACGTCGAATGCAGCTTTCAAGATAATCCCGACAGCGAGGAGATGGGCTTGTTTCGAGTCTCGTGAGTCTTTCACTCTAAACGAGAATTAGATGTTTCACGGGCCTAACAGTATTATAGATATGTCCGAGATTTGGAACGTCAAGTGCGTGAATTCAAGCAAAATGTTGCTAATAACAATGGGAATCCTGAGTACAGTACGCTCTTCGAAGACTTCCATGGAAACATGACTCAGCATTCAGGAAGTCCTGCAGGAGCCGTTAATGGGAATTCCCCGAACGACCAACGTGACATCCCTCAAACCCCCGCCAGAGAGAATATCACCCGACCTACAACTTCAAGCGAAAGGGCTCAGCTACAGGAAGTTCAAGGCTCTCTTGCTTCAGAAGTTGAGCTTTTGTCTCTAAGAGCAACAGCAGAGCAATATCTTGGCTCTTCCTCTGGAGTCTCCTTTGCACGTCTTACTCAAGCTGTTCTAAAGAGATTAAAACCAGATCGGTACCCATTCACGTTTGAGAATGCTCCCTCAGAACAGACTTGGTCATCAAACCTGCAGACCCATCATATGCAGTCTTCGGACTCACCATGGAGTTCTAATGACGCGCCGACACCAAATCCACTTGAACCTACAGCTATGCCATCACTACCCAGCGAAGAAGAAGCCCATCGTTTAGTGGAATATTACTGGTGCCATACGCACACACTTTACCCTTTCATCCGGAAGAAGAAGTTCATGGAATCGTTGGATAGGATGTATGCGACGCCTGATGATCCCGTCATGCAATCAAGCGCATGGCAGTATACCATGTGGATGGTTTTCGCCATCAGCTCTACTACGCTATCGGCAGTGATGATGACTGAGGAAACGGAATCAATACGTTATTGGGATAATGCTATGCTGTATTTTGAAGGAGTACTAGCACGGGGAAACATGGCTGCTTTGAATGCACTGTTACTGCAGATTGCATATTCATTTTTTAATCAGGTGGGACCAAGTAAGCATAGGTCATGCTCTGATTATTTCACCCGAACTAACATCAGTTGTTAGACACTTGGTACTTGGTTGGCATGGCTGCAAGATTAGCCCTCGGTATGGGTTTACACACAACTCCAACCAACGGGACAATGGGTGGGTTATCACCAGATGTACTAGAGCACAGAAAGAGGCTATTTTTCTGTTTATATATGATGGACCGGTATGTTCTCGCAAGTATGGAAATGCTCAAGTTCTCTGCTAATGATATTGTAGAATGGTTTCCATCGCTTTGGGCCGTCCATTTGGCATTCGAGACGAGGATGTTGAAATCGAGGTACGTGATTGGTCCACCGCATCTCAAACCCTCTTTCTAATTCCTTCCTTAGCCTTTTGCAGACATCGACGACGAAGATCTAATGGATGCCTCCTCTGTCCCTCAACGCCACCTTGCCCTGTCCGCCATGGCCGTCCCTCTCCATATTCTACAACTCCGTAAAATTGCTGGTGAAATATTCCAAGAAGTCTACACTAACAAAAATCGACACCTCTCGACCCTCGAACGTGATCGAATTGTAGCAACTCTCCACGAAAAACTCATCCACTGGCGCCGCAACATGCCATTTCCCCTCCCAGAATCACAGGTCCTGCGTGTCCCGCACTTAAGCACAACTTGGTTTGATCTCAATTACCACAATCATATCGTCTTATTATACAGACCTAGTCCATTATTCCCGGTTCTGAACTTGGAAAAGGTCACTCTTCTTGCTGGTGCCAGTGCGATGGCGATCCGGCATGCAGTCACAATGCATCGCCAGCAGCGCTTTGCTTTCAACTGGCTCAACCTCTTCTCCATGTTCACATCCATGGTAGCCCTCGTCTACTCCGTCACAGCACAGCCCGAAGCACTATCCTCTTACCTCCAACGATCTGAAGCGCTTTCCGATCTACGATTAGCAGCGGACCTTCTTCGAACATTTGAAGCAAAGTTCCCTGCTGCATGGAAGTGTCGCGAGATGCTGGAGGATGTCATAAGCAGACTCGACTCCTATCTACCCATGCACAGTCGATTAGCATTAGAAGGGCCATTATCACCCATGACGCAACAAAGTGTTCATGGAGAGGGTATCCTCCGACAAAGCGTGCCACCAGAACAGATGGGAGGATCGCAACCCGGGAGTATGAACATGTTTTCCCCAGGTATGGAAGGAAGTGCTACGGCCTATCCTCTGTTCTTAACAGGTAATGCAAGTTACGATGCTCTGCTCGGCTTGGTACAGGGCTTTGAGTATGATCCCGCTCTAGAGGGGTTTGAGTTCTGATTTAGTATTTCACGTTGTGGGGATCACGGGATACAAAAGGCATTGCTTATGGAGTATGGTTGTATGAAGGTAGCATTGATGTAGCGTGGTATCTAAAGAAGGGATGTAGCTGGTCTAAAGGGGTGGAGTACAAGATGTGTCTTGCTGTAGGAAATTCGCATCTGGCGTCCTCGTAGCTGATAAATGGTATAAAACTCGTTACTTTCCTCGCCTTTTTACAGATGAGTGGACCAATAATGACAAGCCCCAGATATCTAACAAAAGACTCCCATGGAAGTACAGCGTACAAGTGCATGTTCAATACGTCGGACGCTCCCTCGTGCTTCTATTCATCTCACAAGCGAACCACCCCCTTTCTCAACACGTGACATATTCATTTCATCGGACACTCCGCCTCCTCCTCCCCATACCAACACGGCAACACCGCCCTCACACTCCTTTACACCACAAATTTCTTCTGTAACCCAACATTCGCAACTACCGAATTCAAATCGGACACTCCTCCCGCGCTCAACCTCTTTCCATCGGCACCCCGCCCACGTGATGGAGGGGTAAGTAGGTAGCTCAACACAGAGCACTCTCACTTCTCATCCACCATCTGCCTCTTCTTCCTCTCACCTAGTATATTCTCCAGCCACAATAGCTATCCAGGTACCCAAAGCAACATACGATATCGCAACTCCAAGAAGATCTTTACGCCTACATACCTACATACCTCGCTACAAGAAGTTGTACATAGACATACAAAATGGCCGGTCAAGAAATCACCCCCATCCTCTGTCCTAAAGCCTGTGCTTTCCCACCAGGACTCTTCCGTTAGTAACCACCTCTTCTCTCAACTTCTACCCCACACTCTATTTTATATGTTCGTTTTTCCTTTTTCTTTTGTGGACGAGAGGGAGAAGAGATACTTCTCAAGTGGTGTCAATTTGCGTAGATAAGTAGGCTAATGAGAGTGTGCAATAGATCATGCTAAGATTCACGCCGGAACCGTCTACGTAGCTGGGCAAGTGGGTGCTAATGTTGAGGGCAAACTTGTTTCTTCTGAAGTCGGTACGAACCCTTGAACCTACCCATCATATTCCCTCCTTAGATTATATACATCCATTCGCCTTCCCATATCGAGGTGAAATCCGAATCCAAGACCAGGTGATCCAAGTCAAGCTAACAACCGCAAAATAAAAAGGTCCACAAACAGAAAAATGCCTTGAGAACATCTCAAACATCCTCGAGTCCTCCGGCTCTTCACTCGCGAGAATCCTCAAGATTACGATTTACCTTCCTGATGAGAAGGATTATAAGGGTATGAATGAGGTTTATGCGCGTATTATGCCCGATCCTAAACCGCCGCGGGCGTGTGTTTTTATTAAGGGTTTGCCGGGTGGAGCGGCGGTTGAGATGGAGTGTATTGCTGCGCAGTGATACGAAGGAATGGCTCGTTTGGAAATGAGGCTGGGAGAGGGGGGAGAGGGGGATTAAAGGGGAGGGCAGTGGAAATTGGGTTGGTATGGGATTTGTTTTGGTGGGCTGGGCGTGGTTGGTTGGAGATGATATTGGAGAAATGGAGAGTGAGGCGAGATGGGTTCTCCGGTAACATCGACACCGATGTTTTGCCTGTGATATATTCAACATCTTTTTTCAATTACTGGAATAAATTAATTTAAACAATTTTTACCTACACAAAGGCTGGCGGGACTGTATAGAGAGAGTTGAGGTGTGTGGCAGGGCTAGAGCAAGAGCCTATATGCTACTAGGTAAGCGAGTAGTCATGTGATTAGCTATAGCTCGATGCCATTCTTAGATCTGTCACTATTCTAATATCTTCCTACACCAATCACTATATTAAAGATGCTTGTGAAAGAGGGCCGTGGTGAGATTTTTAATCAGATGAGGTCCCATCGAAAGAGAATCATCATGATCAAACCAGTGTGGAGTAATTGCAAAGGTGGTATCGATGTTGAGCGTTAAGATTTCCGGATGGATAAGGGGGAACCTGCGGTTTCCCATGATATTGTTGTCCGTTTCTAAGAACCCACGAATTCGATGCGTAGATGATTGACTGAATTCATGGCCTCAGCTGACATATCGCCAAACCCATATTCGCTGTATTGATTGAGCGAATAAGCCGTCTTTTCCCTACGATGGTCTCTTATCTCTACACACAATCAACACCTTTTGACAATGAGCATACTAAGTGAGATCACTGGTCTGCCCGTCGAGCAGTTGATAATGTCGACCGACACTTGTATAAACGAAACAATATTTCGTCATTTTATTACCATCACTATTCCTCTTATAAGAAAGAATGTACAACCTTTTTTTCTTGACTCTTAGACATTTTCGTCTGTCCTTCAGAACTTTGCTCTGTGGCTGTTCGTCTATTATACGATGTACATGTACTTGAAACATCGATACTCAAGGAGTAGGCAAGTTATTGGAGCCTGGGTATAGTTGACCACAGTAAGGATGGCCATACTGTAATTATGGCTTGGTAACCTCAAAGTCAACATAAGTCATCCCACAAATCCATTCAATGACCTGTTTATCCAACTATCAGCATCCCAAACCTCAAGTGAGCAGGAGGAGAGACAAACCGGTTCATAAACCAACAGCCTCGACTTAGCTCCCCGCATAGCACCCAACATAGCAACCCAATTCAACACCTCATGACCCCCATGACCGGCTTCATCCTCGACCTCTTTATATGTCAATTTCTTCATCCACTCACTATCACCCTTGGTAAACCTATCCATAAAGTTCCGATCCCAAGCTTCATTCACAAGCGGATGATGGTTATTAAGCGGATACTCATTCTTGGCCGCCATCTCCACCTCATACTCATCAAACTCCACAAACAGATTTGGATCCGTCTTGAGATATGCCTTTCCTTCAGTCTGGTACCGCTTCATGCGCTGCATGAACTTGTCATCTGGTGACGCTTGAAATTCGTTCCAGTACGGTGGCCAGTGAGAGAGGCCGCCCGTGCAGAGGAATGCTACTTTTGTTTCGGCTGGTAACGTGTCCACAGCGTTGGCTACTGCTTCACCGAGATTGTAGGCTCGTTTGTAGGGGATCAGTGGTGGTGTGAAGACGTTGATATAGATTGGGACGATCGGACATGTTATTCCTGGATTCATTAGGATCCAGGGCATGAGGAGATTGTTGCCGTATTCCGTCGAGCCCGCCCTTGAGCAATCGAATCCATTTTCAACCAGTGAGGAAATAAGGTGCTCTGCAATTTTTGGTGCGCCTGGGAAAATTGTCTTTTCCTTGATACGCAGTGCTTCCATCCATTGGTCTGCAGGGCCAATGTGTTCGTCTGCCACGCCGATTGCTATCGATGGCATATGGTTCCGGAAGAAGTTCTCAAAGTGATCATCAAGGAACGCGAATATGACGTCTGGCTTTCCTGCTGCTAAAGATTTACCAAGCTCTAACGAGGCATCTTCGAGTTTCTTGCGGATCTCTGGTTTGGCTGTCTCTGGGAAACCGAGGGCGCCTGGTGCATGGGACATACCCACTGCAGCTACGACTTTTCCCATGATGACTTTGCTCTTTAATACTTGAGCAGTGATTCTTTCGTGATAGCAATGTGGTAAACGATCTGATGTCTATATTTCGGGGTTATAAAGTGTTAGTTGTTATTGTTGTTTCTAACCGGCCAGCGGCGTCTCATCCGAATACTTACATGAGATATAAGTTGGAGTAGCTTAGCCATGATCTGACTTCCAATCACGCCCTATGAGACACGGAGAAGAGCGCTCGCTAAAAGGTTCTTATCTTCCCCTGAATGTCACTTCCCTTCCCCCACTTTATGGTTGCATCATGGTAAAGTGGGACAGGCAAGTCACACAACATCGCATTTGACACGTGAAGAGCTACGAAGCTTGGAGATGTAGAAAGATGCCAAAGAGGTTCTTGAAGGCTCCAAGTACTTCAAGTGAGGTCAAAAGGTATTTTGAGTTGTAAACATCCGAGCTAAGCGAGCTGTACAACCTTTCCATTTCAGTTTGCAAGTCATAGCTCGGTATCCAAGATGCCAGAGCCAAACAGCAAAGAGAACATCCTTATTTTCGGATCAACTGGATCAATAGGGGCATATATTATAGAAAAGTTCATTGCCTCAAAATCATCCTTCGGCCGTATTGCCCTCTTCACATCTCCAAACACTGTCCAAAACAAAGCAGAGGAAATCCGCAATCAAAAAGATCAAGAAGTAGAAGTCATAGTCGGAGATATAACGAAAGCCACAGATATTCTCAAAGCATACGAAGGTCAATCCAACACACAAACTCATTTCCAAAGCTATGCTAATATCGTATTGTATTGTACAGGCATCGATACAATCATTAGCGCAGTAGGCCGAAACGTAATTGCCGAACAACTCAACCTGATAAAGTTAGCATCGGAGTCGCCTTCAGTAAAGCGATTCTTCCCGTCAGAATACGGTACTGATATCGAGTACAACTCTGACTCTGCCAACGAGATACCTCACCAGCAGAAGTTGAAGGTCAGAGCGGCTTTGAGAACTGTGAAGGACTTGGAGTACACGTATATTGTTACTGGCCCTTATGCTGATGCCCAGAGACCTGCGTTCTTTGGAGCTTTGCCCACTACGCCGGAACTTGGGTCGTATGATTTAAAGACGAGAACAGCCTTTTTGGTGGGAGATGGACAGGGAAAGATCAGTTTTACCACGCCTTCAGAGTGAGAGAGCTTGACTTCCAGACTATATTACAGAGACGTTAGCTAAACGAAGCGACAGCGTTGGAAAGCTGGTAGTACAAGCCCTCCTCCACCCGATAGAATCGCGCAACCGAGCTCTTCGAGTGAATTCTTTCACAACGACACCAGCCCAGATCCTTGAAGAATTCGAATCGCAATGCGGTGGAGATAAATGGACCGTCACATACACATCTTTCGAAAAGTTGCGAGAACTAGAGAAGCAGGCATGGGCTACGCAGAACCCTATGGCTCCACTCTTCACTTTGAGGAGAATATGGAGTGAAGGGGGTACGCTTTATAAAAAGAGAGATAATGGACTTATTGATGCGGAAGACACAGAGACTTTGGCAGATACGGTGAGGAAGGCTATTGCCACACAGTGGTCAGATGAGCAGGATATATATAAGGATAGGAAGTTCATGTAACGCAATTACATATCCAATCCTTTCAACCCCATTTATATTGGCTCTACACCTCTCCCCAAGAATGTCCTCTCCCCAAACTCCCCCTCAACAGTCTGAAACAAAGGCAAGCCCTGGACTACAGCAAGGTTAGCATCTGAGCCTCTAATCGCGTAAACAGAGCTTACAATAGCCACTGGCACTATGCCCTAAAGCTTCCCAGGTATTTTGCGCCTCAGCTTTTCCAATATGAACAAGTGGCTTTCCACTGCCAGCAGCGCTTGCATCGGCAGCAAGTTGCACCTCACAACACTTATCAAGCAGCACAAAATACGCAACGGTTTCCTCAATGCTGCGGCCAACAGTGAGCAGTCCGTGATTACCAAGGAGTGCGGCTTTTCTGTGTCCGAGAGCTTTGGCGATGCGTTTACCTTCTTCAGAAGCGAGAACGACGCCAGCGAATGTGCTTTGCTTAGTTAGAGGTGGAAGAGAGAAATCGATGGGGCAAGAGGCGCTTACTCATATAGAGCATGGTCATTGTAGAAGACACAAGAGTCTTGGGTTAGCATATCTAGGGTACGTCCAGTTGCACAAAATGCTCTCCCGTAAACGCTGTGCGAGTGAGCTGCACAGAGCACGTCTGGTCGTGCACTATGAATCTCAGAATGGATAGCAAACGCAGCTTTTGTTCAAGGATTAGCTAAGTGATTGGGATCAGGAGACTTAGATGTGTATACCGTAATTCAACATCCTGTTCTTTCCACCATCAATCACCTTTCCCTCATGGTTCACAAGAATAAGATCATCGGCGGTAACAAGCGAAAAGTGAAGTCCTAAAAATTATGAAGCCCTCAGAATCGATTCTAAGCCCCCGCAAACCCGAAGACTTACCAAAAGGATTAACCCAGAAACTTTGAGGATCAACAGGATCCCGTAATGTGATATGACCAGCAACTCCCTCGGAAAACCCAAACTTGGCAAAGACTCGGAACGCCATAGCAAGACGGTGCTTCAGATATCTTTGCTCCTCGTACTTTTCGTCGAAAGATGGTGGGCCAGTTGGGACTTCAGATGGTAAGGTCAAGCTTGGGTCACCACTTGCGTAAATCTTCTCTCCTTTGATGGTCGCATGTGGGGTTTCTATTGCCGATGGAGCCATCTTGTTCACTCTTCTAGAATAATGGTCACGAATAAGTGATTTTGCTGTTCGATTAAACGAATGATTCTACGCACCAGGACAAAGGTGAGAACCTCTTTACGCATACTCTATCCGTATATAGCTCCTTAGAAGAGGAGTATCCTATCTTCGAGTTTGCATCACGGCAGATAGAACCCCACCTTTGCAGTACAGACGGCCAACTTTGGAGGGCTTGCGAGATGTAGAAGATGATCAATTTTGGGCCAATAGATTTGACTCGATATCGAAGGTTTTGCCGGCCCCATCCGAAGTGCTACTTTGACGGACTCTATCACTTACGCGACATGGAACCTGAGAGTCCATTGAAAAATAACGTATATTTAGCTGTTCAGATCGCCGATATCTTGACCAGGGACAGAATAAGTTGTAGCTAATTGAACCACCTAGCGTATAAACTCCGTCGATTACTATATACGCTAATCAGGCCTCAACCAAGGTCTGGCTGACAATAACGGATTTCTCCGTCAAGAGCTCTTCGTTCGCTTCAACCACCATGGCTGAGTGTTTCCGACGAATGTGATCGTCATAGCGAAGATAAGCACCAAGTAGCACTTGCGCTCCAGCTGCACAGTCTTCCGGACTTGTGTACTCCGCCGGATTGTGGCTCACTCCATCTTTGCATCGAACAAAAATCATAGCAGTAGGCACATGTTTCGACGTATAAACCCTACGAATAGCCAAGTTAGTTCGTCTCACGTAAATGAGGTCGGGCTCTTACGAATCATGACCAGCTCCACTGGTCAACTCCATATGGCATCCCAACTCTAAAGCCGACGAGCGAACGCACTGTTTCATGGTCTCATTGAAATTGACGGCAGGAGAGTTCCAAATGGTCTCGAATTTCAGTGTTAATCCGTGCTCATTGCTAATCTTCTGGAAGTTTTCCCGGCACTGTTTCTCTATCTCGAGGACATCCTCATCGAACGGCGACCTAACATCAAGGTTCATCTGAACATCTCCAGAGATGGTGTTAATGCTTTGAGGACTGGAGTTGATGACGGCGATTGTTGCTCGAGCGCCTCGTTCACCAAGCTCGCCGGTAGTGGCAATACGGTTTGCTTCAACAATCATCTTCGCAGCTCCGAGCAAGGCGTCACTTCTTCTGTCCATCGGTGTTGATCCAGTATGTGCTTCCCGACCAACAACCTTCAAGTTGTACCATCGCATAGACTGAACACCTCGAACAACGGCCGCTGGAAGCTCTGCCTTGTCCAAAATTGGACCTTGCTCAATATGAACCTCAAAATGTGCCAGAAGCGGGTTTGTCTTGAAGCTCGCAGGTTCCTCGCCAACGTACCCAATGCGTTTCAGCTCATCGCCAAGTCTTATTCCAGAAAGATCCGTTCGGGTATGTCCATACTCAGTGGTAAAGTGCTCAGCCCAGACTCCAGAACCAAGCATACAGGGAGGAAACCGGGCACCTTCTTCATTTGTCCAGTCCACAATAGCAAGCGGTGCATATGTTGTGATATTGTTTTCATGCACTGTTTTCAGAACCTCAATTCCAGAAATGACTCCTAGAATTCCATCATACCTGCCACCCGTCGGCTGTGTGTCGAGGTGGGAGCCTATAGCAATTGGAGGAAGATCATTATTGAAACCGGGACGAATGGCGAAGATATTGCCGATTGCATCAATCTGTAAGACTTAGAGGAGAATAAACTGGGAGCCCATTGAGTCTTTTAACCTTATGTGAACAGCCGTATTGTTTTGTCGTGGCAATAAACCAATCTCGAACTTTCTTGTCGTCATCATTCGCTGTTAGGCGGTCTATACGGTTTGTTAGGTTCAACTCTTCTCTACGATGTGTCGCTTTTCTTACCCATCCCACCATCTGGAGTGCTGCGAGAACATGAGCACTCAGACCTCTCTGGGCTGGACATTTCACTTACTTTCCCCATTCACATGATTCGTGAATGGTAGTGTTGATTCGCGTAGCGTTTATCTTTAGCGAGGCATATGTTGAATTTAGCGATTCTTCGAGCATATTTGCGACAATTGACAGACACAGAACCTAGGAACAAGACACCTAAAAGAACACAACAGTTGTTTTATTTCCAATGTGCAAGTTTGAATGTGTACTAGATGGGGGTTTAATTTAGTGTCAAGTGAGTTATCTGGCCGACGGGTGTGAAGGCATCTGCGCCCCGGAGATCTGCGACTTCTTTTGATAAGGCAAGAGTGGGAGGGCAAAGAACCTAGGGCATACACAACGTACAGAAGAGCTGGCATGAAGGACTTGATACCTTGTGTAGCAGCTTCACCAATCCTTCTAACTTCCCATGACTGGATATGTCCGCCCGCGGGGTGGAGTGCCTGCGAACTGTGCTATCATGTGCGAGGTGTCGAAGGAGAAAGATAAAGGTTCGTTGTCCTCATTTACCTATCAAATATGTGGTATCACAGATCATGTTAGTTGACAATACGTAGTGTGACAGACTTGCTCCGGCTTGCGGGCGATGCACAGAAGCGGGCGTCAGCTGTACAGGATTTAATCCAAAGGATGACACCGAGATCCCAAGGAGTGTCGTGTACTTTCTTGAGCATGAGATAGCCAATCTGGAAAAAGAGATGTGCCCAAGTGGCCTGATTAATGCCACTAGCTCTCCAGGCGTCGCTGAGCAGCCAAATAGCATAGTTGGTGGCGCAAACATTGTGTATTCGCAAGCTTCTGCTACCGATATACCCATCATCCATGCATCGTCCAAAAGCGATGTACCTAAGCAGGCCATTATGGCAAGCAATGAGCTTCAAAGCATGATCGGGGCCACAATGCCTTCAGGATCATGCCTGACTGATATGCTGTCTAGCGTGAGGATGGGTCTTACTCCTTCATACATGCCGTCTTCACCACCCGCGATAGACACAACACCAGTCCAAGGCTCAATTAGCACGCGGCAGCATGAAGAGGAAGTTGATATCTCAATACTTATAACTCTACCGACGCATGTGATTCATAGTTTGGTGAAGAAATTCGTGCAACGAGTGCTGCCTCTCTATCCTTTTTTGTATGAGCCAGCCATATACAAGTACGTTAGTCGAGCAATCGGAAAATTACCGAAGCAACATTTTGGAACGACGAAGCCCTCAGTTAAGCCGGACTACGACTTTCTTGTTCTCTATCTGATCTTGGCCATCTCGTCAACCCTCGGAAGTGCCAATAGTGGACATGAAGCCCGGTGTATAGCGTTCTCTGGTTCTTTGTTCGCTGAAGGTATACACCATCTTTCAAGCAAAGCGCCATTTCCAAACGATCTCGCAGAGATCCAATCTACTCTGCTTATCCTGCAATATGCGCTCATCAACCCGAAGTACGCAAACGTTTGGATTCTGAGCGGTGTCGTAATGCGATCGTGTCTCGAACTTGGATTACATCGCGAAGTGTCTCAGTCGGTCGGGCTGGACCCATTGACTATTGATTTGAGGCGACAAGTGTTCTGGGTGGCTTACTGTATGGACAGATCGATTTGCTCGGCACTGCAGCGGCCGTTATCCATCCCAGATCCAACAGTAGACATACTATTCCCAGCCCTAAGTTTATCGGAAGCAAGTATCACAGAGCCTCAACCTCATCCAACGAAACTATTAGCACTGCGACAGATTCAGCTCGCCAAGCTCCAATCGACAATCATCGAAGTTCATTTCCAAGGTAAGCCCCTGGAAGGCGGACAGACTTGGGACGAATGGTTGGCAGCCACAGAACAAGGCCTTCGAGATTGGTATCGAGTGCTCCCTCCAGAGGAAGACCAAACTTGGGCTGAGGTTGGCTTTTCGCAATGCCTGACTGATCTCCATCGACCATCACCACGAGTACCTTTTCCCACTCAAAGAAGTCTACTAGTCGCGTTTGAAGCTGCTTGTAGCTCGGCACAGATATACCAGAAACATATTGCGACTGGATTCTTCCGACGTCCTTGGCTGGCGGCTCACCACACCTTTTCTTCGGCCGTGGTAACTTTATTCTGTCTTCGTTACGGCTATGAAGGAATTAGCAACCGATGGAATGCACGAGACATATTTCAGATGACAAAGCTCTTCACAATGAACCTGCTCACTCTCTCAGCCCAAGGGTGGTCCGAGATATCAAAGTACGCTGGCACATATGAACGACTCCTCGGTCCCTTGCTTGACTCGGTATTCACCCAGAGTACGTCTCCTTCAAAATCCTTTGGGCCAGATCAAGATGCAGAACTGGCCAGACTCATATATCCTGGACCCGCGCATCTCGAGAAACTGCGCTTTGGCAATGCAAAGGTGTCTTTGGTCGATGAGTACCAGGGCTTCGATGCTACGCTTTTCAATTGGGATGATAATTTTCCAGCGAACGTTTTGAATTTGGGGGGATGAACGAGGGCTTGGAAATTCAACCTGGATATCACTATCTGGACAGGCGCAGAATGTTTCAATCCCGCTGGGCACGACTCCAAGTTCGTTTAGGCAGAGTTGGATGCAGTGATTAGGATTTTATAGTGGAGTTGACCAACAATGCTGCAAAGTCAATTCCCGTGTGGGCAGTTATAAAACCCAATGAAGGTATTCCGGGATCGCTCCAATCCTGTCATCTCCTTCCTTGTCCAAATGCTCTCTTGTAGCCATGTTCCCGGTTGGCTAGTGCGTTCATGAATACTACTATAAACAACTGGAAATGCTGGACCGAGACTTGGAAGGGTTGGCCGTTTGTTGTGACAGTGAGAACATTTGGGCTCACTCGAAAACCCATGTTGTAAGGTTAAGAGAGTGTCAAATAGATATTGGTGACTATCCCCACGGTATGTTCCATGATAGACCTGCAGGACTGTGACAACTTCCAGGGACGCCATATCACTCTTGTGGAGCTTGCAGCGAGCCCAGTTGAACCCTGGGCTGGCATTGTGACACTTATAACTGTCCAAGCCATCCGGAGCAATCTCCACATATTTGACCGTCCTCATCTCTTCAGGGAAAGTTTTCAGCACCCATCGTAACCCGCGTATTCCCATTGGTATGCACAGAGTATCTATGTCTGAGTTAAAAAGACATCCAACTGCCATGGCCATACTTCTTGAATGTGTCTGAAAACATCGAGAATATTTGGCCTTGAAATGTTCGAGGAATACACGACGTGCTTCGTGGTTGACAAGTTGTAACGCGGATGGAGAGACTTCTGGGTCGTTTGGTTCAGACTCGCGACGGCGTATTTCCTTGTAATAATCGCGGGCTCGTAGTATATTGACGTTAACCTTACGTGGGTGAAAGGTATATGCCCAAATACGCAGTCGGATTTCAGTAGGTAGCAGGGAGAAGAGGGAAAAGACTGTGAAGTTGGTGTGTATGTCTGGGACGGAAAGTTGGTAGGTAGTAAAGTGGTCATC
This sequence comes from Pezicula carpinea, assembly GCA_026119845.1. Classification (NCBI taxonomy): domain Eukaryota; kingdom Fungi; phylum Ascomycota; class Leotiomycetes; order Helotiales; family Dermateaceae; genus Pezicula; species Pezicula carpinea. The sequence goes on along the minus strand of JALRMK010000019.1, from coordinate 523,538 downwards.
GCTGGCTGTAGCCATTTCCGAGTTTCTAGTACCTACAGTTCTGGGTCAGCTGTCTTGTAAACATCGTAGAAAGAATCCTTTTCCCACCGATTCGATGGGAGAGGTAGAGGTATGGGAGTTTTTGATGTCAAGGGGAGACCATCGCACAACGGCGTGTTTGTGGAACAGATGGTGACATCACGTGATCGGGGCTTTATTTACCCCTTCCGAGTGTTATCTCCACCTTGAGTCTTCAATTCCTCCCTGCAACTTCTCCCAAGGTCCAGGACGCAACATGTAAGTCATGATACCTAGGCTCCGAGAGGCTTGTTACCTTGATTACAAGAATGGAAATTTCACAAGATGTGTAAGATATAACCTTGCCCTATCTAACACTAATATCTATCAGCCAACTGATCGGTTATCAGCGAAGATGATCCGTCCGTTTCCCTCTCATCATCCCCACCCCAGGGAATAGAGATTGGAGGGTATCATGAAAAGCTCCGGGCTGCTATTGCGCTGCTTCCAAGTTGTCAAAGATGTAAACGACTCCGAAGGAAATGTGATACCAATCTGCCTTCTTGCAGGCTTTGCCAAAAGGCAAATGTTGAGTGTTCGTTCCATGATCATTCATTGCAGCAGGTTTTACCCCGGAGGTATTTACTAGGCCTCTTTTCTTAACAATATCTGCTGACTGAGTCTCGTAGCTACGTGCTGTCACTATTAACTCGAGCACAAGAGCTGAAAGAAGCGAAGCTGTCAAGCATCAATAAATCTTCACTTCCTTATTCAGGACACCCCTCATCGAAGACGGCGTCAATTCTAGAACCAACTGTCGACAAGCAGAAAGCCAGTCAAGATAATTTTGACGACCATTTCATGTTGTCTACACCAACCGACTCCACGTCTCGTTTCTTTGGCTCTAGCTCGGTTTTCGTCTTGACCCTTGGAGTTGCTTCTCGCGTTTTCGAAGATTCCTCTCACTTTCAATCTCCAGAAGAGCCACTCTTTGATCTGACAGATGTTGGAGGAGGTATAAATGACCCGAACATCATCTTGAAATCTCGCATCAGCATATTTTCGAGAGAAATGCTACTTGCACTCACTGGGCACTATATGTCCTCGCTGAACACACTTTATCCGTTTATTGACGAAATAACGTTAACCAATGATTTGGAGGTTTTCTTGGACAACCAGATGAACGAGGCCTCAGGACAGTCAAAGCTCTCGGGCAAAGCTGCGCATCAGTATTTCCGCATTGCAATGATCTGTGCCATTGCATGCGCGAACAAGTCTCGACACAAGCCTCATCTAATTGGTAGTGATGACGACTTTTATGCGAAGGGCCTAAGGTACGTAGAAGCCGTAACTTCAAAAGTCTCAGGCGACTCTCTCCAGGCTCTCATGCTTTTAATTGTTTATTGCCTCTTTCATCCTCGAAAGGGTGACATATGGAAGCTTTTGGATTACGCCTGCCGACTCAGTGTAGAATTGGGCTATCACACTGAACTCCCTTCCGATGACGATTCCAGTAGAGACATGTCTTTACGACGCAGTACATTCTGGGGTCTATATACCATCGAAAGGATTGTTGGTCAGATATTTGGCAGACCCTCGGATCTCCCAGAACAGATCATCACGACTGAATATCCGGGTGTTCTGTTTACTGGCTCTCCTACAGATCGGGTTTCGGTCCAAGTTTTCTCGGCGGCACATCACTATCGCTTGGTGTATTTGCGCTCTGAAATTTATCGGGAGATTTACCTCCCAACTAGTCCTTTGATCCATGACCTAGAATGGTTCATAGAACGTTACTTCACGCTTCAACAATGGCACGAAGAAATTCAGGTCAACGAAGGTCTTGCCGGTGTTGGGACATGCACTTGTGATGTTGCATACCACTCAACAATTATCTTTCTTTTTCAGCCCCTGCTTTTGAGAGCATTATCAGAGACAAGCAAACCAGCACTAGGTCAGGCTACGCTTCGCGTTACGCCTTCAGAGAATTATCGTTCCGCCTGTCAGTTAATTCGTACCTACGAGAAAATCATGCGCGCTCCAGACGATACAGCCCTTGGTATATACGCCATGACAATTATGAGCGCACATTATATATACCTTGCCGGCTTGACCATTATGGCACATGTCCATCTTTCCATTGATGGCCGTATCGAAGCTCTAGGCCCGTTGATACCAGGCATGTCAGAAAGAACTGCGCAGCCAATGGATTATTCAAACATTCACGAAGTCTCTGGATCTTGTTTGGTTCTTCTTACTTGGTGTGCAAGGACTTGGGCTGGTATGTCCGGGTTTCTGGACATGTACAAGAAGCTTTCGGAGAAGTTGCTTCCAATGTTGGCTCGCAAAGACGTGGCATGAGATTTTAGAGCTACTCAGTAGATTGGAGTTTCAATTCGCTTTGGATCTTCTACCTAAGATAAGATGCCGAATCTGATTTGGTCCGCCCGTTTCCCGATCTGCAAAGATGGGGTTGAGCGGGGCTCGCTCTCCCTCCCTGGTGTTTATACAGGTAATCTATGGCTAGATACTATGCATTCAAATACTATACTTGTTTAGGTTATTTAAAACAACCTAATCACTTCAATAATAGCAGCTTATTACCTATAGTAGAAGGAGAAGCAGCGAAGAGAGTAGAAATAACTCCTTCTCTCTTTTTTCTTCTAAAGTTTTACCCTTCCCTCTTCAAGTTTAAGATACTTGAAATAGATGAATAATTCAAACACAACTTCTCCTGCTATAGAAAACACTAGGAGGGGGAGTGTGCATCACGATCCTTGAACGGACATGGCCGCTGACAAGTGCTGGGAATCCCACTAGCTCGGCAAATTGAGCCTGGTTGAATAAGCGAGCAATATGAGTGGCTAAACAATCACCATTCGATAATGAATCAATCTTAAAGGTCGAATTCATTGTAAAGAGATAAACATTACAAGGCAAAACACGCATGTAAGATGGGTTTTAGTAACAAAAGAATCGCGGTCGTGGGTGGAGGCCTAGGAGGCATGGCCTTCATAAACGCAGCATTATACGCAGGACTCACGAACATCCAACTCTACGAACAAGCACCCGAATTCACAGAAGTTGGAGCAGGCGTTAACATCACGAAGAACGCAAATGTGATCCTCGATGCATACGGCTTGAGAGAAGCAATGAGGTGGAAGTCATCGCATGATCCACCCTGTTACATGGAGTACCGGAACTACCACACTGGCGAGGTCTTTGGCCAAATCGATGAGTTTGGGCAACCGTCGAGTCGTCAGATACATCGGGCTCATCTGCTCGGCGTTATGAGTGAACGAGTCCCAGGTTCTATCCTCAACACTGGGAAGCGTTTGATATCAATAGGGAGGAGTGATTTGAACCATGAATATGTCCTCTCGTTTCTGGATGGGACTAATGCCTCGGCTGATATAATCATCGGATGCGATGGTATTAAGTCAGCTGTGCGAGCTCATCTCGGATTTGAAGATCAACCAAACTATTCTGGACAGATGGTGTACCGTGGCTACGTCGAATACGAAGATCTATCCGAAAAGGCAGCACAGGAATTACGGAAGACAGTCATCTTCAGGGGCAAGCAAAGACATATTTTAACCCTACCAATCGGGAATGAACTTTCGAGCACTGCTCGCGTCGGTGTTATCGGGTTCATGACTGAGCCACTCGAATCCTGGGTTTCAGAGAGTTGGATGGCGAAAGCGCCCGTGGATAGATTGGCCGAGCAAGTCGAAGGCTGGACGGAAACGGTCCAAGAAATCATTTCTGGCCTTCGGAAGAGTGCCGAGAGGAGACCTGAAGGTGATATGATCCTGAAGCAAGCTCTCTATGTGCGAGATCCTATTCCAAAATGGTACCAAGTTGAAGCTGGGCACCCAGAAACAGGAATCATACTTCTAGGCGACTCTGCCCACTCGACTCTCCCACATCAAGGTAAGAAATAAGACTTTTCCTGCCGCCTTCTTAAGTTTACAGAGTACTAGGACAAGGAACATGCATGGCCATTGAATCCGGCGTAGCGCTCGCTACCATTCTCAAGAACTGGAAATCCAACGATATCGAAAGCGCTTTTTCTTTCTACCAAAGCATCCGAAAACCGCGTACCGACAAAGTCACAAGGACAAGCTATGAGGCTGGCAAGCTAGCAAGTGCGGATGTTCCAGAGGGTACATCGGAGAGTTTCAACCCTGATGCACTTAGAGAGCGCATGAAGTGGATCATGGATTACGATGTTCTGAAGGAAGTCTATGAGAAAGGAGCACCGTTCTTTGAGGCGGTACAGGGACCAATTGAACCTCACTTGTAGATACTTGAGGACTTAACGCCCTTTTCACTATTTCTTTGAGTTGGGATTTCTTCACTGAATAAGCGAACATTGTTCTCTCCTCCCGCAGTAAAATTCACCACTCAATCTGCTCATATGCAGAGTCAAGACATCTCTTTTGGCATTATTTCCCGTGCCTAGGTATGCAAACTAACACAAAAGTACAACCTGCGCTTTGGGGCAATCGAGCATTGTCACAGACACATGTATCGAGGTACTAAATAAATCATTGTATAGCAGAGAGCAATTGAAACCAAGATCAGAAACCAGAGACAAATTACCAGGTGTAAAAGGTCTGCATAATCACCACGAGAATGAGCGTGTATCAGCGACTAAGATAGCTCAACTCCACTGTACTCACTGACGGGGCCCACATCTATTAGTATGGTGCTTTGTAACTTGAGGCTTAATGATGAATAAAGTTCTATTTACTTTGATTATACTAAGAAAATAATTGGTTCGTTATGACAGGCCAGGAAAGGGCGTTGCTTGGTTCTCAACAGTTTCAACGACTCTGTTCGCGGGTCTAGATTGTCGTGATCAAAGCTCCATACCGTAATTTATGGAAGAGTTGAAGGACAGTGAAAGAGAGTTGTTAAAGACTATGTACTGCACGAATATATAGCTACGCAAACCTCGAGATCTTCTCCATCCTCTCCTCCGAATATACTTCTCCCAGCGGCTGCTCCACACTCCTCAAGCCAAAGCAGCTCCCAAGAATTCCAAATGGAGACCTCTTCGGTTGCCGCTCTGTTTGCTGCACAACCGATAGATTGATTGCTCTATCTTCGCCGCTCTTCTTTATCTCTGAGTCGTTCGGATTTGTATGCTTCTGCTTTCTTCTCCATCGCTGTTTCTTGAACCTGCTCCACTGCTCGATGATATTTTCTAGGCTCAAAGCTAGACCGTAAGTACCCACGACAAAGATGACGACTAGGATAGCGTATAGAGCGTTGTCTGCATGTTCCATGAATGTGCCGTGACTAATAGAGAAGAGAGCCTGCAGAAAACCTTTTAGCCTCCATGATGAGCATTTACGCTGGAAAAGGAATAAGCTTACGGTAACAAATCCAAGTGGCAAATAAGCAATGGTAATGTATGTCAAAATACGGATATTATTTCCTTGCTTAATCGTCGTCTTACTGTCCCTCAGTGCAGTCTGACTATCCTCGACATTAGTAACCGTGCTGATTCCATCTCTTAGTCCCGTCACCTGTCGAATCTTAAGCTGTGTCCGTATCTGCACGTTATACAACATTCCGTATCGCTTTTCAAACTCCTCGAGTACATTGTTATACTCCTGTAGCAAATCCACATGTTGCTGGCCAGCTTCTTCCCTGATGTTGCGCTCCATTGCTTCTTGAGCCTTTTGTATCTGGGAGATAGATGCGGATAAACGGTCATCAAAAACCCGGAGAGCCTCGAGACCCCAGAGCATTTTTTTGAGCTTATCCACGGCTCCGCTTGTTCCCCATTCAAGTCCTTCTAGCAAAACCTCCTCTCCGAGACCTACAATGTCATCTAGCCTAGACAGCGTTATCTCATAGTCACCAGCAAGCTTTTCGCAGAGGTGGCCTAGTAAAACGAGAAAGGCAAGGCATCGTCCGCAGGCTTGCAGGTTTATAAAGCGCTGTAGTACCGAAGGTAGTGTACGAATTGGATCCGTGATAGAATCAAAGTCGGTCAGAGATGACCAAATGGAGCAAATCCACAGATGTCCTGAAGGATCTCCGGTGATGACCAAAGAAGATGACCGTTCCTCAACTATACCTCTTGGCACCAATGGATCCTTGCTTTTGCTTTGCTTTGATCCTGTACCTAGTGTGGCAATGCTCACAGGAGGGAAATTGCCCTTCTTTCGATCTTCCCTGAACCTTTGAAGGTGTTCTTTCGATAAACTAGCTGGCTGGATGCTCCAATGCGAAATTGTGATCGTTGTGGTCCACATTTGTTGTTCTCGGGCGTCAGAAAATCTTGATGATGCGCCAAAGTAACTGTCGAAGAATGAAACTCGGAGTCAGTTTACATGTCATAGAATGGAATAAAGGTATGCGGCTGGTTCAAAGACATGTTGTAGGCGTGAAAATATATGTCTCAACTGGTAATTCGTTCCGAGAAACTTACCTATCTATGGTATCCAAGGCGTCGGGGTGCCACATATATATAAAAGAACCCACCAATGAAGGGCTGCACTTCTCTAAGAAACTGATGGCAAGCAAAGTCAGTGAAAAGGACTTCACAAGCTGGAGTTTGATTTAGAACCATACTTACAAAATGCGATACTTCACCCCTATATCTACCAGCTATCTGTACATGAGCATGTGTCGAAGTGTAGGATAAACAGGAAGCCACGTACGCTGTCGTTTAAAACTCCGAACAGTTTCCTGCGATACAACTCTAGTTGATTCGAGGAATAAGAATTTGATGCTTTTTTGGGCCTAGAAGCCTGCCGCCCAGTAACTGTAGATCGTCTGCCGCCGAGATCACTGTCTGATGATAATGAGCCAATTCCATTGATTGATAGCTCTTTAGAACTAATCACAAATCCCCTGACTAATTTGAGGTCGAAGATGCTTAGAAACTGTATATCTTCTGCAGGTACCTTGTCCGCAATGTTTGCTAGGGTAAATTCTGGATTAGTGACGACGTCTAAACTTGCTCTACTTCTCAAGTATCTCAAGATATCCTTTCGTAATGGTACATGTTTAGTTTGCTGTACCCTGTAAATTTCCGGAGTATCATCCAATGAGTGTACCCATGAGTTCTAGAGAGAAAATTTAATAAGCTCAACCGTCGCGTAGTGAGTGAGTAGTGGAAGGAATAACACACCGGGTGGAATATGGGGAAGGATGGTTTACACGCCATCCAGTCGAAAGCTCTCAAGGCCAAGCTGACTCCCATCTCGTCTTTTGCTAAGAGATGCCTCATCTGCACAAGTTGATCTCGGCTTGCCTGCTCATTTGCCTGCTTTATCTGTAGTAGTATTTCCTTGATTGTCATCTCTTGAGAAGGCCCCTCAAGAGAAGTCGCGCTTCGTTCTTGTGTAGGAGATGAATTGGGATCGTGGGTAGATTTAGCCAAGTTCTCCATAGCGGCTTCAGAAATTGCAGATTTCAACTTCCCCTCGCGCTTCAAATCAAGCAGAGTGGCGCAGACAACAGCTGTCGGTTCCAGGTCCCACCACTTTCCAACCATGTCATAGTCTGAGCGATCCCAAGATGTCATAAAGGAGTAGTCGGCCATCATAAATTCGAAAAGCCTGTCTCTACTTGCTTTGATGTTAGACTCGTCCGTAATCAAGAGATGACTAAGATGGTTCAAGCATAATAGTTCCCAGGGTCCATTTGAAGTTAGCCGAGACCCTTTCGAGCCTTTAGGCCCTGGATTGAATCTTGCGGTTCTCTTCCTCTCCGCAATCCTAGCTCGAGTTTGACCTGCACGAGCTATTACTAGGCTGGCGGAGTAATCAGTCTTCAGGCCCTCCAGGCCTAGTTCTTCGCCGAGGAGAATAAGGCGATCGAGTTCCTCGTGTTCAATGGAGTAGGTATCACTATGGCTGGTCTTCAGACGAGCCACATACTTCTCAAACTTTTGCTGTGTCCTAACTACATCATGTGGATCGAGGTCAGCTGCTTTGAACCCGTCTACATCGTGTCCGTCGTTCAGCTTCCCGAAAGCTTGATTGCAGATCAAGACAAGACAGCTCAAATGAAACCACTGGAGGAGATCATTCTTCTGGGTTGGCTCCTTATCGCGTGATGCTCGCTTTTGGACTGACTCGTATGCCTTGCTCAGTTTTGGCAGGACAATTTGGGACTTGAAATCATCTGTAATGGCTTCCGGGCAGTGCTTCATGACATACCAGACAGCAAGTGTTGCAAAACAGGCCTGGTTATATGAGCGATCAAAGTCCATCATCACTCGATTCACTTCGCACTGCTGCAGTCTGGCTGAGGGTTGCTGAAAGCCATCAAGTTGACTATTCTGACTGTTCAGGGCCAGCAGCAGCCTTCCAGGCTTGAGATCTGTATTAACCAGCCATATAAGAGCTGAACGTATATGGCGCCTGAGCTTGGCCAGATAGTTAGTTCGTATTTCGTCCAGAGGTCTTATTCTCTCCAAAAGATCCGGTTCAAAGTGCCTAGTGGTGATGAAATCGTGGACTTTGGCAAGTAATCGAATCTGGAAACTGAAGGCTTGTCAGCAAATACTAGCGGAATGATTAGGATGCCGTACAAAGCGCTCTGAACATCGACATGTTGAGAACTCATGATGTTACAGAGCAGAGCAGTTTCACACTCCATCGCTCGCGTCTCTGGTATGGTATTCTGGAGGCAATGCTCATCTATGAAGTAATTGGCGCCATCGGGTTCTGAAGAACGTTGAATACCATTTTCGGGCTGTGCTTGTGGAACACAGGAGACACAGAGGATCTGTTCCACGCATCTCCCAATAACGCAGAATTCTAGAGCTTCACTTGCCTCGTAATTTGTCGAGCAGAGTGCAGTCCACAGCCGGTCTGTCATATTAATTGAAGAATTGCAGATACCTAGGTAATCGTCAATACCCTCAAAATCAGCTATCTTGATATCAACCTCCGGGTCATCAACATCTCGTAATGCGTAGGTTGAGACAATTATCACCGGCTCTCCTACGGATAGCTCCAGAGTATGAGTTGCAGAAGTATCAACTTCGATGCCAGCTATTTCATCGTTTTTAAGGCCTCGTATCGGGGCACCTACGTCTTGCCGTTTCTCGTTTACAAAGACCTGCATTTCGAGGCGTTTCCGATAATGTTCACTCAAGCAGCTGATCCTCGTTCCATCATCCGAATTCAGCTTGAAGGTATCCAGAATGGGGAGGCCTTCAATCGAACAAGGACAACCGAACTGAACGACGCCACCGCTTTTGAATGTGACAACTTGCTTTTCCTGGGCATCTGTAGAGTCAAAATCACTCAGAGAGCTTCCGCTACCCCATCTGATGCGTATGACTTGAATAACTGTTCCGTCCTTCACGAATGAGATCTCTTCGTAGGTACCCCCTCTGTCGTATTCCCAATCACCATCTCTCCGCTTCAATTCATATTGAGTGTACGGCCACCGAAGATTCACCAGGCCTTGCACTCGTCTTTCGCCAAGTTCTAGTTCTGAGCCAGACACAGCTGGCAGTAAACGAGTCCCAAACGTGCCTTTGCCGCCTGTGTCATCTCGTCTCTGAGCCCTAGCCAAGATAGCATCGGGTAGGTTTGGGAATTTCCCCCTTACGAATGCGATCCCGCAAATTTTATCGGGAGCTGTAAGTTGCAAGATCTCGTGCCAGTCAGTCAATGAAGCAGTATATCCATTGAAGCCAAAGTCAGTGGACTTTGCAGGGTTAGTCAGATCGCAAGTTGTGAAGCTTTGAGCTAACAGCAAGTACCTAGTTAGAGACGAGTCAAAGTGATGAATGTAAGGCTGAGCTTACATTTTTGGAGATCTGCTAACCACTCGAATCTCAAGGTCGTGTCCATTGCTATAGAGAGAAATGTATTCAATGCACGGTAGGAATAATGTTGTTAAGAGGAGCACGGAATGATGAGAAAAAGAACAACGTCGTCGACTCATCCATGGTGTTAAAAACACATAGCATCGCATTTAACATGGTGGTCAGCATTCACCTTGTGCGGGTGACACAGAGGAAGGGGATGACGATCCAATTCATCTGGGCTGTTTGTCAGGCTGTTCATAGGCTGGAGTGCTGCAGGTCTTACCTACACAGCCGCTGCGAGTCGCCTCACCCCGCCCCAGGCTTCCATTTACTCTTCAATCCAAGAAGGTCAACATATAGACACCAAGTGATGGAAATGAGGCTGCACCGCTGCGGAAGCGTGGCTGTATGAGTGACAAATAATGTTGAGTCGTGCGACCGAGAGAAATTCAATGACATTAAATTAGTCGTTCTCGGCATGTACTCGTAGCCGAATTACCTTCAGGTTACCTATGTCACTACTCACTAGGTAGGTATGCAATATGGATGAAGAGACTCGAGCAGCAAGTCGCAAAAAAAATCCAAGGAACATATTGACGTAACTCTGAGAAGAAAACCAGTCCCCTGTGTACTACTTACTGTACTCGTACGTAAAAGCTCTCGACTCGCTACTCGTAAATATTTGGCCCTTGCAGGCGAGGGTATACCTTAGGTAGCCAGCTGGTGGCTACGCGCTGCCACTATTACTTACGGAACACTCAACTTAAAGCTACTTACGCTATCTCAACAATTGGGTGCAGAATGTGCTGTCGAAAAGTTTACAAACTCTGCCTGAGGTAATATGTGAACCAAGAGGTCATCTTCCTTCCAATCTTATCAGCAAGCGTCTTTTACGTATTCTTCGTAGGTCTGTTCACATTGGTCCCCAAGCAGCTGGCGAACCATAGACAATACAATAGGGAACGGCACTACTACCCTAAGTTGCGGAAGGAGGGCAAAAATTATAGATTGGAAAAGCATGGTGTCGTGAAATAGTGTCGTGAAATAGGGTAAAGGTGTGTCGCAAACCAGAACATCAGTTGACTACTCGAGTAGGTTCACCAGCTTGGCTTATCTCATTAATAAGCTTGGCCGAGATTTTTTGCAAACGCGATGTGACAATAAACAAACACCCTTGGGATACCACCAGCAGCCTCCGAATTCCCAACAAGGACAAAGTATTAGCTCCAAAATGTCGGATAGAACTGCTAGACAGCCGTTGGCTGTTGCTCATAGCAACATTCCCGCAAAGGCAAAGACCACAGCTGCTGGTGCTGGTGCTGGTGCTGAAAGGCAGCAGAAATCGAAGAGCCTCAACAGGTCCCCGAAATCGACGACGATGATCCTCGCCTCTGTTTTGTCACAGAGAACTGTAACCAAGTCCGCTCAAAGATCAACAACTTCATCAACTCAGACGCGATGAAAGTCGGGGAGTTTCAAAAGACCCCCGGTGTCAGCTCGCAGGCGTACAGTCGCTTCATGGGACAGCATGGACCATCAAAAGGAATGGGTTGCGATACATACCAGGAGGCGTGGAAGTTCTTCAAGAAGCGCGAGTTGCAAGGTATCAAGGTCCCAAAGAAGAAGGCGAAGAAGGAGGATTAGGACAAGAAACTCGACGTTTCTGGAATACATCTGGATGGAGAGTCGGATGGCGAGGTCGAGGTCTATGAGACGTGCGACGAAGTTCGCAAGAAGATTACAGCATTACTTCGCGACCCAGACGTCACGCAAGCTGCGTTCTTACGCCAAGTTTCTAAGTGCCTCCCTGGCGACAAGAAAGTTTCCTCGGCTACCTTGAATGCTTTTCTAGGCAAGAAAGGTCCATCGGCTGGCAACACCAGTGGTGCATTCTACGGTGTGTACTGCTTCTTCGAGAAGATGCGTCTCCGAGCGGGCAAGCCAAAGAGCAAGTTCCGGTTGGAGATGGAGGATATCTGGGATGGGAGCGACTTCAATAACACAATAGGCGGCAAAGCTGGCTTTGATACGGAGAATTTGAGCAGTAGACGCTCGTACATTTTCACAATCAATATTTCATTCAACTAGGGCTGCCAGCTGGACTATGGCGTCAAGAAGTTGTTTAGGATAGAAGAGGTAATAGTAGTGACTGGTGTTTGTTTCAAGGTAGTGTATCTCTAAGTATTATTGTATACTGCTTTCGCATCCACCACGCAGAGAGTCCTCGCGCTTGCATTTGACCGAAGCATGATGGAATGCAGGTGGCCCGACCAGGCAGGTTGCATCTTACATCTTACTGTACTTACAGTGCTGTACAAGTGCTCGTATTTCCCCGGATTTGTTCCCCGCCTCTTGCTTCTGGCAGCGGGTGAGATGAGGGGGCGCTACATCCGCGAATCAAACGCCCACACCCAGTGCACCAGGTGTGGCACAACTGATGCTCTCAGTTGGTTCCCACGCAGGGACATCCCTTTCGACATGCTGTCGACAGGCCTTCGGAAGAAATTACACCGAGTTGAAACAGGACAGCGAAAGCATATGTGGTTCATTACCTATAACTTGGCACCTCATCGCGTCGTTTGTTTCGTGGACCACCCAACTCTTGTGCTTCACACGCATAGTTCTTCGCGCCTAGCCTTAATCTCAGCAGCAGCATTGGCACGTATAAGCCAACAACATGGGGTTGTACAAGCGCAAGATTACAGTCAGCGACGACACGGTCACTGCTGCCGTGCATTTGACATTGCGACAATCACTCGTTCCATGCTTTCTAGGTACGTCGCAAGGCACCCCTCTCAAATTTGACAGTCTACGCATTTGCTTCTGTTCACTAACATCTTTAGTCACAATCCTCTTCTTCCTCTGGGGCTTTGCATACGGTATGGCCTAAACCATTATTTTGAATCTAACGTAGTGACACTAAACGCACACAGGACTTCTCGATGTCCTCAACCCTCACTTCCAAGCTTCCCTCAACATCACACCCTCGAAATCCTCGGGACTGTCTGCCGCCTACTTTGGAGCCTATTTCCTCTGCCCGATAACGATCAGTGGGTGGATTTTGAGAAAATGGGGGTTTAGGGTCACCTTCATGACGGGCTTGTGTGTCCTTGCTGTGGGATGTATGTATATTATTAAATCCTTTATTTCTACCACTGATTAGGTTGGACTGACTCCAAATCCTTTAGGCCTTCTGATGTGGCCCAGTGGAGTCAAGCACTCGTTTGGCGGCTTCTGCGGTTCTATGTTTGTTGTCGGCGCTGGTCTGTCAACCCTCGAAACTGCCGCCGACCCTTTGTACGTATTTGGCTCCTTGCCTAACTGCGCTCTCAATCATGCGTCGTCTCGGTCTATTTACTCCCACTCCTTCCTATATTAATGCTTTTTACTCGTTTTTACTCTAAGAACAATCACCACTTCAGGAAATTACTGACTCCCCGACTTGCAGCCTCTCCATCTGCGGCCCCCCCAGATACTCCGAAATTCGACTCAACCTGGCCCAAGCGGTTCAAGCTGTTGGATCCTTCGTTGCTCCCCTTCTCGCTTCGAGGGTCTTCTTTGCCAGCACCGTCGATACTGATCAGGGCTTGAAGAACGTTCAGTGGACATACCTTGGCGTGGCTTGTTTTGTTGCTCTTCTGATAATTCTGTTCTATATTGCCCCAATGCCTGAGATTACCGATGCTGATATGGGGACTCAAGAGATGGAGATTGATGAGTACGATCCTGGACCGTTCAAAAAGCAGATCAACTTGTTCCTTGCTACTTGGAGTCAGTTTTGCTATGTAGGAGCACAAGGTATGTCAACATTTCTCTGACTTTTAATCGCATGCTGACGGGATCAAAGTATCGGTTGCCAATTACTTTGTCAACTTCTGTGAAGAAGCTGGTCGCTCTGCATCCCAGAGCTGTAAGTTCAAATTCCTCTTGCTCTCTTGAAAAATTGCCAACCGACTACTCTTCTCTCAGTAGTACTAACACTCCATCAGCCGACATCTTCGCCGCAGCACAGGGGCTCTATGCTTTCAACCGTTTTGTTGCTGGTGGACTCATGACCTTCCCTGCCGTCAAGCCTCGCTTCATTTTAGCGGCATACCTTTTCATGTCCTTCATGTGGGTTCTCATCGCGGCGGTAACTCGTGGCACGGCAAGTATTGCGATGCTGTGCTTGGTCCTCTGTTTTGAATCAGCCTGCTTCGCTACTATCTTTACTCTTGGTTTGAGAGGACTCGGAAGACATACAAAGCTGGGTGGTTCTTTCCTTGTCGCTGCTATCTCTGGTGGTGCTGCCTGGCCACCGATGACAGGTGCAGTTGCAACTCATCTCCAAAACACTGGATATGCATACCCCTTCCACAAAGCTATGCTTATACCCATGGCTGGCTTCATTTGTGCTTGGGTATATCCAGTATACGTCAATCTGTTTAATCGGGAGACCATGGATGTTCGTCGCACTACCGCTGTTGGTGTTGAAGCTGTGGAGAATGAAAAGGCATTGGCACTTGAGCCTACGGAATCAAGAGTTGAGAATAAAGGTGGTGTGCCTACAGCCGTTGATGGAGGGGCTTCGAGTAAGGTTTAAATGGACAAACAAGCTATGACAAAATAATTGAACTTGAGAGATATAATGTCGAGCGACGAGGGATGACTTCAATTCGAAACAGCTTGGAACGGAATTCAATCGAAGAAATCTTTGAAAGACACTTAAGAAACTCCTTATTCGACTCCATAGTGCTCTGATATCTAAAATTCTATCAGTAGCTCAATGTTGGTACAAATAGCAATCCCGACTCCTATTACTGATTCAGCAATAAGGCTCTTTTACTAACATTAAAATCGTCAAACTACTTCAATTACTTCATATCAACTCCTGTTGAGATACCAGTAGCTTTCTCAACATCCCCCTTTTCGCCATCATCAAACGACAAAGCATTAAGCACCTCAGGGTAAAGTCTCGGCACGAAATCATCGCCTGGCTCAACCTCATTCCACTCCTCAGCTAAACCCCCAGCTGGTGGCGAGATAACACAAAACACGTAATAAAACAATGCCGCCAGAACGGTCTGAATAAGTGCCCCAAGATCAAACAGCTTCACGAGACCAGGAGGGACTCCATTGGCCCCACAGATCTGGGCGAATCCCGGAAGGAAAGGAATCATTGTGAGCAGATATGCGGCAAATGCTCTCCAGTTCCAGCCACCGGTGTAGTAATAGATGCCTTCTTTTTGCCCGGAGAATAGGTCGTGGATGTTGTAGAAGCCCTTACGAATGAGGAAGTAGTCGCAGCTAATTATTCCTACAAAACCAGCGAGGAAGACAGAATAACTATGGGATACAGTTAGTAAAAGTCTAACGATGAGTAGTGAAAAGTGAATATTATACCTATTGAGGTAGTTCGTGAAGGCGAAACTTGTCCTCGTTAGATTCCACGGTGTTATAGCGAATGAGAGGATCATGCAAATGATAGCACCTCGTTTAACATCGATGAATCTCGGGATCAGAGCCGCCGTGTCATTACCAGCAGATATCAAGTTCGCAAAGATCATAGTCGTGACCTGAGCAAAGGAAAATCCTAATCCAAGGAAGAATACTCCGCATCGAGTCTTCGCATCATAGTCTGCAGTCAGAAACCCATCCAAAATAGCAATCGGATCCCAGAGAACCTCGCCATAAATAACCTGCGAAGCAGAGACGATGAAAACGCCACAGAACGCAATAACGCCTGTACCGATCGGATATCCCGTTACCTGCGTCCACAAAGCATTGTTAGGTCTCGCTGCATACCGCGTCAAGTCGGCGTTGTTCGTTGCGAATGTCAGTTGATTCGCAGCTTGGATCATGAACTGAGATATCCAAAGCCAACCGTGCGTTTCGCCCTTGGGAACCGTGGAGGGTGCCGTTAACATGGTTCCGCCTCCGTGGGCTTTCACTAGAACCCAGATGAAGAATGCGAGGATGAAGATGACCATTATGGCGCTTTTGGCGACTACTAGGCTTTGAAATTTGTAAAAGGGGACGAAGCAGCAACACATTGTCACTACCCAGCCGCAGGCAAATCCGATCAATCGGCCGCCTGTCATGGTGACTTCGCTGCTGAACGGGTTGTGTACCTAGTCAGAAACTTGGGGTCAGACTCCTCGTTCTAGAAATTCCAGTAGTAACATCAACACGATTCAAGTTTAATAAGGAAAGAACTCCCGAAGCGTAATTTTACTGTGAGAAACTTGAGCACCGTACATACGTGTGCGATCGAGGGGAAGATTGCGTGGAGCATAACGTAGAAGCAGTTTCCTCTGAATACAATCAGTAAGCCTCAAGTGAACTGTCACCTGTGAAGGGTGCGCGGGTTGCGTTAATCGTCACTTACGTAGAAACTGCTTGGACTCCACTCCAGATAATAGTCATGATCTGACGACAGATAAATGGGAAATAACTCCCCCATTGCCCAAAACTAGTGCGCACGATCACGGGAAATGGAATGTGGTAGACCGCGCCAGGACGACCTGTCATGACCATGTAAGAAGCAACGAGCAAGTGGCTGAAAATCACAGCTAGCCAGGCTTCCCACCAAGACTAGATAGAAATCCATCAATCAATAGCTGCTGCTTTGAGGTTTGCAAATGCAATTTAGTGCGGTTGTCATACGTACTAGGCCATTCTTCACTGCTGTTCCGACTGTTGTTAGAGATGTGATGCTACTTCCTTCAGCGAACCAGAATAAGAAGTCTGTAATAGTAAAAGTTAACGTACTTCCCATATGTAAGGTATTGGGTGCGTGTCTTACAGGTCCATGAACCCCAGGTTCGATTTGCTACTGGCACTGGCAGCAAATCGTAATTGGCAAGGTATAATTCTTCGTGGGTGAGTGAGTCGTCTTCTCGAGGCAACTCAATGCGTTTGATGAATTTTGAAAACGACATCCCGTACTGAGAATCCAGTGTTCAGAAATATGCCGATTAGGGATGTGGGAGGTTTATAGGTGAAGCTGGGCTGCAGCGTCACTGGATTGTTTACTTTCGCCTTGATCATGTACTCCAGATAGCAAATGATAATGGTCCTTCAAGGGCAGTGGTAATCCGATGGCCACGTCGATTTCTAATGAGACGCTCTCGATAGATAGACGCATTAAACGACTTATACAGTCCATGATAAGACTGTCGGAGCAACCTATCTCAGCCCGATAAAGTCGACCGCAATTTCGAATCTCCATCTTCACTTTGCAAATTATATGGTCTTGTAGGTTCCTTATTGGTGGTTGGGAAAAGATAAGAGTAGAGAGAGATCTGTGTTGCTCTGCGGACAATTCCGCTCGCCTGCTTCGGGTTAGGCGAGTCATTAGTGTCGACCACCCCCCTTTTCAGTAGCGGATTTGAGCGATGTGCTTGGCATAGCGATGCATCACGGTAATAATGTGTGGGTATACCGCCCAAGTTGTATTGCGATAGCATGATGCGCTGGATAAACTTGTATTGTATCTACAAAGACACTAGCGAAACTTTTGCTGAACACATCAAGTACTATACTCTTGTTTTCTATCAAACCTTTATCTACCTTAGACACACTTGGAAGTCAGTGATTAAGGATCGCCAAACGGTCCTACAACGTTTGAAAATGCCAGCTGCAACGATCGAAGAACCCAAAGTTTCCTTCCCCATCGTCTCGTCGGTTATACCCCCACCTCTCAAAATATCAGTCAAGAAACTCACCCAGTTATCAGATTCGAGCCGTTTCTTCATGGTACCGATGAAGAGCAGCGTGATTGTGCTCAGAAACTCTATGATGCCTTCCACAATTTTGGATGGATTTACCTGAAGGATTTTGGGATTCCCGTTGAGACTGTGGATGAGATGTTTGCCATGGTAAGCCAGCGTCGTTCCTGACCTGTGTGTAGTCTGACATGAGCTCACACTGTCTATCAGAGCAAGAGATATTTCGATCGTCCCCTGGAACAGAAAATGAAAGAGAAGGTCGTCTCTACACAAACTGCTCAAGGCTATACAGCCGATGGCGCAGAGTCGAGTCTCAAAGGAGCCGTCTCCCACAAAGAATGCTACGAACACGGCCGATTCCAAAACGACAACTGCCCGCCCTCCAGTGAGATCGAAGGCTTCAGAGGATTCATAGATTCTTTCTACGAGAAGTGTTTTGAGCTATGCAAGCACGTTCTCCGAGCACTGGCAATCATAGAAGGGAACATGGACCCGGAATACTTCACCGAGCCAATGAAGGATGCTAATCCTCAGTTGAGACTACTTCATTATATGGGTATTCAGCGCAAGACACTTGAGGCGGAAGGTCATTGGAGAATCAATCCTCATTGTGATTATGGCCTCTGTACCATTCTGTTTCAAGATCAGGTTGGTGGTTTGGAAGTCGATCCAGATCATACGGGGAAATTTCTCCCTGCAACTCCTGTCCGCGGAACCTGCGTTATCAACGTGAGTGATTCAAATACTGGATTATAGGTAGATTCAAGCTAATAATTACAACCATCCAGGTCGCCGATCTCCTCCAGCGCCTTTCCAACAACCGACTAAAGTCAACCCGCCACCGCGTAACCCTCCCACAGATGACCGCCGAACAGAGAAAGACACTGGGTCCCGACGACTTTCTACCAGCAAGGTATTCGACTGCTTTTTTTGTCCATCCTGCTCCTTCGCATACTGTTGCTCCGATTCTGCTCCAGGGTGAGCCGCCGAGTGAGTATGAGCCCGTCAATGCTGGGGAGTGGAGGGAGGGTGTTACGAGGAGGAATTATACTGCTAGTCATTTGCATAATGCCTTGATTGTGGATCAGGGGAAGGGATTCAATAGTCAGATTAAGGCTTTGTAAGGTAGCTTGTAGCTAAATTCTTTGCATTTTGAAATTGCGGTTTTGTTTAGGTAGTTTTTATACTTGGCTTTTATTAGAGATCTGTGTCGACGAGTTTATGTAGTATTCAATTCTAAAAGGTATGTCACTCGCCGAGATGTGTTGGATTGTATCTGATTTAGTAATTACTTAAGGTGGTCAAGCCAAGTGAATTATGAAATACCTATACATAAGCGAGGTGTACACGTGACCAGGGAATCGAGTAAGCTAAGAGTAGCCGAGCAAGCTTCGCTGATAAAAAAAAAAGTCGCCCATCTCCGCGAGCTCTCTTTTTGACAATAATTCACAATCCTCCCACTCTCACTCTTTATCTACCAGATTTGCATGCAGCTTCACAGATCATACGATGCAGCTGATTAAAGCGATGCCAGGATGATTGTGCCTGTTATGACGCTGCTGCATGCTGCGTCTTGGTCATCATCTAATTCTACACTTTTGAGTTGAAGAGCCTTAGCCTTCTTGTATGCGCGCAATAGAGTACCTTGTACACTACAGCACCACAGCATCCTCCTGTCAACAGCCTCCATTATGGCAACTGTCAATACTGCCTCCGATTCCAACAAGCAGACTGTCACCATTGACAAGATCAAAGCTGTCACATCCTCACTCGGCGTCCAGATTGCTCCCGATGACCTTGACGACTGGCATTCGCTTCTCGCATCGAATCAGGTATCGATAGACATCGTCGAGTCTCTACCCGACTACCTCCCCTTCGTTGACCTCGATCGATTTCCCCGCCAGAATATCCACAGACCAGAACCCGAACACAACGAGGGAAATGCGTGGGCATGGAAGGTCACAATCGAGGGAGCGTCGGAAGGGCCCCTCAAGGGCATGCGTCTTGCGTTGAAGGACAATATCGCTGTGAAGGATGTCCCTATGCTGTTTGGCACGGATATCTTCACCGATTACGTGCCGGATGTCGACGCAAGTAAGAGCCGATGCAGCCCAGCTTGCGAAACTCGTCTCTGACTCCTGCAGCTGTTGTCACAAGATTACTGGAAGCTGGCGCAACAATTGTTGGAAAAGCTGTCTGTGAAAACCTATCACTGTGCGCATCATCCTTCTCGGCCGCAACGGGTCCTGTCGAAAACCCTTACGCTCATGGGTACTCATGTGGTGGTTCATCCAGCGGCTGTGGACACCTTGTTGGGGCCGGGAAGGTTGATGGAGCCATAGGTGGAGACCAAGGAGGCTCAATTCGGTTTCCTGCAAGTCACTGTGGCCTTGTTGGGATGAAGCCTACCTGGGGCCTTGTGCCCTGGACGGGAATCGCAACACACGAGCCGGTTCATGACACAGCTGGGCCAATGACACTCGACATTGCTTCCAATGCCCGAATACTGCAGGCAGTTGCTGGCCGAGATGATATTGATGACCGTGGATGTGGAGTTCCCACTCCTTCAGAATTGCCAAACTATGCTGCTCAACTTGGACAAAGTATCAAGGGACTGAAGATTGGCATTTTGAAGGAAGGCTTTGAGTTTGCGGTGATGGATCCAAGAATACGAAAGCAAGTTCTGGAGGCCGCAGAAAAATTCAAGGAGTTGGGTGCGGAGGTTGTAGAGATCAGCATACCGATCCACGCACACGCTCCAGACATCATAACCTGTGCAATAAGGCCATCTGCGGCAAGGAACGGGTACCTTGGAACAGCTTGTGGTCGCCGTGGAATGTATCTGAATAGTCTTGTGGACAAGATGAGTCCACTGGACCAAGCCAAATTTGACAAAGTAAGTCAACCCACCTTTCCTTCAAGATCTGCACGTGGGATTTTTATGATGCAACAACATGTATTTGCTACTTCAGAGCCTGGAAGACCAGGCCATGAGACCAATAACACCAATTTTCTGAACAACATCTCACCTGCTTCGATTCATTTGTCATTTTATCTGATTTGGAAAATCGAACTTGTACTAACGTCGCATCAGATGTTCTCAACGAGTAAATTCTCGCTTCTATCTGGAATGTACATGTGGCAGAACCACCCGCTCATTTATGGAAAAGCGATGAACCTCTACCGCCGTCTCAAAGACGAGTACAACGCGGCATTAGAAAAGGTTGATGTCCTCATCACACCCACTATGCCGTATGTTGCCAATCGACATGCCACGAAGGATGCCTCACCTCTGGCGCAGATGAGTAAGAGCCGAGGCTGCGCTGTAAACACCATGTGTTTCAATGCTAGTGGGCATCCCGCTATGAGTATGCCTATTGGCATGCTAAGTGCGTTGGAAGATGGAAATGTTATGTTGCCCGTTGGAATGCAGATTACCGCGAAGTGGTTTGATGAGGAGATGGTGTATCGTGTCGGGTCTGCCTGGGAGTTGGCTTTCGATTGGAAGAATGGGGGATCATCAAGAGTTTGATGGGCATGATCTGTTTGCAGTAGCCTGCAGTGAAGAGACGGAAATATGTTTTACATTTGAATACTCGATTCATTTCTTTGCACAGGTAACTTCCAGGTCACCGCCATGATGTGGTATTTGATTCAAGTGACAAGTGACAAGTACGCCTCGTCAGCTTCCCTTCACGCTTTCTCTGCCTTCTCTTTGTATTTATATGTATGTGTTGGAAAGAATATGCCACTCCAGATACAGCGAGGAGCAGTCACTGAAACTTGTAGCAACAAGGCGAGGAAGAAGACTAAGTGCATTGATGCTGTCCACACTCGTCCTTAATCAAAACACACTCAAGCATTCAAACATTCCGAGATCAAACCCGCAGCCTGCAATAGTTCTTCATCTTGGAAGTTACGAGCAACGACTTGAACGGAGCAAGGCGCGCCATCGATTGCTTCTGCCGAGTATACTCTTCCACCTGCAGGGTTGGCAAGGCCATCGACGTCGATAGACTTGTCTGCTTTGAGGAACGGAATAATGACTCCCGGGTACTGACTTGGAATTAGTGGTTTTTTGAGGTTGAAGGTCACTTGGTGGGTCAGGGACTTACGTCGAGCAAGTTCCAGATCATGGTGTAGGGGCAGATTCCGTATGTATCGTGTGGGACGGCAGTAGTCTGTTAGGAAATAAGACTTCCCGTCAGTATAGTGAGGCGAAGCAAAATAAGGAGAAGGAAGTTCTCTGCAGAGTGAAAGACGCACCTCTGCACCGGCAGCAATTACAACATCTAACTTGTTTTCCACCCAAGTCTTCTGCCACTCAGCAACGTACTCCTGTCTCGATGCGTTGAGGGTAAACAAGCTCTCGAGAGTGGTCTTCTTCATCTCGTACTTTGTTGACATGTCAGCTACGGAAGGAACCAGTGGTTCCCCGCTCGCTTGGATATTCTGGAGAGATTTATGTGTGTTGTCTAATCCGAAATATTGGAGCGTCATGGTGTTTGCTTTTGAGACGCTTGGGCCGCTGCTCAATGGGATGATGATATGGCCTGCATCCCTAAGCTTCTTGACGGCAATGTTTAAGGCTCGGGCAACTGGTGGCATGAGCGGCAAAGTAGGATCTTCGATGAGAACACCGATGGTAAGGACATTCTTGAGCTCGATACTGCGCCACGGAATTATTAAAGCAGATGCGTCGTAGTTCCATGGCTCTTTTGCAATTACCGTCTCCATGAAAAACCGAAGATCGCGGAAGCTAGTCGCTAATGGCCCAGCTGCTGCCACGATACCGGGAGAGCCGCGTAGACCAGGTGTTGCTTGTCCGCCGTATGGGACACGATTGGGACTAGGTTTGAAGCCGTATGTCCCACAGCAGAGAGCTGGAATTCTGACTGAACCGCCAATGTCGGTTCCGACGCCGAGAATGGAACCGCGCATTGCTACGAGGGCGCCTTCACCTCCTGAGCTGCCTCCGGCTGTGAGGGTTAGTTTGTGAGGATTTAAGGCTCGCCCGAAGACGTTGTTGTCTGAGTCTGCGGTCTGATACTGTTAGTTGATGATATACGTGCAATGGACGGGGAAAAGGTACCATAAGTGTTTGAGGAATATTTGTCTTTGCGTAGAGGACTGCTCCGGCATCCAGCAATAGATTGAGCAGTGGCGAGTGCTCTGTTGGCAGAGGAAGTCCAATGAATGACACAAACCCGATTGTAGATTCTTGCCCTTTGTACTTGAAAGAGTCCTGAACTCGACATTAACGACTATCCTATCGTTCCGTTTTGTCTGGTTTGCTTGACAAAGTACTGACCTTCACACTAACTGGAATGCCATGAAGTGGCCCGACAACTTTCTTCTCCCGAGCAAGATACTCATCGAGATACTTGGCACGTTCAATAGCTTCATCGAAAAAATGTTCGGTGATGCAGTTGGTCTGTAACCTATCAATTTACGGACTTGGACTTACCACTTGCTGTGCAATAGCAGCCCGCTTACAGAATGCCGTCGTAACAGCTACGGAACTGAATTCACCTGATGCAATCTTTGCCGCAAGAGCAACTACGTCGTAGTTTTCTGTGATATCGAGTTCTGATTCCGAAAGGAGACCGCATTCTCTGGGAATGTGAAGCACGCTTACTGGAGTGGTGGCATTGTATTCCTTGGCATAGGATTCAGGGAGGCGCCATTCTTTTGGGATCTTGTCGGCCAGAGTTGCTCGTTTCTTCGCGGCGATTTCTTGCCATGGTGGTGCTGCTGTTGAAGCCATAGTTCATTTGTTGCGGGGAGGATCGTACAAAGTGGGGTGGCTTGCGAGAAATAGAGAGAACGGTGTATGTGTTTTCGGGTTGGTATTAAGGGACTTGGACGAAGTAGTCGTAACTACACAAGCCCCTTTATATAGAATACCTATGGACAGTGGGCATGGGATTGTATCTGGAACGAACGTGGTCGTCGTTTTCCAGCTAGCAGCAAGAGCCGAGAAAATGGGATAGTGGAAGGCGATCAATAGGCCTGTTCTACGGGCGTGTGGTCTTCAATCGGACACTTGCCCCTAGTCACCACTCGACGCAACATTCCCCCACTTATCAACCATATCATACATGGCATGTACAAGGTTCATATCATTCCTAACAGATGTTCACAACTGCTCATCTCATAAAGTTTCTAACACAAGGAATCGTTTCTTCACATGGTCATCGAAGAAGGGACATTGGGACAAGCTTTCCTAGCACTTAGCGAAGTGCTCGCCTGTGAATAGGAGGATTCTTCCCCGGCGGCAACGGGGATCGGGCACCCCCATCTTTGAAACTTGAGCCATGGAGCACCCAATTGCAACATTGTAATTTGTAGGCTTCGTTTTCAGCTTTCACAGATCGTTATAGATGGTGATACACGCTCCCACCACCCCAACTTCTAGTGTTTATATGGGTAGTTTACAGCTAGAGACTAATTACTC
The DNA here is from genome assembly GCA_026119845.1 of Pezicula carpinea. Lineage (NCBI taxonomy): Eukaryota > Fungi > Ascomycota > Leotiomycetes > Helotiales > Dermateaceae > Pezicula > Pezicula carpinea. The sequence continues at coordinate 499,582 of JALRMK010000019.1, read as the reverse complement.
AAATTGAGGTGCTATTTTGTTTTTATCTAACGTAAGCATGTTTAATGAGTTATAACTTATCATTTAATAAAGATTAAGTTATCTCAATACTAGGAGAAGGAGGGATAAGATCTTGATTAGAAGAGAGACAGGAAATATAGTTATTTCTTCTACTCTCTTCTCTACTTCTCTCTATGCTGTAGAGAGTAAGCTGCTATATTTTAAGCTGATAGATTAATTAAACTGATCTAAATATTTATAGTAACTTAAATAGATGCTCTGTATCAGCAGATGATCTATATAAACACTAGGAGGTGGGGGAAGCGTGAAGTTCTACGGGGGCATGAATCACGATCCCTTTACAGATTGCTATCAAGTCTATCAGTCTTGTGCGGCTGGCTTAATAAGTTTAATGCCATATGCTATCTAACATCATGATAAGACACTTGGAGCCAGGTCTCAACCATGCCAATAAAAATACACAAGAGGACAGTTGCATGGGACTTGATAGGTTCGATATGGCGGATCGGTCCTCTTTTGATAAGGACGGAATGCGAGAACGACGCAATTTAATATGCCAAGATATATAAGGCTATCACGAGCTCTGCTGTCGTTCGAGAAAAGCAATATCACTCCTATTATTCTCCGCGTGTTTCCAGAGTAGAAAATGGGCCAACATCATGGTGATATCGACGATGAAGCTATTCCCGGCACCGTTCACATGGTCGATCTAGATCTTAGCATGGCGACTAAGCATGCTAAAGGTATGAACGGTGTAGTACTGGTTCCGACGCCTTCAGGTGATCCGAATGATCCATTGAACTGGATTCCAAGAAGAAAAGCACTTTCCACTGCTTGTATCAGCATGCAAGTAACTCTGTTCAGGGTAGTCTAAGAGAAGCGACCGTTGATTCTCATACAGATACACGTTATTCATGGGAATCGCCGGTTCAGTCGTCTACTCGGTCATAGTCCCTCTCACAACAGCAACGGGACTCACGGTTTCAGACTTGAATGCGGGCACCGGTTATTCATTCTTGCTCTGCGGTTGGGGACTCCTTTTCTGGCAACCGTTTGCACTACAATATGGAAAACGACCAACATATCTGCTCACTATTCTGGCGACCCTTGCTCTTACCGTGTGGGGCCCATATGCGGGCAGTAACGGACAATGGATTGCGAAGAATGTTCTTGGTGGATTCTTCTCTGCTCCTATTGAGGCTTTGCCAGAGATTTCGGTTACGGATGTGGTACGTTAACCTTGTCCAACACCTATTCATTACAATTGTTAACTCAAGCCTTCCACAGTACTTCTCTCATCAACGGGGGACCTACATGGGACTATATGCCTTCTTCCTAGCCGGTAGCAACTACTTCGCTCCTGTCATCTGTGGCTTCATCAATGAGTACCAAGGTTGGGAATGGGTGTTTTATTGGCCTAGCATCTTCCTCGCTTTCGCCTTCGTCTTCCTATTTTTCTTCATGGAAGAGACTAATTATCAGAGGAAGACTGTTGGCGTCATCGAAGGTAGTAATTCTAACTCTACGGAGACCTTGCAACCGTCATGCGCTGCTGAGAAGGCACCAAAGCCAGCGGTCGAGGACCCGACTTCCGGCAGTGGAATTGGAGAGGTTTGGAAAAACAAGACGTTTCTGCAGAAATTGTCGTTGAAGGATAAACCGAAGCCGAACCTTATGTTGTATAGGGCTAGACTTGGATTATCCTTTTTGACATGGCCAGTAATATTCTATGCTGGGTACGCACCAATTCAAAGGAGTAATATATCTAAAACTAACAGAATCTAGCTTCTCGTATGGAACTTACTTGATCTGGTTCAATGTACTGAATGCAACCGCCTCGGTTTTGCTGTCAGCACCTCCCTACAACTTCAGCTCTTCGTTTGTAGGCCTGAGCTACCTCTCCTGCTGTCTTGGCGTCATAGGCGGGTAAGTGACTGTCAACTCAAAAACTCCAGACAATATACTCATAGCCCATTCAGTGCACTCTTCACAGGTCGCTTCAGTGATTGGCTAACCATACGTCTCGTGCGCAAGAACAAAGGAATTATGGAACCCGAGCAACGTCTCTGGCCCTTCGCAGCATGCGTAAGTTCAAGTCCGCTATAGTAGAAGAACCTTGCGTCACTGACAAAACTCGAAGGTGTTTATTGTTCCGGGCTCACTCTTGCTCTGGGGCGTGGGAGCTGCTCACGGAGTCCATTGGTTCGGCCTGATCTTCGCCATGTTCACCCTCGCCTTTGCTAACACGTGCGGCATTACTCTCAGCTGTAACTACATGATTGACAGCTACAAGGAGATGAGTGGAGAGGCCATGACTACTGTCATTATTGTGCGGAACACTATGAGTTTTGCGATTGGTTATGGGTTTGTTTCCTACAACTTGAGTCTCATAAAATTAACTCCTGCTAACGGGTTGACATCAGGATCACGCCTTGGCTTGATGGCATGGGAACTCAAAATTGTTTTATCTCCGCTGCCTTTATCGGTATGGCGATCAGTGCTGTCTTTTTGGTCATGACTACTTGGGGTAAGAACCTCAGGGCAAAAAGCAGGGTTGAGTACTGGGCTTTGGTTCGGAAGAACATTGATATGGGGCTGGTGGCTCACTAAGTAAACTGAATAGTTAATGGAGTGCATCATACATCACTACGTTATAGATATCATCCCCCCTCAAGATACAATGCCTCTCTCTTAACCCACTTTATGTTTCATCTTGTTTACAAGTCTTCACTGCTAGATATACTTCCATCGGCGTGTCTCTGGAATCCTTTTTTGTCTTTTGACAAACACATCAAGTCTCGTTCGCAAGCTCCAAGATCTATATCCTCCTCCAGCTCGTCTTCCACCTTTGATTTACCATCCGGACCCATTAACCTTTGCCTTTGTCTCATATTCTCAGCTCCTATTCGATGATCTTCATTGCTCGCAAAAGAAAACAAAGAAGAGAAGATAGAAAAGTCACCCGCTTTGCTTCATCAAGATTTACATACGCCACTATAATCCACTATTTTCATCCACCTTCACGTAAGTAAGAACTGAACCCCTTCTCTATCTGATAAATCATGCTTCACCTTTCCAATGCACAACCACAAGATAGATAACTGTCGTAGTCCGTGTACTTATATGTCTAGAAGGTCCTAATCTTGAGCGAGACGTTCCTCCCATCTTGAAATAGAGGCAAGACAAGTATTATTATAGCTTTTGTTAACCAAAAGAGTGTTCTAGACATTCTAAATATCCTTGCTGTTGAACAGAAATACGGGAATGGTAATGTAGCGGCTCTGTTTGGCCTGTTTGCCTCGCTAAGGCTCGCTTAGCTACTACAAATAGCCCCCTCGAGCACACTCTGTAATAGATAACAGTTCCTAATACAACACCATTACCCTATATGTCATTACTCCACATCTAACCATTTAACAATTACTACTAAATTTCCTTATCTTATCTTACTTTAAAGATAATAGGTATAGATAAGCCTTAATATCTAATATATTATTAACTACTATAGTAGCTCTATTAAGAATAGAATTCTCTAGTAAAAGAAATAAAATAAGATATTATCACTAAGAGTTTAGCTACTTTTAATAGCTAACTCTTCTACTAAACATAGTTGGGTATATAAAAGTATAATACGTTTCCTAGGTGTTCTACTCTAATATACTCGGTGCTAGGAACGCCTTCTAAGCTAAGTATAAATTTATAAACAAAGATTACAAGTTACCTTAAGTAGGTAAAAGAATTAGTAGCTTACCAGATTGTTATACTACACAAATGGCATGGCATAGCATAGTTTACGGGCATCTGCCACTTACAGAATTTATTAATTTATCATTCGTGATTTTAGGGGTTTCAGAGGTGTGTAAACACCAATAGTCTTTTATTTTTCTCGTTCGGAGAGCCAGTATCTACAGTATCTAGCGACTGCTTATATATTACAGTTTCATAATTCATCACTCCATAATCATACTCTTACTAGGACTAACTCGCTCCAGTTGCTCCCTCTGCCTGTCCGTCAACATTCCCAGTGCCAGTGCCAATAGCTAGACCACCAGCCCTCACGATACCACCCATAAATCTTGCTGGTACACCACGTGCAGCATATGTTCCCTGTCCAACATAAGCACCCAAAAGCGCACTCCACTTGTACTCGCCATTCCGCAGCTTCTGGATCTCCTTATAGGCATACGTATTACAGAACGGTAAGCCTGTTGCAGGATCTTTGAATTTGGCTGGGTAGGAGAATATTGCACATTGAGTAGGTGTTGTTTCTGTTTGGTTGTTAACGAGTGTAAGATGAGAACCAGCACGAAGACGACGAGGAACATATAGAGACACAACAAGAGGGATACATACTTTGTACTCTTGTGAACTTCCTGCCGAACAGGATTTGGGTTTGCACGTTCTTGTCTTTTATAGCGGTTTCGTCAAAGTTGGAGAGGATTAGGTAGTTGCGAACGCTATGTTCAATGGCTGGTGGTGGTGGCGGCTGAGCGGGAGCTAGGGCTAGCGGCACAGAAAAGGGGTTTGATTGGTATGGGGCCAATCGTGGAAGAGATTGTGGTGGCAATGCGTGATTTTGCACGTGAGGCGCAAGGAGGGGAGGGTGGAAGCCAGGGAGTGGATGAGATCCATCAAAGGCCAGCGCTGGCGGCGGCGCCAGAAATGACGGTGGAGGAGCAAGAGGAGACTGATAAGCCGGGCCATTCTGAGGCGGCAGTTGGAAATTCGGAGGTGCTAGAGGTGTCGACTTTTGCGGTGTTGGGGCGTGGGTCGGCACTGGAGCAGGAGTGGGTGCAGAGACCGCGGTAGGCATTGCACTCGATTTGGGTTCTTGAGCCAGAGTAGAAGCTAGCCGATCATAGGCAGTCTCATCTAGAACCATGGGAGGGTGCAAGGCAGGCTTTGGCGACTTTGCCTTCTCTATATCCGAATCTGCTTCCATCTCTGCAACCTTCCTTTTCCTAGAGGTCACTTTCTCCTTTGGGTCCTCTATCTCCAGAACTTTGCCGACTTTCTTCAATTTTCCTCCAAGATACTCGCCCTTTCCACTCCACCACGTAATGACCGGCCCATTCAACTGTCGGTTGCTTAACGCAGCCAGCTTCGCCCTTTGCTCCTCTTCTCGTAGCTGCTCGGCCTCCTCCCACCTGCTTAAACTCTTTGCGTTCTGCTTCTCGACCCGCGCAGCCTCCTTCAACCTGTCTTCCTGGGTCATAGCAGGCTTTCTTGCAGCTTCTTTTTTCTTGGCAGCTTTCTCCATACTGGCTAACTGTTTCTTCCTTCTCTCCTCACGCTCCACCAGGTCTTCGATCAACTCCGTCTTCTTCCTTTGTGTGGCCTCGCGTGCTGATGCCCTTGTTGGCGCATCCTCCGTTGCAGGAAGCCATGATGCTCGTTCTGATTTCTTCTTAGGTCGAGATGCGGGTGCTTGTGGGGCTGTAGGGTCGAACTTGAGCTTCCTCTTGAAGACTTGGGGGATCAAATTGGCTTTCTTCTTCTTTGCTCTTGCCTCCGCCTTGCTCAACCGCTGTAATTCCCTCTCTCCTTCCAAATCATCTGCGCCTGCGGCTGGTCCCTGATCGTCATCGTCATCAGACGAGTCCATCTGCACATCTGAATCGCCGCCCTCATCTTCGAATCCTGCATCATCCTCATCCTCGGCGAACAGTAACTCCAATTCATCGTCAGGTTCTTCTGCCTGAAGCAGCGAGTGAAGTCGATTCCCGGCTGTCTTGCGCTTCTCTCGCCCTGTAGCTAGCCATTGGACTGGCTGAGCTTGTGCTTCTTCGCTGTCGCTCTCACTCTCGCTGTCAGGATCTGAGGAATTATCTTCGGTTCGGATGGGAGTGTCTTCCAAGGGCGTATCCTCGTCACCTGGCATTGTTTCAAGTGGTGGTTTGGTGAGGCTGAGGGCCGCGTGGTTGGGATCAGGGAAACGTGTTGGAGATTGCGGGGAAGATCATACGGGCTTTCGGAGCTTGGTGATTCACATGTGCGGATAGAAACGCGGAAGATTGGATGCGATACAGGACAAAGGCTGTCAAAGTTGTAGGGTGATGTTGTAGAGGTCAACAGGGCCGAGGCAGAGAAATCTGGTAAATTACCAAGCTGGAAGTGGTTGGCGTTGGCCTGCTACTCTAATCGTGCGATAAGCGAAATCGCGATTAGCGTCACGTGACTGTACGGGTGCGCCGGTATCCAGCTTCGACGGGAGTTCAGAAGCAGTCTAGCTAAGGTACATCGTACTTAGTTCAGGACGACACGAGCTACGGACAGGTACCATAGGTGCCCTGGCTTTCGACACTACAGACATGCGATGGAAATGTTCTGGAAGAAACGACGATCAATCTCAAGGGCCCGGTCAAGGCAGAAACCTCCTCGCAAGTTCACTCAAAGCTCAAGAAAGCTCGCATCGTAAATGCCTAGGTGCGGCCTGGTACGGAGGGACCGATGCCAGCCACCTTCAGTTGAGCCTCATCCTCACCAGCTCCCACCAATGGCCGCGCTCTCATTACTTCGTCGGGGACGCCAGAGAGAGTTCTTGTATCACTCTGTGACTACTGATACTTTTCCGCGCGGCGCCAAGAACCTGGGGAGTTCTATTTTTTGCCGCATTTATTCAGACCCATAACTTGGATAAGTCGGGTGTGACGGGTTGTCGGTGGTTTGCGTCTTTACATATCATCAGATATAGCTTCTATGATCGAGGTACGACTGTTAGGCTGTGGGGTAGAGAAACATTTCGTCTCGATTTGTTCGTTCCTCCTTGAATGCTGACTTGTGAGCCGAAGATCTGCAGGTTTAGGGGCGGTTGCAGTTGCTATTGTGCCTTTCTTGGGCCGTTTCACGTTGGAGGATCACAAAGCGAACACAACTGTGAGACCACTCAGGGGGCCCAGGGCGTTAGGGGGGGCAGGTGCCAACTGCCATGGCCTGTAGATAATATACCGGAACTATGATCGATGGGGATTGCGACAACGACATTGTTCAGACCCAGATGCCAATCAAGCGCGCTCTTACACTCTGATGCTCCAAGTGCTCTTGATGTTGCCTGTCGTCCACAGGCATAGCATAGTCCGAAGACGAACCCCTCGGAGGAGTTGCGTTTTTAGTCTTTAGTGAGGTACGGGATATACGAGAGCTTGCGTCAAACCATCTAAATAGGGGGCACAACGTCATGCTTAAAGAGGGCTATACCGTCGAGACAGTGGACTTGGTTTATGCAAAGGAGCGCGCGCTCTCACATAATGAAAGGTTATTCTTGCTATGAAGGATAATCGACCAGCTGGCGGCAGGGGGCACGCACGCACGCGGCCATCGAAAGGGACGTACGGAGTAAGTAGAGAGAAGACAATGCTCTGATAGAGTTGCAGAGCAATTGATGCTGCTCATGGTCATGCTCTCGTGTGCTTGCTTGCTTGCTTGCCCAAGGAACGCTAGCATAGTTGACAGGTGTTGTCTGTTGTCGTCCCAAAAGAACAGCAAAGAGCAGCTGTGCGTATCATGCAGGCCCGTGTGCGGAGAGGAGGCTGGGGGCCTGGGAGGCCTGAAGGATGAGGTGTGAGGTGTGAGGTGTGAGGTGTGAGGTGTGAGGTGTGAGGTGTGAGGTGTGAGGGTGATGTTCCTCTGCCCGAAATAGACTGTCACAATGGAGGCCCCTCGTACAGTAGAGTACCGGTATGTGGCGATTTGCAAAAGAACTTGGGAACTCTCGACACTCAGGCACCGGAGACAGGGCAACGATAACGCAGAACGTGCACACCAGAACAGAGCCGCACGCAGACGCCCAACCCATTCGCCTCCAATTCCTGCCACGGCCTCCCCTTCACCTCATTGTCCCATATAGAGGTCGGTCCTGGATCATGCCACCCGCCGCAGCGGAACCCGCGCTCGTCCTCCCATCTTCTTGCTCTCCCCTTTGACTCGTCTGCTGAACTAACGAGGAACACCGTTTAGCGGCTTTCAAGCAAGACCCGAGGAGCACAGGAGTCCACTTACGGTGCTGAAACAGTCGCTTAGCGTCTTGCACACTGCATCTTCCGCGAAACCACAGACGTGGTTTGGTCCTTCGACGGCCCTAAACTACAACCTACATCTCCAGTCTACTCCCTCCTTCATCCCTTCATCATCCCTTCTCTTTGCTCCCCCCCCCCAACGACGTCGCCGCGTCTTCCTCTCTCCATCCCCTTCGTCGAGGCCATCAATCCCCGACCAACCGCCATTCCGTCTTCTTCTGTATTAATGACCACACGAAGTCCCTGTATATTGAACAGAACAGCCTCCTTTCCTCCCACCTCATAATCCAAGCATCCTGCGTCTCAGCCTCCAATTCAGGACACGGTGCTTCACGGACGACCGACCCTATCGGTTCTTTCTACTACCTTACCTTCCTTCACCAGACAAGATCTTTTGCAGATTCGATTGCGTCGTCATCGACTAGACCTCTGCACCACCAAGTTTTAATAGATCAGAATCTTCGCTGTCAACGCGCCATTACAATCCTTTGCACCACTCCATAGAGCATCGACCCACGACACTTAAACCACCCCTACCCTACTCTGTACGATATACTTCGAACTCCATCGGGCATATTTGGGTCGTCAGTCTGGGATTGCATTGACACGACGATACATTCACAAATTTCACTATCCTGCCATCTCTCGCTAGATACGAGGGGAAATTGGCAGACGGATAATTATAATGTCATCTTCGAGATCTGAACATCTCACTCTGGGCTATCTACCGCAGCCGGGTGCTGGTCGTTCAGGATCTTCGACAGCTAGTACATCCCCTACCGAACCGGTCAGCGGAAGCTTGAGGTCTCCTTTCAATATTCCAGGTGGTTTGAATTCAGCTGGAAAGATGTCCGGAAGCACGCGATCGGGGGCTGGTTCTCCATCACATGAGCTGGGCAGTGGCAATGCCAGCCGTTTGTACTCGAAGAGGTAGGGCTTTTTTCCGTTATCGTAAGTCGGGACTGTGGCTGACTCGTTTTTTTGTTACAGAGCACGAGAAATCCAAGCGCAAGAAGGACTACCTGTAAATGTATGGGGACCTCCAACCAGTGGCAACTCGACTCCTCTCCGCGAGAACATCCCCGAATCTCCTACGGATGGCTTCCCGGACTATGCACAACTCCCAACACCAGAATCTCAACCCCAAGGCCGCCGAGCGCGCGCGGGCACGGTCCCATCTCGATTTTCCCCTGGCGGTGCAACCAACGGACTAGGCCCTCTCCCATCAATTGTGGCGAAGAGCTCTAGACCTACACCTGCCCCAAGTCCCTTCAAGGCTCCGTCTCCAGGTCTCGGAGAAATTGGTGACACGAATGCTGCTTTGTTGTCCCGACTTCGCGCGGGCTCGATGCCACAACGCAGCCAGTATGCCTCCCCTGGACCATTTGGCCCATCTGTCTTCTCGACGAACTGGGCTTCTGGCAGAGAGCGCACATCAACACTCGCCAGCATCGCAAGCCAAGGGTCAAATGGGCCAAGCTCTCCAGCCCAATCATCATTTTCTAGAGAGGCGGGTGAAAATGACATGCAAATGCGAACACTGGATTATCTTGGGCTAGCAGATACCCCGCAACAGCGACCAGCACAATTAGCACCCAACCCATTCCTAGCAAACCTGAATCTTGCAGACCTCAACAAGCAAGCAAACCGGTTCCGTTCGTACTCTGTCAATGCCAAGGAAAAATATGCGGAAGATGAGGATGAGGAATACGGAAGTGGTGCTATGACCCCATATGAGGTTCAGGCTCAGCTCCATGTGCAACTTGCCGCCACGAATGCTGCCATTCAACAACACAACCTTGCTGTCCAAGCTTTTGCCAACCAAGCCTCTTCAAACAGACCTAGAGCTAGAACTGCAGGTGTACTCGAATCACCAACTTCTAGACTGATGCGAAACTACTATCCTACTGCTTCGAGACTTGACAATAGCATCAACGCGGCGGACTTGAGAGAATCGCAAGAATATGATGGTCTCCCAGAGGCAGTGCAGGCCATGAGTTTAGGCAATCTAGGCCGGTCAAACAGTCGGGAGCATCTCAATCCCGACGAGCTAAACCTTGAGGGACCTACGAGATCTCTTTGGCTTGGTAGCATCCCATCATCTACCACAGTTTCGACTTTGATGGAGATGTTCAAGTCACATGGACCCATTGAGACAGCCCGTGTTCTTACTCACAAGAACTGCGGCTTTGTAAACTTTGAACGATTGGAGAGTGCTATCTCTGCTAAGGCCATGATGAATGGAAAGGAGATCTTCCCAGGTGCTGGACCAGTTCGAATTAACTTTGCAAAGCCTACTTCTCCGTCTGGTACACCAGGTCACAACGGACAGTTCCCCTCGCCAAGCCCCGATCCATTCAGCAAAGAGAACGGAGCAAATGGATTGGAGCCCAACAACACACCAGGTGTCATCTCCCGACCAGGAACTGCTGCTTTGAAAGTACCTGAGCTCGGAGACATGAGATCTGAAATTCTTGAAATTGTTAAGAACTTTGGTGCTACTGAGGAGGATCTACTCAAAATTAGTCAAAGCTTGCACAAAGCCATTTCATATGATGCTTTCCAGCCGGAGATCCCAACCATTCCAGAGCCTGCCCATAACAGAATCCACGATGCTCCGAAACTACGAGACATTAGAAAACGCATCGACAATCAAAGCTGGTCAGCTACCGAGATTGAGGGTATTGCAATGGAGATGCTTCCAGAAGTTGCAGAATTGTCATCTGACTATCTTGGCAACACTGTTGTCCAGAAGCTCTTCGAGCATTGTTCAGACGAGATGAGAGATGCGATGTTGACCGAAATTGCACCACATATGGCAGAGATTGGAGTGCACAAGAATGGTACTTGGGCAGCCCAGAAGATTATTGATGTCTGCAAGACACCAAGACAGATGGGCCTGATCGTCAACAACCTCCAGCCATACACCGTGCCTTTATTTCTGGACCAGTACGGAAACTACGTTCTGCAATGCTGCTTGAAGTTTGGCTCGCCATTCAATGATTTTATCTTTGAGGCCATGCTTAGCCAGATGTGGGAGATTGCTCAAGGCCGATACGGTGCCAGAGCCATGAGAGCTTGTCTTGAAAGTCATCACTCCACCAAGGAACAACAACGAATGTTGGCTGCTGCCATTGCTTTACATAGTGTTCAGCTGGCCACAAATGCCAACGGGGCTCTGCTTCTCACCTGGTTCTTGGATACTTGCACATTCCCTCAACGACGAACAGTTCTTGCTCCTCAATTGGTACCACATCTTGTACACCTATGCACACACAAAGTTGCCTACCTCACCGTTCTCAAAGTCATTAACCAGAAGCTTGAGCCGGAGGCACGAGACGCTATTCTTCAGGCATTGTTCTTCTCTCCCAAGGATGAGACACTTGAGGCAATTCTTAGCGATCATGCCTGTGGAGCAACTCTGATCTTCAAGGTTCTCACAACACCCTTCTTTGATGAGACTATCCGTTCCCAGGTCGTGGAGAATGTCCGAAATGTTCTGCTCAGACTCAAGGCTCAACCCGCACAAGGCTACAAGCGACTTATGGATGAAGTTGGACTTTCCACCCGCAACGCCAGTAGCGGACCCCGCGAACACTCAGCTAACCCCGTTGATCGTATCCGCCCTGGCTCCCAACACAGCCAAGCCAACGGACACATGCCTCCTACACCTCAATACGGTAACCAATTCTACCCACAGATGCCTCAACCCCAGTTTGACATGAACGGCATGGGAATGCAAAGAAGTGATAGCATTGACTCAAATAACCTGCCACAATACTCCAACTATGGTATTCAGCCAAATCCAATGTTCACGCCGTCTCCCATCCCTCCCATCAACATGCAACAACTTCAATATCAGCAACAGCTACTGTCTCGTCCCCCGAACGGCTTTTATCCGAATATGATGCAATCTGGTGGCTTCAACAGTGGAAGTCCGTCCATTGATGGATACCGTAATGCCGGTGCTATCCAACCACCACCGATGAGCTCTAGCCCCATGAATTCATTTGGACCACCGGGTTTTGGAACAATGGGTATGAATGGGTACGGATATGGGGGTATGCAGAACATGGGATTCGTGCAACAACAGGAACAGGTCAATGGGCGTAGAGGACGTGTAAGATCTCTCCCTTTTGGTCTTTTCTTCAACCGCGAACTAACTTTGTACCAGCAACGATAAATAATCCTTTTTAAGGCCTCTGGCCTCTTTTTCTTTTGCAACAAAAATGGGTGATTTGGTGGGGACCTGGAGTTCGGCGACCTCCTTTCGGTGATGTTGGGAAGCTGCACATCTCCACTACTGCAATCTGGAATGGGCAAAGTGGAAATATATGTTCTTGTATACATTTTCTCTTCTGTGTTGCAGGACATACTTCATGGCTATATGGTGTTTGCTTGCGTTTTTTGACTGCGAAGTTAGCATACTAAGGATTGTGAGCTAGGGAACGAGAAATGGAGAGTTCCAGTCGAGGATGCATGGAAAGACGAGAGGATGAAAGATTTATGGATATATGGGACTTAGATCCCTCTTCTGCAACACAGCACGGCATTGATGATGAAATGGATTGTTGTTCGATTTATTACATCCTTTGATTGTGCTCCTTTGTGTGATATCACAGGTGTGGACGTGCTGATCAGACAGCATGGCTTTTCTTACGGGCTAGATGGACCGTCCATAAGGTGCAGGCAGTCAACAGCAATGGCCAAGAGAGAAAAAATAAAGGATCGTTGTCGCCAGTGGCCAAAGGAATGAAGGTGGCTAGCGCAGCAGGCCTCCCCGCAACCTGGCTACGGTGGCTGGCACCAAAGATCCCCTCGGAGCATGCTTGTCCCCGTTATCATTGGGAGAGAAGAAGCCTCAGACGCCCAAAGGCCAGGTTGGTGGTAAGTTCAATGGCTCTTTTTCCTACTGCACTTTCGTCCTGTACTACTGTACGACTCTTCTCCCATGTTGATCTCTCCTGGATGACGACATGTCATACGTTAATCAGGTACGCACGCAGAGACCCCCTCACTCAAAGGAAATCCCCTCCGCTGCTTCTTCACCAACTATACGCAGGATAATTATATTTGCGTGCACATAAGATCCAGCGCTCATAAATATGAGCGATGACGAGAGCAAGCGACCATGGGGTCTTGAATGGCGATCCAATACCTTCTTTATCCTCTCGACCGTTGGAATTGGTCTCTTCACTGTACTACACACGCAGCCATGGTTTCCTCCTCCAATTGCAGTGCTAACCATAAGCCAGGATCTCTTCCTCTACGGTCTCATTGTCCCAATCCTCCCGTTTATGCTGGAAGACCGCCTCGGAACTCCATCGTCCCAAGTCCAAAGCACCACCTCCCTCCTCCTCGCCTGCTATGCCGGTGCCACGGTACTCTTCTCGCTGCCTGCGGGCGTTATTGCCGACAAGTTGCCTGCAAGACGTCTTCCATTTCTCCTAGGTCTCCTAGCACTGCTCGGCGCTACGGTCCTGCTGTTCCTTGGCCGTAGTCTCGCTGTCCTGGTCTTGGCTCGCGTCTTGCAGGGTACCAGTGCAGCAGTTGTATGGACAGTTGGTCTTGCAATGGTTATGGACACTGTTGGCAGCGAGAAACTCGGGGTCACAATTGGAAGTATCTTTTCATTCATCAGTGTTGGAGAATTGGCTGCGCCTGTTCTTGGGGGCGTGGTTTATGATAAAGCTGGGTATGGAGGTGTTTTCGGAATGGGGTTTGCCATTCTGGCTATCGATTTCTCAATGCGTCTTGTTGTTATTGAGACGAAGACTGCAGCAAAATACGGAGTCTCCGATCCTCCAGCAACTCAGCACAGAGAGGATGAAGGCGATGTTGAAGCAACTGGGGAAGATGCAAGTGAGGAAAGTCCCTTACTCACCAACGGAAAATCTTCCGACTCAGACGAAAAACAATGGAGAATCACCAGAGAACAACCACGCCTGATAAAAGCCTTCCCCATACTCTACTGTCTCTCCAACGCTCGTCTCTTGACAGCCCAAGCCCTGGCCTTCACTCAAGCAGCTCTCCTCGGCGTCTTCGACGCCACTATCCCCACCGAATCCCAAAGCCTCTTCCACTTCAGCGCTCTCAAAGCTGGCCTCCTCTTTACGCCCCTCGTCCTCCCCTATCTCATCCTCGGACCACTAGCAGGAAAAGGCGTTGACAAATACGGACCCAAACCCGCAGCCGCCGGAGGTCTCTTCTACCTAATAATCCCACTCGTCCTCCTCCGCATTCCGCAACAAGGCGGCACTTCTGAGATCATAAAATTCTGTGTTCTAGAAGCTCTTTGTGGGATCGGTCTTGCGTTTATTGCTGCGCCCAGTATCGTGGAGGCGAGCTATGTGGCCGAGAGGTATCATCTGGCTAATAGGGAGTTATTTGGGGACGAGGGTCCGTATGCTCAGCTTTATGCTGTTAATTCTGTGGTGTTTAGTTTGGGGTTGACTTTGGGACCGCTTGTTGCTGGTGCGTTGGTGGACAGTGTGGGTTATGGGAATATGAATGCTGTTATTGCGGGGTTGTGTGCGGTGGTAGGTGGATTGAGTTTTTGGGTTTTGGGGGGCCGACCGAGGGTGCCAAGATGGTTCAGTAGGTGAAGGGGTTGTGAGGGAAATGGTTTGGTGATTACAGAAAATATAGATGCATAGAATGGTGGCGTTTTGATAATAGATTGAAGATGTTAAGTCATGCTTCTGCTATACCATTTAGACAATTCTAAACTTCTCCTCTCAATTTACAAGACTGTTTGTACTTGCCCAATGCTTAATATTCTATATTCAATGCTTATTTCAGGGCCTTCACTCTACATTCCTCACTAAGCGGTACATATCCACCTCCCACGCGTTCTAAGACACAGGCCGTTACAACGATATAAAAAGTACAGAGAGTATACTAACTCTAAACTTATCTCCCTAGTTTGTAAACATTAAATTCTACGCACAAGCATAGTTTCCTTACCTTGTTCTAAACACACCTTATACTTATTATTTCTTTAACTACACTATAATCTTTGAAGACTAGTAGTTGGAGCATCTATATAATAGTAGATACTATTACTAGGTATTTGTATTTATCTTCTATAATCACGTTATAGGAATAGCCTTATAAATGGTAAGATAGAAGGTGCGTAAGGTGCAAGAGGACCCACTTGCCCGTGGACAGTGCGAGGGATAGAGCGTGGACGTGTAAGGTAGGTATAAGAAGCTACCTAATCACAGAACGCTCATTGTTCTCCTAAGATGCATACGCTAGGTACTTAACGCAGATAAAAGAGCAATATCACAAGAAGCAATTATAAATACAATCTAGTATGTGGGGCGATGCTAAAAAGAGCAAATACAACCCATCTACGCCTGTTAAACAACTACAGCACAACGTCCATCCGTCCTCTACCTCTGCACTTCCCGTTCTGCTCCTCCTCCCACGATCTTGGGTAACCTCCAAAGCCGGACCCCCGTAAAAGAAGGACGAAAATCGGCCTAAGAACAGAACCAACCAAACACAGCGTAAACATGCTGACTCTAGGAGATACGTACCGCCTACTGTAAAGCCCACAACCCCCCAAAACCAAAAAGAGCAAAAAGTCCAAAGAAAAAGACAAAAAAAGAAGACGGGGTAAAAAAGAGGATATTCAGCGGCCAAGCTGTTGGATGAGGAGATAGGAACTTACGAATCGAATGGAACCGCATCACCTCATGGAGATGCTACCGTAGGCTCCGAGGAGCCATATGTAGCGTCGAATACTTCAAGCTTCGAACTTTCGAACGGGGGATGTTACCGTAGGCCTAGGACATGTGTAACGTCGAATTTTGGAACTGGATTGAAACAACTGACTTTTTTTTGTGATTTTTCCTTATGGTTATTAGAGGGAGGGAGGAAGGAAGGGTTGTGGTTGGGGAGGCCTAAGGGGGTTGTTAGTAACTTGGTTGTCACTGGTGGGTGTAGAGAGGAGATATCTCCACAGCTTGGCCGCTGGGCTGGTTTGTTGGTTTGGAATTCGTAGTTGGGGGTTTTAAGGCAGGGAGGGAGGTAGGTAGGGAGGTAGGTAGCGAGCAGGGTAGGGCAAGAATAGAGCAGTCTCGTCGCTTACGTTCTCGTTATCACTGCAATAGCAACATTGCGTAGTCTGCACTGAAATTAATTATTGAACGTGATTCATTTCTGATTCCCTCTGAACGCCAGCTGAGCGGACCCTGCCTGCCCTGCTAGCCAATTCCCTATACTATGATACAGAAGTATATGCATTATCCAATCATCATTAAATATAGCTAACTTTAACCCCCATCCCGGCAGTAGCTTTAACCTTGCCCCACATCTTCCTGATCATCTCCTTAACGTCCCTTCGACTCAGCACAACCAAAAGACCTACTATGAATGCTAGGAAACGTAGCATCATCATCGGGTTTGTTTTAAAGGAGCCCGCCATGCTCTCGAGAAGTTTCTGGATATTAGCGAGGATGGTGCCTGCGCGTGCGATAAGTGTAGGTGGTTGTGATGGGCGAGGGACTGAAGATCGTGCTGTGGGGGAAGATGATGTCGTTGGCCTGCCGGTTGAACCTTTTGAAGAGCTGCCTTTGGTCGAGCGAGCTTTGTTGAAGCCACTACCACTTGGATTCACAGGTTCAACTCCGTAGTCCATCTCGCTACTCGCCCTCTTCGCCGTGGCCGCTTTTTCTGATTCCTCTTCCCTCTTCCTCCGCTCCCTTTCCTCGTTCTCTGCTCGTTTCCTCCTTGCGTCTGCAATGTCCTTCTGTAGCTGCTCTTCTTGATACTGTCTCTCTGCTCGCTCGCGGTTCTCGGCTTCATTCTGCTCGTCTCGAAGTGATTGTAGAGCCTGGAGGAAGGCTTCACGGCGTTCATCATCGAGGACTGGGCTGATAGTGATAAACTCTCGGGCATAGTCCCATTCGTTGTTTCGAAGCAGGACATGCAGAGTGTAGAGTTCGAGAATCTTCACTCGCGCATTTAAATCTCGGGGTGTGTCAGTGCCATGCGATTTACTGGGACTCATGGCACGACTTCTAGAATCTTTGCCCTTCTGGAAGTGGTCGGCAATGTCAAAGTTTGGGGTAGTGGAGGCGGCAAGGTAGGCTTCTAAACGTTGCTGATTGAGGACTTGGGTACGGGCATGAGCGAGCAGTAAGGTTGCGCTGAGGTTTGTTAGCTGGTGGACCATCTACATTGCTGGGTGGAGACACAAACAGATTAATGACAACATCCGAGTCAACATCTCCCTCTACGCCTCTATAGCCATTCCTCACAACCTCCTCCCACACCTCACCGTCGCGTACCTTGGTACATAATGCTCTCCATTCTTGGCTTCCAAAGGCCTGTTTGCCCTCGTCTGGGTCCAGTTCGACTACCGCATTCAGGATTGTCAAATACAAACTCCAAACTTTTATGCGCTGTGTCCGGGAAGCTCTGGCGACTGGTGCAGCCTCTTGGGGAAGTTCCGGCGACGGAGTGATGACTGGGAGGATTGTGGAGAGAGATTCGGGCAGACGACGCGTGAGGAAGAGCGTGGAGGACTGGCGGTAGATTTTTGTTATTTGTGACGTGATACTGCGGGAAGAGTTGGAGAGGGAGGATACAGAGGCAGAGAGGAGTTGCGAGGAGGAGAGTGTTTCTCTGGTCGGTGTAAGAGTCGTTGCAATTGAGCCACTCGAGCCATTTGTAGCCATGTTAGCGTTGACGTGAGCAAGACGGCGTCACGAAGGCTGCTCGTATGTGGACGTGGAGGTTGAAGTGGTGGTGATGTTGACGACAGCGCAGAACAGAAGAGAGGATGTAGGGTAGGGCAGGAATGTGTTCGTCGGCAATAAAAAGATCATAGCTGGTGTAGCTAATCAGATCAATAACACCTCACCTTGCACGCCCTGAGCTGGGGAAAGCATCTGATGGGCCGAGGTTCACTGTCCTGTGGGAATTCCGGACCACGGCGACTTCTGCCTGAGGCCACGCCAACTAGAGCTCGTATCTGCACGTGATGTGAGGACAGTGAGGTTTGAGCAAGCATGCCCACTCCCTGCCGTCTTTTTGTTGGCAACAGCAGCAACCACAAGAAACAAGACAGACAACCAGGAAACATGAGATGCAAACTCTGAAAGGGGTGAATCTCACAGTTTCGCCTCAAAACTGGGTGGGTTCTTTCGGCTGTTCTCTTCTGCTCACAGTTGTTGGTTACATGGAGATTTTGCAAGCATGCCTTGCGCCTGATTTTGTCTTGCAGCCTGCCTCCTCCTGTGCTATTCAGTGTTTGACTTTGCTGCGGTGCCTTTGAACGGGTTATCTTGTCTTCAGCTTTGGTTGGGAGCCCCAGGCCACGAGCACATCGGTTTTCGAGAGTGGCCACTCCCCTCTTTCTTGCAACTCTAACCACAACCACGCAACCACGCAACTTCGCCCGGAGCCAAGTCTCAACCCAACCACAACCATTGGCCTTTGCATCATTGCATTGCAACATGGACGTCGATAGGACAACATACTCCAAGCATTTGCTTCCTATCTTGAAGCAAATTGCAAAGGCGGAGTTCGTCACCTTCGACCTTGAGATGAGCGGCATCATGAGCGGTGCATTCAAGTTCGGAAATACTAAGCCCTCTCGGGATACAGGCAAGCCCTCTCTCCAGGAGCAATACGAAGAGACCAAGGAAGCTGCCGATACCTATCAAGTCCTACAAGTTGGCATTACCATCGTCGAGAAAGACCACGAGCGTGGTAAGTAGTAAGAGTCCGTCCTTGTTGGTGAATGGGCACTTAACATGCATGCAGGAATGTACATTGCCAGACCGTACAACTTCAACTTGACTCCCCTGTTCCTCCACGGAGACAGACTAGACCTTGAACGAAAGTTCTCCTGTTCAAGTTCTGCGTGCGACTTCCTGCTCAAGAATGCCTTCGATTTTGGTGCGGTCTTCGAAAGAGGCGTCCCGTACCTATCTAGGGAAGAGGAAAAAGTGTCAAGAGAGCGAATTGCTAAGCGACTTGGTCCACATGCACGTGAGAACATCATCATCCCAGCAAGTGAGACCGAGACCGTGGACTTTATCCGCAAGACACGCAAGAAGGTCACAGACTGGATCAATGATAAGTCCATGACCAAAGATAACTTCATCAACATTGGAAGCCCTAATGGAGCTTTAAACGGATATCAGCGACGCTTAATCCATCAACTCATTAACAATGAGTTCCATGGATATAGGACCTTTGCTCGATATGACAAGTCTTTCATGCAGGTTGAGAAGGTCAACCCAGTGAAGGAGGCTGGAGTAAGTTCCAACTTTCATCTGCCACACCTCCATTTGTTCCTCGGGGGTGAGCTTCTGTTCTTGTTTCCATACATATATGCCTTTTTGCGACTGACCCTCCATTCCACGATCGGGGGAATTTGAATATACCAGGCTTCCAACAACGCCCCTCTTTCCTTGTCCCACCTCTCTTGATTCTAAATATATTCAACTGACACAATGCAGTACCAACGCAAGAAGCTCCTTGATTTTGATGGAATGGTGGCCAAGCAGACCGGTCAGTACTTACTTGGAGAGAGAAATTTCACTACTAACAAATGTACAGGTTTGCGATGGGTGTTTGAAGCCTTGTGTGGTGGTGATTTGAGCGGCATTGACCCTTGGTGGTTCTGCAACGGAATTGAAGATAAGACAGACATGAAGCAGCAGATGGTGGACGAGCTGAGAAAGGTAACGGAAGCGTTAAAAGGCAAGAAGACGGTTTTGGTTGGGCACAACATGTTCACCGACCTCATCTTTCTCTACAAGACCTTCGTGGGTTCTCTTCCTCGTCAAGTTAGAGAGTTGCAGAAGCGCATCCATGCTCTCTTTCCTGTCGTCATTGATACCAAGTATCTTGCAACACACAATGCGGATGACATGAACCCAAGAGAGAGCCTCAAGCAGCTCTGGGAGCCTTACAAGAAAGCCCACCTGCCATTTGTTGCTCTGGAGGAACAGCATATGGCTTATGCTGCAACGTTCGGCAAAGATCACGAGGCAGGATTTGACAGTGTGTACTTTCTAAGAGTTTTTTGAACATCACTGACAATTATTCTAGGTTGGATGACCGCCGATCTATTTATCAAGATCTCCGCGAAGCTCTACGCTGAAGGTAGAGAATCTGCTCCATCTCCTGAACCAAGTCATATCCTCCAAAGCCTCACGCTCACCAGTGCGGACTTGACCGCTGATAATGCTGCATCAGATACCTCTTCCGACCAATGGCTCGAAGAAGACAATCTGCCAGGAGGTCTTCCAGGAGGCGGTGTTGCACTACCTAAGGAGTACCTACAGCAAATGTTTCCGGATATCTACAGAGGTGAATCAATAGTCGACAAGCAACCCCCATCGTGGCATGCGTCCCAGCTTAATCCACCCACTGCCCCGCGCCCGGCTATTGGTTCTGGAACCGGACGTGTTCAGCAATGGCTTCCTACCATGGATAATGGCTTTTGGGACTCTTACATCAACAGACTCCGCATCAACAGCATTGAGGGTGGTGTGTGCCGATTGAGCTTGATCTGCGATGACGACGATGACGACGAGTGAGATATCCGCGGATTGCCTATTGATGGTCATGAGCAAAGTAAACTGCATGGATAGTAGATATCTTTCTTGCTTGCTTTGGCGAGCTTTGTGGTTGATTTGCTTCTGGTTGTTTAGACATGGGCGTTAATAAAGAAAACTGCATAGATGGTGGACTTTTGCTTCATTCAGTGAGCATCATGGTTGGCTTTACTCTGGCAAACAAAAACATGGGTTTGTGATATGGTGAATTGCAGGCGTGGTGGATTTGTATCTTGCTTGTTTACGCAAGCTTCATGGTTGATATTCAACGCAAATGTGTAAGCGATGATACGACCATGAACAGATACACATAGCAACATAAAGCCATGTCAATAAGGCTCGTCTTCACCTGGCATATTTGATTCCCCAATGACGTCTTTGTCTATGTTTGCAAACAATACCAAGAACAACGTGTTCTGAATCTCTTCCTTTTTCTGCAGGTACTTCATAAATGGGAGCGTGGAAGATTTCTTCGCCCCCTATCTGTCTTTCAAAAGTCATCTAAGTCCCTTTTCCATCTTCAGCAACTGCCAATTTCCTTACCTTCCCTGCTTAAGAATCCCACACCACGAAGCCCAGCACAAGCACTTCAAGTATATCTAACGTAACCTGACCCCCAAACAAAGATATTGTATATATCCACGAGGCTCGAGCAAAATACGCGATCAACTTAGTCACATTAAAATATGAGAAATACAGATCACTTGGGCGCAAGAGGAAGCATCACAGTGCGCAGGCTGAGGGTCAGTAGAAGACAGATGCTCTTCTCAGTGGTACTAAACATCTCAATTCGACTGAAATTTTACGTCCTTGATCCAGATTCTCTACAAAATCTCTCGTGTGGCTCCAAAGCTGACAGAAATTAAAGTACAATTAGAGACGCGAGGAGATTCAGGGGCTGTGGAATATGGAGAGAATACGATATACGATGGGGTGTATTCTGAGAACGAGCAATGTGGGGAAGTGAATACCTCTGTTAATGCATTCTGCCTTCTAGGTTGGAAAAAGTGTTGCCGTTTCTTAAGGCAAAGAATAAATAGATGGACATTATGACAGGTGAGTTTCCAGAGCACTTCTATCATTGTGTTACAACTGCAGCTTCCATTGTTATCACTGCTAACGAAGCTGCTATCTTCTCTAAACCTGTTTCCTCGCGTCCTTTTCAACAACACAATCGGATTAGACAAGAAATGGATGGAGCCTGTGGCTGTTAAAGGGCTGGAAATGAGAATAAGAGGATAACATCGAGTTTGATTGAGTGCTACTCTGAATCTCCTTGGAACAAGTGATGACGAAAAGAAAGGATTGTTAATGTGCTACGGCAATCTACATAGAGGGTCAACATGTACAAATGCGACTGTGGGAGATATGCCACGAAGTCCGTCGTCCCCCATTCAAAGCAAAGGCTCCTTACGAAGCTAATGAAGCGTTAGGGGTTCGGTGTTGCAACTCTCTTGCTTTTTTCATTACAACCTGCAGGCTTTGCGACAAAGATGTTGACAATTACATTTTACAGAATCAACATCTTTCCCTCTACGTCTGCGAAACAGCGAGTTGCGAAACACCGACAATGCTCCGTTATAAAAGGCGTCAATGTCACCCACTGCCCGAAGTCTCATCAATGAACCCATACCACGATTGTCAGATACATAGTTTGGAGATTCAACACTACAAGTACTGCTCAATGTTACTGCAGCGTTACGGCCAGTACTGATCCTCTTAAACAGCTTTGCTTTCGAATCCTTCACCTATCATATGCTCCAGCGCGACGTGTACCCAAGTCTGGAAATGACCAAGAGTCACAGAGAAGAATGAATCGATCGAATGAACACTTTGGGGAGAAAGGATACTGGAGACTCAATAGTTGAGGGGAAAGGTCTCAAGCTGAGATACAAAAGGTGCTCCTCGCAGCCAACACTTCTGGACTTGACTGACTAGGTGTCGACCTGTCTTAGAAGCGTAAAAGCTGTAGATTTTAGTCTATGGAAGAGGCTGTATATATAGAGTAGTAGGGGGGTAGGTTCCTTTAAAGGTTTACATAATTGAAGGATTTTATTCTTTAAAGGATAGCATAGAAATCCCTATTTTCGGCTCACACTAGGAACTTCTACAGTGAGCGCAGACTAATAGAGATTCATTGCGTAAGATTGTTAAATATATGAATCTGCCAGAACAATAACATAAGAAACAACATCATACTACCCTAGAGGAAAGCATTCGCTTTCAGTCTACAACAAAAAACGCAAATCTATGGGGTGCAAATACTGAGCGTTTGAATTCAAACTATAATATTTATACTGTGTAAGTTATTTTCTAACATGTGAAAGATGTACATCTAAGATGCTTCAATGGTATTTTATATAAAAAATGTCGTCTTTAACCGTATAAACCTTGCTACCTCTAGAGTCTTTACTCCTCAAGGAATTCAAACCAGCCCAAGTGACTAACTATACGATAATCTCTTGGCTAACACCGCTAAAGCATGTAAAGAAGCAGTAGAGACTAAGGGAGTTTTTGTCTTCATTGATAGTAGAACAGTCGCACGTTGTTATATATTCTGCTTAGAAGGAGACAGAAGGTTAGAAGGTAATCATAGTAGTTAAGCATGTTACAGTTTATAGCTCTTAAGCTAAGTGTCGAGTACTGAGCCCTGCTTTTATCTTAATAAGCTTCGTTAGTCTCTAAATAAATAGCACGTTTATTTATAAGAAATGTCTTATAAACATAGTATGATTTCATAAAAATGTCAAAAGCTTAACTGCCTGTACCCTAACTTGAACACCAAAGTTATCGAAGACATATTTATTAAACTTATATATAATTCAACCCCGACACAATATCCTTCCATTGACCTTGGAAGAATATAGATTAATCACCCAAATTAAAGTTTTAATCTACATGAAAGTTTTCAAAGATAAGTATTGCGTGTGGCTTTGTGGGATCCTTGTTTAACACCAACACCTCTTCTTGTGCGCTCGCTCATTTAAGCGAGCATATTATGCTAACTAGGCTAGGTAGGTAGGAAACTATAGTACTTGTATTTTTCTCTGGTAATTGTGGAAAAATAGCTGCTAATCACATACATAGCATGTGCGCAATTTCTTAATTTTCAAGAAAAGAAGTTTTGTTACCTATAAAGTTTAGCGTGAACTTGTTAAGTAATTATTTTAGTGGATGCACGTGACTATTTGGGCTCGAACTACGCACATCATCAGTAGACTAAGTCGATAGTGTTTTGCCATCCTAAGAATAGGTTATTGTCAAATTGACTAACTTAAACAGTATAATAAGGCGTGCTCAGTAGCTTCAATTCCTAACCACAAACAACCTTTTCTAAAATATACATCAAATCACAAAACCAAGTTCAAAATAACTACAAGGATGGATATCTCCCCAACTTTGGTAGGCTACAATCTTGCAACACAGGTGAATAGATGGAGCTAATACTTGTGGTAAAACAGAAGCTTCAGGAGGGTTCTCCTCGCCTGGCTCCGGTCGCAACTGCAACTGAAAGTCCAGTTCAACATTCTGTGGCAGATATTCCTCTCCTAGAACCAAGTTCCATGAGGATCGGAGAACTTGAAGGATTACTTCAATATAATTTTATCAGTGATGCCGATGCCGATGCCGCAATCCAACAGGCATATGACAAGTCGTGGGGTGAAAATGAGATAAGAGCTACCGAGGCTAGCCAGGACGAGATTGACTTCGAAAACCTCCCTATCCTTACCAGCAATAATCGCTATTATCATGGAGATACTTTTTCCAACACCATAAGAAAAAACGGTCAGCAGATTCGTCATTTAGGCTTCATTGGAAACCAAAGACCTTACCCTACATTTACAACTAACTACGACATTGGTAACTCTTATTTCCTGCATACGGTAGCTACTCACGCAAAGTGGTCTGGCTACCTTTGTACAGTTCCTCTTCAGCCATTTTACAATTTCGATCAGCAAGATTTTGCCGGCTCTTTTAACCAAAAACCCTCGGTTTCAGCTCCCCCAAATCCTAACCAGTTCTTGAGCAATTCCAATTCCAATTACACACCCAGATCGGCATCCCAAAGCACAAGTAAGACTTTAGAGTTGTCGCCCCTGAGCAGCAGTTGGATTCCTGGACAAACTTGGGCGCCTAGAATTACTCAACCCACAACAAGCATTCAGAACGCCACCATTCCTCACCACGTTCACGGTTCACAAGACTATACAACATAACTCAGCCTGACTAGAGACGGGCAGCGAAGTACCTGCGGACCTGCTTGCGAACCTAAGAATTGCATTCACACCATTCCAAACTCCCAGAGCCAATCCTCGCATTCCTCTCCCCCAGATATTTTTAACGATCCACAACAATTCGACTTCGATTTACCTTAGGCTTTTAACCATCTCAAAATTCCGATCTCGGGAAGCAGTCAAGATCTCAACAACAAAATAAACGGTTTTAACCTATGGAGATGAACAGATTTTGGCATTTTCCCGCGATGAAGGCAATAGCTATAAGATTTTACATCTATAGGACGGTTGAGACTATTTTCTCCATTCTTTAGGTGGTGTCACAGGATAGGCTGGTACATACTTAGTACAACGGCAGGGTTGTCGGTATGCTTGGTACAGCAGGATTGTCGGTAAAAGAAGGAACAGGACTGGCAGCAGGTGTACAGATGGACAGACAGGACAGACAGGCCAGAAGTCGTTGGAAGGGGGCAGATGTCACTGGGCAAGCTAGTACTAGCTCCCGCACTCCTGTATATATCTCTGGCTTCGGCGTCTTCTCCCTCTTTTCTATTCGAGCTTCTTACTACGTCTATTCCCTGATAGGTGGAAACAACCTTTTACTTTCACGAGTTCGCAAACGGTTCGGTGGAAACTTAGTAGAAGCTTCAAGGCTATTGATGTAAACTAGGTTCCTCCAGAATGCTTGTTTTCTAACGCGTTTTTATCTAAAACTGATTTTCCCTAGTAAGCAATGACGTAAATGTATTTTTCTATCATGATTCGTTTTAGATTTATTAGAAATCAGGAAAATTCTTACGCAAACTGCAAGTGGCGAGGAGGGTGAAATGAAGTAGGCGGATAGAGATGAGTAATGCTTAGATAGAGACCGCGTCTTTCTAGCGTGGGGTACTACCCCAATCCCCATACTGTAATGAATTATAGTCTCTGACACTAGCTACGGTAGGTCTTTAGGCCATCTATGGCACCAAGCCATGAAATTTCCGTGGTTAGGCAAGAAGATGCCCAGGGAAAGGGAGCCTTGAGTTTAGGAATAGTGGATATCCATGTCAATAAGTTAGTTGTGATTACTCAGGAGAGAAGAATCGAAGATCACCTTTAAGACTCGGGAGCTTTGAATCCGCACTTTCTGGGATAAATTGATTGAAAGTAATACATCAATTGTTAGCCTTGGAGCTCCATATAACACAAGGGCCAAACATGCAGCGTTCGAGTTTACTTGTACTTCAACTACACGAACGACGACAGCGAAGTATCCGAAATACTACACCAAGGTCTCGGTAGGTAGAAATACGTTTTCTAGAAAGCTAAGAAGTATGCGAAAGGAGACCAAGCGTTGTTATTGAAATCCCTGGGGCTATTAACGTAGATAGTTAGTCTGGCAAACTTCTGGATTTGTTTGTGCTTGCAGTTAAGTAGGACAACCCAACCTGTGAAACGGCTCCAGAACCAAATCCAGATCTTATTTTAATACTTGTACTTGGTATTGGTTCTTGATATCATTGTGACCCTTTCCTTGCAATCAACCAGGGGATAAAATGAGTCGCTTAACCTATTCATTTCAACTCCTAAACCTCACAACCTCACAGCCTCGCAACCTCAAGCCACACAAGGTACTCTCTTTTCGTCAACCTGATATTCTAAATCATGAAACTCTCAAACCAAGAAAACTATGATGGAGAAAATTTTCACCCTCAAGAATATCAACCGCAATTTCTGTGACCAGCCTCGGCCTCGGAACATAGCAGCAGTCTATAGCAACGAAAAGACAATCCACAAGCTATCAATTAGTGGTCAATCAACTGTGTGGATATCTTTGTCACGGCTAAACTGTACCTCTACCGTAGCCCAAACAGAACAGATAATGCTTACAGCGCAACCTAAAGCTCACATCGAGGCCAAGAGCTTCAATATAGCATAATACCAAGATATGGCCAAAACTTTAGACCAGAGATCAAAGACTTGATAGTTAGACTATGTTATCCTGTATCTAACGCAGTATAAGCTAAGGTACCTATCTAGCTACTCTGGCTACTTTCGTTGCACAACGCGCGCTCATATGATTTACTTGTTTAGGTCGTAGGTACCTACTTTCGTTGCACGACGGACGCTGTTGTTTACTCTTGCTAGGTACTCTTGCTAGTAGGTACTCTTGCTGCACAACGCGTAATCACATGATTTACTTACCTACCTTAGACACACCAACCTACTCTCGTTGCACGACGGACCCCATCGCTTAAATTGCACAGCGGTCACACCACAGGACCTTACTTGCGGTAAAGTAGCTTCAACACAACAGAAATAGGTGAGCAAGTCTTAACTCCTAAACTACAGAAACCGCAAATGCCACTTCTTTCTCTATCCAAAGCTCACTTTGAAATCTCGCACATAAACGATAAAGTACCTGTCAAACAAAGTCCTCTTCTCTTTCATCCTGTGATTTCTTACGACTAGGTGCCCAGATATGAATTTACAGCAGCAAGCAACCTTGATCTTTGATACCTGACTATGGTATTTACTAAAGATCCAAAGCCGAATTCACTCAACTAGCTAGCTACCTCTCCGCCTTCCAAATACAAGAAAATTCATCTGATAGCTCACTCAGCCGACTCCGTAACCCGAACAAAGGCTACCCCAGCCCACTAACTCCTAAAGCAAGGAATTGGACCTGAAACCTGCACCGCGGAATTCTCCATTGTAACAAACTCTACGAAAGGAACGAGGACGAGAGGAAATCGTGATGTATTCATACCGCTCGCGCAGATGGATTTTGATGGTTAGTACTATTACCAAAGGACCGATCCACTAGGGTATGCTTGATTTGATGTTTAGTGACGTTCAGATTGAGTCTATTGCGGATAGCGCTCATTGAGATGGGGATTTTGACACTGGTGAGGTGTGGACGTAGGAATATTTAGTTCTATTTTATGTAAGAGTGAAACAGAGGGTTTACACATTCTGTACGATTTACAAGCGATGGTCGAGGAACGTGGAAGCCAGCACACTGGTTTATGTTGGCAATTTTTTGACAATACAACAGCCCACGAGCTGAGTTCGATAGTCGAATCGAACATGCTGACTCCTTGAACTTGTTGTTGGTCATAAAAACTTGTTTCTTGACGAATCGCGGTCCAAAGACTGAAGATTTATCATCATCCCATAATATAATCTACAAAAGGTAGGTATGATACAATGACTACTCGCCATGCAAGCATGCCAACCTATTTTACACGTCCCTCTCCAAATCATACACGTGTTCGACGGTCCTACTTATCCTGCAACGAATTCTTGACCCAGCTAAAATACGATGGTTTCATAACCTTGGCCAATTCATGCTTCGTCAACCACTTGTAGTCACTCAGTCCAAACAGGTTCCCTTTTAGGTCCGCTTGTCCAGCCATGATTCTACCCTTCATGAAATACGTTTTCTCGCCCGGTCTTTCGATCGAGGAGTCTTGTGCGAAACGTGGTTTGCTGATGTGGTGAGCGACAGGCACGTGGCCTACGACCCAAGTGTTCATGTTGAGACCGCCAGATTGAACAAGGATACGTTCCGCAGCCTTTTCATCCCGTTAGCAAAAAATACAAACCAGAGGAAAGATGGAAAACAAACCTGATGTAAATTCTCTCGCCCAATCAATGGCCCCTCGGGAAATCTCCAGAGCCCATTCTCCTTCTTAACAGCCAAATACAGCGTACGGCCGAGCCTTCTATCAAGCCTCCTAACATCATCCTTCACGTCCGCTTCCGTAAAGCGCTCCAAGGGCTTCTCAACCTTCATGCCCTCCACAACCTCACCAGGTTTCTGACCCTCAATAGTTCTCATCTCGGCATCCTTGAGTAGCGCATCCCGCATCACTCTTACATCACTCGTTTTATCGCCAACCAAGATTTCGTCGTTCCATCCTTCATCACCATACGCACTATAACCACCAATATCTTTTGCAGCTACGCCATTGCGGTCCTTGGCCTTGAGTTTCCAGTCAATATCTGCAGGTGTGTCCTTCTTAAAGTAGAAGTAGCGCGTGAAGGGCATAGTAAGCCGTTCGTTGAGACGCTTCTGATAAAAGAAGAAGGCCTCTTCGAATTTTGTTTGAGGTCGTGTTAGGATCGGTGGCCGCGAGAGGATGATGCCTGCTTGCGTTGTGTATTCGGAGCTGGTGGAGGTTACGGGAGGGATGTGCTTGAGCACCGGTGACGGAGAAACGGTTGCATCGCTGGTCTTGAGTGTTGCAGCAGCAGCAGAATAGGATCTTTGGGTGGGAGTAGATTTCGAGATGTGCTTGATGCAGTCTGAGCAGACTCGAGGGTGCCGTGATGATCCTGTTGTATCAATCGAGGTCAGTTTCAATATTCTGCAGTCTAGTCCATCCAATGGTTTGAGTACATACGTATCAGCGAGACCGCAGCCCTGCTACCTCTACTACTAGCTGTCATCTCTTCGTCGTTGTTGAGGTATCTCTAAAAATCCCAAAATCCCACACTCCCCTTACCATCACCATGTCCACACGAGCTCCGTCCAAAACTTTCGGATTTGCTGAGTCATCAAGCTAAAGTTTTAGCGCCAAACGACAACCTCAAAAGAAAATCTTCAGCACACGAAATCTTCTTTTTTCTTTTTCAATCCACGGCACCGATTCCTTATCATCAAGACCTGTTTTCATCCCAGAACGTCCTGATCATTTACTGGTGCCAAGAGTGAACTATTCAGGCAATTTTCGCTAACAGCGTCCTCATCTTCATGGGATAATTTGTTAGATTGTGACTGTTGACATGCAATAATTCCCGAGCTCACCTCCGTCTACGTGATGGAGGGGACATGGCGAATCTGGAGAGAATATGCTTTCGCTGAAGAGACTAGTCAGTGCTGTGCGTAATTTGTTGATGTTCTGTTGTTAACTTCTTTTCATCGAGGCTTTGGTTTCGCTCATTGCGATCGTACTGTACCTTGGTAAAACACACCCGCCAAGCAGTCCCGTCTGTCGTCCAGGGTGCTTTGCCCCAATGCGGTTGTTCTGAAGTCGTCCATGCTGGCGGCCGAGAAGTCATGATCAAGTCCATTTTCGCGAATCACACGTAGTCATTAAAATGAAGCAGTCAAGATCTGGAAGCTTCTTTTGCTTTCCTCATTATGCTCAGTGCAGTGTACTGCAGCTCCTGCAAAGTCTCCGCTAGTGAAATCGTCGCGCATACGCCCAGATTGGTCGTTAAAGCCAATGCTGTATCGGAGTACTATCTCTAAGTACATGCTACGTACAATATCCCCAAAACACCGTGTGACCTAACAACGATCATGCCGGGTATCTCGAAGAAGAATTGCGCCTGAATAATCCCTTTCCGCCCATGCCTATATACGCCGTCATAATTCCCTTTCATTATTTTCAAGCAGTTAATCCTTCAACGGCTTTCGTCACCTCAGTGGTTGCGATCTTCTCCCATACTGATTTGTCCGTCGAATTAGGATCTGCGATTTCGTAAAGCTTTCTAGACACATCGCGGTTGATGTTTTCATATTGTTCTTTGGTTATTTCGCAAGACTTCCAATGTGGAGCGAGGGCTGATTTAACTATCTTGCTAATGCCTTGTTTGGCTTCGATTGACATGGTTGCCCGGACTGGTGAGGATTCTTGTGATCGAGCTAGTGCCACTGGCCTCTGCCTCCTGGGCCGTGGTTGCCGTAACTCAATGGGCGAACTTAAATGTCCATATTGGTCAGTTGCGTCGTTATCGGGAGGCGAGCGATTCGGGGAATAGTCTGCTGGTTGATATTGTGGCTCTACGCGTGAAGTAAGTGGCAGAGGTGAGCCAGGTCGTTTTAAAATATGCGGTGGAGGTGTCATAGACATCGCCCGAGGCGTCGGGTAAGAAGAGGAAGATGGCGAGGGGGAGGTTGCAGGTGATGAGTATTCGGCAAAAGGACTTGTAGCCCGATTAGCGGCATTGGTTGTATTGGAGAAGGCGGATCTCGATGTATCGTCATCCGATGTTGGAGCCATCTCTACCTCTCGAAGGAGCGACGAGAGGAAGGATGGCGCTCCTTCTATATCAGGCTGCTGTCGAGCGGGTTCAGCAAGACTGCCTGAAGTTGGGGGAGGTCGGCTTGCGGAAGCAGGAAGGGCAGATGCAGATGATGATCCTGGCCTGTCCAAGACTGGACGAGTACGTGGTCGCTTTAGTTTGCGCTCTGGTTCTTTTGGTGTTTCGCACTCGGCTGGAGAGGCAGTAACCGATCTAGATTTTCGCTTTCGGTTTCTGGGGCTTGCGCCATCCATCTCTTTGGCCTTCTCCAACGCTCCCCAAGCCTGCCTTTCTTCCACAGTTTCTACCGGTGTCTGTGGCAACTGACTTCGTATTCTTAGTGGTGCTGCAGCACGAAATACATTCCGAGCTCCCTGGCGACCAGCAATAGCCAGACGTTGCTGCCACCGCTGGAACTCTCTCCTCTCGTCTGCCGTTCGTCGCTGGTGTCGCCTAAATGGGGCGGACTGGTCGTCATCATAGAAATCGAGGTCCAGTCCCACCATGTCTAGGACTCTGCCGCTGAACTGATTCCACGCACCGGTCCAGGGGTCATTTCTCATCCTCTGGCGACTCTGACGGACTGAGGCAAGAGTCCTAGGATGGTCACGTCCTGACATGGAACGGAATCTCCTGCTTGCGGGGGAGACTTGTAATTGTTCGCTGGCTCGAATATAGGCGCCATTCTCGGCACATTCCATGCAGAACCAATTGCCCCGAGGAACTCCATCGAGACCAATACAGTGTGTGTGGTAGGGTGCATTGCACTCATCGCACAGGAGCAAAACATCCTCATCGTCGGACTTTCCGCATATCGGACAAGGGTCACTTTCTTCCTCCTCAAGCTCTCCCTCGATCCATGCATTCGGGTCAAATTCCGCGACTTGTTTCTTGTCCTCAACGAGGTATTCGGACAGTACTGTGCCTATACAAAAGTTAGTAACTCAATATACCCAATTATTACAGTTCGCCCCGATGATGCAGCGAACAGTTGCTTCGATAAGGAGGTGTACCGGGTCACTGAAACACAAGTGTCCCGGGCAACAGCATCTCAGAGTAAAGGCAATCGTAGAAAAGACATAGCTGGGCAAGCGCGACGTTGATGGGGGCTTTTGAACTTACCGCCAACTTTATCTAGGACATCTACTAAATTGAACGCTTGTCGACAAATGGGGCAGCTATTTGCCTTTTGAGACCATTCTCTCAAACATTCATCATGAAGAACATGAAGGCAGGGTTTAATCTGAGCAATAGGTTGTTGTTTTCCGGTATTTCCAGGAAGTGTTGTCGGCACGTCTGTGTTCGCAACCGCCACTTCAGGTTGATTATCGTGAATTGCAGGGACAGCGTCGAGCTCTTCCAGACACACGATGCATTGGTCAGCCATGCTGTCGTAGGTATTTGCCATAGTGTTCGTAGTCTGGGGAAGAGGAAGTCATGAAAAAGGATTTGTGGTTGCGTGGTTGAAATCGAGGAGGAATCGAGAAATGGTGAGTTAGAAAGAGGTACGAGGAAGGATGCTACAAGATTTGGGGATTAGGCGGGCGCTCGCTAGCGGGCCCTTCTCGCACTAGTGCTGGTAGGCGGTCTACGGATGCACTGTAACCATAGTAGCTTGAGTGAGATACTCGGACTTTCAAATGCATTTGTTGGCGGAAAAGTGGATTTTGCCCTGGTATTATATGAAGACGATTTACTCCGATTAGGCATAAGCCCTGGTAGGGCGTGACTTGGGACAGATTGTGATTTGGCGATGACAGAACGGCGCTGCAAAGCGTTTGTGCAGGATATCTGCCGCTTTACCCCCCCTCCTCGATCCAAGCCACGTTCCTGAAAGGAGTGGTTCTACGATTGTCGGATTACGATTAACATGCTGTTGCTGATACAGCGTGCGTTGACGATGAGCCTCCGTTCACTACGGGATGTGAGACACGGACACAGTGACAAAGGTCATGTGAATTAAGAATGACGCTTTCTTTGCTGGTGATCTTGACAAACAGGTGAATTCGAGAAGCAACTGCGACAAGAAAAAGATGAGTCAGAAGAGCAGTTTTGGAATTGGAGACTGACCAGTTCCTAAGTAATGGGGTGAGGAGGTAATGCGGAGGCAACCATCCGCCTCATTTTTCAAGAAATGGCCAATTTTAAAGCCCAGTCAGCAAAGACCGCGCTTGCATAAAACGAGGTCTATGGTGTCGCTCCGCAACTTCTAAACTTCTGTCATGCATCGAGTCGACCGAAGAGACCACAACTCTGCTTGGCCTCTTTTCGGATTTGGCATGAGCCAGCATGTTCTTTCTCGTGAGGACCACTGTTCATTCAAAGTCAATTCTCTTCAGCCAAGGCTCTCGCGAGCAACTGCCTTGTGCAAAGGGAACCTTCTTTACTCGCTGACGGTGCACTGCCAACTTGTGCGATAATGACCTTGATGTCCTTGGTCATTAAGAGAGCCTCATTTTGTGGAATTGGTGGCTTTCGACTGACACACAGCGCTACTGCCTGAAAGTCGTAATCACTGGCCCGATGTATCTTTACAATGCATATATCACGAGTTCTTCCCACGCAAAGACAACGCAGCGTAGGTAGGCACGTATAGACAAGCCGTTTGTTTGAAGTGCTTTATTTTTTCAGTCATCATCGAAAGCGATGTCGAAGACCGAACCCGTGAAGACCGATTCCATGCTCCAGCCAAATGTAATCACAAACAACCGTAACGAATCCATCTAAACCTCAGCAATTTCCCTCAACCGTCTAAGTGTTGATCGCATGGCCGCGGCAGCGGGTGTTCTATGAAGACTATGTTAACAGTGTGTTTGAGGTGAAGATGATTCCTGCTTCGTAGCAATAATCTAATCCTTCACGAAGTGGACTTGGGAAGAAGCGTGGTGGACGTACGAGACAGTGTAAGCTCCTCCAGCAACAGTCTTGTGGCATGACTTGCAGTCCCAGATTCCGACGGAGTGTCTCTTGACAGTGGTCTTTCCGCAGAAGGTGCAGACATACTTGGCGTGTTGGGTGATTTCCATCTTCTTGACTTGCTTTCGGAGGGAGGCACCGTATCTGCGGGAAGACAACAATCAGCATCCTGTTTTAGAACCCACCGCGCCTGTGTTCGCCCAGCTTCGATGGTGCCCTTGATGCTGGAGATGGTGCGCAATTTCGATTTTGATTTCGCAGCGCCAGCACGCTCAATGAATTGTGATTTAGCCAAGGGAACTGCTTGCATACCTGGTACCATATTTTCCGGTAACGCCGACCTTCTTTGTGCGCTTCGTCATTTTTGCGGTTGTGTGTTGTGATGAACGAAGGGTTATGGGAGAATTATCGTTGCTCGACGTTCTCGAAAATGTCCCTCCTCTCTCTCAAATGCGATTGTGTGGGCTAACAACTTAAGCGAAGCGCAACGGCACGTGATGGCGGATCAAGTGTTGAGCCGTAATATACACTACGGAGCAACTGCACACTAAACGCTTTCAAGCAGTTCGTCCGCACCGAGGGAGTTCGAGACACGGTGACGGTCATAAAAGTTTCGAACACATGTTTAAGGGGCGTTTTTATGCTGGGAAAAGTTATGATATCAGAGCTCATATTTGTTTCTGGTGTTTCTCCGCTTTCTCTTGATTCATCAATAGTTTGCTCAGCGTTCCATTGCTACTCAATCGCTACTCAATCAACCACTTCTGTATCTACAAGCCATCTATAATATATCATGTCTTCTACCCGAGAATACGACCTCGTGCTGTATGGCGCATCAGGCTATACGGGGAAGCTTACTGCTGAACAGATCACACTCAAGCTTCCGTCTGACCTGAAATGGGCTCTTGCAGGACGAACAGCCAGCAAGTTGGAAGCTATCGCCGCTGAGTGCAAAGCACTAAATCCTGATAGGATACAGCCAAGTAAGCACACGTTTCCTACAGCCTTGTCAGCGGTATCTCGAAGAGGATACGAGGCTGACAAAACACAGCAATCGAGACCTGCAATCTCGAAGATGCCGAACTGGACGCACTTGCCAAGAAGACGAAGCTGTTGATCTCCACCGTTGGACCCTATGCTCTTTATGGGGAGCATGCCTTCAAAGCCTGTGCTGAGAATGGGACACATTACCTGGATGTCACAGGAGAGGTTCCTTGGGTGGCTGAGATGATCAAGAAATATGAGGAAACAGCAAAGGCCAACGGATGCATTATGATTCCGCAGATTGGGATTGATTCGGCTCCAGCGGATCTTGTCACATACATGCTTGTGCGCACAATCCGGGAAAACCTCAATGCCCCAACAGGAGAAGTTGTAGTTTCTCTTCATGAAATCAGGTAAGACAACGACCTTACATCGTATAAAGCTTCGTTCTTAATAAACTTCAAGTGCCAATCGCGGACCCTCAGGAGGAACTCTTAACACCATATTCACTCTGCTGGAAGTATTTTCGCTGAAGCAATTGAAAGCTGCCCACACTCCTTTTGGTCTCTCCCCAGTACCTGGACCAAAACCCCGTGTGTCTTCTCCTTGGACCCAAAAACTACTTGGATTCCGTGATGTGCGCGATCTGGGTATCCTGACTACTTCCCTGGGAGGTATGACCGATATCCCAATTGTGCAAAGAAGTTGGGGATTATATGGAAACTACGGACCGAACTTTCAAGTCATCGAATTGATGAAGGCAAGAAACTACTTGATGGCAGTCGTAATCCATTTTAGCTTGGCTATAGGATCTTTGCTTCTTGTGATCCCGTTATTCAGAAAGTTGGCGAGAAGATTTGTCTATGCGCCCGGTGATGGACCGACGAAAGACGAGTCAAAGAACGACAGAGTCGAATATCGTGGAATTGCAAAGCCTGATGTTGACACACCAAATGCACCAAGAGCGCACGCTAGAGTATCTTACGAAGGATCTCTGTATGAATGTGAGTAAGCGCATCACTAATATTGTTCCAAACTAATGTTGTATAGTCACTGGATTATCGCTGGCTCAAGCAGCGATTTCAATTCTTCGTGATGACCATGAAAAGCTTACGGGGGGTATCTACACGCCTGCCATGTTGGGGATGAAGTTCATTGAACGACTTGACAGTGCTGGGTTCAAATTCCAGACAAAGTTGCTCGAGCATTGAAGTTCTGGGAGGCCTTCGTCTTTGAAGTTTAAATACATTCGGAATCAGCCTTATGGGAAAGCTTAGCTGTCGGCGTGACACCTACGTGTGTCTTGTGAGAATATGTTGCAGCCTCTGAAGGCTTGAGGTCTGAACAAGTCCTAGTGTGTTACACGAAGCTCTTCGTAGCCTAGATAAAGTAATATCTTTGACATTCAGCAAATTTCACACCAATGACATGGCAATATATATCGAGCACGGGTAAGCGGCTTACAGAGCACAGTCTAGCCTCATTATCCCAAAGACCACCCAGGGAGCTTCGTTCCTGCATCCCCAATGATTGCGCCGCAAAGCTCTTCGTGCATCGCTAGAGCAGTCTGGTCTTAGACTTATAGTGAAACCCGGCTGGAGTTGGGTCATAGAGAGAATAGAGTGACTAGTACAGAACAGCAGAAGTGTGGGGATTGGGGATTTATACGTCGCAGAAGTCAGAGACTCCACGCTCCGCTGCCAATGTAGTTCGCTGCTGGAGAATATATATATTTATGATACTAGACTTATCTAAGTCGCTTCAAATAACCCGAGAAAAGTAAGTGTAAGATTCTACCCTTCCGTCGTCCACATAGTCTCGGTATCGCTATTAAATGATGTATGCAATATGCTAGGTTCCTGTCGATGCGCACGTTACTCACACTACCTAGCCTAGTAAGTTGAGTAATTGTGGTTTTCTAGCTGTAGACTCCCCATCTCAATATGAGGAGGGCGGAGCGTGAAGAGCATTTTCCCCCGCTTGCAAACCCGCACTCCCCCCCAGTCCCCAGAACGCCACTCTAGATTCCACGACCCACTCAATTCCCAACGCCGAGTATCCGACCTGCAACGGTCCCCTTTCATTCCTCAACAGTGACAGTCTCGATGGAATTTTCCTCACATGACTGGCGGAAGATCTTGTCGTCGCTCTGGGGTCTGCAGAGCCCTGTTTCCATCAATCATCATCCAGTCTGTCACATCCAAGCTGACAACCTCGCCTGTGCCATGCATACATAACAAAAAGAAGGCCCGCCCACGGTGAATCGACCTTCCAAACCTCTCAACCTCACCTTGTTGAGTTTCCCTCCCTTCTCTTCCCTTCGAAAATTCAAGGCAGTCATCAAGAATTGATCCATCATGGCGAAGACCGGCTTTTTCAAGAACCACAGGGTGTATATCCTGACCTCGGTAGCTTATATGGGCTCATTGCTCTTCGGTAGGTGCTCCCCAAGAAATCTGAATAGCCTCAAATTACGTCGGCAAAGAGGTCGCTCGACAGCATTCACAGGACCGCATGACTATTCCAGAACACACACATCACTGTTCAACACCATCTTGTATTTTGATGATGCTGATATCTACCAGGCTTTGATACTGGGGTAATGGGATCGGTATTGGCCCTAAAAAGTTTCAAAAAGGACTTCGGACTCCCAACCGACAGCTCTGGATTCGCCAGCAAGCAGAATGCTCATGTCTCCTCCAATGTTGTCTCCTTACTCACTGCTGGTTGTTTCTTCGGCGCCATTGCTGCCGCTTTCTTGAACGATCGCTTTGGCAGAAGATTTTCGCTTATGGGATTTGCCGTCATCTTCCTCGTTGGGGCAGCTATCCAGACCGCTGCACACCATAGTATTGGTCAGGTCTATGCCGGTCGAGTTATTGCTGGACTAGGAATTGGCGGCATGTCGTCCATTACCCCAGTTTTTGTTGCTGAGAACTGTCCACCTGCCATTCGAGGCCGTATCACCGGACTGTTCCAGGAATTCTTGGTCATAGGCTCAACTTTTGCATACTGGCTCGACTATGGTGTTGCTCTGCACATTCCAGTTTCGACGAGACAATGGCGTATCCCCGTGGCTATTCAACTCATTCCCGGTGGAGCACTCCTCATCGGTCTGTTCTTCTTGAAGGAGGTTCGTATTCTCCAAACAAAACCTCCTAGTCTAGACATGTTGAACTTGTGATGTGTTTGATCTCAAAACATGCCCCCAACACTTGAACCCAGTCTAAGCACCCCTTTTGATCTGTAAAGAAGTGTTACTAACATTGATTTTCTACGTAGTCTCCACGTTGGCTGATGAAGCAAGGTCGTTATGAAGAAGCTACCAGATCGCTTGCCTACATGCGCTGTGATTCTATCGATGATCCCGAGATCATCAAAGAAATTGCCGAGATTCGTGCTTCGATCGAGGAGGAGCTTGCTGCAACAGAGGGTGTCACCTGGAAGGAGTGTATTCGACCGGAAAACCGATACAGGATCTTCGTAGCTTTCTTTATGATGCTGTGCCAGCAATTTACTGGAACGAACAGTATTGGATACTACGCACCCCAGATTTTCCAAACCATTGGTGTCTCCAAAACCAACACCTCTTTGTTCGCTACTGGTATCTATGGTACCGTCAAGGTGATAACAACCGGTATTTTCTTGATCGTTGGAATTGATAAGCTTGGTCGTCGCAATTCTCTTCTCTTCGGTGCAGCATGGATGATGATCATGATGTTCATCCTCGGCGCTGTTCTACACCTTGACCCTCCGACCAACACGAACTCGGTCTCGTCGGCTTCCATTGCAATGGTTGTCATGATCTACCTGTACGTCATCGGATACTCTGCATCGTGGGGACCAATCCCTTGGGTCTATGTTTCCGAGATATTCCCAACCCGTCTACGATCTTACGGTGTAGGACTTGCCGCAGCGACTCAATGGCTTTTCAACTTTGTCATTACCGAAGTCACACCTAACGCCGTTAACCACATTGGATGGAGAACCTTCCTCATGTTCGGTATCTTCTGTCTCGCCAACGGTGTCTGGGTCTGGTTCTTCATCAAGGAGACCAAGGGCCGGACGCTCGAGGACATGGATATTCTCTTCGGTGCTGTCAATGCCGAGCAGCGGGCAGCTGATGTTGAGATTGTGCTTCAGGGAAAGGGTGACCTTATTCACGAGCATCATGAGACTTCAGGGGCTCAGAGGTTAAGCAATATTGGAGACAACAAGACTGCTGCCACTACTACCTAAGTAAGGGTAGTTCTGCCGCGCTAGATTAGCGGTATAATACGGATATTGATGGAAGATATGGATCTTTTGAGAATATACACAGTAAATTTTAATACACATTTGAAGGAACATTTTGACTATTGAAACTCCTAGACGTGATATTCGCCGCAGAAATTATTCTCGAGACTCGACTCATACTTACATAAACAGCCAGTCTACTGCTCAGTTTAATCGCTGGTAGTAGAAGCCCTTTGACTAAGAAGCACATATGACCGATGAAAGTTGGCAACTAAACTGTAGCAAGATAGGCTTTGTCAAAAAGGAAACCGGCCATTAATCTATCTCAACCC
The DNA here is from genome assembly GCA_026119845.1 of Pezicula carpinea. Lineage (NCBI taxonomy): Eukaryota > Fungi > Ascomycota > Leotiomycetes > Helotiales > Dermateaceae > Pezicula > Pezicula carpinea. The sequence continues at coordinate 460,262 of JALRMK010000019.1, read as the reverse complement.
CAGACCACTTCCCCTTCGTTACCGGATGACAATAAATGTAAGAGCACGTTTTAGTGAATATCTTGAGTTGATAATGGTGGAAATCAGGATGTATAGGACACTTAGCCTTGTAATAAACTACAATGTCAACATGCCGTAGCACAATAAGTAAAGCCACAAAAAGAACTTACTGTAGGCAAACTCGGCAAAGACTTTACTGTGTAGTGTAAACAACACTCAAGTCACCTCTCCTGTCTCAAGCTACCACCAGCTTGTTAAACCACTTCTTTAAAGAACCTAATACCGTACATATACCAAGTACAAGAAGATCTTCATATTAATAAAGCAATATCAAATCGCTATACACGTACCTATAAACAATAAGTAATTCTACAATCTACATTTTTCTCCCCTGAACCTTAGGGTAAAAGAAAACATAGACTCTCTTCCTATCCTATTGGATAACCTTTAAGATATAATACAAATCACGCCAGCTAGAAACAAAGCGAACTAACAGCTACCTTTTATCTATGCTAAAATAAAATTACAATCATGAGTATAAGATTTTGATAGTTATTTTAATTGCTTATAGTAAGGAAGCAACGTCGTAGCAATAAGAGGTTTTATAACTGTAAAATTCTACGTTAAAAAAAGATAAGCTATGAGAGTTACTATTTTCAAGGATTCCTCTTTTGTATGAGCTTGGGATTGGGTCAGGATGTGAGGATGGCGTTTTAGGTTTTGGTGTTGAGGTGGTGATGTTGTGTTATCTATCTGTGGGTTTTGGTTGATGCTATAGCAGAATAAATAGTTGATAGGTATCATAGTAACTCAAGGTAACTATTAATTAGAAACCTCCCATTGTTCTACTTTGATAATTAGCCCGAGGTGTTAGCGTAGGTACTTAAGCACTTATAACCTTAGTTGTAAAGCCTGTATTTTATTGATGAAGTAGATTAAAGAGTGGCTTTGAGCTTAATTGTTGAAAAGTTCTCGAACTAAGGAATCTGGAGGTTTATAGGCAGTGCTTGGATTGTTTTAGAATTGTGTGGCTTTTATCTCACAAGTAAATAATAATGTAAAGAATAGTACAGCGCGGTGATAAAAGAAAAGTTATCTGCCTCTTTTGCTAAACCTTCTCTTAGGTCAATGCACTCCTTCCTCTTCCTTATCTAAGTTAATGTAGCGACCTGCTAGCTTGAAAAGAGCGATTCAGATAATTTAGGTCATGGAAATAGAAAAAGTATTTCACCTCTTTTTGCCCTGTCTTGTCTTTCCGTCGATTCTATACAAGTCCTGCCATTTCCTACAGCTAAAGACATAAGTGGCCCCTAGTCCTGTATGAAAATAAGACACCCTACTATGGTACGTTATTATAGGGGTTTTATTTGAATCTATGGAGTATTGATTCATGTGTGGACGTGACCAAGGCTCTTGAAAAGTCAGCCCAAGTCAGACTGATCAAGAGCAAGCAGAAGTCATACGATATGTTTGTAAGGTGCAGTTAGTCCTCAACATGCTATCACACAGGTAAGGACCTGGGTTAATTCAATGGCTTGAATATATTATAATAGTGGTAATGGCAACAGCGACGTTATCAATAAGCCCAACTGAAATATATACATAAAATCAAAAAGAGGATTATTGTAAAATTATACGTATATTAGATGTCACTTGCCACTGCGCTGGAACATTATCATCCATGGAACTTCTAGTCAATCAGTGACGACATCCGCTATAAATGCTCCACGGCAGAAATATTGAGAGCCAACACCAGGTCAGTCAATTCAAGCAAAGACCAATCCACACCTACACTCACACCTGCTAAACCTCGCACACAAGACTTTCAACTCCCAGCAAAGACGAAAAATCCATCGCAAATCGCAAATCGCAAATCGCAAATCGCAAATCCAGTCTCTAAGCACACACGAAGCCGGGTCACTAGTGACATCAATCAGTCCGCCATGGAAGCTCCACGCACCTTCCGATCCTTCGTCTGAAAATGTCTGTGTTGCATATCGCAATGAGCGGATGGTTATGAGGGCCTGATCCACTGTAGAAAAAGTGTAAGGACACGGATGAAGGCTGGTTAAGTTACTGTACTGTAACTTACATATGACAATTAAACTTCATGATCTCTCTGCTCCCCAGAGTAAGGGGAGGGAAAAGTTTCTATTGCACTACACATTAATTACTTGCTCGTCAGATGGCCAATGGGCGGGTCGAGCGAGTCTCGAAATCGATCACTGCCAGTCGAGGAGGAAGATTCTCTGATTCTACTAAGCCGCCTCCAGTACCGTAGTAAGCAACTAGACGGAGCACCCTCAGTTTGTTGCACGTCTACAAGTGTCGATCGAGGCCCTCTCCGGCCGATCTGTAAGTCTCGTAGGAAGAAATAAAGGGTTCCCGTTACCAGCCCAGCCAATCGAGTTCCCCCATGCAGAACACGCCAATAACAAGAGCCCAGGACCCTGATTTCCATGGTCGTTAAGGAGACTCCGATGCGAGATGCGACAAGCGACAAGCGACAAGCCTGCCTTGGCTTGCCTACGCGACCTTACTACCTATTTACAGCACAGTCCTGTATCAATACATCCTATATGTAGGTACAAGTACAAAAGACAACAGAAAGAAGAGACGCGAGAATGCCAAAGCCAGCTTTTGTTGCACATCGAGCATTCCGCCGGCCCAAACTCTGTTCTTCAGTTTCCCCAACCTCGACACCTCTCTCGCAATGTTTCAGCGCCTCCATCCAAGCGAAGAACTGTTTGTTTCTCTCCTCTTGTCTCTGCTCCCAACGTCCACCTGACGACTTCTCCCTCCCCCCCTCCCTCACAGCTGAAACCATGCAACCCAAAACAGAACAAGGCAAACAGTACCGTACTGCTCCATCATGTCGAAAAGCAGGGAATGAGGCACGTTGGCAGGTTGGCGGGTCCGGAAAACAAGGCCAACCGTGCCAACCGTGCCAGCCACGCCACCACCCCCCAGATCATGGAAATGTCATGTCAGGCCGGTCAGGAGTCTGAGGAAGCCAGAAGGGTGTCCAAGTGAGGATTGTTTTGTTGCACGTCTGCATTTCTGCAGATCAACGGTCTCGAAGCGTCGACCTGGCCGTCCGTCTGGTGAGAGTGAGATCCCTTGAGGCGGAGTGTAGATCCTTTGGTCTGGGCCCTTGGCTGCGGAGAACCGTACAACATACTCGTCACATGACTTTTACCGCAGTACGAATTGTCCATCTTCATCTGAGTCCTGGTCTTTTCCTCTTCTTGTATCTGCTCCCATCTGTGCGAGCGACTTTGCTGATGCTTCGAACATCCTGTTGGCACGTGGTGCGAACTCGAGCTTAATAAGCACAAAAGACTCCTCGGTGCCTCAGGAAGAGCATCGGAGGCGGAGTGATCTCTCCGACCTAGATAGAATCCAGCGAGTCTGGTGTGGCAGTGAACAGGAGAACATTCATGTAAATCTGTTGTTTTCTTCTATTCCATTTCATTGTTATGAGAAATTTATCGAATCTTATCTAGGTCGTAAGCAGGGAGAGATTCTCGAGAGGCATACGACAAGCGGAAAAGCGGGATCAACAACGGAGGATGTTTGGATATAGCAGGTTTTGGTGTTGATGACCTTAACCATTGGCTGCTGGAGAGGAGTAATGGGTGGAAGTTTACTCCAAGTGCTTGTATACAACCCTGTGAGCAAGTTAGCTACAGTATGGGCCCCCGAATACGATAGGCTCCTGCTAGCAGCACATCATATGTTGGCCTCCATCTGCGTCCAGCTTTGACGATGTTCAGAACTCGCCTTCATCCGACCACGAGTCACTCGGGGAGTGGTAATCGAGAGAAGATTGAACAGGAAAAGATCGGGAGAAGCTATGGTAAAAAATGACATAGCATGACAGGAAATAGATGGGGAATAGAAACAAGCAGCCTCCCAAACATATCTGGAATCCTGGATTTATCATATACGTGAGTGACACACATATTTTGATGTTTTCTCAATTTCTTGCACAGAGTTTGAGGTCATATAGACCTAGGAGACTTGGCCACCTTTGGTCTTCGATTACTAATCGAGATACGAGGTTTATGTACTCGGGAAAATACTGAGTCCGGCATACGGCAGGGCTTGCAGGAATCAGGATGAAAGGAAGAGACGGAACTTGGAGTTTCACAAGTCTCCTAGGAGGAGATAGAAGTGGGGAAGCATTAGCTTCTCTCACTGAGAAACATGGAACAATTCCTATTTCTGTCTCAATTGTACCCTCCTCTCCTTATGCAATATCACAGCGAAATTAGAGCCTCACAAGTGGATACACTGAAAGTCAAAGTAGCCAGAAAACGCATTGATTGATATTGTACTGAAGACTCCAGAGCTGTATTTCAATAGAGGATAACAGGCAATGAGTCTTGAGCATCGGACGTGCAAGGCCGGCAGGCCTTTGAAAAGTAAGGTGGGGTTCAGCGAGAAGAGGTAGCCTTGGAAATGTTAGTGACTGACCGCTGCAGAGATGGGAAAATCTGAAATACCTCAACGCTTCAAGAAAGTATACCATAACGTCCACAGCACTCACAACGTATGCCGTTGTAGTTAATTTTCCAGTGAGCAGTCGATACTGCCGAATTTGTTCTTAGTCGCCTCATACCATGCCGACTCAGTGCATCCACCATCGCAAGCGTAACCCACGACAAACTCCCATCTCATATCGCTGCTGTCTCCACCACAGTACGACTGTGTAGCGCCACAAGCAGAAAAGTGCTTCAGGTTGTCCCAGAGCCCACCGCAAATACCGGAGACGTCGCCAACGCCACCGGCGTGGACGATATAGCGCACCGTAAAGGCACTGTCGGTTGTGTACTGGCAGGTGGCGGCGTTGCCGAGTCCAGCCAGAACGGCAAAGGGGAGGAGGAGGCTAGAAATAGTGAATTGCATCTTGTTCGGATTTTGATGAAGGGAGTGGTAAAGTTGAGGTAGTTGCTAATGAAGTTTCTGAGGAAAGCTGATGTGAGTGCTGAGAGAAATCTAAAGTGCGGAAGCCGAGTACATATATATATACACTCGAAAGTTCTCTTCGGATGTCTTCGACTTCCAAAGCAACCTCTAAGCGAGGACTGTCAATTGCTCTGCCCATCATTCTGGATATCTTTCATCTCGGCCCCAACGTGTTAGTTGATTGCTTCTTGGCAGAGACAAAGAGGAAGGTAACAAGGTACCTTGGAAGGCGCAGTAACAGCAAGACCTTGAAGGACCTAGGAGGTTGAAGAAAAAGAACCCCTCCAGGCTCGTAAGGCCGTACAGATCATAAGTTATTGCAGACCGCCTTTATAGCAGAACTTTCTGCCACCAATAACTAAGGAGGCTCGTATGGAATACCCAGCAGATTTCATGAACGAGGTGCCGCCCCCGCCTCCGCTGGAAGTTCGGGACTTAAACATAAGGTTATTAATGCACTACCTACCTAGATGTGGACAGGATCTACTTATTTTATAAACGGCATAAATACAAGGCGGATGTCGTAAGGTCGGGCGGTGATCGAAGTACTGTGCCGCTTCCTTTAAGTCCACGGAGTACTGCCGTACAGCAGGAGTAGATCCACTTTGTAAACAGCGTAGAACGCAGATCTAGGTACTGTGCTGCTTCAAGCTTATCAATACGTAAGTGTGATTCCGCTTTTTATAAGCAACGTAGGTAAAACCAAACGATGACCTTACGAGTGTGCCGCTCCAATAATAGTCTGTAGGTAGGTTATGGGTGAATATACTTTTGAGCATGTCCATCTTGCGGCACACGACGATCCTGCGTCGCTTAATTCGGGAAGTTTACGCAAAGGCGCAACAGGGCGGGGACGGTATTAGTCGAGTTATAATGTACGGGTAAACTGTAAGTACTGACGTACTTAGAGGTACGAAGGTAGCGGTCAGAAGTCGTGCGAATACAGGGCATGTGCCCTGTAGGGACTCACTCTAGGCTAGATTAGTGCTGTATCCACCATTTACAGGGTATAAGGCCTGTAATAAGGCCTGTAAATAGCCTGTAGTATACGATTAGGTAGAGATAGAGAATAAGAGTAAGGTCCCTGTAACCCCTAAAATTATGCCCTGTAACCCTCGCTAGAGGTCAGCTTATAGTGGGTTAAGGCTATGTAGCGCCTGAAGTGGACCTTACAGGGCATATACCCTGTATTCGCACGACTTTTGACCGCTACCTTCGTACCGAACAGGCCATACTAGGAGCACGGAGTTTTCTCCGCACCGCTCCACTAGATTACATATTATAAGGGCTATGAGGAGGATATATGATAGGATCAGCAATGAAAGGATTACTGGCGGACCATTCTATATGTGCGGGAAGGTAGCAGATACATAGCCCTTTGGTTATATCACTATTAAGGTAGTACGAAACGCTTTCAGAGGTTTACAAGGGAATTGTAACACCGTGGGATCAGGGACCTAGGACTAGCTATAGAGATACTTTTTTTCCCCTTGTGGTTTTTAGTATCTCTATAGATAGTACTTTGTATATAATTCCTATGCTTAGCACGTCCCCATGCCCTACGGGAGGCTCAGGGTTCGCCCGCTGGACGTAAATTAATATCATCATCATCATCATCAGATTACATATTATATAATCTGTATAATGATGCTCAAAAGCTCATTATTTATTATTATCGTGGCATGCAGGGGTTCCTGAGTCCCGAGTCCAACCCCGGTACTTACGGTACACGTGGATCTACTTTGTAAAAGACGGCGTAGAATGCTGATCTATGGACTGTGCCATTTCTCATTTAGAAGCCGAGCCCCTTTTTAAAAGCCGTAGAACGCTGATCTAACTACCTATCTACTGTGCTGCCTCTGCTAAAAGCCCGTGAATCTACTTTGTAAAAGACGGCGTAGAATGCTGATCTATGGACTGTGCCATTTCTCATTTAGAAGCCGAACCCCTTTTTAAACGCCGTAGAACGCTGATCTAACTACCTATCTACTGTGCTGCCTCTGCTAAAAGCCCGTGACTTGAATCTAAGCTTGTTATTACTGGAGCATCCACACGAATAGACCTAGGTACCTATCTTGAAGGTTGTTTAACTGGGCCGCCTTCGACAAGCGAGGTAGAGTTGTACGGAGTCCGGACAGCCAAAGAGAGAAAAACAGTACACGAACCCGATCAAGATAGATCTGCGGTTAGAATCATGAGATTCTCGTGCAGTACTGTGCTCGTACGGTACAACGCAGAAGCGTGATCGACAGACCAAAATTCTTTCCTCACCAGATTGGATTGATGCGTGGTAAGTGGGTTTATCTGGGGCTCACCTACAGTACCATTAACTGTGCCTCTTGTATACTTGCGCACTGCGCAGTAAATAGATTGGAAGTACGAAGTAGGAGGCTCAATGTAATACTCGTCGGCTTGACGGTTAGCTCCTGGAAATGGCATTAACCGACGAGTACGGTGTAAGCATCCGTTGAACGGTTGGTATCATTGATGAGCCAAATGTCTATATAAACTCGTATACCACTTCACTTAAATCTCATCATCCTCAACCTCCTCAACCTCTCTCACAATCATCTCCACATCCTCAACTACCCTCTCAACCACACCTCGAGACAATTTCCTCTCTCAACACCATCAATATGAAGTTCTTCTCCACCATCGTCACCATTGCGGCTCTCGCCACCGCTGCCAACGCTGCCACGGCTGTCTGCAACGATAACGCCGACGATTCGGGAAGCGGCAGAGGAATCGCCTCATCCTACGCTGTTACCACCGATGGCCCGGTCAATGACATCCCCGGTGTTTGCGGCGGTCTCTGGGACAACCTAAAGCAATTCGCTGATTGCATTGGAGTCGGTAGTGCACACTGTGGCTCTCTCGACGGTAGACTCAACTGGAGTTTCACCAACGGTGGTGACTGCAACGCAGGAATGGTTGAGGCTACTTGGTGGGATGCTACTAAGAACCAGTTCGGTTCCATCAGCTGCGCTTAAATGCATTGTCTATTGGTCGAGGGCGAAGTCAGAGAAGGAGGTAGCGAGAGCTGCGAGATTGGGTTCGGTTCTCATCAGCTGTTGGGCTTTCGAGAAGGGTGTAAGCTGATTCGGCTTGGAGATTGAGAGGTGGGGGAGCGGAGGATAAGGGGCTCATTTATTTTATTCAGTTGTCAGCCTTGTTGACAGAGAGTCTTGTGCTCTGGTTTGGAGTTGTATTGTACACACGAGAACGAGGAGAGAGGGAAGGATAGAAACATTGGCAATACAAGCTTGTATTCAGTCTCACTTGACCTTTCGATTTAGTCGCTTGGTCGTCATCTTTAAATGACACTCATCGCTTTTTCCTGACTGCTAATTCACCTATCTATCTTCCTTCATCTTGCATCGACTTATACACTCCAGTAACTACCTCGGCTGGTCCTACTACCATCTCTGTTATTGATACAAATGCTGATTTTACATAACCCCGATAATTACATATACCTTTACCCTCCTAGAACGGATGATTTCCACTGATCCTGAAACTCCTGATGATCGGATTCGGTGACTACATCGGGTCCTGCTGTAATGGGCGGTATGGTAAATCTAATATCTGCTAACCTCGCTCATCTGTGAATTCGACGAAGGTGTATTAGTGATGCTGACTGAAGCAATAGATTGGCAGAATCCATGGATGCTACTTGATATATCAATGAACTATCTAATCCATTCTGTTCCTCTATACTCTGTTAAAATTCCTGCCTGAATCGATCCACCACTTCTAGTTCGGTATCATCTTTCTGGCAAATATCACACCGCTCCTCGCCATCCTCACACCTCCACCTATCAAACCGACCATCCATTTCTCACTTTAAATGTATACTCCGGCATTTAGCTCCACTAATAAATTGTTCAACCTTCTGCCCCTCTATCTGCTTGCTATCCATCTCCTCGACCTGCATTCATTTGAATTGCCGCCGTTTGGTCCGCTGGTGTTTCTTTGGCAACGCTTCTTACAGCTCTTCGGGCCTGAAAATAATGGCCCGACAACGCTTTCCATCCCTAACTGCTCTTCCAATTTCACTTCCCTGGGTTGTTCATGTTGAACGTAATAATTATCTGACTCTGCTTGGCCTCTTTACCCTCGCTTAGCCACTATAAATACTTCCCCTAGAGTCCTTACAGAACACAGAATACAACCTCACTGCTATATATACTGCTGGTCTGTCTCTACATATTCAACGGTTTGTAGTAGACAGGTTAATATGAAGGCAGCTATAAAGGGTGTTATAAGTGACTAGTCTCTTCACCAGTCATGTCAAGAGACTCTACACCGGAATTCATACATTTAGATTCAGTTACCTCTAGGCTGGAATTCTGTTGGCAATGAGATATTGCTCCGAAGCAGAATAGGGTAAACCAGCCACCTAAGTCTCTAGCATCGTCGGCAGATTGGCGGTGCGTCGATCCTCACAAGGGACATTAATTTATGTACTGTTGGGGAGCGTGTTACTTAGCATTGCAAGAAATTTCCACGGTTAGACGCGGGTCGATGTATACAGTAAGTACATCGTTCCAGTCTCCCGAAACTAATGCCGAGTCAATTCTCAAGAGAACAAACCCTTTTAGCCCGTGCACAATGGAGGCGCTTGAAGCCTCCGTGATGGTCGGCGTCGTATTGTAGTAACTGGGTTTTTTTGAGTGAGCTCGGCAGATTCGGTCCCCGTGACGGCCAGTTCTTCTTCTCCTAGAATGGTAGATAACAGACATTTTCGTATCGTCTAATTGCATTATCGCATTATCTGCTAGAGAACCATCATTTTCTTCTTGATGAATGGAGTAGATTTGTCGTTGGTTCGCTCATCTATGGTGGAATCTGCGACAGACTGCTCTGAGATGAGTGGAGTTGCTTGCTTTAAGGAATGACCACTAATCCAGATCTGAGGACTGGCACCTTGGAAAATGGATTGAGAGATCTGAAGAGGGCTTTTATTGATGATAAGTTTTTGCTGCTTCTCGAGAGGTCAAAGGGATATTGCGACTTCTTATAGTGAGCTGTGGGACGTGGACACCTCGAAGCGTACCGTCTGCGGATGTAATAGTAATCTATATATTACTTTAATATAAAACTAGAAGATGTGCTTAAAGAAGTATCTTTCGAGTAAGCATAGAACTACAATACTCTTAGTATTTTGAAAATTCTTTAACCAAGTCTTCTGGTAGCTTCATCCACCACTAGATATATAATTAGTCTAATAACTCTTTATATTACTCTCTATTTCATCGACTACATAGACCATAATACGGTTTCTTTCCTAGAAGCATCACCGAATATACATACTCTTCCGCAAAAACTTCCATTACTTCTATACCTGTAGTACGGTGCAATATAAAAAGAAAACAGAAAACGATGCGAGGAAGTTTCGTCAGAGCGACACGGAAAACCTTATTGCAGCCAACGATACACGCGTGAAGCAAGCACCAGGTCGTGCATGACTGACACTTATTCGCCATGCGGTTCTCAAAGTGTACTTACTGTACCAAAATATGAGGACAATCTTCGCCATGCGAATCGCAAGAGGTCAGTGTGTATGACACTGTATGACAGTCCATGACCCAGGAAGCCGGAGGAGGTCGTGAACGGACGGACACGTTACTTACTGTACTTTCGAACCCACTACAGCACTGCTCAGCACTTCTTGAGGGCATGCATCGGTGCATGAAACTTTGAAGGTCTGTGGTTTGGGCCGGACGAAATACCATTCGCGGGCCACGCCTTCTGTGTTTCTAACTTCCTCTCGGCATGTGGGGACGGGCCGATGCTGTTACTTACTGGTAGGGGTCACGGCACTGTATTGCGAAAGTTGCATGCTACAGTACTGTACTAGAAGCTACCATATGCTGTTGCCGAGAAGGGCTGGGGTTGTGATGATGCTTGGTACCGCAATTGGGCAATTTTGTTTCGCTTGGGATGCCAACTGCCGTGTATACCTACTGGTGCTACAGGACATATTGATGAGTAAGAAGGTTTGAAAATATAGGGTATAGAACGGAACCGGAGATTAGAACTATAAGGCAGCACACGTCAACATCAATGATTAATGGTCCCAAGACATTGCAATGTTTCAGTAATTACTGTGGAGAAACACAGACATTTTCAAAGACGGGATCTAGTCGGATATAGCTTGGTAAACAAATAAAAGATTATTTTGAATAGGCATGCTGTAGTCGTACTATACAGTAGCTAGCCGATCGATACCAGACCGAATACTCGCGGTCATAGATATACATACATTTACTTGACGTGGCCTAAAAGGCAGACCACAAACTGCAATTGAATGCAGGTACCTCCGTAGTGATATCTCCCAAGTTCCCACCAACTACCCATCCAACGCAAGCAGGGATAATTTCCCCACAACTCCAATTCGCCATTAATACCTCCCGAGTCCTTAAACCAGATAGATTTTTCTCGGTGTCTAATAGCGCCGACCCTAGATCCTCTAGATCCCAACAGAAGTTTAGCCCTAGAAGTGCCCTGGCGGCGGCCGTGGTGATAAAATCCCGTTTGGACCGCCCTCGAAGATCTCAACCCGGGTCTCCACAGTAGTTTCTTTCAAAATATTTCCCTCCTGGATTGTGGGTCTCAACTCCTCCATGCTATCATCATCGCTCTGTCCCGAGCTTGTTCCCATCCTTCCCTTCTTGATCATTCCTCTGCCCATACCACCATTGACCTTGGTGCTGTATCCGATGGCCTCCTCGCCCTTCAAACTCTCAAGCTGGAAATGCCCATCGTGGTTCGACTGCCAGGGTCCTGTTCCCGCGCGTCGTCGGGAACCTGCACCATATGTGCCGTATTTCTTTGCTCCTGAAGAACTAAATAAGGCTGATTTTCCAAGGATGCTGCGAAACAGCGGACGCAGGGCTGCAGCGCTGCCAATAATTATCCCAATTCCTGGTTCCAGGTTGCTCCAGATGATGAGTTTGGAGGACTCGAAGAACAAGTCATCCTGAGCAGCTATGGACTTGATGTAGATGACTCGGATAATACTTGTTACTCCTGCACTGTACGCAAATCTATGTTAATGGAAACTAAACCTTACTAGGTTGGAAGGGACAGGACAAACATGGCTCCTAGTGACATCAATCCTGCTACTGAGATCTTCATGTACAGATTCATCTGTAGATTCCAGACAAGGAATATCGGCATGGCTGCAAAAAGAAAATCGGAAGTCGCAAGAATGACGGTGTGGGCGTAGGTGACTCCCAGGACGAGATCGGTTGAGAAACAGCTTCCGGGCGAGCCAGGATGCCAATAATGGTCTACCGGCGAGCATTGGAAGATTGCCATGAAACAGAAACTGACGCTGTAAGCAGTCACCACCACCAAGGTTATATAGACTACCATTCGTTGCGCCTTGGACTTGAGGAGACGAAGAAGGAAAGCGCCGATGGAGAGCTTGATGGTAGATGCAGAGAGGACGCTAGGATACATTTAGTTACATAGCGAAGCGACTTTGGAGGGGATCCATACTAAAAGACTTCGCCCATATAGAAGGCCATCAACGAAGGCGCATAGTCCTTCAGTGGGATATCTACCGTGTGCCGACCTCCATTGAAATACGTCCCGTAGAAAACCCACGAGATGTAGACAGTATAGAAAGCTAGGGCCAAGAGCATCAGGTAGTCGTCGGTCCCGAAGGTTTTGAGAATAACTACGCGGACATAGCATCGAAGACCGGTTGTGACTATCGCTAAGAAGAGAAGTATGGCAGCGCTGGCGTACACAGAGGCAGCGAGGTTTTCCGCCATATCATAGGAATTCAGTTGAGGATCCAGTCCAAAAATCCGATTCAAAAGGGAGAAAGAAACATTTGAGGGAGGGAGAAGCTCAAATGCACTGTACCAGTCACGTTTCTCCCCAAGTATTTGGAAAGTTGGTGGACGTAGTGGAGTCATCTGCCGATTGATACGGTAGGGCTAAGACTTGGAACTAGGTATGGTACGTATCACCGCAGTATCAGTTTACACGACACAGGAACGCGTTTCTGGGCAAGTTTGCCCAACCCACTTGACTCCGAAGACGAATTACTAGTGGTGGGGTCGTGAGATCTGAGTACTCCGAGCAGCCCTCCTCCAACGAACGCTCTCCTACTCCGTACAGGTCCAGATGCAAGGGATGTGGATGCACATTCCAGCTTGCGATCTATGCTAGGCGATATGAAGGGAAGCAAAGGAGAATAGCGTCGGACGTTGGGAAGGGTTTGGAAGATCCTCAGAGCTTTATTGGAGCTTCAGAGGCACTGGCTGACCTTTGACTAGGTTAAATTTCATGCGCTTTTCTCCTTCAAGGATAGCGGTTTCAATTGAAAAACACGGGCCGGTTAGCAACGTGCTTCCTCTTTCTTGCTAGGTGCTCCTCTGTCTACGACTGCATTTGGTAGAATAGCGGTCCAGCAGCAGCAATCGAGGAGAAGACGCCATCAAGAGCCCAGACGCAATGATTTGCCCCTCATCGTTGTGATTCTCTCGGCCCACGTTCCGGACCAGATTGTTGTCATAGCGCAGTGGGACCTTTTGATGATAAGTATGTCCATTTTCGCAGCTGTTACCCTGGCACCCTGTTCTGGGGAAAAGGAGATTCGGGTCCTGCGAATCTACCAAAGTTAATCATATTAGCGGATCTATCCTGGCTCCCCTGGACACGCGGGCGGTGGTGCCCGGTGTTCTGACACCCCAGCCGACCTGTCAAGACTGAAAGGGGCATAGTTGGAGTAGGTCGACGATACAAGTGCTGTTTGAAGAAGGCTTCTGGAAAAAGCGAAGAGCAGAGTAGAACCGCAGGCGAAATAGCGCGTGAGAAGATGAGTGCTCAAGGCACCAGCCGCCTAGGTAGGTAGCCACTTGCGTCCCTGAGCACAAGGAAGCTTTCTGGACTTGGAAGTTGGAAGTCGGAGATAGAAGTAGCCAAGGGGCATAGTCGGCTACCGGCTTGGAAATCATGCCCTGTTGTTGTTGTTGGTCCTGGAATCATAATACAGTAATAATATTATGTTGCTGGTGCGGTATGACAAAGACTTGACAGTCAGTCAAGTTGCGAAATGATGGGACGAGTCGTGGTGCTTCGTAAGTGCGCATGGAGAAGGTGGCCATATCGAGCTACCGCTGAGCGCCTCTACTTCGACGCCGTTTGAGCAGGGAGCTTCGTCGTCGGACACAATGCGGTAGCGTGCGATGGAAGACTGTTGGCCATCGAACGCGTGGTCGAGCTGACAACCTGCACGCCGTGGACATGCCACATTGCGATACTCTTGCAGACCGGTGGCACAGAGGGGGAAAAGGAAAGCTGTGGTGGAGAAGCTGTCCAGGAACAAGTGGAGATAAACTTTGCATGCAACACTCGACTCCAGTACCTGACTGTCATAATAAATACTCCGTCTGGGCGACGCCGTTGATTCAGATAGACACCGGGCATCGGGATCGAGAACATGCAGACAGAAAGCAATAGACCAGGACTCTCAGAGATGGATGGGAAGAGGTTGAAAGAGGCATCACTTCGGATCAGAAGAACACGAAGCTTGATCGTCAGGAATGCGAATGGAATGGCCCTGTGGTGCTTGGGAGTGAGGGAGTGAGGGAGCGAGCAAGGCAAGGCTGCATCACATGATCCAGCCGTGGACGATCCCGACGTGACGCCGACTCGGGACATCGCATATACGTCCACCTGCATGATTTGTGTGAACTTGACCATAACGTCGACGCATCGGAGCCTGCCACAGTGTCACAGTGTCAGTCTCAGTCGCACAGCGTCACCTCGTCGACATACTCGGTAGAGAAGCTCAGAGCCGACAAGGGACGAACGCAACGCCAGTGCTGACCGTCCAGCATCCAGTCAACCCCCTTTTACCTGCTCCCAAAAGTGACAGATGCTCTTTCGTTGGGAAACGCAGCTCGGCGACGCAATGAGATGATGACATCGCAAGCCTGAGCAAGAGAGCAATTTCTCATGCTGCGCAGAACCGCTGCAGCTATGACCCAATACGACCTCCTCCCGCGGTCCTCCCTAGACGCTGAGAAAGACAGGCCGCGTCTCCGCCGGTTCCCCTCCATCTTCGCTCTGTTGCGCAAATGCAGGAGGGTTGTCCGACCCCTCTATGTGTTTGTCGCCATTATTGTCTTCCTCCTCTGGCAGATCACATTCAACGCCTCTTACACCAACCCTCCGCCCTTTGCCATCCCCACCGACGAAACCGTTTATCTCGCCGCAAATATCATCGATGGGGATCTCATAACCGGTGCTTGGGGCAAGTCTCTTCTGGAGTTAGTAGATTTGATTGGAAAGGAGAGAGTTTTCGTTAGTATATATGGTGGTCCCGCATCTGCGCTGAGAGACCTGGACTCGAAACTGTTGTGCAACAGGAGTCTGGTCGTCGAAGAACAGGATCCTATTGCATTGGAGAGCATTCCGCACACTCTTCTCCCCACTGGAGAAGAGAGGATAAAGCGGATTGCATATCTTGCAGAAGTTCGTAACAAGGCGTTGCAGCCACTGCAGAACTCTCCTGTGCACTTCGACAAGGTGCTCTTCATCAACGATGTCTTTTTCGAGGCCAAAGATGCAACGCGCCTGCTCTGGGGAACAAATCTGAAGGATGGCAAATCATCATATAATGCCGTCTGCGGAGCGGATTTTGTGACGTCCTGGAAGTACTACGACACGTTTGCGACAAGGGATTTAGAAGGATATAGCATTGGAGTGCCCATCTTTCCATGGTTTGCGAATGAAGGAGAGGCTGTGAGCAGGAATGATGTTTTGGCTGGCAAGGATGCAGTTCGGGTTAAGAGCTGCTGGGGCGGAATGGTCGCCTTTGACGCGAAATACTTCATACAAGGAGGTCTTGACGTACCTCCAGAGACCACCCTGCCGACCCTCCCACTTCGCTTCCGATCTGAATCGGAGCCCTTCTGGGATTCTTCTGAGTGCTGTCTGATACATGCAGACATCATGTCGTTCTCCAATATCACTACGCAAGCCAGCTTCGATGACAGTGATCCAGGCATTTACATGAACCCGTTTGTACGCGTCGCATATGACTCCCGATCATTCAAGAAGATAGCAATAGCCAAACGCTTTGAGCGACTTTTTGCCCCTCTCCAGGCAATCATCAACCCCCTTGCTCATATGCCACGTTATAACGCCCGCAGAACAGAGAAAGAAGGCCAGATTATAAAGGACAGACTATGGGTTTCCGAACCTACTTCGCTTTCAAAGACAGCTATCAAGCATATTTCCGGTAGAGCGACGCTTGGCCAGGAGGGAGGATTGGGAAACTGGGAGAGCAGGGGGCACTATGAGAATTTTGAAAGGAAGGCAGCAAGGGGTGGGTATTGTGGTGTTCGACAGCTGCTCGTACTGAAGGAGGGCAAGCTGGAGGAGGGAGAGGGTAATTGGGATAATCTACGTTATGAGGTTCCTCCGCTCGAGTGAGTGACTTCTTAAGGTGTATAGCTGTTGACTGGTACATATTTCTTCAGGGTATGGGGCTCAGGCTTGAAAAGTGCCTTGCGGTTTCTTTGCTTTATATTAAATTATCGACATCGCACATCTTGGTATGTGTACTTATGTACAGTTGCGCTTGTTTGGTAGTAAATGGCGCTCGGTTGCTGGCATACGCCGCAGTGTATGTATATATACACTATGAGATACCCAGTCTGAAATAGATTGTATTCTACTTGATGTTCATAGTCATTCATTAGTCATTTATTGTGTCTCGAAATCATAGTTAATCAGAATTAAAGTTTTGTATATTATGCATTTTGATAAAAGTATGTAGTATATGCAGACAAACTTCTGCTCGTCAATCTCTCATCTCTTCCCCATTAACCAATCTTAAAGTAACCTGGCTGTAAAGTCTGCCACACCTTACTCGGGTCATACTTTGCGCTGACTGCTCTCAGCTTCTCCAGGTTCGCAGCACCATAGCTCGGGAACACGGGCTGCTCCAAGGCGGCGTAATTCTGATAAAGGAACGCATTACCTAGACCTTGTGCATATGCCGTTGCGTTTGCTCGATCCACGATATTCCTCGCTGCGGTCAGCACTCTCACATCGTCTGTTTCGGAGGACCAGGAGATGTCGATATTGATGAGGTTTAGTGGTCCGTCGGCGACGGATAGCCCGAGTGCATTGCCGCCGTTCTTTGAAAAGTAAGATATTTGGTCTGTGGTTATGGGCTGGTAGACACAAGATGGGAGGATGCCGGCTGCATCCCTGATGGTGTCAGTCTCATTCATAAATATGGCTGTTATCTCGGACATTAGAGTCGCGGAGTTCTGGACCATGAGAGCCCAGTACGATTGGCGGTAGCCGCCTGGATTGGAGTTGTTAAATTCAACTGTCAGCTCGGAAAGTGAGGTTATGCGGAGTGTGTTAGCGATGGCGCCTTCAACCGCAGTGAAATTTTGGAGGATTGGTGGGTTGACGATGGGTTTGCCATATTGCAGGTCTGAGGCTATTACATAGACATCTTCGGCTTGCACATAGGCGTAGGCAAGTATCACTGCTGCATAAGGGTCTGAGGGAGCGTTGATGTTCATGTTGTAGAGAGCGTTATTAAGGGCCGTTGCTATTGATTCATCATATAGAAAGGTCTCGGACCCAGCCCATAAGTCGCCTTGAGGAAACGTATTGAGATCGAAGCGCGTGACGATACCAAAATTATTGCCACCTCCTCGCAGAACGTAGTAGAGATCTGGGTCGGTGGCATAGCTGACGTTGTTAATAGTACCATCGGCGAAAACGACCTGTGTTGTGATTAGAGTTAAGGTTCAAGTGGCCATGGATGGACTCACTTCGTAGGTGTTCACATTATCACAAGCCCAACCATAGCGCCCGGAGAAGAATGATATGCCTCCCCCGAGTGTCAATCCACCAACCCCAATATCAGAAACTCGCCCCCCAATAACTGAAAGACCCATTGGGTCTAGTTTCGAGTACACATCATACCACCTATTCCCAGGTCCTACAGAAGTCTGAGTCTTATCGGCCGAAACGACTACTTGATTCAGGTTTACCAGATCAATTGTCAATCCCCCATTGATGTTGGACGCCCCGTAGAAAGCTGCATGCCCGCCACTCTTGACCGCGAATTGGCAGGATGCCACTCGAGCAGTCAAGACACCGATAGAAACGGAGGGAGCATTTTGAGGTGAGAATCGGCAGGTTGGGGAACTGGTTGCTTGTTGGACAGACCAGTAGCGGGATTCTTCGAACTCGTAGGTCGCGCTCTGCGGGTAGGAGATCTGACCTGGTAGAAAGAAGTTTAAGAAACTGCACTGAGTTGTGTCAGTATTTTGCTTTCGAATTGGATGGGATGGGTAGAAGTCTTACAGCAAGAGAACAGCCGGATGGTAGTTCAGATCTGCTGCTCAAGCTCGTGTTCTGCAACCCTTGGAGGAAATCTGATATCTCCACATCGACTTCGTCTAAGGTGAGGGTGGCATTCTGCGCAGCTACTTCGAGACCGATGAAGCCTAGGAGAAGTAGACCAAGGCATGAGAAGCGCATCATGATGCACGCAGACTATGCAGGTCGGGAGCAGGAAAAGAGGGAAGAGAAAAGAAGAGAAAGCAGACCTACTGACAGCTTACCTACTCTAGGGATACATGCCGTATTGGCGCGCAGAAGATTGATAATTTCTTCTTCATTGATGTTACATGGATGGATACGAAAGAGACGGGAGCACTTGAAGATAGAGAGTCCTTGCGGCAATACGCCCGTCCATACACTAAAGTTTAGCGACCGATGTCAAGTCCTCTAGAGTAAATGGAGCAGGGGTTTCCTCCTCTACTCCGCATGTATGACAGCATCACAACCTCGACATCCAAACTTCCATATTTATATTTTCGACTTCAGCTAAGGGCTTCCTCTCGCTCCAAGTACCAGGTTGCGTTGGCCCTGACATACCGCAGCCAAAAATTGCTTCATGCTTTGGTATGTGGCATACAACCTACGGGAATAATCATTACTGTAATCCCCTTGCTTACTATGGTGTACCTGCAGAGTATTACCACCTTCTGTATTCAGCAACCAGATCGTCAAGCACTATCCAATCCCATGATTCAACATGGCGCACAAAGGCATTGCAAGACTAGCCGCGGACTCGCGTATGTAGTAACGTTGTATCATTTACGAGGCTTGTGATACCGGTAGTCTGTTGCTTACGGCCGCACAAGTTCTTTCTCTTATTGTCATTGGATACAGAATCTTCTGTAGAACGGCCAAATATTTGACAGCGGTCAAATATCTTCAAAGCTTACACAGCAACCAGTACTGTTTGTGGCTAGGCCGCTCTGCAACTAAAGCTCCGAAGACTTTTGATACCCATGTGTTGTCAGGACTTGATGATGGCCAAGTTCCGGGTGAACCATCAAACAAGGAATCATGGAATGCATTGGTCTGGTGTATGTGTGGCTTGATGGTCTACGTTGTTAGCAATCGTTGTTGACTGCCTCAGTGACCCTGGTACTTGGAGTCATATCTCTCATCCCCAGCCTGTTCTGGATTATCACTCACGTTCTCAGATCATCAAGTGCTCAATGAACTGAAAATGTGAGTAATACACAAATCAGCTGAGAAACTCTAAGAAAAGTCCCAATTCCCAGAGGCTCAAAACTGAGATTTTTGACAGTCTGGACTACAGAGACTTCAAATGCCCTTCTCATATCAACCTCCACGCGAGGTTTCATTCTTTAGTCCTGATTCTGCACAAATTTAACCGTTGCACATCTGTATCACTCTAAAAACGGGTAAGTCCATGATCGATCCCGGTCCGTTAATACTCCGTATACCTGTAGAACTCCAAGATGTTGGAACAGATTCAGAAGATAAACACACAGTGCGACCGACTCCTGTGTTCCTTCCTTGAAAGCAAGTCATGTTGCCGCAATTGTTCATTCTCGATACGAAACACCATTTCTAACAGATTCCTATCTATGCCATCTTCTTACTTCGTCCGCAACCTCCTTCATCCTATTTTGGGTCTGAAGCAATTGCTTCCTTTGCCATGGCTTCTCAGAACATAAGCCAGGCCACAAACACCGTAGGTTCAACTAAGGGTAGTTCAATCCCGAGCTGATAGAATTATAGAAAGTTCTCATAGCATGTCTAGTCATTTCTATTGCATTTGTCCTGTGCCGCATCATCGCTCGTTGGATCAAGGTCCGCAAAGCACCCTTGGAAGCTGAAGATTTCTCTATTCTCCTGGCCCTTTCTTTCTTCACCGTCATGTGCGCGCTCTACCTTGCAGCTATGCCAACACTTTACCACGTCGATGCTATCGAAGCAGGCAAAATGCTGCCTTACTCCAGTTTGGAAAAAGACCTAACCGAGATGCTGAAGTATTTTTTCGTCGTTCAGTTCTTTTTCTGGTTGACCTTGTGGGCTGTTAAATTCAGTCTCTTATTCATGATTAAGAGACTCACAGCTGGGCTTGCCTTATATGCGAAGATCTGGTGGGTGGTGGTCGCATTTACCTTTTTGACATTTGTGGGCTGTGTGGTGAGCCAAGTTACAAGTTGCACAAGCATGGCTGCTTGGTTCACAGCTGGTGTGTTACAAAATGGCATTGCCTCGAGTCTAAATTAGATGCTAACTGGTTTTAGGTGCTTGTGAAACTCCCCGAGACGCTGTAGCCAAAGCAGCAAGCTTGTGGTACGCTCTTGTTGTAGACGTCTTGACAGATTTGCTAAGTATGCTTCTCTTATCTCTCTCGCCATCAGGCAAGTTCTAATCCTTACAGTCATGGCCATCCCAATCCGCCTCCTATGGAATCTTCAAATTTCCACCGCTCAGAAGTTGTCTCTCGGCCTCGTCTTTACTGTCGGCATAATTACCATGGTAGTCGCCATCGTTCGCGTCGTCTCCCTTGACTCTAACACTAGCGCCGGCGAAATTAGTACCACCTGGTTGATACTTTGGGCAGCAATTGAAGGGATGGTCGCTATTATAGTTGGCTGTCTGCCAGCTTTCGCAATCTTTGTCCGCGGCCGAGTAGAACTTCATCGTTCACGATATGCCAAATATAATAACTCCAAGTCAAACGCTTCATCGAATGTATATTCTACAGGGAACAAGTCGCGTGCGAGAACAGAGAGTGTGCTCTTGAATGAAATAGATTCAGCAGGTAGTCAGGATGGAGAGAGGAGGAAGAACTTGGTTGTGGCGGATGGGGTAATACTTGTTACACAGGGATGGGGTCACAAGTGGCACGATGGAGACTTGGGGGATAAGAAAAGGGAAAGGGAAAGGAGATTGGGGAGCTTAAGTAACTGAGGTGCTATCCATTGCGGCATTCTCTCAACCATGCCAAAACACCATCAATCATTTTCAGGTGGCAGATGGCAGATCAATGATCAATGATCATTGTAGGACATGACTTTTAGTCTTTTAATCCAAACACTTTTTGACTCCAAGATATTTGCGTCCGTACAAAAATGAGTGAGGTATTGGTTGTTCAACCCGGAACCACTCAAAAAGACCCTGTTCAGGCCAATTGCTCAACCTCATTTTCAATTATTATGCCTCACCCACTGCCTGAAGGATTTCACGCTCACAATTTCTACCATAACAGACTCGTAGTCTCACCCAGTCCGACTTGGGATTCTTTCCTCACCACGTAAGCATACCACAGCGCCGACCAAAAGGGAGCCCTACAGCGATGGTTTATACTTAGCATTGCTCTTAAACCACAACATCCCCTGAGGTCAACTTACACAAACAAGCTCGATCTCCACAACACACCCCAAAACCATAGGATATTCGTATAAGCAGGGAAAATGATGTCCGGACTTGAGAACAAGATGCTCAATAGAACAATCGTGATGTATGCGCTCTTAACTACTTGAAATCGGTGGTATTTTGAAGCAGCTAGGCGATCGGTTGCGTAGAGGTGTGCTTCGTAGCATATTGCGCCGAGGAGCAGGACATTTATGATTGAAACCGTCGAAAGGAAACTAGTAGAATGGTTCTTTTATTAGTTTACTAGCTGAGATGGGTATGGTAGCAAAAGAGGGGTACAACAAGTAGAGCCCGCGGCTTGTTCTTGCGTAGGCCGAAAAACTTAAAGCCATGAACGTCCAGAATTCGAATAGGACTGTTATCGTGAACTGTGAGATCCATAGCAGGATCAACAGAATCTTATTCCACTGCGGTCCCAACGCGATATCTCCGAGTGCGACGGGCATTCTGATTGTTTGTGTGAGCCTTTGATGATTTTTGGGGGAAGGAGAATATGGTTATTTGATCGCGGAGGGAGGGAGGAGTTGCGGGGTTGATATGTAGTAGTTACTGGAGGCTGTGGTGGCTGTGCCGCCTCATTTGACTCCAGGCAGTATATTTTGTACGGAAGTACTACAATGCTACATAGTGACTTTGATCGACCTTGGGCGCTTTTTCAAAGTCTTTTCGTTGGTGGGAGGAAGAATAACACTTAGAATTCATTTAATTGTATATTACTATGTACAATCCTACGTATGAAAGCAAAATACTACTATAGAGAATAGAGGCGTAGAAACTTTGAAAAGCTTATTAGGGACTTAATTCACAGGTAGCAGGAAAGTACAAGGGTTTATACCTCTACACCTCGGTGTGTTTATAGAAAGATTCATAGGGAGGGGGTGAAGCTCTTCCAAATATTAGCTTTGGTGTTTCTAGTCAATCCACTGCGACAATACAAAGCTCATACAGCCATATAGCAGTGCAGTCAACTCTTGTAACCTCGCTTACTTCATCAAGTATTGACCGATAGCTAAGTCCCTGATAGTTAAGCGAAGCTGATAATTAAGTACGAAAGTACAAATATTTCTGAAGCTTGGTGTAGCTAGTAACAGATCTTCTCTTCACGCACCCTGCAACAGCGCGGTGTTTCTTCTCGCCAAGCACCTCCTAAAGTACCATTTCAGCGGCGTCATCATCATAGTTGGGCTTCTCATAGTCATAATTTCAACCGTCTTCGTTCACTGCCTCCCTCCTTCTAATCTCAACGGCCGACTAGCTACAATATACTTTGCATTTTTTACCTTGGTCTATATACATTGCTCTTGGACTTAATACAGCCAACACAGCGGGGCATACAAAGAAAGTTATTGTCAACTCTTTAGTCTTCATCGCTTATTGCGTTTCAAATATTATTGAGCCGGTAAGTTCTTCCTTTTTAAGGTATAAAAAGCAAGGCTGTACTCCGTAGTTGATTTTACTGTTGAAGTTTTCCCTGTCGTTTCATAACTTTAGGGTTTGGGTTTGCTTCTTCTAGCACGTTGTAACGACCCCGCTAAGCTTAGCCTTAGCTGGGATTTCCCGGCGTTAAATTGATCTACAACTGTCTTGTGTTCTCCGAAAGTTTCAACCGCGTGTTGAAATGCTAAAGAGTTGAGATGTTAACTGAAGCTTGTTGAGACAAGCCGGGAACAGATCTGGAGTTGACACTGGAGCCTGAGCTATTGATAGTCTGACTGACGAATTAAACTTAGCAAATGGGAGCAGTATTTGATACAGAAGTGCAGATAGTGCATATTGAAGCGGAGGTGAAGCTCCTGACAATAATGGCGATGGCAATAGCTTTGCTGGTGATAATACTGTTCTAACAATAGTGGTACTGTTGGATATGGGAATTGTTGAGGCAGTTTTGCAGAAGCAAAGGGCGGCTCGCAGAGCGGCAGATTCACCTCTACGAAAAGACCAAGGATGGTATTTGTCTTGTTTGATGGCTGCAAACTTTATGTCGGCATAAGCGTCGCTTGGGATGCTCAATATGACGATCTGCTAGAATATTAGAAGCTTGTGAGCACAAGCGACGAGGAGATTTAACCGACAGTTCAGACCTGAGTTTTCGGCCGACACACGGCCGTGCCTCTTTATGATGGCCCCATGCCCATGCTTAGTTTAGCATAGTCTCGCGGAGCATTGCCGGCAAGATGGTAACGATTGCAAATCAATCTTCTTCCACTTCGGAGTCCGGATGTTGGAAGGGCCCAGGTTCCGAGTATTATTATCATTATTGTTGTTTTCCAGTTATGCTTGAGATGCTGGGGCCGGCTCTAACACACATCGGGACCACCACCACACATGTAACCTGTGCAGTCTGATGGATATCCGTCCAGTCATTCGGGGTGAAACAACTGGCAGCCGTCACCAGAAAGGCAATGGAACATGCGAATGCCAATATTAACACATGGGAATTTAGACTCTAAGAATGCGCTATGCTGCTCTCTGCGTGCAGCAGCACCAGTAGAGTACTGACTCAACTAGCTCCTTGAGGTGTCATAGCTGTTATTCATGGATTCTCACAGGCCAAAGAGTTAAGGAGGAACAATTGAGCCGAGTCGCGATGGACCAGCATGGGATGAGTCGAAATGACAGGCCTTTCCACTTTCTCGAGGTTTCCAGTGCGCCCACAACCCCTCCATACGATGACACGGGGGACATTATTCAGCAGAAAGCCAACGATGCTCCCGCTTCATGAGGACATGCAGCCTATCGAGGGCCCATGGCGCCGCTGCTGCTGCTGCTGCAACCATCTGCTGCACATCAACACCGGTGCATGGTATGGTAAGCAGCTGGTGGACTCCTTCGTACCAGGGGAGTCCGCCAGCCCCACAAGCTATCTCTTTGCCCCGTGTATGCTCCGTACAGTAGATACGGACGCATCTGACAGCCTGCGAGGACGAGCCACGAATTCAAACAATAAAGGTCCCAGAGCCCGGCTCTCCCCCCTTCGCCACATCCTTGTCTTCTCTCATTGTCTTTTTTCTTCTCCAATCCTTCTACTAATTCTAATCGCTTCGTTGCTTCTCCTCCCCTACCATCACGGGCATGCTGCCATCTATGCGACATTAGACATCTAATATTTGACCTCGCAAGAAACTTATTTTGGCGCAACGGGCCGCTGTTGACGGACCTTGTGCAACGAAAGTCAGAAACCTAGTCGCCACGATGGCCAAGGAAACTTTCGAGAACCCACCTCAAACTCTGGAGGGAGCACCCATCACTAGCAGTCATGAGAGAAGCTCAATCGACACCGTTGCCGACTCTGAGAAGCAGCGCGAGCATGCGCGCAATTCCAATCCCAATGGCTTCTCCCATCCAACCAGCGGCGGCGTGAATGTGAAGGATGCCGAGGCCGAGTTTGCGGAGTTGCAACGCGAACTGACCGGCATTTCGCAAACCTCCAGGCGCCTCTCGAAAACGAAAACAAATCAATCGAAACATAAGGATGTAGAGAAGATTGGGGATGGTTCAGTTTCCGAAGATGATGCTCAATTCGATCTCGAGAGCACACTTAGAGGCAACAAGGCGGCGGAAGTAGAGTCGGGAATCCATCCTAAACACATCGGTGTGCTGTGGGAGGGCCTGACGGTTTCGGGAACGGGAGGTGTGACCAACTTCGTCAAGACTTTCCCTGATGCCTTTATCAGCTTCTTTAATGTTTTCGAGACAGCCATGAACATTTTTGGTGTTGGAAAGAAGGGAAGGGAGATCAAGATCCTGCAGGATTTCCGTGGCTTAGTCGAGCCCGGAGAGATGGTACTAGTACTTGGAAGGCCTGGCTCGGGGTGTACGACGTTTTTGAAGGTTATTGCAAACCAAAGATTCGGTTATACATCTGTGGAAGGGGACGTTGAATATGGTCCTTTCGATGCGAAGACATTTGCCAAGCAATATCGAGGAGAAGCCGCGTACAACCAAGAGGACGATGTTCACCATCCCACTCTAACTGTTGGACAGACTTTAGGCTTCGCACTCGATACTAAGACCCCAGGAAAGAGGCCACTTGGGATGTCAAAGAATGACTTCAAGGAAAAGGTAGGCCAAGACCATCTTACTACTTGGCAACACCAAATCGCTCTAGAAGAAGTACGAAGTAATACTAATTCAAAGAGTATCTAGGTCATCACCACTCTTTTACGGATGTTCAACATTGAGCATACCCGGAACACTATCGTAGGCAATCCCTTTGTGCGAGGTGTATCTGGTGGTGAACGAAAGCGAGTCTCCATCGCAGAGATGATGATTACCAATGCGACTGTGTGTTCTTGGGACAACTCCACTCGAGGCTTGGATGCTTCGACAGCTCTAGACTACGCAAAATCTTTGCGAGTTATGACAAACATCTACAAGACAACCACATTTGTGTCTTTGTACCAGGCTAGTGAGAACATCTACAAGCAGTTTGACAAAGTCCTGGTTATCGATTCTGGAAGGGAGGTCTATTTCGGACCAGCTAACGAGGCTAGAAAATACTTCGAGGGTCTAGGCTTCAAGGAGAAGCCTCGTCAGACTACTCCTGATTTCTTGACTGGTTGCACCGATGATTTTGAGCGCGAGTATGCTGAGGGCAGATCTGCCGAAAATGCACCACATGATGCCGACACACTTGCGAAGGCCTTCGCCGAATCCAAATTTACCAAATCCTTAAACGAAAAAGTGGACACTTATCGGAAGACCTTGGCTGAGGAAAAACAGAAATATGCCGAATTCGAAGCAGCTGTGCATGACAGCAAACAGAAGGGAGCCTCAAAGAGATCGGTCTACTCTGTTCCTTACTATCTGCAGATCTGGGCTTTGATGCAGAGACAATTCTTGATTAAGTGGCAGGACAAGTTCTCACTCGTTGTCGCTTGGATAACATCTATCGTCGTTGCTATCGTTCTAGGAACAGTCTGGTTAGATCTCCCGACTACCTCAGCCGGTGCCTTCACCCGTGGGGGTCTTCTCTTCATCAGTCTACTCTTCAACGCATTTCAGGCTTTCTCGGAATTGGCATCTACCATGATTGGTCGTCCTATTGTCAACAAGCATAAAGCATACACCTTCCATCGTCCTTCGGCTCTCTGGATTGCCCAAATTATCGTGGATGTGGTCTTCTCGGCTAGTCAGATCTTAATATTTTCGATTATCGTTTACTTCATGTGTGGACTTGTGCGGGATGCTGGTGCCTTCTTCACATTCTACATTGTCATCGTCTGTGGATACTTGGCAATGACTTTATTTTTTAGAACGATTGGTTGCCTGTGCCCTGATTTCGACTACGCCATCAAATTCGCTGCGACAATCATCACATTTTTCGTCATCACCTCAGGTTACTTGATTCAATATCAATCTGAGAAGGTTTGGATTAGATGGATTTACTGGATCAATGCACTTGGTCTAGGATTTTCTGCGTTGATGGAGAATGAGTTCTCACGGCTTAATATGACATGCGAGGGCGCTTATTTGATTCCTTCAGGTCCAGGCTATGACAGCATTGATAACCAAGTCTGCACGCTCGCTGGTAGTACCCCTGGTACGGATCAAGTTAGTGGATCAGCCTACATAACACAAGGTTACGCCTACAAACCCTCCGAGCTGTGGAGAAACTTTGGAATCATTATCGCCCTCATCGTTGCTTTCCTTGTCACCAATGCTACACTCGGCGAGTGGCTTACCTTCGGAGCAGGAGGTAATACTGCGAAGGTTTTCCAGAAGCCCAACAAAGAAAGGAATGCTCTAAACGTCGAGCTTGCTAGAAAAAAAGATGTTCGCAGGTCAAAGAAGGAGGGCGAAGGCTCTGAGATCAACATCGCTTCTAAGGCAATTCTAACTTGGGAAGGCCTGAACTATGATGTTCCAACCCCGTCTGGAGAGCTGCGTCTGCTTAACAACATCTTTGGATATGTACGACCAGGAGAATTGACAGCACTCATGGGTGCTAGTGGAGCTGGAAAAACGACTCTCTTGGATGTCCTTGCCGCAAGAAAGAATATCGGAGTCATCAGTGGTGATATCCTAGTTGATGGGCTCAAGCCTGGTACATCTTTCCAGCGAGGAACTTCTTACGCGGAGCAGCTGGATGTACACGAGCCTACCACAACTGTAAGAGAAGCCCTGCGATTCTCCGCAGACCTTCGTCAACCCATCGAAGTACCCCAGTCCGAGAAATACGCATACGTTGAGGAAATTCTCAGTCTTTTGGAAATGGAAGACATGGCCGATGCTATTATTGGAGATCCAGAAGCCGGACTGGCTGTAGAGCAGCGAAAACGAGTCACTATTGGAGTCGAGCTTGCCGCCAAACCTGAACTTTTACTCTTCCTCGACGAGCCAACGTCTGGTCTAGATTCGCAATCTGCCTTCAACATCGTTCGTTTCCTCAAGAAGTTGGCCGCCGCTGGTCAAGCTATCCTCTGTACCATCCATCAGCCTAATGCCGCCTTGTTTGAGAATTTTGACCGGCTTCTTCTGCTTCAGCGAGGTGGGCGCTGTGTTTACTTTGGAGATATCGGGAAGGACGCCATTGTCCTACGAGACTACCTCGGTCGCCACGGCGCCGACTGCCCAGCCGACGCCAACGTTGCAGAGTACATGTTGGATGCGATAGGAGCTGGCCAGGCACCACGAGTTGGTGACCGAGACTGGGCTGATATCTTCGCGGACTCGCCCGAACTTGCCAACATCAAGGACCGCATTTCTCAAATGAAGTCCGAGCGTCTAGCAGACGTCGGAAGCAGCCCCAAGGTCGACGAGAGAGAATTTGCAACTCCTCTAATGCATCAACTGAAAATCGTTCAGAAGCGCACAAACCTTGCATTCTGGCGTTCTCCCAATTACGGCTTCACTCGTCTTTTCAACCATGTTATTGTCGCTATTATCACCGGTCTCGCTTATCTCAACCTCGATGATTCCCGCGCATCCTTACAATATCGCGTTTTCGTTATCTTCCAGGTCACTGTTCTCCCTGCTCTGATCCTAGCGCAAGTTGAGCCCAAATACGCCATCTCTCGAATGATCTTTTACCGCGAAGCTTCGAGCAAGATGTATGGCCAATTCGCCTTTGCCTCGTCGCTTGTGGTGGCCGAACTGCCATACAGCATTCTTTGTGCAGTCGGTTTCTTCTTGCCTCTCTACTACATGCCTGGATTTAGTTCAGTCTCAAGCCGTGCCGGTTATCAATTCTTCATGATCCTAGTCACTGAACTCTTCTCAGTTACACTGGGACAAATGATCGCTGCTCTAACACCAAGTCCTTTCATTTCCGCACTACTTAATCCGTTTATTGTCATAACTTTCAGTTTGTTCTGTGGTGTTACTATCCCCAAGCCCCAGATACCCAAGTTCTGGCGTGCGTGGTTGTATCAACTTGACCCCTTTACCCGACTCATCGGTGGAATGGTGGTCACAGAGCTCCACGGTCTCCCCGTCGTCTGCAATTCCATTGAGCTAAATCGCTTCAACGCCCCAGATGGCCAGACTTGCGGCGAATACATGAAAAACTTCTTCACGGCAGGTGGCCCTGGTTATCTGGTCAACAATGCCACTAGCGCGTGTGAATATTGCGCCTACAGCATCGGAGATCAGTTCTACGAGCCCTTGGGCTTCGAGTTTTCTAACCGCTGGAGAGACATCGGAATCTTCATTGCTTTTATCGGCAGTAACTTGATCATTCTTTTCCTTGGTTCCCGTTATCTCAATTTCAACCGTCGCTAAAATTCGTCCTCGATGCGCGAAACAAAAAGAGTTTCCAAAACTTGACAAATTCCATTCGTATTTGGTTGCTTTCATTTTCTTGTATTGGCATTTTGTTCCGAGGTGGTAATAGAATGGAAAGATGGAGTCGGGGTTCCTAGCGGTAGTCACATGTTTCAGAAGAAGCGAGCGTTTTATCATAGACTACAATGACTTGTATGTTTCTAATGTAGCGGAGTATTACGTAGATGTTTTAGAAGAAAAAGTTCTCTGAATTGATGTTATCTTTACGCACAGCTTCTGACTTAAGCAAAGCATCAACTTTGAATCATTGAGTTAGTTTGACTAACTCAAGCTATATCTACTTACCGCTCACACCACCGCCAACAGCACCAACCGCAGGAGCAGGATCGGGATTACTTAAAGGTCCGAAATGATTTGGCTGTTATAGCATTATCAGCAAATATTGATTACTAAAATCAAGTGATAAGCTCAAGTCAAATCAATAACTAGGACAATTAAATGACTCAATACTAGTTTGCACTACCTTCACCTTCACCTTAACTAAGAGAGGAGTAAATGGGCGTGACAAAAACGGCATAATTGGGGCTTACTAACAAACAAACAACCTCACTCTCGACTTAATTTACAGAAGCATCTCACATTTGTAATTCATCTGTATTACAATCAGCACCTTGAAAGTGAAGTTTTACAAATATTCATACGTAGTATAGACTCTGTTACATACCTAGACATGTAGACATAATCTAAAAGTAATATATGATAAATATTAGAAAGTAAACTTGCTTACTGTATTTTAAAAAATAAAAATATCTTAAAAAGCTTAAGGAGTGCTATTATAAGAGTACGTTATGTTCAAACGAGAGTTTGAAATCTGGGCGTAACTAAAAAGAGCTTAGCAATTAGGATTGTAGAGAAGAGGAAGGAAAGGTACCCTCGCGAACATAAACTCTGAATCTCGCTGGCGTCGCTTAGCTCTACGCTGGTCGTCCCCCTTTTTGTTTCAGAAAAAGAAGCGACACCCACCCTCACGAAATCGAGCGTATCTTCCTTGACTTCTGATTTGTAACACCCACCGTCGCTCTCTAAATTTCGCGACGTACAATTCTGCTTGCCACAGCTGCTTGCGCGACACTTCGTCCGACGCACCAACTTTGCGCGAAGGTCGGATTCGCTACACAGCGCGCTCCTTCCTCACAACCCAAAGGCTCACCTGCTCAACACACAACATTGCGTGCAGCAATAATCGCAGTGCTGGAAACTCGTTCAAGATACACCACGACTCGAGTCACCCTCGGCTTCAATACACCCTCGGCTCACGAGCGAAGCCTATTTCGCATCTCATTTTCCGCAAATGAAGCAATGGAAAAGGGTAGTGCAGCTAAACGCCTTTGCCTTCAACCATGCGTCATTGTTGCTAAAACGAAACTCCGTCGAGAATGTCAGAGTATCAGAATCAAAGCTCTTCCATTTCACTATTTTCTCCTTCATCTAACAGCTCGAGGAGTTATTCACAACACACTTAGTTTTATGTCATCTAAAGTATCTCAATACTTCATAGCATCTCTCTTCCAGCATTCTTGCGATGGAAGACAGTATACGCAACATTTTCTGAAACGAAACTTCGTCATACATAGCCAGACCTCGCGTGATCTTCGTTCTTGTATGTGATGCATTTCCTTTCACCACACCATCATGATCTCAGAACACTCCCAAAGTTCTTGTCTTCATCAAGCCTGACTTTGACATCCTTCATGATCTTCTTCTTGTTCTCGAAGCTGTCAACGGTACCAAACTGAACCTTAGTCGCATGATCGAGCCCATAAAAGAGCATAGCAAGTGCACTGCCCTTCCACAGCTCGGTGCCACTCCTTGAACTTCTCATCATTGCCAACATCAAAAACACTGCTGTGGCGAGGACGACGAAAAGAGGAAGACTTATCCATCCCCATCTGACCTTGACGAATGTCTCAATATTCGTGGCAGTGCCGTTAATTGGCTTCACGCCATTGAAGGACCGAAAAGCGACGGTCATCGCAGAAGCAAGGTCTCTCATAGCTTTCGGCAGGCCGTCTGCATATTGGTAGTAGTCCCAGTAGAAGGTCTGTACGACATCCGTATCGAAATAAGTCGTCCCGGAAGAAATACCGACAGTCAAGTTGACAACAACCAATGCAGCTTGTTGCATGCCCTCGAAGCTCGCGTTTCGCGATGCACTTCCATTAGCGAAAATTGTAGAAAACCAAGACTGAATCCCAAGCATTGCTGGTTCGCTTATGAAGACGGTATCGTTTTGGGCGGTTGTAAGGGCTACTGGTGTTGTCCCATCGCTATTCGTGATATCCACAACAGAGTTGTTGTGCATTGCTGACGTGATGTTTTCACTGATTTTTCCGTTTATAACAGCCGAGCTAAGCGTTTGGGCGCAGTAGTCCAGAGAGCACTGCAAAGCCCATGGATTATAGTTCTCGGGTGCACCATCCTGAGCTTCTGTGCCCATGAAGATAAGTTTGATGATGTCGGTATAAGGCATGTCACCAGCTAAGCTTGGAAGATAGCTGGTCATGCTGAACACCTCTTTGCTATCTCTCAACAAAGCTCCCTGGGGTACCTGCCATCCACAAAGTGATTGATCCGTAGTACCGTTACAATATCGCATCATGAAGGGTGTAAGACTCTCACACCTACTACAAACAGCTAAGGTATCGTACAGAGGGAAAGTACAATTGCCACTCTCGCAAATGAAGTTGGGGAACGCCTGACCCGATTCGGCAAAGAGACCTGCATACACTGCAGATTTCATAGGCAGGATGGGCACGAAGCCAGCTATGATAGTTAGTCTTGTACAAGGCCGCACACTAACCATTCTTACTTGCAGTGTTTCCAGGCAGGACCCCGGTATAATTGACAGCCATGGGAACCGTCGCCTCTCTCGATGAGACTGCACTTCTTGTAGGGTAGGTAGCAACTTGCTGAGAAAAGGGACCCAATATCAGTGCGACAATCGTGACGACAGCACCAAAAGATCCGACGACACTGATAAGGTTAGTATGTTGAACAAAGACCGATGGTTCATGAGAGAACAAGAATCAGGCATTCTCACCCTCCTCGGGCCTTTCCCAACAGCCTCGCAGCACCCCAAGACCCTCGGCTTGCCTCGTCAAATAGCTCCATGTCGCCAAGGGGAGCTGATCTTTCCTTGAACCAAACCCATTTCAATTGGCTAAATCCACTCGACAAAGGCACAGCGAGGGCAGTATTAGCAAGAGCTGCCAGAAGTGCAATGAGTGTATTAAGTGTGATACCGAGGGGCCAGTCTGGAAGCGAGGAATTGCTAAACACAGCGAGGACAGCAATGATAGCCACAACAGAGGAAGCCCCGACACATAAGCATGTGATCTCGCGAGCCCACGTTCCCTCGGCTTTGAAATTAGGTTTAGATATGAGTCGTACAAGGCTTGAATGGTCATCTTTCCTAACAGACGTTGCCGTGCTACTACTCCAATTTCGCGAGTGCGTGTTTGATGTAGTATCACTGATACTTTCGAAGCTCACTGACGCTACCGGTTTCCTGTAGCTTTGGGGGCGTATGCTGGTTTTAATTAGTACGAGGGGTCCATGTTAATGTTTGGAAGACTTACTCTGACAGGGGCACGTCATGAACTCGTAGATAATCACCTGCCGACATCTTTTGGTATTATCATTACTTGTAATGAGCCTTACTGCCCAGGTAGTAGAGGGGGCTGAGCTTTATCTCCGCTACACTTTTGACGGCTCTTATGGCAATACTCTGCCATCACAGAATGTGGTGGTTGCGGGTTTGATAAGACCTGTATGCATACTTTCCAAACTGGGAAGTTCGTCCGATGGACCCCATAATTGTGGTTACGAATTGCTATTATATCCTGACGAGAACCAATAATGAGAAAATCCAACATACAACCAAAGACAAATGTGCTGTCAGATAGGTGCAAGACTACATATTATTGGGACTTGGCGCTGAAGGTAGGCATCAGCCGCACAGCTTTTCTTGCCTCTTCAGAGCCCAGAGCTGCGGAGATCTGCATAAGCTTGTACTTTCGTACAAAATGCGAGTGTCGTCCTTAGAGGTCAATATGTGCCTAAAACCAAGTGCAGGAAAGTGGGGTTGTATAACAGCCTAAAGGCACACTTCAAGCCCATCACACCACTTGGTATGTATACTTCAGCTAACACGTCCAAAGATTATTAGGGTACTACTAAGCATAAGAATCTAATAAATGTTTATCATTCCACACATGTACTCTGCCAGAAATTCCTGCTTGCATTGAGCCTTCAGACACGAAAGGCTGAATCGAGCCCATTAATCAAGAATGGTTTCTCTTTTATATGTGAACTCTTGGGAACACTTCCACTTCGAACAGGCTTACAGCAGTGTAGAGGCAGCTTGTGTTCTTCAATCTAGTTTACAATGCGAAGTCGTGAATTACGAGCAGACTAGCTGGACTCAAGCTGCTTACTAGGACACAGCAGCAGTCGTGTCGTCACCTTACTGGT
The DNA here is from genome assembly GCA_026119845.1 of Pezicula carpinea. NCBI lineage: Eukaryota > Fungi > Ascomycota > Leotiomycetes > Helotiales > Dermateaceae > Pezicula > Pezicula carpinea. Next base: position 426,263 of record JALRMK010000019.1, on the reverse strand, counting down.
TGTCCTACCCCCCTCTAACCTTATCGAGGTTTTACACGCTGCAGACCACCTTATCTCCAGCACAGTTTTTGTTTATGTTCTCTGGAGTGCTTCAGCCGCTTATTAGAGAGGTGATCCTTCCAAGATGCGTTGCTAAAGTAAGGTTCGGATTACTATTTTAACACCAATCAAGAGCAAGAGTAGGAAATCGAACTCCTATACCCCTCCCTCAAGTCATGTGTGGTATTTGAGGCCGAAATATCATAGATGTACAACGGTACGACTATTAAAGTATAAGTCTTAAGAGATACGAATGATAGACTAAACGGCGCTCGCCTAAGCTGACGGCACTATGTCCGAATACAATCGAAAGAGGAAAGACTGTTGCCTTACAAGTCTCTACCTTGTAATGTTATAAGGTCTTAGCTTCCGAGCGGCATCGGTGTGGGAGAAATCAAGCCGATGTCTTATTTGAAAGTGAATTCAGACTTGCGTAAATTTATTTCAACGCGACGGTCGCCAGTTGCTAAAAGTGGGGATTTGAAATTTATGCTTGTTATTCCCGTCATTCAAACAGCTAATTTGAACTCAGTTACATATAAACTAAGGGTGGCTGGGCATCCCGTCCGCTCTGCCATGCATAGATTTCAGATCAGTAGATTAATATTTAGACGAGGGTGTACCAGTGAATACCTTCTGTTGTATGTTTTTACACTTTGCCAATTCTATTTCTGCGCTACTCAGAAGACTTGCCCAGATTCTTTTCAACCTTCGCTCTAAGCGCACAACAGCTTACTCTGCTTTATACTCTTCGAACAGGTCTCTCAGTACAAAGAAGCTAGCCTTGTAATATCTCTCCTGTGTAGTAAGGTTGACATACTACCAAAACCATCAGCCAAACTTTCTCAGAAACAGAATAAACGCTTACCTGTAAGCCAAACTTGACAGTAAATCCAGCAGTCCACTCTAAATTATCCGCAATTGACCATGCCAATGCACCAACAATATTGACACCATCCGCAACCGCCAGTAAGATAGCCTGCACATAATCATGATAATAAGCCGTTCTTTGAGGGTCCGTTAGTATATCGGCTCGGTTCTGCTTATAATACTCATACGGCTCGGTGAGTCCGAATTCCGAGATGGCAATACCACCAGCTGGTTTCCACGTATCTTGAATGTAGCGTAGAAGCGCAGGAACCCACTCGGTTGCTTTGTGTAGCCAAGCAGAATTAGGGTCAGCGGCTGGGCCGATCAGCCATCCTCCCTCGGATGCGGGTAGTGTGACGGAGGTATTGTAGCAGAGTGGGTAGAGGGCGTTGCTGGAGTTGGCTAGACAGGCTTCGATGCCTACGTCTGGTGCCATGTAGTACTTGGAAGTGTAGGCGTCGTGGCAGAAAATATCGCTTGAGCCCTTGATCATAGCCGATTCCTCTGCAGTGAAGTTGGGCAGGAAATTCGACACAAAGCTCTTGAGACGTGCCGGATAATCGCCAGTCAGGAACAAAACGTCGGCGAACCAGCCTTCTTGAAAAGCCCAGCCACGCTCGGCGGCCTCGATATCTTCTGTGGAATTGGTCAGAGGGAGTTTGTAGCCTCCATTGAACTTGATACTGATTGGCGCCGTAATATTCAAGGACCGAGCGAGCTGATAGGCTTTACCATTTGCTAGGAGCATGTGTCGCCCACACCAATACCGCTGCTGAACATCTGGAATGGTGGTCTTGACTGGAAAGTAATTGTCCGGAACTGGATATTCTCCACAGAAGGAGAGCGGTTCATTGAATGTGAACCATGCTGGAACTTTGGTGCCCCAGCGTTCGAAGAGCACCTTTGCATAAGCCAGGAAGTCGTCCACTATTTGGTCGTCTACCCACCCACCATATTTCAGTTGGAGATATAATGGCAGATCCCAGTGATATAGTGTTACATAAGGCTTGACGCCGTACTCGATACATGTGTTTATTACGTCGTCGTAGTGTGCTAGTCCAGCCTCATTAATTTGTCCAGTGCCGAAGGGAAAGATGCGAGACCATGAGATGGAGAAAGAGTAGACCGGGACTCCCATTGCTGAGTACGAGGTAGAGTTAGTATAGTCTCTTTTGAAGGTAGAATAGTTCTGTTAGAATGGAATGCTTTTCCTGGTGGCAAACGAACCAGCAATGCGTTGTATTTCTATAAGGAATGTTAGCATGTTACAGCAGCGGTATTGGTAACACAAACTTATGAAATAGCCTCTGTGGCATAATCAAACTAGATGCACATATGCCGTGTCTTCTTCAAATCCCCTGAAGATTATTAAGAGCTAGTTTCATACTCGTCACACACTTAGTTTTAGTTACTCAAACTAAATAACTGACAGAGCATCATATTCTAATGGGCAATTTCCACTCGTAGGCCACTTAGCTTAAAGTACAAAAAGAAACCAACTTGATAAACAATCCTGATATCATAAGATATAGGACCCAGCCCTTCAAGCATGAGTTACAGAACAACTCTAAATCAACAAGTCCAATCTAACCTCCGCAAAAAGGGTTACACAAAACATACCTCGCTTATAACTATAATACTCATTAATAGCCACGTCCCCCGTCTGATTATCAGCAACACTCATAGCACGATGCGTAAACGCATCCCACAAACCAGGACCTCTCCCCTCAGCCTTAACAGCGCCCTCAACCTGATAAGCAGCGCTACTAACACCCCACCAAAAGCCGCTCGGCAACGACCAACTCTGATTCCGTGCCGCCGCAGCAGTCTCATGGCCCTGGAGGTGTGAAGCGTAGTAGAGGGGTGGCGGTGGGATGAGTTCTGACGAGGGGATTGGTGTGGGGATTATGGTTGTGGTAACGGAATAGGTTTCGACGGGGCCGATGTAGAGGTTCCAGAGATCTGGGGTTGAGGTACGTTTGTTAGTTTAGATGAGGAAGGTGGAATGGATGAATAGATGGTTGGAATAAGATGTGAGTGGTGGACCTTGCTTTCGTACCTTCTACTGTTAGCTCCAAGGTCGTAATAGCAGCAGCGGAGCTCGAAGCAGTGCTAGTTGCGTTGGAGATGACAGCAGCGTTGGCGAGTGGACATAGTGCAGCCATTGAGAGTGCACAAAGTGCAACACCACGAAGATACATTTTGAGACAAGTAACGAGCACTGATGTATCGTGAAGAACTCTAGCAAGGGACTCTCTTTAAGTATTAAGTCCCCAAATCTCCAAGGCGTGTTACCCCTCATCCTTCACCAACATCGAACTTTCTAAAATACCCTTGCCATGGCGCGACGAGATGGCTTTCTCCACCATGTTCACACTCTATACAAAAAGTCTAGTATGATGAATGAAATGAGAGGGGCAGGAAACACAACACGCGGGGGAAGCACGTGCGGGGTGAAGAAAAGTATATGTAATGTTGCAATTAGCCAACTCGGTACTCGGGACATTTAACCTGGCGTACCGAGCAGTATTCTTGGTACGAAGGAGATCTACTTTTGGCGACGGTTGACCGAGAGGCTTTGATAGACTTTCAAGCTTCAGAACAGCTATATTTAGTCCCAAGAACAATACTCAACAGCACTTTCATTTCAGCACAAGGAGTCGGTAAGCGTCCGGCATGACTTCATTCCTAGCATCACACATCTATCATTTTACTCTTCACAATGCCACATGAATATTCTCCATCCGTTCCCATCATGCAAATGACCCATTATCCCCCCATCAATGCCCCACAGCTGAGCCAGCTTCAGCAAAAGATGTAGCAGAAGGCCACCTTCTGCATACACAAAGAAACCCTAGACTCCTATGTAGGCAAACAAAGTAGGCAGGAAAAAAGTATCGCACAAACATTATGTTCTCGTGCTTCATCTTATAGAAGCCCTATCTTTTTGCTGCTGCCGTTGCCTTGAAAAGCCGGAAATAACTGAACAGCGCTCGTAAACCGCAATGAAAAAAATGCCCTATGCCAACAGACAAATGTCGATCCGAAACAAGACTCCCGTTTTATGTAAAAGAGTCCACAACAATAAAAAGAGTCGCTCAATGCAGGCGAAATAAAACCCGTCGCTATGCAAATGAAAGAGAATATACGAGACCACAAGGGTCTACACGCATGTACAAGAAGGTATATTCGTGTTGTTTCAGGATCGGGACGTGTTCATACAACGGTCATCATGTGCATCCTCTGTCCCAAATTCCTGGAGGGAGAAGAATCCATCGAGCCACCCATAATCGAATTGTTACTCTGGCTTCGAGGAAGGTGCTTGGGTGGGCTTGCCATCGGATCAGTAAAAACTCGAGTAAATGCTGGACTTGATTCGCGGCGAGGGCTAACTTCTGGAGTCTTCGGACTTCCATCAGCTTTGCGAATTAACTCGCCTAGAGCACGACTTAAAACACTTGCTCGATGGACCAGATCTCGGAGGCTTGTCGTATCGAATGGCATCTTATTTGAGGATTGATTGGTGAGTTCCGAGAGAAGAGGGTCAGATGTTGATCGGTGTTGATGCATCGTCTCCATTACGGAGCGAGCAACCTCCGTTGAATTCTTTGCTCTATGATAAGGAGAAGTTGATCGGGATATTAGCTTCGGCCTCAGGTTCTCTACGGGTTGCGAGTGGTTCACGAGTGCTCCAGTTCCAAATATGTCGTCTTCTGGAGAGAATACCGATTTCCGTCGGATTTGGTGGCCATCATACAAGAGTCCTGTGGGACGCCCTTGACCATTCATGACTTCGAAGGGAATATCCACTTTCGACACTTCAGCACCATCTAGCCCATGTTCCAAGTACTTCTCGTCTATCATTTCGTGATCGAAATCCGTGGACGAGGGCGAGTGGGACGGGGAAAGAGTAGTATCTTCCTCATCAGGAACTGCGAGTGCGATTATACCCTCCGCCTCTTTCCATAACGATGCCGATGGCCCATGAAGCAGATTCTTCTCGCGTCCTTGACTCCGCAGCCTCTTCAAATCCTCCACAAGCAAACAAACTTCTCTGATCTGCCCAACGTGGCCGACAACGTTTGCCTGACTTGCCTGAATTGCTTGTGGGACTAGCATGCCACTATTCTCCATCTTTGAATCTCCATCCTCGGCGTCATCTGCTTCGCCATTGTCGAAATCAAAATCCCCGTCCCAGTCTTCGCTAACTCCCTTGCCACCCAAGCCCCAGGTACCAAACTTCTGTGCCAGTTTATGCTCACGTTGACCTGCCACGTCAGGGACGACAGGGACACTCTGGCTTCTTATATGCAGCGCACTGGGACCTCTGCGACCTAGAGCACGCCCACCTCGACCATCCAAAATGTTCTTGACATGCGCTGTTTTTGGCCTTGGCGAGTTACCCATGAAGTCCATTCTCTCAATTGACGCCGGCTCTGACCAGTCAAAAACATTGCTCCTCGGGCGCTCACACGAAGGAGCGGAATTCCCATTCGTAGTACTGGCATGAGTTACATCTGCAAGCGCTGCACGGACACTTGGATCTACCCGTCGCGAATTCACAGAGCTGGATGCATGCGATGGAGGAGAGAGCGGGCTGCCAAAGTCGGCATTTTCCTCGTCTTTGTTCCAATCTTCTTCTTCCTCCGGACCATCGTCCAAAGCGAGACCGTTGAAGTCTTTGTTTGCAAGCAGAAAATTTGGCGGGGATGACGGTAAGGGATCCTCGGCATCTACAGGTTTACGAACTGGTGTGCGAAGACCATCTTCGTGTGAAGATCGAGACCGGCTTCCCTTGACGGGAGTCGACATCCCTTCATCCTCTTCTACGATTTTATTTCCTTCTCGAAATGTACCATTGCCTATCATTTCGTGCACCGAAAGCCTCTTCTTGGAATGTCCACTGATACTCGGCGGAGATTCATCGAACATGGCGTCTAGCGGGGCGTTATGGGATCGCATGCTACCTGTGGTGGTTGTCCTCAAGGAATCATAAACTGTCTCACTTTGGAAATCCATATCATCTTCATCACCTGAAGTAAATCCTTTACCATCATTGTCAGACCCAATTAGAGTTGAGGCTCGGTCTGTAATTTCTGAATTACGGGCCGACTGGGCATTTAGTGAGGCGAAATATGTTGCCGAAGATGGGGACATGCGACCCGAGGAGAAAGATGTTGCTGCAGTATTGGTAGGCAGAACTGGAGAGCGCGGGGCGGATGATGAAGAGGACGACAGGCCAAGACGAGCAAGATCCACATTGAAGCTGGATAGCCTGGAAAGAGGTGGTAAAGGCGATGAGGTATTACGACTCCGTGATAGGAAACTTGTTGGGGAGAAGGGGTCATTTGTATCAGGAATGGCAGGTGAATCTGGCTGCTGCAGAAAGACGGCTGGGTCCATGATAGGTCGATGCTTGTTGTTATTAGCTGTGTCGTGTATCGAAAGCGTGTTTCGTCCTGCTAGGGCCGAAACGGGAGCCGAAAAGTGGCGTTTCCCGCTAATTTGACTCTCTGTGCTCTGTTTCTTCCCTCGTAGACTACTAGATCTTGCTATCCATGAACCAGGTGACCCAAAGTGCATCGACAAAGATCTTCGTGGGCGCTTGTGAGAGTCATCGGCCTCGATCGATGGTATCACGGGCTCGTCTGCATGAACATCCGTGTCATCTTCCAACTCCTCTTCAAACGGAAGGCTATCTTCCTCATAATATTGTATAGGAGTGGAATCCGAACGTGTGATCATTGCCGGCTTCACGAGTATCGGCCTGGCGGTGTCATCTGGCATCACTCTTCTTGAGGTTGATTGAAAGAAATGCATGCCCCCATCGCTCGGCCGCCCTGAGAGTATCTTCTCTTTGGTGAGTTTCGTAGGGCGAGAGTCGAAAAAAGGCCGCCATATACCGCTAACACCCAGCACAGCCTGTTTTGTTTTGGTCAACGGAGCATCTGGGGTAACCTGACCGGGAGGTGTTGGTTGAAGATCTTGATCCTTGGTGTTGGCTAGACTGTCTCGTCTCATTTGTTCTTGTTGTAACGTAAAACACCGTTGGTGACTGGTAGCCGGCCGTCGCAATGTGGGTAATTGTGAGGTTGTACCGCTTCTCATTCTTGAGCCACCACTTGTCTTTCCAGACGGAGTCCTCTTCACAAGTTTATTAGGCGGTAGTAATTGCGCCGGACTGCTTCCTGGGTTCGACAGTATAGGAGCCCCTGAGCCATTGGAAAAGGAGGGAGAGTCTGGTCCAAGGCTCGACCTTGGACTATTGCTCTGAGATATGGGAATATTCGACAGCCGCCTTATCCAGGACCCTCTGGAAGAAACCGACTCTCTCGCATCATCCCCGACATGTTCTAGCGTCGGCGAGAGTTCACCATGCCGCGCACTCGTATGCCGTCTTCGCCCAGCACCAGCCCTAGTATTGTCGGTATTTATGTTCGAGGGGAGAGGAAGATTGACGGGGCCGCCAGCCGGAGACGAGCCATTTGTTGATGGCAGGCTTCGGTCGGGTGTGATGACAGTCGCGGATGTCGCAGGGCGACCATACGGAGATGCTGAACTCCGTAGGTGATTTTTCTCGAGGTCGCCCACTTTCCTCTTCTTTGAAGAAGATCGTCGTAGTGGCGTTGATCGTTCAGGTTTCCCCAGTGCTAGTCCCGCAGCAGCAATGCCCACCGTGCTCGACGCAACGAGCTGGAAAGTAGTTAGCATACGCGTTTCTCAGATGCTGCAATGCTGGCAACAGCAAATTGGGAACAGCGAGCGTGCGAATCTGTTTGCCTGCTTGCAGAGCTGCCAAAGGATTGACCATGGGTGTATGCATAACCCTTAATCTTAAGTGGGAAAACACTCACGCTGGGAACCGTCTTCATTGCGAATAACCTCCCCTCACGCGCCGACCGACTCGAAGGGAAAACACTGAGGAAAGGTCTGTCGTCGTCGGAAACCTCATGAGCATCGTTGAAGGAGATCCATGTCCAGTGGTGCTCGTAATTCGTTGGAGATGGTCCGCCGAGAGGAATGGAAGAGGCGGCCGGTGACCAGGGTAAACAAAAGCTCCTCCTATTTCGTGTTTTGCAGTCGCAGACGCCGTCGAGCTTTGGAATTGAAGGTGGGGAGGAAGGTTAAAAGAATGTGAGAGGGCTCGGGTGACAACGTGCTAATGCCAGACGGCAGAATTGGGAGTAGTAGTAGAATTGAAGACGGGAAGGCAGGTCAGAGTTGGAGATTTGGGGTGGAGTGGAGAGTAGCTTACAGTAGGCGGCGTAACTTCTCGACTCTCTCTCGCCTACACTTTGGAGAGCGTCCCCGAAGGGGCTTAGCGACACCAACCTTGCGACCTGGGCGAACCTGATCAGGATGCAACTCTTGTTGACGCGCTTGGGGACGACGGAGGACCTTGGGTTCCTTGTCTGCGAGCGGAGGCCGGTCTGGGGCTAGCAAAGCTAGGAAAGATGGGGTTGATTGCACCTTTGTTCATCGCTTTGCGCTTATACATAATACACATTGCATAGGCTCTTAGTCGCTCACTACTCTTTACTTTGGGTGCTATAGTTACCTCGTATCTGCTCATGACGACCAACCGTCGACACGTCCCAGCTCCGCAAAGGTTCAAGCTACGAAACACTAAACGCTGCCATTGCTCTCGACCTCGTCTTTTCAACCCTCACTCGCGTCACAGCATTATTGATGATTGCGCACACGATGGCAGCTCGTAGGCGACCGCGCTCTTTGCTTTGGACGACAGGCCCCCAGGTCGCCGATGCGGCTGTCCTCTGAAACATCTCCTCGTTGAATCCTCCGCTGAAGATCAAGTCAACAAAGGCATGCAACGCAACAGGGAGAGCTGATTCCAGGGGTCGCGCATGCTGACGACCGTCTTCCTCGCCAATTAGAATTCCTGGGCAAAGTATCAGAAGGCGATCAGTGAACTGTTGTTGATTGACGTAAAATCAACGTCGCTTGCAAGCGGTGCCACACTGCCGTCCTTTTCCTCCGTCTGGCCTCTGCTTGATGGTCAATGGTTATACGGTACTTGCATTTCGATAGCCAGCAGTTGTAAGGTAAACCACCGCAGGGACTGCTCGGCATCCTGGCCTCGCGTGTATCCGAAGCCAAGCTATGCCGATGAATCTTTGGACGCTTGTTATTGTTGTTTCGCGATAAGTGTATGGAAGCGTGATTGATCGTACAGAAGCTGCAGCCCACAACGTGAAAATGCTTGCTTGTTGATGCGGTTTCAGTTGAAATTCCCTTCTTCCCGGGCCACAGCTTTGTTTTATCCATTCAAGTCCACAAGTCACAGGAGCCCGCGGTGTACAATGCTATGCAAGATCTCTGCGCAGGGCTTTTCACCGCAGGTAGCTTTAAGTCATCGACGGTAAATCTTGGACCGCTTTCTCGTGTGTTGCACAGTAGCACCGTGTACAGCCCCATTACGGAATCACCAAAGGCGTGCAGCAAAACCGTCCGACTTGGTGCATCGCATGCAGTAGTCCAAAGTCACACTAATAAGGTACGCATCTGCATATGTACATACATGTAGACATCATTATTGCAGCCAATGTGCAGTATGGCATTGTTCTCTAGCCACCAAGCACGTAACCGATCCAATATCTTTCAAGGCCTGACAGATAGATAGCCTTTCCAGGCACTTCAGATTCCGCACCAGCAAAGACCAGGGCAGGGCTTGGACCAAGACCCCTCTTTTTCGACTCTCGCGATGTCTGAACTCTGAATCACCAGCAATACCAGTAGACTGTACAGTACTGTGCTCCGTACCAGGACTCCGCAAGAAGCTTGCCGGAATGCCGGGATATACATCTCTGAGGTCTCGCGGGCGTGTCAGGGTTGATGTGTCCAGGTCGCGTCCTTCAACCACCCATTGGGCCCTGGGATGAATTGGCCTGCGAAGAATGGGATCGTAGAAAGGACGCTAGGTAGAGAGCAGAGCAAATGTGCCGTTCTGGCCGTCGTCTCCAGAACCAACAAGACCGACAACACGACAACAACAACAACAACAACAACCAACCACCAAGACGGCCAGGCACAAGTAGAGCAAAGTTTCGCTGATCAGCAGCGTAGGTACGGTACGACGAGTAAGCGTGTGGCCTGAGCAGGCACAAGCGAATTCAAGACTTCCAGTTCCCCCATACACGGGCGAGTCGCGTGTCGACCGACCCAACCAGGCGCCCGCACGCCGTCCTGCTCAGAAACGCGTCCCTTGTTTCCCTGTCCTGGCCTGCATAGGTTCGCCAAATCGAGTGTGCAAGACGCCAGCCATCCTTTTCAGCTATGATGCCTTCGATCTTAGAATGACCACTTCCAAATCTTCGCCCAAAGGTTGCCTCACCGCCCCTGATAACCTCGAATCGAATCTCGAATCTCGAATCTGGAATCGCGAGATCCGACAATCCGAACAGGACCGGTCGCGTTCGCTCAGGCCACAGGACACAAGCGCTTTGACAACACCAAAGAGAGAGAAATCTCCGTGCGATGCCTTAATCTCTTCCCATCCACGATTGCACCAGCTCCGTTGTCAACGCCTGCTAGTGCGAGAAGCGACACTATTCTCTGAAAGGCAAAGGCCTTAGACTTCACGATGACGCCGCCAACGATGTGACGTAGTTTCTAGCTATAAAAAAAAAAGATGCGAGAGACATTTCCAAACGATCTGGTTGAGCCATTGATCGTCCTTTGGATCTTTTCCAAATCTGTAATCGAGATGAGCCAGACCGACGGGCCTGATGTGAAATGACAGCTCACGTCGTTGTGCTACTGCAGCCATTGCTTAGATCACGACGTCCACAAAACAAAACAATAACGCAGAGCAACTCGGCTTTTGCTTCTGAAAAGAGGGGGGCAGGCGCTGCCACTGCCAGCGGGATTTCCCAACAATCAGGTTTTCTGTACGGGCAGGTCCCTGCAAAGCGTCCAGGGCCTGCCTTGTACGATCCTCTCCCGGGTCATGGATGCGATTTACCTTGCAGGTGTGCGCCTTAGCAGCGTCTATAATCCGATCAGAAAAAGCACAGATCTTGGTGGGCGGGGGGTCTGTATGGCTCATGGAAACGCGTGGGTTATTTTGGAACCTGTGGAGGGCACAAATCACAACGGAGCAATGCAAACACACGCGATGACTACTACACGAAAAGGGTTTGCAGACTTGGCGAGCCGACGGTCGAGATTAATAATATACCTACCTACCTTACCTTACCTCCCTAGCACGCACGCACGCACGCCAAAATGGTGTCATCGAAGGGACGCGACACGAGTGAGGAGGGGAGATATCAGGAAATGACAGGCTGCATAGGAAGTTCTGGAGCCACAAACCTACACCAAAAAGGACGGAGTTTTTCATGCCATGCTGGCCTCCGACTCATGGGAGCTCGTGGCTTTCGGAGCCTCAATCGTTTCCCCCTTGCTTGCGTGCCGGTGTGCTCTGCTCGGCAATCAATAATGTTGACAATTGAAGATTATTGTCTGTTTGTTTGTTTGTTTGTTTGTTTCTTTGTTTTTATTGACTCGGACAGCAGCCAGCAGACCCAGTGTGACCCTGCCCAATGAGAAGGGCACAATGTGAGCAGTCAAGGATTCAAGGATGGTGTTCCCCCGGCGCAAGGGGCCAGTCGTCGCCAGAGATGCACGTCCTGCTCAATTTAGAACTTTTGACGCGAGAACCATCGGAGACCGAAATTAAAATCGCTGCAGTTGAGCCTTACGACCCGGATCGCAATCTAAACGGAACCAAGGTTAACCAAGAGCTCGAGCCCTCCAGTTCTGCCACATAAAGTTATGAAGGCCCCCGTGGCTGGTCTCACCGTCGGTCGGTCGGCACTTGGATTACGAGGTAAATACGAAGTAATGTATATCCAGTCATGTGACACGCTCACTATTTAACGGGGCCCCTATTGTTTTCCTCGCTTAACCATCGCGGGCCAGTCGGGCATTTAACCCTCTGCAGGTGCACAAGCATCTGCCCGTCAGAAGTCGCCTTACGAAGTGGTCGAGTCAAAGAGCTCGCATCTTTGAGATTGACAGATGCGAGTTCTTCGACGTGAGTTAAATCGATGGTCGGTTCGTCATTGCAGAAGCGAGAAAGGTTAATAACCCCAACGTTAAAGATTACTGTACTACTCCAAGGTGATTCCTAGCAACAATGTGCCACTCTGTCTCCGTGTCTCCCATTCCTTCTTCTCAGACCACCCCTGTCTTAGGAGCTCTTCCATAAGTAGTGGCAAACCGCTCTTTCATGTGTTTCTCCACAGTGAGCACATCCCCATCCGCCTCGGAGCCGTCCAATGGCCACAGTTTGCAGGCAATATTGCCGTCGAAGAAGAAAGGTATGCTGTACCTGTCCTTTGTACTCTTGTTGATTACCCGGTGGAGGCTACTTTTGTACTATTTAAGTTCTCGCCGTTAGCGTCTTCATACTCGAATACTGGTAGAGCAAAAGGCGTTTTATAGACATGGTCTTGGAACACAGAAACGTCTTTAGAAAAGCAATTTATCCTCCGAGCGCACATACCTGTCCACTAGTCCATCTGCTCAACATGTCACCGACGTTCACAACATACGCATCCGGATTAGGCTGGATATCAACCTGAGAGTTGAGACGTCGGAGTCAGTCTACCTATTCGGAGAAAAGGGACCAGGAGTACTCCAAACATGGTTCAGGACTCAAACAACAATAAGCAACGAGACCTCGGAAAAGGAAATCCCCCTCGCTACCGGATATCTTTTACATACCCATCTCTCGCCCTCGCCATCCCAGACCTGCAACCCAGGATTATGGTCCTGCAACAACAACGTGATAGCTCCAAAATCAGTGTGAGCACCAGCGCCAAGCTGCAACTCCGACGTCGACGTCTGAGGCGGATAATGAAGAAGTCGAATCGACGCTATGGCATCGTTGGATACGAATTCCTTGAAGACGTCAGGCCCGTATGGCAAGCCGGCCGCGAGTACATCCAGGACTTTGAGCGAGAGCTCAAACATCAGTTTCCAGTATGCTTGCATCGGTTCTTTGAATACGCTCTCGGATACCATAGATGATGGCGGCCATAAATTTGGGCCCATGAGAAAGGCATGTGCCTGGACTCGAGGATCTTCAGCTGGGATTTCTTGGCCAACATAGAAGCCCTAGTTTGCAAGCTTTCTGTAAGCAAGAAGCACAAATACGAGCAAACGGCATTTGTTTCAGGGGAACTACCTACCTCTTTCATATCCGGCAAAGTACCCTCTTGCAAGGCTTGGTTGCCAAGAACTTCGTAGCCCCGATTGCTGGTGCCAATGGAGTGGCTCTTGTCGAGTTTCTTCTTCTCCTCATATGGTAGCGAGAAGAAGGCTGCTGAACCTCCGAACACATCCTCTTGAAGCTGACGAGGGATACCGTGGCCGACAAGCTGGAAGAAACCAGTGGTTACGCATGCTGTTCGGACCTGCTCGACGAGTTCAACAGCTGCAGCCGACGTGGGATCCTTGAGATAGGGAGAGATATCAACAGTGGGTATGTTGAAATCTCCTACGGGACTGACTGCGGTCGGCATCTTGTGGATTACTGGTGCGTTCATACGTCCAAGACATGAAAGAGAAGAGTTTCTAGCTTCACTACCTCTTATATCATCATCATATTGAGGTAGCTCTTGAACCCCACCGAATCTTAACATCGAATCTTACATCTTGGTAAGCTGTTGCGGAACACGGCGGATGCCTCACATCAAGAGTGGGATGTAGTTGAGGGCTATCGCTTGCCTTTTCTGTTGACACAAATGTGTACTGCATTTTTGGTCATAAGAATACAACTTCTCCTTTGTTCATGTAACATGAATGGTACGCCATCAAGCGCCTTTTAATCTCAAGTACTCCCTCTCCCAAACCCATTTTAATATCCAGGTCCTTTTGCGCCCTCGCAAAATTGTACCCAGCCATTGACCAATAACACTGTAAGGACCCCTTCGTTGCTACAACACTTATATTGGCATACTGCCATTACCTAGGAGATCTCATACCTATGGCTTCCTCAGCCATATCCCTTAGTTCGCCCGGTGGCGACTTATCATGATCAAATCCATGGTAACCAGTTTGGTTTGATGCCCTCACCACATCGCCAAAGGTTGACCACCCTCATTCAACCGGTTCTGCCTTAGTCCTGTGCAGTCTCGCTTCTCGTTCATAGGAGCCGTGGATCTTACGCAATTGCAACTCCTGTTGAAGTGCACGTTGCTGAATTGCTTCGTGTTCCTCAAACGAAGTTGGAGCCTGTGCCAGCTGGTTGAAGAGGGAAAGGGAAATGAGAACTTGGGAATGAATATCCGGTAGTGCGTGTACTGCCGGATTCTCTGCCATACCTGCCAACGTCCTTTGTATTCTCGACTCTTGTATTATGAGAGGCCCATCAGTGGTGTGCAAAAGCTTACTGTATAAGGGTATCAATCCGACGAGAGAAGTAATAATCCCTCTTTGACGTACGCCGTCCGATTCTCTTATTGGTCGGTCTCTGTCCAGAGCCCATTTTTTTAAAGTCCGGGACAACGATAATATCTCATTCTGCGATATTTGGTTAGAAATAGTGCTTAATTACATATTCTCAAGGTTCAGCCACCTTGATTTGAGACTGGGAGTCCGCCGTGGTTCCTACGATCTTATCACCTTCAACCGTCACCTCTCGATCCCTGAACTGCCGCATCAGTTCCAGAAACTGACTTTTCTGAAATTTGTCAGTCTGATTATTACTGACGCTGTCCAGCAACTGCGCAGCCGTCCTTGCAAGTGCATCGGGATCGTTCTGCTCCTGTAACCCCTGGGCCTCGCGTGCCGGGTCATGAATAAGGTCCGCGCCTAAGCGATCATGCAACACTGTTTCCGATTCCATCAAACGCTCAGCCGATTCATTTATCATGATATCTTGCCCAAGCTCTATATCCTGTCGCTGTCTAAAGTCTTGCGTAGTGTCTATTTCCGTCCTCGATGCCTCCTCAAATGCACGAGCAAATGCCTCTTCATCGAATGATTCGGTTTGATGTTGATGTAACATTGACGACTGTTCCGAATGGGTGTTTGCAAATGATCCCGCAAACATAGGGCCCGTATTCATTGCAGACATTGGCGAAAAACGATAAGTCGAAGCGCTTTGCCCGTGAAATTGTGGCATGGCCTGTTCCGGCATCGGGGCCTGCTGCCTTGCAAAGTCTTGATGCCATCCTACTGTATCAAGCCTATGCTGCGACTGCTGGGTAAACGGCGTTTGTCGAAACTGAGGTGGTGGACTCGATACGCCTAACCGCTGAAAATCATTAGCCCAGGCAGAAGGCCCTCCCTGACCCAAGTTCTGCGGAGCATGCGAAAAGTCCTGGTGTTGCTGGAAGTTTTGCGACTCGAGTTGTTGAAGTGGCGATTGTCCCGCTTGAAAGGCTTCGAACTCTGGATCAAGAAAGCCTGCATTTGGGCCAGGAGATGAACGGAATCCCTTCACAACATGTTATCAAGATGAAAACACACAGGTTCGGCATTGGTGCAAACCTACCTGGGAGGGCGTTTGTCTAACTACTAGCCGATCCTGTTGAAGTCTTCGATCTGTTGTGCTGTGCTTCTGGAAGTCCTGCAAAGCGTTCGAGGGGCCACAAAGACCATCTGCCATGATGGCTGGGGTATCTTTAAGCTGTGGCAGATGTGGTATGCAGGAATGTGTTCAACGTATTGGCGGAGGCAGAGCTGATGGTCTTGGGCCGAGGTAGTGGTGTTGAATGAAACGAAGGCTTACAGACTCCGTGCGAAGCTTATGTATTATCCAAAAGGTGGCTGGTCTAAAACGCTGGTGATTAATCTATGGGCAGACCGGGCCAGTTTCGTCTTTAAAACTGACAGAGAGATGTTGTTTTCCGTGAATCAAATTTGGTTTACCCTTCATGTGAGGGGGAAGGCGGCGACCGAGGGGAATGCGCCATGAGCCACAGCCTCAACCCACAGCCTCGCTCGGAGAAATGGTCACGCCGATATCCGAAGGCCAGCTCGAAAGCGCCAGAGCTACACAAGGACAGTTTGAAGTATTGTCCCTCACTTGGACATCTGCATATTCCTGCCTTCAATTGTGTCAAGATGGCACAGGTTATTGCAAACTCAGGTCATGATGACATGATTGTAAGTCTATAAATTCCGTCCATCCTTAACTCTCCATATCTTTCTGGACTACTTTAGGGGACGAAACAAGGGCCTTGCGCCGGGTACCTTTACAATTTCTCTGTACCTATACTGACGTTTTGCAGCACGATGCGGTTCTTGACTACTACGGGCGGCGATTGGCAACATGCTCCTCCGATCGAACGGTCAAGATCTTCGAGGTGGAAGGAGAATCACACCGTCTTACGGAGACATTGAAGGGGTACACATGCGTTAGGAAACACCGACTGAATACACGGCTAACTCATCTTCTAGTCACGAAGGAGCTGTCTGGTGTGTTTCCTGGGCTCACCCAAAATACGGCAATATCCTGGCATCTGCTGGATACGATGGGAAGGTCTTTATCTGGAGGGAGCAAGGAAACCAGTGGCAGAAGGTCTTCGATTTCGCATTACATACAGCTTCGGTCAACATAATATCTTGGTCTCCTCACGAATCTGGCTGTCTCCTTGCCTGCGCATCATCCGACGGCAATGTGAGCGTTCTTGAGTTCAAGGACAACAGTATGGATCACAAGATCTTCCACGCTCACGGCATTGGAGTCAACTCTGTCTCATGGGCGCCTTCCACAACCCCTGGAAGCCTTGTCAGCAGTGGTGTAGGCGCTGGAGCAGGAGGCATTAGGAGGTTCGTCACTGGGGGAAGCGATAACGTTTTGAGGATCTGGGCTTTCGACCAGGCCAGCCAGTCATACAAGCAGGAGCAAGAGCCATTGGCAGGACACACGGACTGGGTACGAGACGTGGCATGGTCACCAACAGTCTTGCAAAAATCATACATTGCATCAGCATCGCAAGATAAGACGGTTCGTATCTGGACATCAGACCCAGCGCATCCTGGGCAGTGGAACAGCAAAGTTTTGCAGTTTGATGTTCTTCTGTGGAGAGTCAGCTGGAGTTTGAGCGGGAACGTCTTGGCAGTCAGTGGAAATGACAATAAGGTCAGCTTATGGAAGGAGAACCTTCGTGGGGAGTGGGAGAATGTAAAAAATATTGAGGAATGAGCGGTTTCTGTGGCCCAGCTCTTTCGGCGTTCATGGAAAAGAAGCATGCTTGATATGAATAAACTTGATTACCAAAACCCCAATGCAAGTGCATTGCCCACTACGGACCCGTTTCGATGCCAATTGATTAGTGACATGATGTTGCCGCCTGAAGGTTAAGGTAATCTGTCTTTTAAGGTAAATGATATCTTAATGTTCATAATTACTACTTCTGCTGATTTCCGGTGAAGGTCATATCCATCGTCCAGTTCCTCCTAGGGTTTTGCTGCTGTAAATCAACCGGAAATGGCTTAACTGTGAAAGGATATCTCGAAAAGAGGCAGCCATGGAGCCCCAATAAACCTGATCGCCAGACACCCAGAAGCTCAATTAAGGATTGCCATGCGGCATGCAACAATGCGCGCACCGTTCGGAAAGAAATCAGAACTTAGCCGACGACGATGTCTTGGAATTAGATTAAGTAAAGAATAGCTAGAAATCAGAAACGCCTTCGCATAGATAAAGACCTAGCTTGAATCACAGAGCGCCTGAAAAGAGAACTGGTCGGCACATAAGACCTCAACACTCCTACGAGCGCTCCGATTCTTTTGCCATTTTGTCCGCCCACCGCCCCTTCAAATCAATTCTCCCCAATATCGAGGTTAACCGGCCAGGATGTCGCCATCATTGATGCTCGCAAGAAAGTCAAGAGCCTCATCGCCGGTGATTGAGTTGGGATCTTCACTCTTGTCGACGTTCCAGAGAATGAAAGGGCCACTGTAAGAAGCAGTTCCTGGATTCAAGAGTTCGTCTCTGGGGGACCACCATCGACCTACGATGACTCGACCGCCAGGTAGAATGCATCCCTCGTATCCCCAGACTTGGCCGAAGTCGTAATCGCCATTGGTATCTGGAAAGAACTTCAACATCGTTACACGCTGGAAGCCATAGACACCTTCTTGGGCTGGCAGGGCGTGCACCCGACCAAAGAGATGAACATCTTTGCCATTCATAGACGAGCCGTAGAATTGCTTGACCTCTGGGGCCTCTGTCTGTTCGGGCTTGCCTCGGCGACTTCTTCGTTGAGGCTTTGAATCATCGACTGCATAGGCGGGATGTTCGAAGGGGTTGCCATGTAACATCTTCTCGAAGCCGGGTGGCCAATACTTTGTTGGGAATTTCTCGTCATCAAAGAAGATAGTGAGGTCCTAATCAAATATCAAATTAGCCAAGGTCGCCAAAGAGGCAGGCATAGATTCTTTACCTCGAAAGGAGACCTGCTTCCAGCGACCATATGTGCTTCGTCCAAGAATGGACCCGCACAATATGTTGGATCGTCTCTGATGTTCATCATATCTTCCCTGTCTAAGTATGCTTGGGACTTACGTTAGCATTATGAGATTTCCTTAATGTCAACAATTACTCACTGGCTAAACCTTTCCAATGCGCTCCAATTTGTTGTGTTCCTTCCCTGATCTTGCCCAACCATGGTTGGATTTGCTGTTCTGGATCCAGCGCACCGTATACACCCCAGAAAAGGCCCTCGTGGGGGACTTTGAGCTGTAACTTCCAGAAATTCACCATGTGCAGCACCCAGTTAGCGTTCAACTCCTGCTTTAATGGACCTCGGAAGATTGGCTCTACTCTGTGGCAAAGATAGGCTTGTCGCTGCGAGTCGTCGAAACGTGACACAGGAGTGTTGCAAGTGGATGGATGGAGGTACCAGTAGCTCAGGCATAATTGGATCACCTTGGCAAGAGGTAACATGTCCGATGTTGCTGCGCTGGCTCTTCGGGTGTTGGCTCTCTTGGTAACCAGCCCATCGATATTTTGGACAGCTGCCATAAAATCAGTGTGTCCATCAGTGTCTTCGGGATGTGGCGGCCAGGTTATGAAATTTCGGATGTATTCTTGGTTCAAGCCAATGATGGCCTCGTTGCCTTCGTCATCGTATCCTTTGTATGCATCGGACTCTGTTTAAGTTATTTGTCAGCTGTATCCATCTACAAACCAAGACTAGCCATAACCGCAAGGACTTACGGAGGATCAAATCTTTGAGTACAGCTAATACCGCTGGCTGATTTCTCTCGTTCTTCTGTAGCTGCAATTTTGAGTATTCACTGTCGCCGAAGTGTCGGCGCCAGGTTTTCATGTCAAAGATAACCCAGTCCTTGGTGCAGCAACGTCTGAATATGTACGTCTTCATCAATTCTTCAGGAGAGCCTTTTCCAACGCTATCAAAGGTCTCGACAACGCGCTTTCGCCATACGGATGAAGAGATGGAAGTGCTCGTCTTCCTGCACACGCGGGAATAACGAGACACATCTTTGTCCTTCGGGAGATATTCTGCAATCTTCTGGTGGATCTGTCACAAGAGGATTAATTAGCATGAGCAGACATGTAGTACCGGCACAAGAGGCGTCGAGTGCAGGGCATGGCCAAACAAAGTGTCACGTGCGCTTTTGTATGGAGTATGCTGGTGAGCTTCGTTGAGCGCGATGAAACGTACCTCCAAAGGCAAGGCCTTGAAGATGGCATCAAGTCGAGACTGAGGAAGATCAAGATCCATGTTGTCCTCGTTCATGATTACAGCTGCCGCACTAACTGTGTCTTGCAGGGAAATGACGTCTTCGGCCTGCTTGGTGCGCTTCGCCTTTGGTCTGGATAGCAAAACAGCTTTGGAGCTCAATGGACGCTTCTTCCCCCTCAACGTCTTCTCTGTTGCCGGCATCTTCAAAGAGCTCAGTGTGGAGTGTGGTTCGGTTGTTGTAGCTGTAGCAACTTTGTATGTCGTGTCAGCCACAATGCGCCTTCCTTTGAAGACATACCTGCCCACCGTTCTTACCTGTTTCGTAGCAGACGAGCAAAGCAACCTTTCTCAGCTCAGATGTATTGAGATGCAAACATGAATGCACCAATGCTCTGTGGAAGAACCACCTGCGTGAGTTCCTATTGGTGATACTGGTGGTCGAGACCGATCATGTATGGGGAGTGAGTGTAGAGAAGGGATGCAGAGAGAAGGGATGCAGAGTGAAGATGAAATGATAGGGGGAGGTAAAGGGAGTTGGGATTGGAAGAAGCAGCTTGCCTTTGTGTAGAGGCGTGATGTGAACTCGTAAATGCGAATTGGAGAAGCGAAGAACTAGAATGGTCTCCAGATTGGAACAAAATTTCAATGTTTTGCGGGGGGTTGAGGCGGGGAATGAAGTTGAAGGTGAATGTGTTGTTGAAATAGTGTGACAACGACGCTTCAAATTCCTTGACTCGGCCACAAGATTGTCCGCCTTCAACTCCAGCACAATCACGGGTAGTTAATTGAATATGTGATTCTATCCCCACTAGTTTCGACCCCGGATTTTCAACCGCCAAGTCACTCAATCACTCAAGTGAGTTGGTATGGAAAGCTCGTAATATCTCGAGACCTTGAGGTCTGACCACAGATAATTTCCAAATGATGGATCTCTAAATGATAGATCTCCAAATGCTCACTACAAGTTCTAATCATTGTCACCAGCCAAGGGAATTATAACATCAAGCCTAGAAGGTACTCGTTCAATGAGATGATAAACTCTGACACTCTCAAACTTCGCAATGTAACCACTATCTTGGTAAGCTGAGTGAAAAGGGGCTTAAGCGAGCAACCTCGTGTAAATTGCCGATATAATCTGCGACGAATCTTGACCTCACCAAAGTCCATTTCCGTCTTCGGACCTGAGCAGTTGCTACTCTAATCTGAACTCACCCTGAGTCCTGAGCACACTAAGGACTAAGCTCAAGGAATCCTCTTTTGGTCCCCTCGTAAATCGGTGAAAAATTCCATGTTGTCCATACCTTACTTAGATCCCTCTATAAATGTGCTCCGATTCGAAAATCTACGGCACAGCCTTGTTAGGAAACTCCAATGAGAATCTATCTGGCAACCAAGGGAAACTTCAGCCTCATATCTGTTGGCCGATGCTTACATGGGTTTCGTCCACAAGGTGCGTCAGCCAATTAGGGTTGGGGTTGGAGCCTTGTATAATAAAGACACCATCTATCCTGATTATCATCACCCAAGGACACTTCAGCATGTCAGCATAATGGATCATATTATCCATGCCCCTTCGAATTCATGACTTCATATGAGACCGAGATCTTGCTACAACGTGATCGCAGCGACGACGACGGGTGCTCAGCGGCAGTACGAGGCTTGCAGCACAAAAGACCTGCGCTTGAAAGTGACAAAAGCGAAGGAAAAATGCATATCAAAGCAATGCGTTATCCTTACGACTGATAGCGGACGCCGCATATTTGTGCGTGATCTACTGGAAAAGACTGCTGGATCTTTAGATAAAGTGAGGAAAGTGGGAAATACATTAGTGCAATATGACCCTGGGCACTTGTCGATCCATTGGGCTGCAGCTTGATTCCTAATTATCATAAGCATCCAACTCATCTACGAAGTGCTCGCTAACAGATTAAAGGCAGCTGTTAGCTTCAGTAAAGGCCAAGACGTAACTTTACAGCTTTACATGGTTCTTTAAAAATTATATCAGCATCACAAAAGAAAGGAATGCTCACACTTAGAATGCTTCAAGAAAGGAGTAGGCTGTAAGAGAATTGTGTGGTCGCTTATTTTGGATATTTTCAACGTTAAGCGACGGATCGCCCTGCTCAACGACTCATGCCCTCGATGAGTCGTTGTACCCCCGCTAGGTCCATATTAACCCCCATCATCCTCGCTAGCTCGAAAGGTTTCACACGCAACAAGATCTTCAAATCTATATTCCTTTCTCTCCATACCTTCTTTCGTCTTCAACCATCTGAAATCCCAACACCTCTTCTTCCCCTTCGCACAGCAAGCACACCGAGCTTTGACTGTGATTCTTTGTTCCTGAATCCTCCCTCGTCAGTATCTGAACTCGCAACGACACGAAGCTGTTGATCTGGGACACAGGTCTTCAACCTCAGATGCGAGCATCCAGATCTCTGTCCGTGGTTGTTTTGTCTTGGTTGTTTCCTCCTTCCTCCTTTCCCCCTTTCCCCCTTTCCTATCACTTTCTTCCAAGCTCGTCGACGGCTCAGATTTGTTCACTTGAGCTATCTGGCTGAAAGAGATCACATCAGCGAAGGGAACAGGCTCAGAGCACAGGGTTTCACACACACCCTACGCCTATCTTCCGCTCAAGTCTCTCCTTCCTGTCCTTACCACTTGATCTATCACGTGCAGAGGGTCAATACTTGTGACGAGCTGCCACAATGTTGCCCAACACCGACAGCATGCCGGACCTCCAAAAACTTGGAGGGATGGAGCTATCAGAAGTATCGAGTGTCCGGTCTGCACCATCCGGTATGGGCGAGGGGGTTCCGAGCGAAGACATGACAATTCGTTACCGCGGAAGCAACATTGGTATCCATGGTCCTCGTTCTGGCCGCAGAAATGATAGTAAGCAAGCATATCACTCTTTCATTGCTTCCGTGGAATCCACTAACATTGACAACGAAGACTTTACTGCGAGTGAAGCCAGTTCCAGAGCTAGTGGCAGCCGACCCACAGCCAACGGAACGCCTGATCACATTGAGCCACTTCCGCCAGCATCTCCTCTCCTTCGCCGGAATGCTTCGCCAACCCTGTCAGATATCGAAAGAGAGTATGACGAAGCTTACCGGTTTCACCCAGAAAAATGGCCCATGAAGAAGCGTCTGGCCATCGCTTTGTTTTACTGCACACAGTCGGTGTTTGTTAACATTGTAACCACAGCTTGGGTTGCCGCAGTACCTTACATCGAGAAGGAATATCACACCAATGCGTACATGGCCTTTTTGGGTCAAAGCCTATACATCTTAGGCAATGCCCTTGGACCATACTTCGTTGCTCCCATTGGGTAAGTCTTTTCAGATGTACGATCAGGCAGGACCTCACTAACTGTGGTTCAGAGATCTCAAGGGTCGGAAGCTGGTGTTTGTTCCCTCGCTTATCCTCTTCGCTCTATTCAATGTCGTAAGTCGTGAGATAAACTCCTGTTCAAGTCAATTGCAACTCTGACCATGCTTCTAGGGTCTTACATTCAGCCCAGGCTTGAATTCGAAGCTTGGCCTTATGTTCTTGGCTGGTGCTGCCGGCTCCACTCCGATTTACTTGACCGCTGCAGTACTGTCAGATATATTTTCAAATCATAAGTCAATGTCCCAGGGTATGGCAGCCTTTGTCGTAGCAAGCAACGTCGGCCCATCCATTGGTTCAACTATTGGTGGTAAGTGCTCGTCTACTCTCAATGCTTCAATCTCAGCCACTAATGCTTTTGGGCTTTTAGAATTAATAATTGCGAACCAGCATCTTGGCTTTCGATGGATCTTCATCTTCAATGCCATCTTCGCCGTAGCACTTGCAATTATCAACTATCTCTTCGTACCCGAGACCCATGTTTGGAGCGTGATGAGAGACTCAAGACCGCAGGTCTCTGACACAAACGTGCGAGAGCTGATGGATTATGAAAAGTTTCGCCTTCGGAATCACAAGAAATGGGCCTGCACATTCGTCGCTCGTATCATTTATGAGGAAACCACCATCATGCTCCTTGCGATCGTCAATGGCTTTGCTTATGGTGTCATGTTTTTGTTCTTACAGACAGCTCCCAAAGTTTTTGGGGACGTATACGGATTCTCGTAAGTCATTCTGGGTTCTATTACTTCTGGTGTATAACTTGAGCTGATCATATGCTAGCGCCCTGGGGGTTGATCTGACATACTTAACATTCACAGCTTCTGTATTCGTCTTCTTTGCCACCTGGCAGTTGTTTGCCCGTCTTATTCTTGTTTACCGAGAGACTTTGGGATCTTTCCGAGGAAGATTCGAGGCCACTCTTGTTGTTGCGGCTACTGTTGTATGGGTTTTCCCTATTGCAATTGTGATGTACGGCCTCACATCTACTAACAAATCTCCTCTGGTGCCTCTCTTTGCTGCCGCTTTCTTCGGATACGCAAATCCACTTATGTGGAACTGTATGTTGGTATACGTAATAGGTATAGCTTTTCACTAAGTCCCTGATTCCTAAGTCTACGGCTAACTTCCTTCAACAGACATATACAAAAGCAATGCTGGGTCGGCAATAACTGCATTTCAGATCCCATCCTTCCTCATAACGGCGGCCATGCCTCAACTGGGTATAGTCCTGTTCGGACATCTCTCAGTAGAAATGGGGTGTGTCGTACTCGCATGCTGCAGCGTATTGCTTGGTTTTATTGTTGTGTTCGTTTGGTATTATGGAGAGGCAATTCGCAACCGTTCCCAGATGGCATTTGCCCAGGAACGATTTATTCTGGCAATGAGAAACCAGGAGTTGTATCGTCAAGCCCCTCTTGCCGCTGATCCAGAACAAGCTGGTGGCGAGCCTGCTGGTGACGGGGGACCTCGCCGCAGTGGCCGTCGTATTAACAGAGAGCAAACTGATAATGCCAGCCAACACGCGAACGAGGAGCGACACGGTAACAATCTCAGTTCCGGTTTCGCAGAGCGACTGGTCAACTGCAAGCGAGGTTCTACTAAACAAAACCGTACAAATGCAAAACAACTTAGCAAGTGGAAGAAGTCTCTCAACAACAACATAAAACTTGGCAACAAGGAAATACCACCGAACGAAGAGTTGTCACCATTTCCTGAACGCCATATCCACGCTATCATGGAGGAAGAAGAGGGTCAATCACTGGTTTGGCGGCTGGACGAGAACTATTTTGACGACATCTACGACGCACCACCGCGTACTCCTCCTCGCCGTCCCAAAGCACCTTTCAACATCGCCGAATTCACCCAACGTCAAACCCCCGATGTCGAAGAAACCCCAGTCAGCGCTGGCGCTCATACCACCCCAGAAGCTGAGACCGTTGACGAAGCTGCTCGCGACGTCGAAGTACAACAAGCCACAGCTGTCGAAGGTGAAGTAGATGCGCACTGGGTCGTTGACCAAGCCAAGCTCGTTCAGATCGGTCCTTGCAGCCACACAAAGCTCGTCTTTACCAAGAACCGCGGCGCTACTATGGTTCCTGTTACTACCCAGCCTGCTCAAAAGTCTCCAGCTGTTGCGTCTGAACTCGCTGTTCCAGCTCGTGTACACATGAGTACTGATCACAAACGTCGTCGTATTATGGAAAAAGAGGATCTTGACCCGAGCGTGTCCGTCCGCAAACCCTACCGTTATTGAAGCTCTTGGATTCGAACGCCTCCATTGTCCTCTCTGAGCTCGTGTCGCCAAAGATGGTACCATAACCAGTCAGAAAGAATCGACGATCTGTATGTCTCTTGCAGAACATCACGTTGTCAATCTTGGAGTTGGCTTCATTACACTCACGCATACATTTCTGTCCGAATTCTGTACAACACGCGTTTTTCACTTTTCTTCACTTTCGGCCTTTTCGCGACTGTTGGTTGAGCTTCGATCAGAACGCACTCGATCTCCCATATCTTGTTGACTTGGTCTCCCAGAGAGCTTGTGCAATCATCAGCCAATATATCGTTGCCTCGCACACGCCGCGTACATTGCATCATGTCTCCAATCCTTCTGTACCATATCCCAGAGAGAGACAAGACCAAATTCACCCATCGATCCTGTATGAATACTCTTACAATGAGTCCAGTTGCCTTTCGGCGTTTCCGATTTTCTCATTTTTCGAATCAGACTACTTCGGACTTTCGACAGCATTTCTTCGGTCAGAACGCAAATCGAGTTACTGTCTCCTTCTCAATGACTTCTTGTCGCTAAGAGATGGCACAATCACCTGCTAGTATGTACATCGTCGACTTACAGGCACGTCTTTACGGTACTTTCTCCAGCACACATGTCTCTGAGTTTCACTTTCCGAGACTATCCTGCCGGGTTCACCATCGACGAGAACTTTCTTCTTCCTTTTCACTCTTCAGACTTGTTAATGCAGGGGATGATAATCTGAGTTTCCTTGTCATTGTTTCCTCTCCGAGTAGCGTGGTTTCCATTCAGATAAGATGGATGGTTCAGATGGAAGTAATTTTGTTTCTCTCTTCGACTCAAGGGGGAGTAGAGATCAGATCGTAATGTAAGGTGGATCCGACCAACACAAAAAGACTTTCAGATCGAGTTGCTTCTAGATAGATACAGTTATTACTGAGGAAATCGAAAGCAACTTGGCACCAAACCCTGGGTTCTTTGCTGGTGTTTTTGAAACTGTGAATGTGACTTTGGAAAGGCTGAGATGTTGGGAAAGACGGTGGGTTGAGTTGGGTGTCGTTGATCTCAGCTCAGATAAACTTTCCCAAATTCACCACAGCTTGCTGTGCACAGTAAAAGAGAGGATTGGCCGAACATAAGGTATCTTTCCACAGCCGCCCCTAGTTATCACCTAAACTAGCTTGCACAAGCCAAACTTCCTAGCTTCTTCTTTGACGTCAATCAAATTCACTAATTGACCAACAGTAGCTGCAGTGATCACATTGTCGTACTTAATTCACACCAAAAGCGGATGCGGAATGGCTCCCTCCGTTCCAAGAATGGCACTCCATTCGGATGGATGACTTCCCCTCCTGAGTCCCATCTTTGACAACGCAGCGGCCGCTGCCAACGCAACCTGGTTTGTGATAAACCTGCCCCTCTTCCAAGCGTCGATGTAGGTAAGGTATTCTAGAACTAGAGAATATATATTTGAGTTCCTGTACATGTTTAAGTTACTTGAATCAATTCAGTAACTCAAAAAGTAGCCTTAATTAACGACGTGTGTGTAGCAGTGGGAGCGGAGAAGGGTCATAATGCACGCTGGCCCTCCTCGTGTTAACGTAGACATTTCACAGCCAGAGAAGACGTATTTAAGTTACAGTACGTGTTCAAGTTACTTAAGACAACCCAGTAACTCAACGGCGTCTGACCTTACTACCTGTGATACGGAGAAAGAGGGGATCCTCAAGTCCAAGGTGGGCGCATGTATCACGATATCACAACACAATCCCCCACTCTACCTCAAGAACACACCCCCACGTCCACACTCACTCACTATACATATATTGATCAAACGGTTACAAAATCCCAGGACCGAAACTCTGAGGAATAAAAGTAGGAGATCGACGCAGAAATAAAAAGTATCATTTCGTACAGAAAACCATAAGCAAGCAAGCAAGCTGCTTTCCTTCCCTTCGATTCCGCTACGGACCTCTTCAAATAGTCAACGATACCTCTACTTCTCCGAAGGAAATATATATATACGCTGGCAAGATGCTTCAAAGGATCCCTCTATCCAAAGGTTGGCACTTCAAACAATCCAGCACCAACCCCACCAACAGCACAGCAACGACCTACCGCCCCGTCTCCCAATTCCCCACCGTCCAATTCATTGATCTCCTGCACCACAACCTGATTCCGGACCCGTACGTCGACACCAACGAACTTGACTGTCTCTGGGTAAACGACGCAGATTGGATTTACCGCACCGAAGATATACCTGCAATATCTCTGGAAAGTGCGTCATCACGTGCAGTTCTTGTTTTCGATGGTCTCGATACCATCGTCGACGTGTATCTAAATGAACAACATATCCTGGCCGGAAATAACATGCATATTTCATATCGGGTAGATGTCACCGATTTAATTCGTGACAGAAAAGAGAACTCGGTGTTGGGGTTGAGGTTTAAGAATGCTCCTGCTTATGGGAGGGGGGAGAGGGAGAGGATTGGGTATAAGGGTAATGGAACTGATGTGCATTTTGGGGGGAGTGAGAGGTTGTTTGTTAGGAAGGCGCAGTACCACTGGGGATGGGACTGGGGACCTGCTGTTAACACTTGTGGGCCTTGGAAGGGAATTTGGCTTGAGACATTCGAAGAGAGGATTGGTGACTTTCTTGTGAGGCAGGAGGTCGATGCGGGGTTGAAGGCGGCGGTTATTCGTGTTAATGGAACGGTTGAAGGAGTCAGTGGTGAGAGGGAGATTAAATTGGAGATTACAGGCCCTGATGGTGCTGTTGTGAAGAGAGAGACGGTAAAGGTTTCTGAGAAGGGTACGTTTGAAGCGTCACTGAAGCTCGAAAACCTGCAACTGTGGTATCCTTTCACCTATGGTGCACAACCA
The DNA here is from genome assembly GCA_026119845.1 of Pezicula carpinea. Classification (NCBI taxonomy): domain Eukaryota; kingdom Fungi; phylum Ascomycota; class Leotiomycetes; order Helotiales; family Dermateaceae; genus Pezicula; species Pezicula carpinea. Next base: position 398,135 of record JALRMK010000019.1, on the reverse strand, counting down.
CTCTATACAATCAAGGCCACCCTGCCAGGGTCCGACAAGAGAAGCCAGAAGCTGGGACTGCGCCGACTCCGCTTGCTGCAGCATCCACTCAACAATGCAAAGGGAACATCATTTCTTTTCGAAATCAACAATGTGCGTGTCTTTGCTGGGGGCTCCTGTTGGATCCCAGGCGATTTCATGCTTCCACGTATGACCAGGCAGCGTTACGAGGATTGGCTACTTCTTGCAAAGAGCGGAAATCAGGCTATGATTCGTGTTTGGGGTGGTGGGATTGTTGAGTCGGATGATTTCTACGATATCTGTGACAGAGAGGGAATTCTGGTGTGGCAAGATTTTCTCTACGCTTGCGGGGACTACCCAGCATCCGAGGACTTCATTGCCAATGTTAAGCTTGAAGCAGAACAGCAAGTAAAGCGTGTTGGATACCACCCGTCACTTGCGATTTGGGCAGGAAACAATGAGGACTATATGCTGGCTGAACGTTGGGGATGGGAGTATGATATCAAGGACCAAAAGGGACCGTGGGATAAAACCAACTTCCCAGCAAGAGAGATATATGAGCGGGTTCTTCCAGAGATCTGTGACAGGCTAGCTGGTGATGTGCCATATTGGCGATCCAGTCCTTATGGAGGTGCTTTCTCAAACGATACAACAGTGGGAGACACGCATATCTGGGACGTATGGCATGGAAAAGTCTCGCCGTACCAAGATTACAAAGACTACACATCGCGCTTCGTCAGCGAATTCGGCTTCGAAAGCGCTCCAGACCTACGAACACTCCATAAGGCAATCACAGACCCCAAGGAACGACACTGGCAGTCCAGGACCTTTGATGCTCACGATAAAGGTCCTGGCCACCAGCGACGGTATGGCATGTATTCTGGAGAGAACTTCCGCTTCAGAATGAACCCTCTCAAAGACTTTGTGTATTGCACACAGTTCTTGCAAGCTGAAGCTATGAGTTATGCTTATAACGGCTGGAAGCGAGAATTCCGTGGACCTGGCGAAGAGAATTGTTCGGGTATTTTGGTTTGGCAACTGAACGATATCTGGCCCGGGACTTCCTGGGCTTTAGTTGATGTGGACTTACATCGAAAGCCTTCGTTCTACATCACGAAGCGTGCACTTGCACCTGTTGTTGTGGGTATGGAACGTGTTGTTACCAAAGACCCGTCTTATATCGTTATGTCTTACTTGCCTGAAAAAGCTGCATTGGATCTTTGGGTCGTAAACAGCACCTTGAAAGACCTGAGTGCAACGCTGAAGCTCAGTGCTTTTGATATCGAGTCCGGAAAGGAGGTCCCTTTGGAAGAAAGGGACAGGGAATTGTCTCTGAAGCCTAACCAGACAACAGAGATTGCTAAGATCGCTATACCAAAGGCAGAGACTACCGTGATTGTGGGTTATCTGGATGATTCGCAGACAGGAGAACGACTCGCTAGATGGGTATCGTGGCCAGAGCCTATGAAGTTTGTACGGTTTTCACCCAATATGAAGATTGAGACACGGGTGGGGGGAGAGGATGTGTATTTGAAGACAAATGCTCCTGCGAAAGGTGTTGTGGTGTCTGTGCCTATCGAGGAAGGCAATGATGCTGTTTGGGACGACAACTTCATCGACCTTGTGCCTGGCGAGGAGATCCGGATTGGGGTGAAGGGACTGAAGGGAAGAACAGTCCAGGTCAGATATCTCTGTGATTGGGAGCAGGAAGAGGGCTTCGAACTTTGAAAGTGTGTGAAGATACTGTACTGTAGCTTTCGCGTAGATGCCGGATGCTGCGGATTCAGCGAGTGGGGGGGGGGAGGTACCTCCAGGCTCCATGTTGCAATCCTCCTCATCTCCATAGTTCTCCACACGAGTACAGTGCAAGCCGATGATGCCACCCGATGTTGTTGACTGGCTCCCTTGTAACGAAGACAACGCAGTGGATGAGACCAGGTGAAGCTTACCAGTACGCGCTGAAGGCTGAAGGCCGAGGAGACTTGACGCATAAAGCTGTGCTTCTCGGCTGAGCTACTAGCAAGAAAGTCTGCTTCTTGTGCGGTTCCTTGGGCACCTTGGGTGACAGCAAGCGCCTCGAATGGTCGCTCCTGAATCCCTCTGACTGCCATCTGGTGTGGTACTTCCGAGCTGAATACGCGACGAGCTGCGCAAAGCATTGGGTGTTGTTGCACCAAGACTCCTGTCTCTGCCTAGCCACTCCTATGAGTGGAGGCCGCATCCAGCTGCAAATCTCCTTTGTATAAGGGAGGCAATACTGCGTACGGCGCTGGATTCCCGTCTTAGTAGTAGTATAGTCCCCTCGTTGTGGTGAAGAATTCTGTGGGCATTGGGGGGATGGGCGACGTCGGCCCAAGCTGCCACGCCGCAAAGCCAAGGGCTGTCTGCTACGTCGGGGACCAAGATGGCAGCGCTCAGCCAAGCTGGTTGAAACAAAGCTAAGCGGGCAGCAGTAACATGAAGATAAATAGGTTGGAGGTAGGAAATTGCAAAGAGCAGAGGCGAGAAAAGGGGATGGGTGGTGGTGGTACGAAGAATGTGGTGATGAGGACGGAAACATCAATTGAGCCTTATGGGCTGCGAGGACCGCTGGTTGGTCGGCGCGTGGAAGCCAAGCTGCACGGGACCAGGGGGGGTTCCTAAGCGGAGACAGAGCGCGTTTTACGATGTGCATGGGGGCCAACAGCGTCGCATCATGTGTTTTTTCCATCTGGCGTGGACCGACTGGACTTCGTATTGCGCAAAGCCATGCGTGAGAGAGGCTGGCGCCTTTTCTTCGTCCCCCGTCCTGGCGTCTAAGTAAGCACCTTATGCAGGGATGTAGTGTTTATGAGATAAATGTCGTGCGGGTGTGAGGGGAGAGTTCAAGAGCAACTCAGACGCGTGTTCCCCTGCCCCCTGTGGCTAAAGCGCCGACTGTGTAGCTTTCGCAGCACCAAATGCTCGTACTGTACCTTTCGTACCTTTCGAACGAGAGTACGGTGCTTGGAAATAGCCGACATGCAAGGCCAGCCTCATCCTCGTGTAGGATCGATTCCAACCTCTTCTTCCAACCCCCGTTGTCACCGCAACCAACGCATGCACTGCACTGCAAACGCCTTCTCCGACCAACACGAGTGCGTGATTCGCGCCGTCCCAAGCACTTTCGTGCCCTGCTGTACTTTGGTACAGTCCTTCGTGCCTGGCATGCATCCTGGTCGGCGAGTACAGGCCAGGGGAGGCCGGTTGCCATGGCTTTACAGCCTCCTTTCGCTGTTGACCTGCGCGCTTTCATAGGCTCATACAAATCTCAAACATCCCTTCGCCTTTAAGGCTGTGCCCGTACCTGGACTGATCTCCTAGCCATACTCCGTATCCTGCCTGTACTTACTTACCTGCCTTGCCTCCTCGAGTATAACTGCTGGCTTCTCCCCATTTGCGCAAAATCTACTCGAGACCTCCTCCTTCACACCTTGTCCACCTCTTCCATCTAGACCTGCAACGTCGTCTTTCCGTCCTTTTTGACTGGTTGCGCCTTCACTTTGCGACCTCTGAATCACACTCGTTATTCTGACAACTCGCTTGTATATCTTGTATCTTGCTTGCGTTTCGACTGTTTTGCCATCATTCACTACGGGACGTGCTTCAAGATGCGCTCTTCAACCCTTTCTGTTGCCACCATGGCACTAGCAGCTGCCCAGTTGGTAGCTGGTCAGACCTATACGGACTGCAATCCCACGACCAACTGTGAGCACTGTCCTGTCGTGACTCCCGCTTCATGATGCTAACATCCACCCAGCGTCATGTCCTTCTGATCCTGCTCTGGGCAAAACCATTACCACCGACTTCACTGCCGGGGAAGAAGCCGTCCTTGCTGATTACACATACGCCTCGGGAACTACACTGAAATACGATTCCACGACCGGTGGTGCTTTTGTCATCGACTCAACCACGAGTGCGCCTACAATCAGCAGCAACAAGTATATCTTTTTCGGAAAGGTGGATGTGGTTATGCGGGCATCGGCGGGAACGGGAATCGTTAGCAGCTTTGTCATGCAATCCGATGATCTTGACGAAATTGACTGGGTAGGTCGACACATGGCATAAATACCTTCCGCATGGCATGAAATCTAACGGGCACTGCAGGAATTTCTAGGCTCCGTAGATGCTTCAGTGCAGACCAACTTCTTCGGAAAGGGAAACACAACTACCTACGATCGACAGATTACTGTTCCATCCAGCAACGTTGTCGAGGACTTCCACACATACACGATTATCTGGACTGCCGAATCCATTCAATGGCAAGTCGACGGCACCACCCTCCGAACCCTCCAATACAGCGACCCTACCGCTGTGTACGGCAAAAACTACCCCCAAACACCCATGCGCATAAAGATGGGTAACTGGATTGCATGCGCCGATGCTGCTGCTGCCGCCGCGAGCGCCACCAAGGGTACGTGTGAATGGGCTGGTGGATACCCGGATTGGACTGGTGCTCCTTTCACTCAGTATGTCAAGAGCGTCACGATCGAGGACTACGGATGCGCAGAGTCCTACTCGTATGGAGACATGACCGGTGCCTACACGAGTATCGTCTCCACTGGATCATGCAACGGTACTTCATCCGGCTCAACAACTGCTTCCAGCGGCAACTCCCAGGCCACTGCCAGTGTCAAGTCTTCCTCCAGTGTTGGTGGTGTCTTTGCCGAGTCTTCTACCGCTTCATCGGGTTCCTCCAAGGCCACTGCAACTGCAGCTAGCAACCTAACCGCGACTGGCACTTTATCAACAGCCAAATCAACATCGAGCGCGACCACCTCATCAGGGACTGCTAAGGCAACCACCAACGCGGCACTCGGCATGACACCAAAGCACAAGTATGGTTTCCTTGACTTGGCTGTCATGGCGCTAGGTCTTGGGTTGGGATATCTCGTCATGTAAATAACGTAGAGCGAACATACTGTACTCTTTTTTTTCCCCTATTCACAATACCCAATTTGGAGATCGCCGTCGAAGATGTACCACTGTGTTGGAGAACAGACGCCGGTCTTGGATTAATGCATTTACAAAGCGAGGATCTCTGCACGACGGCAGCGGGCCCAATAGAAGGGCGGAACAATTGCATAAGAACGGAGTTTTTGGAGGACCGTTTATGTCCATAGGCTTGCATCATAATATCACGATTCAAAATACCCTGCTCTGATGGCCTGAATAGTAAGCAATGTGAGAGGTAGGCACAGGCTCGTCTTTCTCTTGGTGCTTCCTTCATACAGTACTACAGTACACTCATGTTCCGGGGAGGAAAGTTTGGGAATCCAGGGTCCTTTTTGGCTTTTTGTGGAGGGTCTCAGGCCCTGGTCAGAGTTTCCCAAGAGAACGCAGAATCACAAGTGCCGGAACTTGTCTCAATAGAGGAGCTCTGGATCGATCGTGCTCTCTCTCCTAGGTACTCGTATACCACTACTGAAAGTTTTGCAATAGACATCTACAACACGTGTAGTCCACATCGTCAAAAGACAGTTGTCACTGTGGCCGATCCTGGCGAGCCCAATTAAACTTTGGTGCAAAACGTTCGTCCATTGCCATCGAGGCTCGAGAGCATCTATCGGGACGACCTATGCATAGGTAGACGTCCTTTTCCTCTCGCTGCGTTCATTGCTTCCGTCTCCGCCGTCATTCAGCTCCCATCCCTCTCCTTTGTATAGCCAGCCAGTTGACTGGCGCTTCTTAGTTATCCCACGAAGTTCCATGTTTCGGCGCGCTGTTTACTGTCATCTTTCAACAAGATGCATGAGTAGAGATGAGTGTCTCACCAACACCGCCACCAAAACCCGTGGTATTCTGGAACGCCGATGACATTGAGGTAGAGCGCGTCTTTCCCATTCGCAACCTATTGGCAGACCACACCCCTACTACCCCAGATTTTCCTCCAAGCTCTTCGACAGACACCAGTGCCATAGCCGAGTCGGGCACGACTGCGCGTCCGCATGTTCCTGCAAATTGCAACGATGGAGATGCTGAACCGCCAACCTGGGGCTCTACTGCTCCAGATGGATACCTCCCACCTCCATATCCAGCAATACCCACTCCAGATGCCCTCCGACGGTCACTTCCAGCTGCGAGCCCTGTTGTCGCAAGTGTTGGAGAGGAAGCGCACCCTCGGCGCTTGCTCTCCAAACGGCCACAGATAGTACGCCACCAAGCGGCGGGAGACGCGCCCCCGCGACCCACGAGCTCGACCTTTTATCGATGCGAGGACGAGCCCATTCATATACCTGGTGCAATTCAGCAGTTCGGTGCACTGATCGCTCTCAAATATGACGAGGAAGGAAGTCTGAAAGTCCGAATTGCGAGTGAGAATACCAAGGAGGTGCTGCATTACAGTCCCCAACAGCTCTTCAGCCTTGACTCTTTCCTCGATATTCTTCAGCCGGAGGTCCTTGAGGACTTCGTAACTCGAGTCCGCCATGCACTAGCCATTGGTACCAAGGATTCTACACAGACTCACCGTTTGTAAACCCACTTCATTATCATCCAGTTCGCCATTGTTTAGGAGTCAACTCTCTCTGCTGGCAAGACATGTCTCGCCACAAGAAAGCATTTCCACCTCCAGAAGAAGTAATGCTAACACCGAGTCTCTAAATAGTCGATGTTTTCACAACGTCGGTCACACCTTATATGGGGACGCAGGTCCAAGTGTGGTGCGCCATACATATCTCACAGGGTTCACAAGACCTTGTGATTTGTGAATTTGAAGAGAGCCCAGAAGTTTTTGCTCTGTCAGCCGGTCTCAATGGTGTTAAGGTCTGTTCCTAGCTCGCTATTCAACTCCCGCGTCCTCTAACCTTTTGGGCGTACTCTCTGTAGGTCTTTCCAACAACTCCAACTCATACGATAGACAATGAAGTATCGCCCGAAGAACGTATCAAGAGTACAACAAGCATGAGTGAACCGCTCAAATTTCTTCAATTAGCACGCCGAAGGCACAAGAAGGGACTTGGCACAATGGAGATGTACAATGCAATGACAGAAGCACGTAAGGCTACCTCACCCAATCACATTACAATTCTAATACTTATTCAATTCTTAGAGCAACAAATTTGTAGCGCTAAGTCTATCGAAAGCGTACTTGACATCGTTGTTGGATTGGTTGCGGAGCTGACTGGTTTTCACCGAGTAATGATTTATCGTTTTGATGAGCATAAAAATGGTTGCGTAGTATCCGAGCTCGTAGATCCCCAGGCCACTGATGGTATCTTTAGAGGTGAGCAAAGATATACTCCAAACCTGCTTAGATCTAATTGGTGCTGCAGGCTTGAAATTCCCAGCCTCTGACATCCCAAAGCAAGCTCGTGATCTTTATGTCATCAACAGAATCCGTATTCTTTGTGATCGAGATGAAGCAACTGCAAAATTCCTTGGCCGGGATCCCACAGATTTCGAAAAGCCGCTTGATCTGACCCACTGTATGCTATTGATTCTGATCCGTAATTATTTACAAGACTTTTGTCTAACCCAACCTTAGCATACCTTCGTGCTATGTCCCCTATCCATCTAAAATACCTTACAAACATGGGAGTCCGATCCTCAATGTCGATATCTATTGTTATAGACAGTGAACTTTGGGGATTCGTCACCTGCCATCACCATGGGGATAAGGGCATTCGTGTATCGCTCCCTGTTCGTGAGATTTGCCGTAACATCGGAGAATGTGCCTCGACAAATATCGATCGCTTGCTTATGCTTAAAAGACTTCAGACACGAAAACCACCATCTATCATGCAGGCAAAGCAGAATCCTTCCGGATTTATTACCACTTCTACAACAGATTTACTGCGGATATTCGACGCGGATTTTGGACTTCTCAATATTCAAGATGAAGCGCGAGCTATCGGGCGGTTAGACCCTTATAGAGAAGTGCGTGAATTATTTCAAAGTATCCTTAGCTGCGTCATGCCGAGCCGCTGTGAAAGGAAGAGTTTTCAAGTGGCTCTGCAACTATAAAAACACTAAGGCTAACTGCTTGTCGTTGCAGGCTATTGCGCTTCTTGCATATCTGCAAAAGAGAGGAAAGTCTTGGAATACGTCAAAGAGGACGATTCTTGCTTCGCAGAACATTAACGCGGACTTCAAGGATCTGAAATACCTTCCAGGGATCCACACTATTGCAGGGCTGCTCTTCATTCCACTGACATTGGGAGGGAACGACTTCATAGTTTTCTTCAGAAAGGGCCAGCTAAAAGAGGTGAGATGGGCAGGAAACCCTTACGAGAAGAAGGCGATAAAGCCTGGCAGCCAGTACTTTGAGCCGAGGGCCAGTTTCAAGCAATGGACAGAAACAGTGGTAGGCCTGTCTAAGGAGTGGACAGAAGACCAGGGTTAGTACTTCCCACTCTTAGTCTTGAAAGGGATGATAAGCCTAACCAATCGTTATTGCAGTGGACACTGCATCTGTGCTGAGTTTACTCTATGGTAGATTTATCGAGATATGGCGCCAAAAGGAATCAGCAGGAATGAAAAACCGAATGACTCGGCTTCTACTCCGCAACTCTTCTCACGAAGGTAATCATGACCACCAGCCTCTTTTCGAGTCGGCGTTACTGACGTGAACAGTTCGCACTCCCCTCAACGCCATCGTCAACTATCTAGAAATTGGGCTTGAAAGTGCAATTGATGAGGAGACACGCGAAGTTTTACAAAAGGCGCACAAAGCTTCCAGGTCCCTGATATATGTTATCGATGATCTTCTGAACCTGACAAAGGTTGAAGACGGCCGAGTCGTTTCTCTTGTGGAAACATTTGATCTAGCCACTCTGGGTAATATCCATGACTACTGGCGAGTTCTGTGCTAATAGTCGTAGTTTCCGATGTCATAACTGCATTTCGAAAAGAGGCAATGCGCAAGAATCTCGATTTGACAGTCTCAACGCACCCAGGCATGCCAAATATGGTCAAGGGGGATTCTGGGCGATTAAGACAGATCCTCTCAAATATCATCAGCAATGCATTTCAGAATTCGGTCGAGGGAGGCATCAAGGTGGACATCCGCTCAGCCAAGAGCAGAGACGACAGCTCGGTTATCGGGATCACAGTCCAGGATTTGGGGATTGGCATGTCGGAGAAGCAACTAGATGATCTATTCCAGGAGTTCGAGCAAGTGCTGGAAGATGATGAGAATCGATCGTCTTCCGTTTCCACGCCCTCTTCAGGGGGAGGGCCGGCCATCAAAGAACCTCTAGGGCTTGGACTAGCTGTTGTAGCACGATATGTTCGGAATATGAATGGCCAAATCCGAGTGAGAAGTCAATTGGGAAAGGGAACCATCTTCGGGATCGAGCTACCTTTTGAACATGCCCAGCTTAGTCGTGACACCTTCATCCCCTCCGATTTCCCTTCGCCAGATCTATCTCCAGCCAGCCTTCGCCGGTCGTCCTTGGGCACACTAGGAAGACCCCTTTTGGACAGCAAGAAGTCGCTCGATGGGTTTCTACCAGAACTTATAACCACTACCGAAGAATCAGGCACATCCTCCTCTGGGTCCGGATGTACCGAAGGGACCACATGCACTTCTACGACTACATCAAGCGGAGGCGCCGTAGAGTTCTTCCCGGATACACGTAAACAGGATCTCCCAATAGAGCCATTATCTGTGCTCATTGCCGAGGACAACCCAATTAACGCAAGGATACTGAGCCGGAGGTTGTCAAAGGTTGGACATACAATTGAGATTGTCCATGAAGGGCAAGCATGCCACGACTATTTTGTTTCAAACTCCGAACGCGTCGACATAATTTTGATGGATCTCCAGGTACGAAGCGTTGACGCAACTCCTATATGCCAACTAACCAAGAACAGATGCCTTTGGTTGATGGACACCAAGCAACAAGAATGATCCGTAAGGTTGAGAGAGATGTTGCAGAGTTGCGTAAAAAGCGGCCACGTGTACCCATTATGGCGGTATCGGCATCGCTGGCAGAAGAGAATCGGTTTGAGTATATCGAGTGTGGATTTGATGCATGGATTCTGAAACCAATTGACTTTAGCAGACTAGACTTCTTGCTTAGGGGAGTTGAGAATCCCGAATTTCGGCGAAATGCTCAATATCAATCGGGATATTGGGAACGAGGTGGCTGGTTCTTTTCATGATTGTTTATGATGACGGCTGTGGTGAAAGATTTGGGAGTAATCATCACCATATATATATATATATATATATTTCACTCTCTAGATGCCGAATCTGGTGTATTTCTTCTACTTACCTCATTCTTGGAAAGGCATGCACTGTATATACCCGGGAATGGTCATGAGAAACTGATGGGAGCTGGCATGGGCATGGATGACCTTTGGGTAAAGGGTCATCTTGGGAGTTTTTCGTTTACAAATCATGGTATTTATTGCAGAGGCCTTGCTTGCATTTGGCTTACAGCATGACTTGTTTTTCTACGTTTTCATTTAGAGAAAGAAAGGAAGGCGACTGGGGATAAAAGAGCACCGAGAGTGTACTCGATAGAATCCCTCAGTCGGTCGTAGTTATTTAATCCATAGAGGCTCAGTCGTCGAATGCATTCATTTGCGCACCCATCACCCTGGCAACTGCGATATCTTGCTGCGTGCCTGGTCCTGGTATCGCTGGTAGCGAGGCACGAATACAGGAACAGGTTAGATGAGCCAGTTCCTGCAGTGTTTTGTCCAGGACGAAAAGTACCTTTCGTTGTGCAGTCTTTGGTCCGTCAAGATGCTGACTACAAGAGTGCAAGTGGAAGTACAAGTACCGTATCGTATTCTTCAGTTCTGGATCTCTTCGGGCCATTGTCTCGTATCGCGGCACCAGACCATCAGCAGATCAGATCATCATCAGCATCAGCATCAGCATCCATCCCACGCCCGACAGACATATCGAGCACGCAACCTTAATGTCGCGCCCAGAAAAGCACATCAAGTCCTCATTAGAAGTGGCAAGGTATTCCAAGCAACAGTTGACTTCCTTCCACGGCATCGTTCTGCTAGCACGCTCACATAAATGATGAAGATCACGAAAACTGCGTGTGCGATGGCCGTGGAAACTGGTCATTCTTGGTGCAAAGTGCGGGGCAACACAGGGATGCTGGCGGGGTCAAAATCATCTGGTACCTGACGGTGACGGCGACGGTGAGCCAGACCAATTAATTACCCAGCCATATAACAAAGATGGGATATCCAGGGGAATTCCCATGTTGCTCCCGTTGCTTTGCTCTGATTTTGTCGTCTGCTCTTCTAGATCTTCCGTCTGAACATCTCATTCGAAGCTCTCAGTCTCTCTCTCCTTCTCTCTCCTCTCCTCTCTTCCACCATCCAAACGGCCAAAACCAACATGATCGTTCTTAGCATCGCGGCCGCAGCCCTCTCGTTCTTTTCAACGCAGTCCGCTGTCAAGGCTGCTGATTGTCCTGATTATTCTGATTATGCGCTGCAGTACCATGGACCGTTTAGTGAGGGCAGATACAATCTTTCGTACATGAGACCGGAGCCAGCATGTCGGACCTTCAACTCATCGCTTGTGGAGGATGCAATTACGAAGATGGCTGGTGTGATCACGGACCCTGATCTCTATCGGCTATTCGAGAATTCCTTTCCCAATTCCCTGGATACGGCTGTGAAGTGGAAGGGCTTTGCTGCCAATACCACGGATCAGGAGTTGACGTTTTTGATCACGGGCGATATGTAAGTTGTCTTGTCTTCGCTTACGCTACTGCGGTAGATACTTGAACGAGTTGTTGACGTTTGAAAAGAAATGCTATGTGGTTACGCGACAGCGCAAATCAGATGCAGAGTTATCTCTCACTCCTGACAGCAAACACCTCCTACGACTCCCTCGCCTCGCTGTACCGCGGTGTCATCAACCTCCAAGCACGGTACATCAACCTAGGACCGCATTGCAATTCGTTCCAACCACCCGTGGAATCAGGGCTCTCACCACAAGTCAACCAAGCACTCCCCGATGACTTCACCCCTCCCATCTCCAACCAGACTGCCTTCGAGTGCAAATGGGAACTCGATTCTCTGGCTGCCTTCTTGGAGATTTCCACTAATTATTATGAGGCGACGGGCGATGCTGAGTTCTTTGGCAAGTTTGAGTGGGTTAGTGCTATCGAGACTATTTTGAGCACTACTGAGGCTTTGTTGGTGGGCACGTACGCTAGTAATGGGAGTGTGAATGTTAGTCCGTATACATGGGAGAGGACTACGACGATCGGCACGGAGACGCTGGATAATTCCGGGGTGGGAAATCCTGTTCAAGACGGTACTGGGTTGATCAGGTCGGCTTTCAGACCAAGTGATGATGCGTAAGAAGTCCCTCTCCTCTTACCATCCCAGTGTGTTTCTTCTTTCTTTGGCTGACCGGTCTCTAGAACAATCTATCAACTCTACATCCCAGCCAACATGATGTTCTCCCGCTATTTAGAATCATCCTCCCAAATCATGGCCAACATCTCGGGCCAAAGCGATCTAGCAACGCACATGCACAACTTCGCAGCCAGCATCCGCACGGCCATAAGCACCTATGGAATAATCAGCAACCCGACATACGGGCAGATCTACGCCTTCGAAGTCGACGGCTTCGGTTCGCAAAACCTAATGGACGATGCCAACATCCCGTCGCTCCTCTCGGCCCCCTTCCTCGGCTACCTCAACACAAGCGACCCGGTCTACCAAGCCACACGCTCCTTCATCCTCAGCAAGAACAATCCCTACTTCATGCGTGGGCCCGTCATCAATGCTGTAGGCGGGCCGCACGCGGGCTTTGGAATGGCCTGGCCGATGGCGAGTATCATTCGCGTTTTTACGACTGATGATGTTGCGGAGATCGAAGGGCAGTTGAGGGAGATCGTGTCGAGTACGGATGGCTTTGGGTTGGTGCATGAGAGTATTAATAGTTTTAATCAGAGCGATTGGACGAGGCAGTGGTTTTCGTGGGCCAATGGACTTTTCGGTCAGTGTCTTTTGGATTTGGAGACGCGGGTGCCTGAGGTGCTGGCCTTGAGTTATCAGTGAGTTAGGTACAGTACTTTCGTACCTAGTTTAGCTGTTTGGATGCCTTGTGGCAGGGTAGTTGGTATATGGTAGTTGTTTACCTTTAGGTGACACTTGAGACAAGTAATATCGAAATGAATCTGGTAGGTAGCCAAAAACGAATTGTTTTTAATCGACACGATGAGGATGGAAGAAAAACAGAAGCAAAACATCGTCTGCACCAGCGCTTAAGCTTCATCTTCCTCGGAACTAAAGTACCGTGTACTGTACGTGCATTACCACCGCAATCTTGAAAGCTACCAGTATATAAGTACTCGGTAAGGTAAGGGAAGGAAAGGTAACGAACAGCTGTAACAATGCCTCCAACAGATTACCTAACCCTAAACCCACTGACCACGGACATGAACATGAAGATGAACTGATTTACCATCCAGTACGAAGTCCCGATGGCATTGTCCACTCCCGGTGTCACTTTGCCAGTAAGCACACCATCCACTCTGCAAGTCAGAAGAAAAGCGAAAGTCTTTCTGTTTCACAAAGCATTTGCATAGTACCATGACTTTGATTGTCTAAGGTACCTACATATCAGTGTTTGAGAAATCGCTTCGCTACCTGGGGTACTGCTTACCTTACTTTACAACGTACTTTCGTACTCTCGTACAGGACGATATGCCGGCATTGAAGCTGTACATGTGCACAAGAGAAAGCAACAGCTCATAGCTTAGACTTTTCCACCACAGCACCACAACCTCGCAGAAACTTAGTCTATCCATCAGGCCATGTCCATAGTCTCACTGCACTCCTTGCCAGCACGCTCCGTCCTCCCCCCGTTCGCTTTCCCTTTCCCTTTCCCTTTCGCAACGCAACCTCACCAAAACCTACCCACTCTCCCCATCAAGCCCAGCAATCGAAACGGCCAGAATGGCCCAAGTATTTCAGCCAACAAACCTCGCACACCTTGGTAGATAAACAAGTGGAACATGCCCTCCCATCCTCCGTACCATCGGTAACAGACAATGAAAGCCCAGCAAAGGAAAACCGGCCACCAAGTCCCCCCATCATGCGCCCATTCACATATATCCACTCAAACGACTGTGTACGGTCAGGTATCCACGCCCAAGAACAGATGAAGACGCCCAAGTCTTTGGCACCACCAGGCCGCGCACACGTGATACAGGCTCCCCCACTTGCGAGGTCCATCGGTCCATCCAAGGCCAGACCAGACCAGACCAGACCCAGACCCCGGACGCCTCACCACTTGGCACTTGGCACTTGGCACTCGGCCCCTCTTGACGTCCAGAAGGCGAAACAGCACAGGACCGCAGCACAAGAGGACGCAAGGCACGAACGTACGAGGGAGTCCAAGCGCACAAGCACCAGCACCAACCGGCACAGCGCAGGAAGTGCCAGGAACCGTGTGGGTGTCAGTCGACGCTTTCAAACCTTCCGGAGTTCAAACCTTTTGTAAAACGGCGTCTTGTCGGAGTTAGCGGTCTCTTGAAACGCGCAAGTCCGATCCGTTGAGCCTGCGACCGAGCCGTACTCGTATGTATATAAGACCGGTTGCCTGCTTTTGGACGAGGGGTGATAAAGGTGTTATCGGATATTACTACTACTACTACCACCACCACCACCACTACCACCACCACCATTACCACCACCATTACAAATTGTCCCGCACCTACCTACCCACCTACAGGACATTGGAAATAGGCAAGATTTGTCCACTTATCTCCATTGTCATCAGGCTTTAAGCAGACGGCGAAGCCCCCAAGTGCTAGATATTGTGCATCAACGCCTTCTATATATCTATATCATCTATTCTAGATCTATTCTATATCTATTCTATATCCTCTGTCCTCTATTCTATACCGAGTGCACCCACACATCATCAACCAGCAATCATCTCCAGGGAAGAACAGTGCAAACAACCAGAACACCCCAACTCCAACAAACAACCGACATAATGCTTCCACCATACTGCGTCTCGCTCTCGACCAGCGGCCAGAAGAAGAAGAACCCGTCCAGCCACAAACATCTCCCATTGATCGACAACTCGACGGAATTCAAATCCCCATCCAGATCTTCATCTAACTCCTCTTCTACTTCTACTTCCTCTTCGGCATCCGTGCCACGCGGCATCTTGAAGAAGTCAAGGTAGATGAATGATTTACGTGTGCGGTGTTGAGAGGACAGAGTCAATCAAAGATGGAATCTTTGGAATGGATGCACCTTCGGAATGGTGATTTCTTGCGGCTTTCTACTCATAGCATCTGCCTGACATCTTCAGCTTGCGATGTTGATTATGGAAATTGGGCCATTGACACAAAGAGAGCAAGACTCGACTCATTGTTGGAACACCGGCCTGGTAATTGATGCCAAGGTTTCCGGAAGTCTTGCTGGAAAAGTCTTCGTGGATTTGCCGGCGATGTGAAAATTGTTCCGGCTGAGCCTGTAGGAGATCAGGTTCATTCTTGGATCTTCATGCCGATCATATGGGTGGAAATTGGTCAGGCGAGCTTCAAGACAGCTCTTGGGTTGGTGGCCGAAGCACATGGCGTTCTTGGCCGACGATGGATTGGAGGTTGATTTGCAGCTTAGGAGTATTGTCAAACAGAATCGAGCGAAGCACTATGCGTTTTACGTTGGATGGCAGCCGAGGAGAAAGCCAGGTTTTTCAAAGGGGTTGAGGATTGCTTGGACGACTTCGGTTGAGCAGACGGAGCATTGTTGCTTGTTCGGTTCCTAGGAAGGCTTCTTGAGTAGAGCAGGAAATCGGATCTGAGTATATTAGAACAAAGTAATAATTAAGACCATTCCTCGTCACACACTTACTTTGATTGCTCAACTTAATTCGTATCTGAGATGCAATTGAATGACATGGTCCTTAGGCACTCCGCTTGAAGTTTCTACTGTGCTTCAGGCCCCTCTTGAACATCATAGTTAGGTTAGATGGGTTAACACAGTTATCGAATTCCCCAGGGGAACTACAGGTGTTACCATCATTACAGCAAGTGTTAGTCAGGCAGATGCTGTTTGTCCCACAATCAGCATCGGATTCACAAGTGATACCGCAAGATGTGCTGCTGCTACAGATGTTGCCGTGTGAGACGCTAGAGTAGCAAATACAGGTGTCGCCATTGCCGGAGGCGCACGTGTTTTCTTGCTTGTTGCAGATGAAGGGACCACTGCACTGGGCTGTTTGGCCTGAACCACCGTTGCTTGGGCTGGGGATTGGTGTGGCGGTTTGGGTCACGGTCACAGTGGTAGTAACTGTTGATGTTGGTGTTGGTGCCGTGACTGTTGATGCTGTGACACCAAGACAGGAGCATGCACTGCTGTAGCGAGGTGCACCAGAGCATGCACTAGCGTATGCTGGAACTGAGCTTGGAGCTACGGTGGCCTGTCTTTTCTCAATAAGTCGGTCGGCATCACGCTTCATTGCTGCTCCCATCGTAGACGTGACTGTGATGGTGTTCGTGGTTGTCCTGTGGGTTGTCAGTATTGGACCAAGGTATGAGTTTGTGGGTATCTTACGTTGCTGCTGCTGCTTTTGGGGTTACTGTGGTTAGGAGGAAGCTTGAACAATCTGCTTTCCTGGAAGCAAGACTTGGCTTTGCTGAAGTACCCGTGACAGCACGAGCGCCTGATATTATTAGAATCGTTTAGACATTCTGGCAGCACGCTAAATTACTCACAGTCTATAGTTGGTCAGCAAAGTGTCTTCTGCAAGTTGATGGGATTGACTGTGGGTGGAAAGAGAGCAAACATACTATCAGCATTGCAAGCCGCTGCATCGATTGAAGGTATGAGAGTGGTAATGCTCAAAAGGAAGAAAGTCATCGTGGACATCATCTTGATATTTTGTCTGGTGTATTGGTGTTTGAGGTGAACAAGGAAAATTGGTTTGTGTAAAGCAAGTAGTACTTAAAGAGAGTAGTAGTTCTTAAAGAGAGTAGTAGTTCTTAAAGAGAGTAGTAGTTCTTAAAGAGAGTTGAATGTACTGTGATGGTTTTCAACTGGATGGGAAGGAAGCAATGCTTTATAACAGAGGTTTGCGACGCATAACATTGTGGATAAGTCAAAAATGCTACGACTCTTCCCTCAACTAGCAACGCCATAACTATGCGTAGGGCTAGAACACTAGCTTGAACAACTTAACGATGGCCGATGTACTAGTTGATAGATCGTGGAGCCTGTTCCTGAATCCTGACAGCCACCTTACTAAACAATCTTCCACTGTTTTGGTACCCGGAAATGAGTAAGGGTCGCCTCCTTTGATATACCGAGTGGCTGAAGGCTGAATGTGAGCCTGGCCTCGACTCTCTTGAAATGCGCCTAGCCATCTGTAGTCTCCGGTGCTGCGCACTTCCACATAGATCCTGGGTTGCTGGTCGAAAACCGCCTCCAATTTCTCAGGGACTCTGGTTCAACTTCCAGAGCGACTATGAACTAGCTTGAAGCTGAGGCGTCTACTAACAAGATTATGGATTTTCTTCGTGAGCGCTGTGGCTACTCATCGATAGATGCGGCATTGCAATTCCCTAAAATGTAATCTCGCCATCGTATACTGTCATCTGGTGCCTGATGAGGACAGCCCTATTGCCCCTTGCTAGTACTGAAAATAATGGCCGACTGGATGGATTTCTTGATGGCATGGTGAACACGCCTCCAGAGACCGTCAAAGCTTGCTAGAAAGGGCTCCTACTAGGAGTCCTCCGAAGCTGACCTTACGATGTCTGCAATGACGTTCTTGGACCTGATGCCATGACTTGACAATCTGGATGGCAAAAAGCTTGGTTGAGGTGACGAGGCTTGCTTCAACTCTGTGGTCGTACTTGGTTAGAGAATTGCGGATTCGGTTTGTGCAATTCCCCTGACTTAACCAAGACCAGTTCATCAGGTCAAACGAGTCCCATAATGAGGTACCTATGCTCTGAATGTTGCGACGTGTTGTGAAGTGATGCTGTAACGCGTTTAGAACGCGCAAAGTTCGCGTCAAATCTCGTCTAAAGTACGTCGCCTTTCAGAGATGATGCATGTCACATTCGGAGTCCCTCTCTGCGCCTCAACCTCTGAGGGCTAACAAGACATTATGAATCACTGTGCCCAACAAAGCCTAGCATTGACACCGAATCCTCCTCAACTAAGTCGAAGAATTCGTCTTCTGGTCTCATTGAGATCTTTGTGGTCACAACAACTTCTCTTCGATATTGCGAACGGAATCGAACTAACGTCCCTACCACGCATAGAACCACGGAGCTTGTTGGCATACAGCGGACGGTGGCTGGCACAAATATCAGAATGAGGTGACCATCCAGATGTTGCTCTCCGCAAGGTAGAAAGCTTCTATGGGCAATGACTTCGCCTTCACGAAGTCGAGACGACTCGACGAGACTTGCCGGGATATATGATGGCAGACCATACATCGATTTTTGATGCATCTGACTGGTCGCTCAAGACACTGGAGAGCCAAGGAGCCGCTATGACGTGGTTCAGCGACTTTTCGAAGAGGAAATTTCCAAGGTTCAGATAGGAAAACTCAAGGCGGGAAGGCATCCATAGATCTCTCTTCCTCTTTCGTTCAAGAGAAACTAATAACAGGACAACCGCCAACTTCCAACCCCCCCCCCCCGAAGAGCCAAAAGTGCTCCTAGCAGAGAATCGGATAGTTGTCGAATCTACAGCAAGAGCTACAGCCATTATTTGTCGCAACTTCAGCTTGAGATACTCAAACCAAGTCCATAACTGGGGAATATAATGAAAGAGACGCTCCGTAATTTTAAGCACTTAGCTTAAAGCGCCCAAATCAACTGATTTGAGAGTAGGCAGTGAGTGTCTGATGTCCGGCCAGTCCTTGTTATGCAGTCGTGCACACAGACACAAGAACAAGACTTTGGATTAGCATTGAACTCATTATACAAGCAAGCGCAAGACAATGACATAATTTGTACGGCTAGAGGAAGCCAAGGTCTCTTCATAGCTAGCATCACAGATGTACTGCCCATCTATTGCCTAGGCGACAAGAGGAATATCTTGAATTCGAGACGAGCCATCCTCATATTGCACAGGAATTTGCTCGCACCTCTGATTGACCGTCACGCCAGTCAAATTTAATGTCCGCCTTGACTCTTGTTTCATGATGTTCAAGACTTAGATACTGCATTGCTCTTTGGGATTTGTGGCTTTTTTTACATGCGGGGTGTTTGTTGGTGCATTGACGATGTTGATGTACGCCAAGCATCTGGGAATCAAGTTCTGAACTTGACTTAAAATGCAGCGGTTTCCTTCATGAAGGAGAATAAGTAAACTTCACACCCACTTCAGCCTTTAAATTACGTGGTATTGTGAAGATGAAGGTCCTAAAGGCTATCAAGAATGGGTTTGCACTCTGCTTAACACTTCTTGCGGGGATTTCAATTGCAGCCGATTGCAGTTCAGGCTTGACGGCGTCATATCCAGCTCCAGTAGCCGGCGATGGATGGTCAGCTCTATTGATTGCGCAAGGATTAAGTAGCCCTCGGAGCATTCTGTTAGATAGCAATGGAGGGCTTCTCGTCGTGCAGGAAAACGAAGGAATAGTTCATTTACAATTCGACGACGGAGTATGTTCCGTGGCGAAAACGACACATTTGATAAACTCAACATCTGTAAGCTGTTCTCAACTACCTTTTATTTATTGTATTCATGTGACTAACCCATACCCAGTTAAACCATGGCATTGCACTATCACAAGACAACAAGACCCTCTATGCATCTTCATCCGACGCCGTGTACTCATGGTCCTACGATGCAGCAGCCATAACTGTCAGTGACACTAACAAGACCCTAATCTCAGGCATGAGCAACGATGACCACACAACACGCACACTCCTCATGTCTCAAAGAGAAAGTGGTACCCTGATCGTCTCCCGAGGAAGCAACTCCAACATCGACACGGAAGCTGAATCTCTAAGCTCCGGGCACTCGCAAATCAAAGCCTTCAAAGTTGACAACCTAACCGACACCTCAGCACCCTACGACTTCACCACCCAAGGCCGACTGCTCGGATGGGGCCTACGAAACTCTGTAGGCGTAGCTGAGGAGCCCATCACGGGAGGAATTTACTCGGTAGAAAACTCGGCGGATGAAATAGCTCGAGATGGAACAGATATACACCAGAACAACCCTGGTGAAGAAATGAACTATCACGGCTTTCTTAACAGCAGTACTGATAATCAAGGAGGAAATTACGGCTATCCTAACTGCTTTGCCGTTTGGAACACCAGTATTCCTAATGCGGATGATCTGACTGTGGGAAGTCAGATGACTATTGATGCGACAAGTAATAGCTCAATAAACGATGCTTATTGTGCGTCAAATACAGTTCCACCACGCCTCACTTTCCAAGCACACATGGCACCGCTCGACATAGTATTCCTTCCTAACGGCACCGAGGCCTATGTATCCTTCCACGGTTCTTGGGACCGCAGCGATCCGGTCGGCTACAAGGTCTCTATCGTTCCCTTCGATGGCGCTGGTTTTCCTTTGGTGGCGGCGGATAGCCAGAAATCCACAACAGATGTTTTTACTAATGCTGATAATGGGAATTGTCCTGATAAGTGCTTTCGGCCTGTTGGGTTGGCATTAGATGAACAGGGCAGGTTGTTTGTTAGTAGTGATAGTACGGGGGAGATCTATGTTTTGGTTAGGACGGAGGCCACGGGGACGGTTACAGGGACAGCATTGATGCCGACTGCTACGATGGAGAGTGCTGCCAGGAGGGTATCTGCTGGTGTCGGAGGAGCTGTTTGGTGGCTGCTAATTTTTGGCATTTGGACCCTTTGGTAAGAGTAGTTTCCCGAAGGATAATTGGGTCAGGATATACAGCACGTCATTAATTGCGGTGCCCAAAGTGAATAAATGAATCACTTCAACACAATGTGATTAATTGTATGCGATATCACTTCTGTTGGGCTGCAACACCAGATGCATCTGCTTGCGCCGTAATCCTCTTCTTGTAAGCCTGGACATCGCCCGGGAACTTTTCCACCGTCCCATTATCACAAACCCAGAGACTCTTGCACACTGTCTGCAACATCGTAACGTCGTGACTAACCATCAAGACACCACCTTGGAACTGGTTCAATGCTACTGAAAGTGCATCCATCGCCTCGATATCGAGATGGTTACTAGGTTCGTCAAGAACTAGGATATGGGGATTTTGCAGAGAAAGACAGGCAAAGGCGACACGGGATTTCTGACCACCAGAAAGGAATTCCATCTTCTGAAGACCAGTCATTCCGGTAATGCCGAAGGCCCCTAGATGTCGACGGTATTCTTCGTCTTGCTTTCCAGGATAGTTCTTTGCCATAAACCCTACAGCACTGGTATTGAGGTCCAAGGCGTCGACGTGATGTTGAGCGAAGAAACCAATGCGAAGACGTGCATTTTGAGAGATGAGTCCAGATGTGGGAGTCAACTTTCCGATAAGGAGCTTGAGAACAGTTGTTTTACCAGCACCGTTAGGTCCTACAATACCAATCCGAGAGTCAAGCTGGACATCCAGATCGACGTTCTTGAGAAGTATGTTGTCTTTGGTGTATCCGAATGTTACATCAGTCATTTGTACAATAGGAGGCGACAGCTTCTCCACATCAGGGAATTTGAAGTGTACACTATATTCGCTCTCCGGTGCTTCGAGTATAGGCATCTTTTCCAATTTCTTGATTCTGGACTGTGCTTCTGACGACTTAGCAGCATTGTAACGAAACTTGTCGATGAATGCCTGGAGATGTTGTCGGACAACCATCTGGTTCTCGTACTCTCTCTTCGCCGTCTTCCGTCGCTCCTCCTTGGTAGCGTAGAAGGACTCGAAATTAGCTCCCTTGTAGTAGTCAAGACGCTCAGAGTGTTGGTGGATGATATCAGTAGCAACTTCGTTCAAGAATGCTCTGTCGTGAGAAACAACAAGAACAGTACTTGGATAGCCTTGCAAGTAATTAGAGAGGAAAGTGATCGACGGAACATCCAACATGTTAGACGGTTCGTCGAGAAGTAGGAGATCAGGTTCGCAGAATAGTGCTCGTGCCAGAGCCAATCGCATACGCCAACCTCCAGAAAAGGTCTTGGTGGCAAATTGCTGGCGCTCCGGCGAGAATCCCAAACCTGCAAGAATAGTCGCGGCACGAGATTCGGCCTTATCAGATTCCATCTCAGCTAGCTTGGCTTGAATATCACCTAGAGTTTGGTCAAGGCCTTCTCGCTCTCTGTCGAGCTTCTCTGCCTCGGCAGAAGTATCAGCCATAGATGACCGCTCTGCCTCGAGATCTGCGAGCTGTTTGCTGATTTTCTATGCAATGATTAGTTAGTATGGATTTACTCTGGGAAGGATATAAATTTGACTACAGGGTGAAAATTCGGGGGGAAAGGTCCACCATGGGTGAAAACATGGAGCAAAACATACAATTTGTTCGCCCAACAAATGCTTTCTCCACACATCAGCGTCCAGCACAGCTTGTAAAGCGGGTGTGTCGTCTCCAGTAATCTATTGCATGTCAGCTGCTTTTCGGCAAATCAGCCCTCAAAGGATTAGAATCACCTCTTGTTCAACGTGAAGAATAGAAATATGTGTTGGAATAGCAAGCTCTCTCCGCGCCAAAGCGCGCAATAGTGTAGACTTTCCAATACCGTTCTGGCCAACCAAACCATATCTTCTGCCATAAGCTAAGGTCAAACTGGTATCTGTCAAGATTCTCAGACCACCAATAGAGACATCGATACCATCCAACTTGATATCTTTGCTCTTTTGCTGTCCCTGTGCATTTGAGCCAAGTTGCAAAGGGTTGACGGCCATGAAGAACTCCTCATACGACTGAGCATCATCGGGCTGGTTAAGGAGACGTGAAGCTTCATACTCGACAGCCTTGAAGACCTTTTTGCTCTGCTTGGCAGCGATTTTTCGCTCAGCCTTCTCCAACTTCTTGCGGTCGACCTTGGACTCCAATTTGCGGGTGTTGTTTGACTCCAAATCGACACCCCCAGTTGATACCCCCAGAGTTGAAGACATGTTTCGTTGCGCACCAACAATGACTGCCTGATCCAGTCGTCTCGCAGCTGAAGAGGCCTGTTTCTGTGATCCGTTTGCCATATTCGAGGCATTGAACTTGTCTACCCATTTCCCAACCAGCTGACTGATCTTTGCCTCATTCTCTGGCGATGGATCTCCAGAAGCGGACACCAGAAGCGCCGTGATTGATGTTGCAGCTTCATCTAAAGGCGACTGGCCATTTGCATCTGCATCGGTGTATGCATTTGAAGCATGGGTCAGATATCCCACAGAATACTCCGAGAGCACCGGGTCGATGTTGGGCAGGAAGGACTTGATCTCGGCCTCCATGATGCAAATATTAGGGTAGAGGGGGTTAGGAAACAGAAGAGTCTATGCAAGGAGGGGGCAGGGTAGAATGGCAGCGGACACCAGATAGTCAATATCACGTTGATGACTGTCTTTGCTCTTTTTGCCTTTACCTTTCTTTGCCTCTGTGTCTGCATTAGACCAGCGAATTTTGGCTGTTGCTTGATTGGATGGACCTGCATAGACACGCTAAATCCAATTAGGGTGTTTAGCGCAACGCTAAGCGACAATCACACCGCTGAACGTTCTTTCCTCGACCACAACAACCCCAAGGCTACAACATCAACATCTCTTGCTTCATCAACCTCAGACTCAGAGCTCAACCGCAGAATCCTTCCTATCTTCAACCAAAGAAGCTTCCTCCTCTATTCAAAATGCGTGAAATTGTAAGCCCTCCCATCTTCTAATACAGAACCATCTTGTTTTCTTGCGACGCGTCGGGGCGACCCCTGAACTACCCCACTACCCTCAAGGAGAACACAAGCTGACCACGTCTTTTCACGACTACAGGTTCATCTCCAGACCGGACAATGCGTAAGTCGTCCTCGTTCCAGCTGCGCAAGTCTCGCGTGCTAATATTATTTCAGGGTAACCAAATCGGTGCTGCTTTCTGGTGTGTACATATCGATTTGCAACAGAGGCGACCTAAACAACTCCCATACTAATCATGGTGCAGGCAAACTATCTCAGGCGAGCACGGCCTTGACGGCTCTGGTGTGTAAGTAACTTCAAGACGCGATTGTGGTGTGTTGACTCAGAAGCAATTGACTAACCTTATTTTCAGCTACAATGGTACCTCTGACCTTCAACTCGAGCGCATGAACGTCTACTTCAACGAGGTATGTGTCGAATCGATGGCGTTGTATGGAATAAATCAACTCATAGCTGGAATGTAGGCCTCCGGAAACAAGTATGTTCCCCGTGCCGTCCTCGTCGATTTGGAGCCAGGAACCATGGATGCTGTCCGCGCTGGTCCATTCGGTCAACTTTTCCGCCCTGACAACTTCGTCTTCGGTCAATCCGGTGCTGGTAACAACTGGGCCAAGGGACATTACACTGAGGGTGCTGAGCTTGTCGACCAGGTTCTTGATGTTGTCCGCCGTGAGGCCGAAGGATGCGACTGTCTCCAAGGTTTCCAAATCACCCACTCCCTTGGTGGTGGAACTGGTGCCGGTATGGGTACGCTCTTGATCTCCAAGATCCGCGAGGAGTTCCCTGACCGCATGATGGCAACTTTCTCCGTTGTCCCATCCCCCAAGGTCTCTGACACCGTTGTTGAGCCTTACAACGCTACCCTGTCTGTTCATCAGTTGGTTGAGAACTCCGACGAGACCTTCTGTATCGATAACGAGGCCCTCTACGATATCTGCATGCGCACTCTTAAGCTCAACAACCCATCTTACGGAGATCTTAACCACTTGGTCTCAGCAGTTATGTCTGGTGTCACCACCTGTCTCCGCTTCCCCGGTCAGCTTAACTCTGATCTCCGCAAATTGGCTGTCAACATGGTTCCATTCCCTCGTCTTCATTTCTTCATGGTCGGCTTCGCTCCTCTCACCAGCCGTGGCGCCCACTCTTTCCGCGCTGTCACTGTTCCAGAGTTGACCCAACAAATGTTCGACCCTAAGAACATGATGGCTGCTTCCGATTTCCGCAACGGTCGCTACTTGACTTGCTCTGCTATCTTGTAAGCTCAAAACACAAACCTCACACTTTGATAGTCAATTGAGTGCTAATCAACCCATAGCCGTGGTAAGGTCTCCATGAAGGAGGTTGAGGACCAAATGCGCAACGTCCAGAACAAGAACAACTCTTACTTTGTCGAGTGGATCCCTAACAATGTCCAAACCGCTCTTTGCTCCATTCCTCCCCGTGGCCTTAAGATGTCATCCACTTTCGTTGGCAACTCTACCTCCATCCAGGAGCTCTTCAAGCGTGTCGGTGACCAGTTCACTGCCATGTTCAGAAGAAAGGCTTTCTTGCATTGGTACACTGGTGAGGGAATGGATGAGATGGAGTTCACTGAGGCTGAGTCCAACATGAACGATTTGGTTTCTGAGTACCAACAGTACCAGGAGGCCTCTATCTCCGAGGGAGAAGAGGAGTACGAGGAGGATGCTCCTTTGGAGAATGAGGAGTAGACGCTTTTGGTAACACTTGGCCGGCTTTTTGTGGCACTAATTCTGCATAATTCTGCACAGGTGTCATCATTGCGTCGAACATCTGTTAGCAAGGTGGATAATGTCCTGGTGGGGTTTTCTTTTCTTGATTTGACAGCGATGCTCTTCAGGCGAATGCAATTATGAGTGGAGGAGTTACCAGACTGACTGAGTGGTTCTTATGATGGAGTAGAAATTCAAGACTTTAGGTCCACATCTTGTGCATCCATGCGTGATAGACTTGCTTGTAATGAAAAACTCGCACCGGAATCAACTTCCTCTCGCCTGTCGTGTAACTTATGCTACACAGGGCTAAAGACTAAGAAGTTTTTGTAGGTTCTACAACGTCCTGCTTGAAGAATGTCCAAAGGGTGACATCGGGCGAGTGCCATCCAACACCCTAGTGCTACATTGCTACGTAAACAGATGGAGCCACACGAAAAAGAGAAAAGCTCAGGGCCAACTGGAATTGACATGTTCTAGCGTGCAAACTCTAACCCGGTGGCTTTGGAAATCTGCAGCAAGAAGAAGAATTTTCGTTTTTCAGACCTGCTGCATATCCAGGGAGGGCAACAGTACGGTAACCAAATGATCAGAGAGGTGCAGCTGGAGAGGCGAGGCCCAAGGGGGGTGATCAACCATCCGGGGTCGGCGCACGCTAAGATAGACGAAGTGTTATGTGGGGCAGAGATTTTTAAATGTTTATTGCTCATAAGAACCCCTCCATTTCTTTTCACCACTGCACTTCGCACGACCTCACCACCGTCAAGACGTCTCTTTTTACTTTCTGAAAGATCCCTACACCCTCAATTCACCTCAATTCAACTCAATTCTTCAACATGGCCAAGGAGAAGGTATGATTGGCTTCTCGATCTATCGCTGTCAACCTGAGCGCGACCGGAGCTGAACTGACGGTGAGCAAACAGGTTTGTCTTGCGTACTCCGGCGGTCTGGATACCAGCTGTATCTTGAAGTGGCTTCTTGAAAGTATGTAGCCAATTACTCCCGCATCGTCCTACAGCAATATACTGACTCTGCGGGTTTACAGCTGGTTACGATGTCGTATGCTTCATGGCAGATGTAGGACAAGAAGGTATGAAGCTCTGGTTCACAGTAACGGTTGAGGGACAAAGGCTGATGGGAACCCACAGAGGACTTTGAGGCTGCAAAGGCAAAGGCTACCAAGATTGGAGCTTGCGCTGTTTACGTTGAGGATTGCCGAAAGGAGTTCATTGATGAGCTTGTGAGTCACTCCGGTGGAGATCGCTTCATATTTGTTATGTTGCTAGCACCTTGCTGACTCTTCTGAACCCAGTGCTGGCCAGCTGTCCAATGCAACGCCATCTACGAGAATGTTTACCTTTTGGGTGAGCTTTTTCTGCAGTGTTCGAGTGGGCTCGGCTAATAATTTCAATAGGAACATCTCTCGCTCGACCAGTCATTGCCCGTCGTCAAATTGCTGTTGCCCAGAAGGAGGGTTGTGCTATTTTGTCGCATGGTTGTACGGGCAAAGGAAATGACCAAGTTCGTTTCGAGCTTGCATTCTATGCTCTTCAGCCAAGCATCAAGGTCATTGCCCCATGGCGTGATCCCGTTTTCTACGAGCGTTTCGCTGGTCGAAACGACCTTCTCGAATATGCTGCCCAATCCGGTATCCCCGTAAGCAGCACTAAAGCTAAGCCGTGGTCCATGGATGAGAACTTAGCACACTGCAGTTACGAGGCGTAAGCATATACTCCATCACCTCCAAATCCTTCCCAACACAACAAATTTTCATCCATTTGCTTGTGGAAGTCGTTGAGTTAAGAACTTACTAACTCCCGGTTATCTAGTGGAATCCTAGAGGACCCAGATGTTACTCCTCCTGCTGATATGTGGAAGTTGACCGTTGACCCACTGTCCGCCCCAGATAAGCCAGAGGACTTCACTTTGGTTTTTGAGAAGGGTCTCCCAAAGAAGCTCATCACCAATGGCAAGACTGTCACCGACTCCGTTGAGCTCTTCTTGGAGATCAATGCTATCGCTCGCCGACACGGTGTTGGACGTATCGATATCGTCGAGAACCGTTTCATTGGTCTTAAGTCCCGTGGCTGCTACGAGACTCCTGGTTTGACCTGCCTCCGATCTGCACACATTGATCTCGAGGGTCTCGTCATGGACCGTGAGGTTCGTGCTCTCCGTGATCAGTTCGTCACTTTCAACTACGCCAAGATCCTTTACAACGGTCTTTACTTCTCTCCAGAGCGTGAGTTTCTCGAGGAGTCCATCATTGCCTCCCAGAAGAGCGTCAATGGTCAAGTCCGATGCCGTGTCTACAAGGGAATCTTCAGTGTTCTTGGACGTTCATCCGAGACCGAGAAGCTGTACGATGCCAGTGAGTCCTCCATGGACGAGATTGGTGCCTTTTCGCCAAGCGATACTACTGGCTTCATCAGTGTCCAAGCTATCCGCCTGAAGAAGTACGGTGATGCTAAGGCTGCCAAGGGAGAGAGACTATAAATTCTTCCACTTCATTGTAACTGAAACTTGGTGGATGTCTCGCAATCTTTCTTGACCTTTTGCTATTGACGGTTTCTTTTCTTTCCCTACCTGCTTGCCTTTACTTGCTTTTTACTCGGACGGGGTTTTATGGAAAAAGCTTCTAGAGTTGCCTTGGGCGCGTCGCCTTGATACCACCCTGTCAAGCTCCTTATGTTGCTGTATTAGGAGATTCCAATGATCAGCAATGAATGATATGAACCAAACAAAGTCTTTCAATGTTGCGTGAGATTTTGATTGGCAAAAGTTCAGGAAAGAAACCGTTTGATACTGTTGCTGAACTGAGTAATATAAAGTTCAAATGGCACTTCGATTTTCACTATGACAACAGAGAGAACTCAGCCTCAATGCTCAAGTCATGGTTCTAGTAACTCATATCTAAGCTAAAGGTTGCTGTTCCGCAACTTTCTAAATTCTGTGGCCCAGTTGCCCATCTGAAGTATAGCTCACTTCACTCAATCTGGCAGCAACAAACTTGTTTCTTTCCATCCATCCACATAACTGTTATCACCATCGCAGAGCAAAGAGCTTAGACCAGGACGTCCTTGAGCTTAGACGTGTAGGTGTCATTAAGATTTCCCGTCTATTTTGCATTCTAGGAGCATTTTGCGTTCAAACAACCGTATATTAAGAACTCATTACCCTCAGACAAGTATCAATGATCTAACTGATTATGTATATATGTATAAGTACCTAGGTGGCTAGTACGAGCTTAAAGAAGTTCTAGCTGCAATTTGCTAAAGCCTGTAGCGGTCTGTCCCATACTGTGGAGAGGATACACAAGTGAATAAAGTCAGCTACTATTCTCTATCCCCTTTTAAGTATATAGCTATTTGTTACAGGTATTAAGCATCCTCCTTGAGTTATCAACTATCTTCACTAAGTATACAACACAAATTGTTAATAGACGCGGTAATTTGTTTCTCCTATTATTAAGATAAGTAGCAGAAAATCTCTGGCAAATCTGCTATACCCATCCACTAAGATACATGTCAAAGACATAGTTTTTCTAATGCATATACATGCGCACGTCTTAACAACCCGAGCTTCTGGTTATATCCTGTGGAGGGATAACCCACTCTCCTCAAGCTTGCAACAACCAACAATTTTCCTCCATTCATCCACATAGCTTGTCATACGCAAATAAACAAAGTCAGCTCTTCTATTCTATTCTGCACCACCAACCTTAAAAGCTAGGTAAATTCTCCCAAAGCAAATACAACAAGTCACTCAATCAGTCCAACTAGCCAACTAGCCAAAATTTTACATAAAACAACAATAGGAAGACTTCTTCACCTCAAACAGCGTATAATTCTCAACTTCAACGTTTCCGATATCCTTCTCCCTCCATATCTACGCAAGGGGGGAAAGTCCCCGAGACACAGCCATGCTGACACGCCAAGTCACGACCATTGCACCTACCAACCTACTTTTCATAACCAGCCCGCATGCATAAGATCACCAACAACTCATAGGGCTGCATGCTGACCACATCGCCCCTCCTCCACAACACAGCACACCCACAGCACACCACACAGGACAACACAACAGGATCATTGCCTTAAAACAGACACAACATCTCGCTGCCTTGACAGCCCTACAAGGCGCCATGTTGACAGTGTGGAAAATGCAATTCCGGGAGGGTAGATGCCTAGGGAGATAGATGTAGATGTAGATGTACGTAAGCCTTGGCACATGGCACAGCTTGCACAGGCAGGCAGGCAGGCAGGCACCTGGGCACATGGCCATATGGAATCTCCAATGCAGAGTCATCCTTCTACCTACTTATCTACCTACCTACCTACCTACAAATCATTCTGCTCTGTTCCGTTCCGAGGCGGCTCTGACTGGCATCACCATCCATGCGATGCAGAAGATAGCTAGCTAGGTTGCCTATAGAACCTAGTAAGTTAGCTAGGCAAGTAGCGAGTCAGAGCGTGAGTGAGTGATTTGTGATCTGGCTTTGTAATCTCGCCAGGGCCGGATGAAGAAAATAGATTTCATTGATTACCAAATGGTTGACATTGGTTCCAGACTTCCACTCCACCATTTCTTTCTTTTTGCGTTTCCTTTCGTGCCCGTTCGGTGGTGGCGGACTAGTTGCGAGTCGGGTTCATCAGCAACTCCGTCGGAGACTTGGGGGATGAGTTCGGCCGAAGGACGGGGGGTTTGTTCGGACTCGCTTATTTTGGCAGAGCTTCGGTTTGGAAGCATGTGTCAGGTGCATGTGTTTTACTATACGCCAGGGTAGCTTGTACTGGAGGTTTAAGGGCGTGCTTATTTGCGGGGGTTTTTGAAGGGGAGGTGAGTGACGGGTCGCCTCGTGGCTGGGGACTTGCTCGCTTGTGGAGAACAGGGCGAGCACTTAACAGTGTTTGAGAGCTCAACGCCAGTGCAAGAAGCTCGTGCTTTTAAAGATTAAACATTTTTGTTTCAGTGTTTATGTAATAACATCTATCTACGTGAGAGAACTCAATATCCAAGCGAGCCAGCCTTGCTGCTTTGGCTGTGAGGGGTTTACCTTTTCAGTGAAAGCCGTCTGCGAACTCTCCTGCTGGTGTGGACCATGGTGGTATCGTGCTGATAAGGGATTATTTTGCGAGGGGGTTTTGGTGGCTGTGATGGATTCAATGGTGAGGGAGAAGGGACCCTCTTGCGTACCGAAGAAACTGGATGGGTGTTAGCTGGGCTGTGTTTTGAAGTACAAAACCGAGGGAGAATATCGTTCTATGGAGGATGTTAGGCTTAGGCTAGATGTACTACATCATCAACCAAAGTGAGAATAAACTCCCAGATGAACGCATAGCCCAGGTCCAGATTGAAATAGTCCCCCATCAAAACTCAGTGTCTAGGTGTAGAAAAGCAAAATTGTGAAAGCGGAAAGGCGTCCTACCTCCTCATCATAATGCTAAACCGCTTGATATTCGTCAGATCCAAAGGCGCAGTGTCGTTTAGCTCCCTGCCTCTGTACGTAGGCTTCATCTCATCCCAAGCAATGAATAGCTGCTCTGAAGTAGCATTCGCCTCCACTGCAAAATCATATTCCCAACTAACAGTAGCCTGCTCCCTGCCATCAGCACTAGTCGGCAACAATTCATCCTTGACATTCAAAGTATACTTCTTGCCATCAGACGCTACAATGTCTAGCAGCAACCCATCGTATGCCGAGAGATCCCATACTCTGTCTTCGCCGGTGGTCCGCTGAGAGGCAAACCCTGCGCCGCCGAGGGTTTTGTTGTCGAGCGTTCCATAGAAGACAGCAACGGGCGAAGAGGGACCGCAGTCGAGGTAGGACTGGGAAGAACCGTTGCGGACGCGGTCGTCTGACGAGGTCCAGTCTAGAGGGGACCACGGACTGTGCGGAAGAGGAATTGGTCAGTAGGTGCAGGAAGGATGTGGTGCCAGGGGAGGGGATTGCGCACATGTCACCGCCGAAGAGCGAGAGTGCTTGTGTGTTGTTGAAAGGCATTGTTTGCTTGCTGGCCTATGCTGCACAAGGAGGTTGTCTCGTGGGTGTTCGGTGGTTGGAATTGAGTGCTGATGTCAACGACGGGTCGTGATGTCAAAGCTCGTCAAGCCCAAACGATGGCAAAATAAAAAACTTACTGTTATGTAGTCTGTACCAAGGTGCAATCTCGGTCGCAGCCGACCCAAGCCAAGCATTCCCCAACTTACAGACTTTGTCGTAGTTTGCACTGTCCTGCACTGGATATTGCGAACCACGAAGGTCTTGCGACAGTGAAAAGTCAATCCGGCATTACACTCTATGTCCATGGACATCCCAACTTCGTTTAAGGGAAACCGAGCAAAGCGCCATCTCATCTCGGACTTAGCGGATATGTAGGGAGCGCAAAGCAGACGGACACACTGACACCAAGTCACAGACTCCAGTACACGCAACCTCACGTTCACGTCCTTACGTACATCTGGAGTGGCCGAAGACCCGAAGATGCGAAATTGCGACCTCAGCGAAGTTCACGGTTAAGCGAAACGTCAGTCTATTACTTGAACAAGACTTGGGATAACAACATGTAAAGCAGTACGAAGTATGGTCATATTGTGGTCAATATACTGTAGGGTAGGGCTCGGAAAGCGACTAATCAGAACAACGCCGTCGGGCTTCGGACTTCAAAAGGGGGTGAGGAGATCGCGTAGTGACAGACAGACCGCACGCCGACTCGAGTCACTCGACCGCCGCCGCAACAACGCAACTGCGCACCACCTCCTGCAGTCGAAGACTAACTCCGGTGATACGCAGCCAGGGAAACACGCGAGTACGCGAGGAAGCAAAGGCGACTGGGCCTTGCGATCGTCTCTTTTGCCCAAGTTCAATGTTTTCTGTGCCACCTCCCCGCCTCTGCACGTACAGATGTGCAAGGGCTAGCGACAAGAATGCTGCGAGAAGAATGCTGCGACACGGACACAATCCAATTCCGTATGGTGCGTTGTGATTGCGAGGCTATGCAAGGCCCTGCAAGGCTGCAGCTGATTGATTATTGATTCACACGGACGAGCAACAGAATGAAGCCATGGAGCGGCACTAAGTGAGGTGGGGACGGCTGCCATGCTACAGTACGAACCATTTTCTTGTTGAGGAATCCAAGGTTGTTGCCATGGCAGTCTGCGAGGGCACGCAGTGTTCTGGCATATGCTTGTTGAGTAACGAGTTTTCCATTTTCATATCAGTCTCAGTTTGTTCCTGCTATCCTCCTAGCCGAGATGCGCTGGAGCTTTCCAAAGCTTGCCCTGGGTATGTACACTGGGTGGGTAAAGCCCATACCAAAATGACCCGCAATACACCTTGAGGTGGATGGGAACAAAAAAAGAATGAACACCGAACTGCCATGCTTCCATCCGTCTGCCCAAAGATCAAACCCCAAACCCCGCTATCGCTGTCTCTAGAACGAGTGTCGAGCGCATTAAACTCCTTTTTGTGCCAAATTAGGATAAAAAAAACAATCATGAATTCCCCACATTATATTTTTCATCTACCCATTGCAAGCAAACACGTCTCATATCGGCACCATTTGAGGTGAGGCGGGCATGGACAATGGTGTGGTGGGATAGTGGTACCCTGATTCGGACCCAGAGTGATCCCATGAGTTGGATAGAGGTGGTGTCTTTCCTCATCTGTTAGGATGGTTCCCAGGCAGATGTGGTGGGGTTTGACTTACAGTGGGATCATCATATCCATAACTCTGCTGAATATCAATCACCGGCACACTGGCAGAGTAGTTGATATGATATGGGCTCATGCTGTCCTGGGTTTCCCGCTTCAATGCATCGTTGAAGTGCATCATCGAAGGTAGAGTGGTTGCAGGCGCGTATTCCCCATATGAGACAGAGCGGTCAGAGTGGTATACTTGTGAGGGATATGGCGCATAGCTGATGTCCTCTGGAGCTGGATATGTGTGGTATGTGAGGGGAGGTGTTCTTGATCCTTCGCGCTCGAATCCCTGAGAAAACATGGGAAACTCCTCGTCGGGATGCATTGGTGGTGTGTACTGATTTTGCGGCATCGGTCTGGACTCGACTTGTCTTTGCATGGTCTCTGGGCTCCGCTTGTATTGCTGGGTGCTCTCACTAGGCCGCTGGGTGTCCAAAACTGCGTGTGATTGAGGAGGTGATACTGAGGTTGATCCTGCCCGACGCTCGAGGTCTTCCAAGCGTCTCTTTAGCTTCTTGCCTGTTTCACATGTCAGTCGCTTGCAAAAGTGAAGAAGGCTGGAGGGTGCTACTCACGATAGTTGCGTTGAGCAATGCGATTCTGGATGCGTCTCCGTTCGGCGAGATCAGATATCTTTGTCCAGTCCTCATCTGGGTTTGCAGAGCTGCTGAAGGCACTGCTGGTGCCATGGTTGGTGATGTGCCTTGTAGCCGTGGCTGTAGAGTAAGGGTAGCTCTGGCGAGACATGATGAAGTCTGTTGTTCAGTGAACCAAGTACCGAGCTCTCGGGACTATGTATATATGTATAAAGGTGGTGGTAGGTTCTGGACGGTGAAGACTGCAGTTTCTCTTGGGTCTCGAGGAGAAGAAGGTGTTGTCAAAGGAGGCTTGGGCAACGTCGATTTGGGGGTCTGGATGAAGTATATATGTGAAATGCCGGCGAGGAGCAAGGCCGCAGTTGGTAATCGGACTTTAGCAGCATACATTACCACTGTCCAGGATTCTTGGGCCCCCCAGCTTCAGCTGCAGCACAAGATCCCTGCGCCAATGAACCTAGCTGCCAGCCTGCCACACCCTCCTGTGCACTCCTCCCTCGGCCCCCTGCTCTCATGATGGAAGCAGTAAACGGTCAAAAGCGGCCGTGCCTAGCGCTACCCAGCACCGGCCGCCCTTCTGCAGCATGAGTTGAGTGAAGTGAGTTGAGATCGACGAGCCGACCAGGTCCAAGGCATCCTGGCACGCGCTGCCGTGGCTGGTCAGCCTGGTGCATCGACAAAAGGGTTGCCAGGCAGCCCATTTTACGAAGGTGATGCGCGCTAGAGCCCCACGAAGGCATGGGGTGGTGGCACTGGCGAGATGGTGGGCAATGTCTATTAATTAACTTGACTTCGATAGCAGGCCCTGAGGCGCTGTTTCCGTAAAGCAGCGCCTTTGAGCACCACTCAGCCATTGGCCATGGCTACGAATAGATGCGCACCGCATCCGCGAATGGCTTGGAGCACTGGCAGCCCTATGAGATGAGGAGACAGCAGTGTCGACTTTCGAATGTGATCGAGGGGGCAGCGCAAAGAGGGTTTGGCTAAGCATTTCATCCCCCCAGCCCGATGCCTCGATTCCTATTCGCACCGTCCGTGTAGGGCGACGCTGCTGCTCCCGCCTAAATATGGAAATGCCTTCGCTCCAACGAGCTGGTGGATGCTCCTTCGCTCCGTGCTAAGGACGACGACGACGGTAATGGCGGGCGCCAGGCCTGCCACGAGCCCATGGGATTCCCCAAGGGATGCCACCATCTTCACTGCCGGCAATAGCGCTGGAACTTATGGCGAGGGATGGGCTGGAGCATGCGACTGGCATCAGTACGTACTGTACGTGTGTACCAAGTCGTGTGTATGTGTGTATGATCGATATCGTGGGTATATCTTGGCCGTGCGGTCTGTGGAGGAGTGCAGAAGGTGGTTGCCTGGAGTGCAGTTGCCGTCGTATTGCCAGGCCAATCAGCATCGCCGTCGTCACCCGAGTTTGGCATGGGACATTCATTTGACACGCTGGACACGAAATTGTCCTCGACTTCCCGAGTTCGGGAATCGCTGCTGCTTGTCGAACAACAATGCTTGTCCATCCCAAATTATCAGCCGGGCCTTGCGGGCCAGCTCCAAACTCTCAACAACCCAGACAGACTGCGAGATCGATCGACATACCCGCCGGCCTTGAAGAGGTGAGGAATCGACGACGGTGTTGTGTACAAAGTACAGACCGACAGACTGTCGCCTGCGACTTGGGGCCATGGCTGCTTCTTCAGCAGGCGGGCAAGGCGCATCATTTGGATTCATTTGAGTTGATGGGACTTGTTCTTGTGGAATTGAGCGTCGCCGACGCGTCGAACAGGACGAACTCTGGGTCAAGCAATTGATTCATGATGGGTTGGTGACATCACAACACCCTGGCAAGGACGCGTGCGATGGTTATTCATCTATTGTTCTGCATGCTGCAGTCGAATGCACTGTACATTCATTCATTCAATCATTCATTCATTCATTCATGAGATGCCTCCTGCGATCAAGGCGTGCGTGTGTTTCATGGCGCGGGAGCTCGTCGCTCGCCTTTGCTTGCTCTGTTGGGCATTCCGGGCGCGCTCGGCAGCATGTCACTACGACGCTGTTCGTGGACAACTGGGCTGGTCGCCATGATCACGATGGGGGCTGCGCATGGGGGGAGGGGGCACGCTGGGTCTGGACTGGACATGGACTTGCGAGGGGGATGATTGTGTGTAGGATGTACAGTAGATGTCGGATGTCCTCTGTAGCTGCCTGTACTTCCGAGTGTAAATCCGCACTTGTTCTTGAGGGCGGGTGTGTGGCCGACCCCTGCGCCGTCCACGCACAAGGGCCCTGCGCACCCTGGGCGATGCGATCGCTCGTCGACGACTCGATCAAGGTCTCTCCCTCGGCCAGCTCAAGCTTTCCCACGTGCTTTGTCATAAGTTTATTTTTGCCAGCCGATTACCAAGACCCTGTGTTGGGTCCATTCCAGAATTACCTGCAGCCGCATCCTGGCCCCCCCCTCTGCCCCTCATCATCCATCCTGGCCATCTCACAGGGGGACCGCCCACCGCCAGTTCCCCCCCCTGTCAGCCAGGGTCCCACGCGAGCGAGCCACTCATAATCGCCCCGTCGTCTCCTGAACACCACAACCCCAAAGTTCGCGACGGTGAAAGACACCAAAACATCGTCGACGCCAACACCAGCGCCAGCGCCAGCGCCAACGCCGCCCGCAACAAACCCCCTCCCGACCGGGTTGTCTGCTGTAGTCAACTCGAATCTCTGCCAGTCAGTCATCACCATGTATGCGCTGCGCAGCACAGCACAGCATCCTTTCTGAAGGCCCGATTGCCTTCACACCTCCATCATAATCATCTTCCTATTGCTCAGCCCTACCCGACCACACTCACCCGTGCGACCTGGGACCTGGGCGAGCACGGCATGGCTCACCTCCTCACAGACACCGCGATGGCCACGTTGCCAGCGCTCGCACGACATCGACCTCTGCTCGAACCCATTCTCCAGAGTTGCGGTAAAGCAATCTCCTCGTGGCGTTAGGCAGCAAGCATATCGAAATCGGAGGACCACACTTGCAGAAGCAATCCCACCACCTCACCAATTCCCCAGGTTCACTTTGGAGGCGGCGACCGATGATGTCTCTGGAAGTCTGAGACTCTGAGTTGGTTGCTGCAGCCATTGTGAAGCTTGCCATTTCTGTCTATTTGCCAATAACTCGAGCGGGTGTTGCTTTACACATGGGCGATGAAACACCCGCATGGAATCTTGCGGAACCTAAACCCCGCTTGCAGAGTACGCCCATGCCAGGGAGCGGAGTTACTGATGTCTTACGGACGTATTTACGAGCTCAGTGTCATTTACACTTTCTTAGTTATCCTTCGTTTTGGGAAGCTGAAGTTTGGTCGATGTTCCAAATTAGCATCAATTGGTAAGTGCCAGCAAGACAAAGCGAAGCGGCTTCAATAACGATGCGAAAGGTGATTGGTGCTCATCTTTCGAGGCACTGGAGGCAGTGCTTTTATGGTGTCAGGTGGGCATCCTGCTCTGAAGAAAAAGGTAAAGGAGTTCTCGTTCCCCAAAATAGGAGGACGTGAGTGGAATTATTCCAGTTCCCCTGCGCTTTCCATATCGTCGTTCTCCATTCTCAAGAGACCGTTGGCCCGTCACAGAGACGGCAAGGCTTGTGGGGTTGTTTTGACATCTCATCTGACTGCGTCGAGCAGCACGTAATGAGATGGACAGCATCAGATTCCCGTCTCCAGTCTCATGGGTAAATTGGAAGTAGACTTCCGACAGTGACTTGCTGACTATTTGGTTTCATTTCGCCTTAAGCAAGATCCACCTCGTTCCTATAGTCCAATGAAATAGAGAGGTGAGTTTCCGTGGAATCTTTCCGAGCATAATAACTCTTGTTGTTTCGGTTCCTATTACCTCTGACGATCTTTTCGTGGATGTTCGAACGATATACCCACCCTTGAAGCTTAATCTGACTTCCTGTCAGATCTTTCTTCTAGTAGCTGTTACCCATCATGATGGTACCGGTCGGGGGAGGCTTTCACAGTCATCGGAGAAGGGTTAAGGTGCTGACTGCGTTGTTCGTCAGGGCTAACCAGGCAAGCTGCTGCGCCTTGTCTGTTCCATGGACGCAGCGCCGGGAATCGAATGGCTGCGCTTCATATCAGTTCTATATGCAGCGTGATTGCAAAGAAAACTACTTGATTGATCCTTTTACGGCCAAATTGGCTGGGATCATGACGTCTAAGGGTACGATAAGCGCCCTTCACACGACACGAGTGCGGATGCATTCCATACTTCCCATGGGCTTTGAGGTTACCCACGAAGCTTTGCGGGAAATTTCCACGGGTTCGTTCAGTTGGAACAAGTCTGCGAGTATCAGTGCAGATCTTCTTCAGCCAGTTTTCCAAACCATCACGCAATACGCAAGGAATCCCGCACGGTACCTAGAACTAATCACTGGAAAGCGGTCATTGTCACAGTGCATGTCGCATTGTTCTTTGGGGGAGCCTGAGACACATTCATAACAGACATGCATCACTTGTCCAAGATTAGTACAGTACGCCTTTCGAAGTTTGATTGCAAATATCATCGCTTGGCATCAAGTAGCTGGGAAGGACACCTGGGAAAGTACCGTGTTGGCACCATACGAATCACTCTTGTGATTTGACGGGCTCCGCCATCGCAAGGACATGATATTTTGAGAACAAGAATGGAATCCTCCGGAACACATGCAGGCAGCAACTAATCGAGAGGCGTTGTTTGTCCAGCTATATGCTTGTGTCAATCAATTTGAGGATATATTATAGTTCTATTATCGTGCCAAGCCTTCCTACGAGGGACATCCTTTTGACTTGGAAAATGGTATCTGCTTGCAAACGAGATCTCGATTGCCATTGGGCGGAAAGTAGATGGAGATTTACATGCCATGGATCCCATGTCGTTTGGGTAGGCAGGGGAACCTTTCTACGGGAGTAATTGGTCTCAGAGAGGCCAATGCATCCGCTTTCCAGAGTTTATCCCCTCGCTACCTACTATTCTTCTTAGAGTTAAGTTGCCCTTTAAACGAGTGATTCCACTCAACTTAATACTCTGTTACTCTTCATGGCCCTCGCTAAGGACGAACGGCGTGCTGTACGGTGTCGGGCTGCGGGCAACCAAGCACTCAGGGAATAGGGGTTAACAATCCTGTACGAAAGTCCTGTAATGATTCCATGAATGCTTGCTACGTGTGTGTGGAGATGGAGGGGGTCCGACGCCAAGGGGCTCGCTCTACTGTACAGTAGAGTGGTAAAGTTCTGCGGCTCAACTTTCCACTCGGTCGGGTTCGGGTGGTTCAAGAAGATGATACTACTGAGTATGCACCAGATGGAGCGCGGGACGAAGCGACAATACGCTACAGTACAGTACGGTCCTGCAGATCCCTGCTCGCCAATACATCATAGTACGAAAGTACGTACACATGATTTCAAAGCAGGAAGAGGAAGAGTGACATCCGAGACAACCACTGCTCGGGTTGTCCCAGAGTAGGTCTCCGACGACGAGGACGACGACGACGACAACAACAACAACAATCACCACAACCACAACAATCACCACAACCACAACAATCACCACCACAAAAACAACAGCAGGACAGCAGGGGGCGACGTTACAGTTCGTCTTCACCGCTGGGCAGGCCATTTGTCAGCAACTGCACCCTCTCTCGTGCCAAGGATGACGTTTTGTGATGGGTCGGAGTCTCCGCAGTTCCCCACAAGGGCCAATGAAGTGCTCCAGAGCTTCGTTCCGGGGAGCTTCTCCTTCAGCCTTACCCCCTCCAAATGTCCCTCACCGCCGTGGATCGTGCACATGTCGCAGTGCATACTCAACTCAAGGCAACGCAACGCAACACAACGCAACACAACGCAACATAACGCAAAGCAACACTACGAGCAACACCATACCAGACCATCCATACCTGACCGTCAACCGATACGCTACGACGAGCAGGCTGCATTTCGTGCGTTCGGAAAGGGAAGTGACAACCCTTACTTGCCTTAGCTTCCGGCTTTGGATTGGTGGTGTGTGCGAAGGCTGAGTGAGTGACTCTGAGTTGTGACTTGTGAGTTGCGCGTTGCGAGTTGGGAGTGCTGGACGCATACACGGCGATGCGCTAATGCCGGAATGAGCACAATTAGCAACAATTGACCTTGGGCGTGACCGCACGCCGCCCTTTCGCTCGTAGGGCTGGCCCACAATCAGGGGGCCCTTGCAAAGGCGTGAGTTGCTGGGATACACAGTACAGTGCAGTGCAGTGCAGTGCAGCGCATTCTTCTTCCGGCAATAACTTGCGGACGGACCAGAAGAGCGGGGAGGGAGCGGCTATGACAGAGGCTTGGACGCGCATGCAGATATTCCAAAGAGTGGCCCCAGGCGGCGCTGATTCGTTGGCGAGTACGAGCACACCGGACTGGTTAAGGTAGGGGGGCATTGCAGATCAGGAGGGTCCTGGAGGAAGAAGTCCTTTCGCTTTGCAGATCAGGAGGGTCCTGGAGGAAGAAGTCCTTTCGCTCCGTACAGTACTCGTAGGTCCTCCATGCAGGCGTTTGTAGGTATTGTCAGATAGATGTTTGTTTGCCTCTGATCGAAAGCACCAGCAGAGCATTGCCGTCGCTCGTATGAAGGTGCAGGACGGAGGACGCTGGTGGGGGGGATTGCTGTATTCACGGCGACAGATTGCCATAGCCCATGCCCGACGCTCCCATAAAGATCATCTGAAGACGACGCCTCGGGACCGGATCAGAGACGGAAATCCGACATTGTCGAGGGCCCTTGTGCTCCACCGCGTTCTCGACTTGCCCACTTCCCAAACTCCCAATTTCCCACAACTCATAACGGAGCAGCGCAGACGCTCGGAGCCGAGCCAGCGCAACACGATCCCGAACAAGCTATTCTCTATTTCCTGGCTACGTACTGTACGCTCTGGATAATCATCAAGAGCCCGCCCCCAATGTCCGGACACATGGCACCTATCATGCGCAACTTCGTAACGCTGCGTAAAATAGCTCTCCACGCATTGCTACGGCACAGCTCGCTCTCAAACAGATTGCACAAGCACAGCACAGCTCGATAACAGACGCCATCCCCCTGAATTGTTTTCAACTACCGTACCTTTTATTAGCTGTCCCAGTCCGTCTCCTGCTGCCCCGTCGTAGTCTGCCTACCAAAAAGTGGCGGCACCGCCCAAGCCAACGCCAACGGCAATATTGTCACCAAGTAGCAGTCCTGAAACAGGGAGGCAACCAGCCAGATGGATGGCGGCGGGCACCGTCTGAAGTCCAAGGACCGCGCCCGTGGTCCATCGGCCACGCAGCTGGAACTTGGAAGTACCAAACAACAGACTTTCGTTTAGCTTTCGATCCATCTACATCTGATTGGAACAGCTGAACGAGCTGCGTGCTGACTTGCTGTCTATCCGAACTTTGCTCGAGTGCGGAATTTGGTTGCGGAGGATACATACCATGTACATCCATGCCTTAGACTTGACACCACGTCAAACTTTCCAATACCTGCTTGTGGCGGAACGACGACTAAGGCGGCTTCCTTTCACTTCTGGAGGTGAAATGGCCTTATCGCAGGTCTTCTTACTTCAAACAATTCCGCTTTGAAGTCGCGGTACATGACGCATACGTATTTGCTCGCGGTTTTCGTAGCGTTTGGCCTTAGGGGATTTGTTCATGCAAGCAGCTACGACAATCGTACGGTATTGACCTCAACGACGTCGAAAGGTGCGCGCGAATGGCGGCGCGCGGCCCGGCTTTGTGAGGAATCGGTCGACGGACGCCGAATAGTAGTGAGCATTTCGTGGTTCAAGGAAGATGGACTTGCTGGGACTTTGCATTGATCAATCCCTCATGCCTGTCGCGCCCAAACCCCTCTTGAAGATCTTATTGGTATCCGAGATCTCGAAGTTCTGGGTCCCTCCCTCGTCTTAGTTCATTTGATTTGCACACAAGGTTATGGGATTTTTCCAGCTCCAGACCAGTTTCCACATTCTTTATGTTTTGACTTATTCTGTACTTCTGCTTGCATACGGGCAAGCAAAGGAAGGAAGGGCTCGAACGGCGGAGGCCCCTGATATATACCATGCACATATGAGGCTCAGCATTCAGCAATCTGCACCGACGGGGTTTTGCGGAATTTCCCTCCTCTCCTAGATATAGGCAGGCGGCGGTCAAGGAACTGGGATTTTTTTTGTGCCAGAATTCTCTCGCAGTGGAAGTTGGTTCTCAACTGCTGGCCACGCCTCTTCTATCCAATATCTTTCCTCTAACCGGGGAACGAAGGAGGTTCTCGCTTCTCGTTTCTTGCTTCTCGCAATTATACAGTACTGTAATGCATGCGCTCTTGGGAATGCAAGGCTAGGTAGGTACTTACTGTACAGAATCTGGGCTCGGCCGGCCTGTGCTGCTGGCGGGTCGCGTTTGCGGGCCAATTGGCATACAGGAAGCACGACCCCGTAGAGTCTGGGGGCGGTGGTCGGAGATGCGTCCTAGCCAATCATGCAACATCTCACCACTTGTGCATCTGTCTGTTCTCAAATATGCAATATCCGTATCAATATCTGTTCATCCTATCTAATGATACAAGCAACTTGACAAAATTTAGGTGGGCTAGCCGTCTCTAAGATAGAACAAGGCTCTAATCTAAATTTCTAGTTATAGGTAAGTAAAGTTAAGAGTAAGTAGCTACTAGTTAAAAGTCTACATTTTAATAACATGTTAGAATATTAAATATATAAACACAGCTCTTCTACCTACACTAGAAAGGATCTAGCTAATTATACGAGCAGGGAATTTATTATAGTAGGGAGTCTTCGTTTAGTTTAAAGCTAGGCTATAGAGAAGTAGATTATACTCTTTGAAATGTGAAACGCCTTGTTTAGTCGCTAGTATACTCCCTCTTAAACTTATACCCTTGATATAGAAGTAGTACACACTATAATCTATTCAATAGTAGCTCTTATACGACAAAACTAACGATCTCCCCTATCTAAATTAAGATCTTGGTTAGTTAAGCTTGGACTTCTTACTTTAATAATTTGCGGACAGGGTGGTTAGGAATGTAGTATGTTTATTTGTTATAGGAAGTAGATGTGATAGAACTTCGTTGATGCTTGGGTTTGTTTTAATGGTGTTATATTATTGTTTAAATGGCTGCTAAGTTGGTGAGGTTTCTTTTTATATTGTGTTAGAAGGGAATATCACTGTTTAGTTCTCTTGATAGGGGGTTGAGTATCCTGTAGAAGTGTTGTTATTCTCATGCATCTAGAGGGGCGGAGAAGCTGGTAGAGAGATTTAGCTCTTGAATGATATAAGTGAAGGTGAAAGCTTTATGTGTGCTATATTAGAATGGACCATGGTATTAGAAAGGACCATTGCACTGCTTGGTGCTTCTAGTATGATTTGGAGCATCTGATGTGAGTGTGTTACTCTTGTATATCTTAGGGAAGCCCGGAAGTAAGGAGAGAGATTTGACTCTTAGAGGAGATTTAAGTGAAGGTGAGCTTGAACGTAGTCCTTGGCTATAATGTAACTTGAAAGAGTAGAATTATCATGGCTGAGAAGTTAGGAGAAAGAAATTGACTTTCAGGGGAGATCTAGGTAAAGGTGAGCCTGACTTTGGTTGGTAAACATTTTCAAGGCCTTGATTGAGTATACACCCTTTGTAAATTTGATAGCTTAGAAAACAGAGCAGGTAGAACCCTACAACGAAGAATTTCCTACCGAAATTCACCGCCCTCGCATAGGACCTATCCGGTACAAGTATACAAACAGCGCAAAGTGCTCTAATAAACAGAATAGGCGTACGCACTTAGGGTCAGTGGTATCAGGACAAATTCTGTTTAAGAGGAGGAATGAGAAACTAACAACGGGCTGCCAACCACGTTTACGAACACGAAGTTGAAATAGAAGCCGAAGCTGGAAAAAAATAAACTTGTATGTTCTCTTATAACTATCTTCCATTGGCTAAAGTTTATAAGAGGCTGTAAATCTGGGTTTATTCTCGTAGAGCGAGTTTTTTTTTGGCTACTTTTTTAGCTACTTTTTTTTTAGCTTTGATAGGGAAGTTAAACTCTAGCTGAGACTGTGGCGAGGTTTTAAAGAGGCCTTTTAGTTGGGCTTTGTTTTAATTTTTAATGGTGAATTTTAATGTTAAGCTTAGATTAAGCGAGGTGGAAAGGGGGTTTCTTTTATCTTCTAAAGTTACTTACTGTTGCTTGGATAGGTAGATAGCTTGAATATTATAGGCTGATATACACGTGATAATACGTAATTAATGTCGAATTGCTCATATATCTATGGAGGTGCCGGGACTAATGTTTTGTAGACGGTGTTATAAATCTACTTTATAATACACACTTCTCTCTTCGCTCCCCCCTGTGTGTAATTAGGTAGGCAGTCTTTAGTTATAAAATGTGTATATACTTAAGTCAAGTTACTTACAATAAGCTACTGACTTAGATGAGGTGCTAGCGTAAGACTGCGTACTTAAAGCCTAAGAGGGAGGATCTCATAGGAGAAAATCGCATTAACTAAGGCCCGCCAGTCACTCTTACGTATACTGCCTACTCACCGTACTAGCAGAATCAGATATTGCTATGTTCTAGTTGATCTTCCTATAATTTTGCATTTTTGGAATTTCTTTAGGTGTAAAAGTCTTTGATGTCGTTGATTGTTGGCCTCGGGAGGTTAAGCGAGACACGATATGTGAAAGGGGATAGTATGGAAGAGCCCTTTGTTTCCTCTACCTCTTCTTGAATATCAGAAAATTCACATGGATCACGATTCGACCTAGATTTCCATTATAATCCATCCTTGAATATTGAATTTCTCCCTCATCTTTGACTGTGGCTTCTCTGTGCACTCTTCTCAAGGAA
The DNA here is from genome assembly GCA_026119845.1 of Pezicula carpinea. Lineage (NCBI taxonomy): Eukaryota > Fungi > Ascomycota > Leotiomycetes > Helotiales > Dermateaceae > Pezicula > Pezicula carpinea. The sequence goes on along the minus strand of JALRMK010000019.1, from coordinate 353,392 downwards.
CTCCCTGTACCCCGTATTTGGTAGATTAACACCCACAAGTTAATATACCTCATAAATGCATGTCACAAGGCTTGCACCTCACAAGCAATTCCATACGGATTTATTCATGTCTGTAGCTCTTGGAGATATCAAGCGCCGTCTTGGAGAAATGGGCATGCCTCAAGCAAGTCATTACGTAACTAACGCTACTCAAACTATGATACTTTTGGTCAGCCTTCAGAAGGAGTAAAACATACCATTCGCCATTTCAATCTTGGCTTTAGAAACACTTCTTGGTAATGAACGGTGTAAGACACGCCTAGGTTTAAATTCACTCACGGCTTATTCCACGCTCCCACTCTTGCTATGTCCCTTCCTCTTGCTGCTGACCGTGTGTTTATAGGATCGAAGTTATATGGCTGACTTCAGCTTGGTAACCGAGCTTGATCTACACTTCTGTTCTTCATCCACGGGGATCTTGTCCTGCCAATGCGAGTATCACGAGATTGTCCTTCTTAAACATAAAGGTTCATGTCACGCAGAAGTAAAATAAGAAACTGCCAAGATCTTGTCTTTTGTTTGGCAAAATCTCGGGGTACGCCACAAGTTGTTATTAAATCGACAAGACAAGTCTCAGTTCCCATGTCGCAGTGGAATCATGTTGTAGGACCTCTCTCGGGGTCAGAAAGGAGCAGTCTGGACTTGGAGTCGCAAAGCACGGTGACCATGGTCTATTGAGACGCGTTCGGGGTGGCTTTTGAATGTTCTTATGTCCTTGTTGGCGCGCTCTGTGGCGTCGCAGAAAGCAAACAAGGCGTGGAGAAGCTGGAGAAGTGAGTCGTGTGTCGACTGTCCAGGTCGCATGATTCCGCAGCTCACATAACCCTGCTTTGGACTTGGAGTGCATGTGATGCACCGTCGACTTCTTGACTTCTTGACATGCTCCAGCACATTGGTTTGGCATTGGGTGGGCTCAGAGGGCTTGCAGTCGGTGCCAGTCAGCGACTGAACTTCGCGAGAGGCCGAGCCACTAGCCCCCCCCCGCGGCGTAGATACGACCGCCCGTAGTCTTTTCACCGTCTCCAGAATCTGCGCAGGCATGTAACAGCTCAAATTGTCGTCTCGTCCCTCGCTGCTGCGATCAGCTCAACCTTCTCTTCGTTCATCGTCCTTCTCAGTGCGAAGCGGCGGCGAGGCAATCCCCCTCCCTCACACCGACAACATGGCCTCCCTCACCTCAATCATCACGACGACCGTGACGGCTACGGCCAAAGCAACATCTGCTTCTCCATCCTCTACACTGAGAGCATCGCCGCAGGGAGGCATTTTGGAGGGTGGAAATCCCACCGTCTACAACTCCAGCAATCCCATAATTCTGTTTATTATCCAGGTATGTGAAGCTTGGGCAGGGTATTATTATAATCCCCCACGTGCAAGACCTTGTAATAAATAGTAGCTGCATGTATCCGGACCCCGCGACCCCGCGAATGCAACGTGCAAGGCTGCGAGCATGAAGAATGAGTGAGGCAATACAATTGTCGTAGCCTTCTTTTGCGTCGCTGATGGCGTACGGCGATCAATTCATCATGTGCTATGCTAACCTGTTGTTGTGCAGGCAGGAATTATCATTATCTTCTGTCGCATCCTTCACTGGCCGCTCTCCAAGCTCAGACAACCTCGAGTCATCGCCGAAGTCATTGGTGGAATCATCCTGGGCCCTTCAGTTATGATGAGGATTCCAGGCTTCAAGGATACCATATTCCCGACAGCCTCCATGCCGTTACTGAGCTTGGTTGCCAATATTGGATTGGTGTTGTTCCTGTTTCTGGTAGCCCTGGAGGTGGACATGCGCTTATTCGCTCGACATTGGCGCGTTGCGCTCAGTGTAGGGCTTGCTGGCATGCTACTGCCATTTGGATTGGGTTATGCCATTGCATATGGGTTATACCACCGATTTCGAACGGACGCGGGCATTGTTCCTATTAGCTTTGCGATCTACGGACTCTTCATTGGAACGGCCCTCTCAATTACTGCGTTCCCCGTGCTCTGCAGAATTCTGACAGAATTGAAATTACTCAGTACACCCGTTGGTGTGACAGTTCTTGCTGCTGGTGTTGGAAATGATGTCACGGGATGGATCCTGCTTGCTCTCTGCGTGGCCTTGGTAAACCAGGGCTCCGGACTTACAGCATTATGGGTCTTGCTTTGCTGCGTTGCATGGATACTATTCTTGGTCTTCGCTATTCGCCCATGCTTTATGTATATGCTTCGCCGTACTGGAAGTCTTCGGAATGGACCAACCCAGTCTATGGTCGCTCTCACTATACTCATTACCTTGACGTCTGCCTGGTTTACCGGCATCATTGGCGTGCATCCAATTTTTGGAGGTTTGTCTACCTACGGACTTGATTGAGAGCACATCTAACAAGTCCTCTAGCTTTCCTAGCTGGCCTTATCTGCCCACACGATGGAGGATTTGCTATCAAACTTACTGAGAAGATCGAGGATCTTGTATCTGTGCTCTTTCTTCCACTGTATTTTGCGTTGTCTGGATTGAGCACCGATCTCGGTCTTTTAAACGATGGCATAACTTGGGCATACGTTATTGGAGTCATTACAGTTGCGTTCGCAGGCAAGATTATTGGCGGTACGCTTGCCGCAAGAGCTTGTAAACTCGTATGGAGAGAAAGCCTAAGTATTGGAGTCTTGATGAGTTGCAAAGGTCTCGTTGAGCTTATTGTTTTGGTAAGTCCATATCTCAATATGCATTGGTGATTGAATGCTAACGAATACCTAGAATATTGGCTTGCAGGCCAAGATCCTGTCAACACGCACCTTTACCATGTTTGTAGTTATGGCTCTCGTGACAACGGTCTCGACCACCCCCTTGACGTCAGCTCTATACCCTCCTTGGTACCAGAAGAAGCTTGAAGCATGGAAGAATGGCGAGATTGACTGGGATACCGGTGCCCCGATCCACTCCGAAGAAGATAGTGCTCGGGCTTCTGCCGAGAAGCTTCAAAGTACACAGATCCGCCGTCTCTTGGTTTACCTTAGACTCGACAGTCTACCAAGTTTGTTTACATTTATTGCTTTGTTAGGCGGCGACAGATCTACTATCGCCACCAAGATCCACCGATCTAAGGATGAGTTTGATAAGATTGCCGAAGAAGACGAATCCTCGGCCGACTCAGCGACTTCGGCACCAAAGCGACCACTCGAGGTTCATGGCGTGCGAATGCTGGAACTCACAGAACGTACATCATCAGTCATGCAAGTATCTGAGGCAGACGAGTATACCACCCGTGATGCTGTTGTCAACACCTTCAAAACATTTGCACAACTCAATAATGTTGCTGTATCTGGTGGTGTTTCTATAGTGCCCGAGTCATCCTTTGCAGAGACTTTGACAAGCACAGCATCTGAAATTACCTCAGACCTTGTCCTTATCCCATGGAGTGAAACTGGTAGCATGTCTGAGGGCGATGATACTCTTCATTTCAGCGTCCAAGATCGATTTTCCAGCGGATCTCACTCCAGATTCATTGAAGAGGCTTTCAAAACCGCTACCTGTAATACAGCAATCTTTGTTAACCGTGGCTTTGGTGGGCCTGTAAAGCAAGAGCAGAGACCACTCAAGCGAAGTGTCAGTGGCCTTAGCTTGGGCAGTCGCCGAGAAGCTGCTACAGCCCCCATCGCGGATCGAAGTCATCACATCTATTTCCCATTCTTTGGTGGCATCGATGATCGTGTTGCTCTTAGATTTGTGCTGCAACTTGCACAAAATAGCAACATCACAGTCACGATCGTTCACTTCATCACACCAGTCGCTCCTCTCTCAAACTCGAGCAAGGCACCAGAAATCACGCACGAGGCGATCAGCAAAGCATCAGGTAGCCTGGGTGCCGCACAAGTTACTGAAACATCTGACGCAGAAGCCGTATCTGCAGCTGCAGAAAGAGACGCAGCTCTCTTGGACACGCTGCAAGACTCCCTCCCATCAGCTCTCACCCGCAGAGTCGTTTTCGTAAAAGTCAAGACGACAAACCCTCTCGCGGATTGTCTCGAACACGCAAAACAAGAACTTGGACAGTCACCCAGGAATGCCGGTGATCTAGTCGTGCTTGGTCGAGGAAAACAGGTAGCATTGCCCCAAGGTTCTGGTGGTTCATCGAATCCCGAATTGAAGAAGACGCTCGGTGTTGTCGCAGAGTCTATTATATCTAGTGGCGTCAGAGGCAGTGTCTTGGTTATTCAGGCTGGTGGGAGAGGACTTGAAGTTTAAGAGATACTGATAGAACTGGAGCCTGTCTGAGAAATTATGCAGCTGGGCAGGGCGTATTGATACTGTTCTAAATTTTGCGTGGATACCTCATGGGAGCTTTTGGATAAAGGCATTTGATATATAAGATGTTTGAGTATTAATGATATATATGCCATGTACAAGTATAGGATGACCTATCCTGCTTAACGTGTTTATTGTATTGTACTTGTGATCCTACTCTGTAGACGTGGGTGGCCATGTCATCATCCCGAGGGATATGGATTCGAGATACAAAATCAGCCAAGACATTGACACATCTTTCCCCCCCATTCAGTGAAAAGCCATTGATTGCATCTGGTATACAGGACCATACTACTTACTTGACACAAACAACCCAAGTCCCATTCTAATCTATACTCCTAGTCCAACAACTCCACGGCAAACCTCTCTTCTTTCAGCCCACAAGCAACAACCAACTTACTTATACAAGGTAGATACCAACCACATGTCTTCAGAAGGAGTGAGACGAAAGGACATAAATAACAAACCAACCCATTCATTCATGAGATATCAATCTATAGATATCTTGAACAACCCAAACACAAGCCAGCAGCTATCTAGGTGTGTAAACGCTATTCAAAAGAGTTTCCGGGAAAGGAAGAGCCATAGATAGAAAAGGTCTTCGAAGGTGAAGGAGGAGCCTCTAATCTCATTGGGATGCCCAGACGTTGAGATGATTTATGCGGGTTTAGTTGAAGCCAATAAACAGTATGTTTAGTATCGACCATAAGCTTCAATTAATTAGGGACGTACGCTACAGTCGTCAGTATCTTAAGCTTTTGATAATAGTATCATTTTTGTTGTTGATTTGTTGGTTGTTGAGAAGAGGGGATCGATCGGTTTGGCCTTTAGCTCTTGGGGCGAGTAGCTCTCACTTGATCGCCAACGGAGCCTATTGATATCACCATTCGAAAGCATATGTAAAATTATGGTCAGAAGCTGCACATTCGTCACAGGCGAGCAGGAAGCCGAAGCATTTGATTTTGTATTCAGTGACATGTAATTCGTTCTAATGAAATATGTAGGTAGGTACAGCGAGGTCGGGTCACCATTCCCAACCCAATGCACAGTGAGAGAGACACCTGAACCAGGCAAGTATTATAACAACGACAAAGTCCACGCCACGACACGGTAACAACCACACATCGATGTAACCCCACAGAAGTCCCCTACGGAGACATACTAGATGAGCTCCTTCGCTGATGGAGTCGGAACGCTCGCAAAAAGCAAATAAGCAAAGACAAGTTAAATACTTTTTTTTTAAATCCACGGTCAGTAGCGTCATCAACATGCTCCAATGCATGTCTCCTACTACTGCCTCCGAGAGCGAGAGCCAAACGTTAAACAAAACACGCAAAGGTGCTGTAGAGAACGTCCTCTCTACCCTCCAGTCCAGGAGAGTGCCGGTGACAATTATGATTGTCCAGTACCACGACGCAAAGCAATATCCTTCCAGTGATCACGCTCAGACTTCAATTTGGCGATCTCCTCCTCAAGTTCCTCAAATCGTTGCATCTTTCGCTGACGAGACTTACGAGCAGCAAGAGTGTTGCGTGCTCGCTTCATGGCGACAGTGTCGCTGGGATCATCGACAATGATGGGTGGCAATGGCTTGTCGCGTTTTCGTGAGTTGACACCAGAGACCGACGCGTGAGTTCCAGTGGGCGACGTAGAAGTGGCAGACCGACGACGGCTATTAGTTCGCAAGCTCTCAGAGACCTCGAGCTCTTCCTCGGGGAGGAGAGGCGACTCGTCAACTTCTGGCTTAGCCTGGTCCTCTTGAGGAAAGAGAGGAAACCAAGGATCGCCACCGAGTGTGTGGTCGTAGTCGCCGTTGCCAACAAATGGGGAAACGTCGAAATTATCAGTGTATTCTGGAGACTCATTGTAGGTTGATGGTGAAGTCAAGTTGGTGAAAGCGGTCGAGTTTGGCGCGGATGCAAACGAGTCGCGGACAAGAAGATCTTGAGGAGAGATGGTGCCCATGTGGGTGGAGCTCGAGGACGACAAATTCATTGTTGGATCGTACATTGTAGGAACGGCTGGCGAAGAATAGGCCGAAGGAAACAAGGTGGTTTGAGTCGAGGCTCCACCGTCGAACGAGGTGAACTCGTCAAACAAATCCATATCTGCAGGGTGTGAATAACGGGTCTTTGCAGAGAATGATTCCCTAGATTTACCTTGGTGCGCCATGTTTGGGGTTTGCGGTATGTTCCCCGTCGATTGCGAAAACAATGGGACTTGTGGTCGAGGACGCTGCTGCTGTTGTTGATTTAGTGCAGCTGAGGACGAGGGCGCAGAAGATGCGTAGAACTGGTTGGGGCTTTGCGCAGAAGGAGTGTACCGATGGTTGAATGCCGAAGTGTTAATAGAATGTCCAGTAGCTTGTATGATTGCGGCGACTCTCTGGTTCTGCAAAGACGAGGCAGATGAAAGGTTTGAAGAGTGACGACGAGCTTGTTGGCCGTTTAAGGCACGATGGTTGGACGGACTAGGGGAACTGCGAGCACTGGGAGTCGCCTCGAAGAGAACGAAGTCCTGGTGGTGAGAAGCTGGAGGATCGGGACAGAAGTTGTCCTGAAGCGGTGGTCTTGGTGATTGTGCCGGCAGGCTCGATGAACTGGAGGGAAGCCATGTTGACTTGGAATCCGTTGTGAAAGAGTTGAACTCTTGAAGGGGTATGTTGGCGGTTTGGAAACTGAAGTTGAAGCTGGAAGCTTGGGTTTCTGACAATTCCGGGAAGGGAATTGCTGAGGACTGGTGAGGGGAGTGGTTGGGGGGCTGTAGTGGTGAAATGTTGACTGCGGTGCCGAGGAGTTCTGGGAACTGGTGATTTAGAACATTTTGGGCCAAAATGTTCTATGGTTGCTTGTGTGTGTCGTGGAAGAAAATGGGTAATGGAGGAGAGAAGGCAAGAAGAAAAAAAGCTGAGGCAGAGCGAACGCCTGCGTTTATGTGGGATCTTGGACGCCTAGCGCAGATGATTAGCGTGGTACTCTAGTGGCTCTACTTCGCCGTACTATATTGGGCAAGGCGCGTACGGAACTTCGCACTTTCGCACAGAGTCGTACTTCGTATGGGTTCACGACTTCAGCGCGCAAGGGAGATTGATTGTTTTATTGTCCGCAACCCCGTAGTCGGCGAGTATGCTCCCACGCCAACGCCCGTTGCATGAATGGGATTGTGGATGTTGAATGGCAATTCAGCAGTCTTTTGAATGAAGATTGCCCCAGGACTGCCAGGACTCCTGTTCGCAACGGACAACAAAGCAAGTTCCACACTGCGCTGGTGTTTTGGTATTTCGCGGTGGCTCCCATCTGAGCATCGCACAGTCTCACAGCCATGCCCCCTGGCTGCCTGCCGTGTGAGTCACCAGAGATTGGCGCGCTATGCTCCGTTTGGCGTTGGCGGGGTTGGCGCAGGCTCTGAGCAAGGCTTCCATTGCACACGACCGACGAACCATTGCAGCCTCAGGCGCGTGCACATCCAGAGACACGCACTTCTTCCTTGGGGGAAAACAAGAAGAGCTTCATCTTGACTGATTGATTGCTTGGTTCTGAACTGCGAGTCCCTCGGGACTCCTACAACACATAGATAGACAGATGCATGTAATGCAGCGCGACCGTGTGTGAGATAAGGAAGCCCGTTGCGGAGTGCAGGAGAAGGCTGAGCCTGCACGCCCTGCTGTCAGGATGGAAAGCTGTCCTGTCCTGTACGAGTGAGCACTGTCAGATCGGTCTGCTGTCTGTCCGGCCACGCTTTCAGAGGCACGCGGGTGAAGCGAACACCGCCAGCCTGGCGATCCCCCGGCTTACAGGACAGACCGTACTCGTACGGTACAGCACTGTACATCATCTCATCTGTGCTATGCTTTTTTTGCGCCCTTCAAAGATGCATCCATCGTTAAGTCCGATGCCACTTCGACCCTCCGCCGCCTGCGACACCATACAGTAAGACCAGGACCTGATGACCTCCCTCGCCTTGTCACGAGGCACCAATGATCTTATATCATCCTGCAGCCCTCCCGCCAGTGCCGGCCTGTACGAAGGATGGAGGAGAAATAAAACAAAATGGACTCTGAGGAGGTAGGTAGGCAACTACCGTCCGCCGTGCCGTACCTGTCGCTCCAGTTTCCCCCCGGACCATGAGAGTCCCTACTGTACTGTGCTATCTGGCATCCACCCATCACCACCAGCATGATTCAAGATTGCCTCGAATCTCACATACGACGATGAGTCACCACTGTGCTTCAAGGGCGCCGTGCTTCATGTTCTGCATGTTTCCCCGGCCAACTGGCTGTGATTGGGCGCATGTTTCCTGTTGTACGAGGTGCTCTGAGGTGCATGCATGCATGCTTGCTTGGTGAATAATGTGAAGATGGCATCTGCAGAAAAGCCGAGGGCCCCATTGGCAGGTGATGGCGAGGGCCTAGACCATGAAGAGGCTCAAGCGGCTGTTTGCTGCTCTGCCCTGGGTGGTGATGATACATTAATTACCATGGTGACCTGCCAGTTTGACATCTGGTCTGGCCTGACTTGGACCAAATATCTGCTCTGTTTTGCTGAGGCCAGCTTGATCACTTTCAAGGCACGGGTCAACACCGAGTGGTGGTCTGCACACCTGCCTTGCCACGTTTGGGCAGCCCTCGCACTCACAGGAAAAGGACAAATCATGTGTCCTCGCAATTAATCCGCGGTGGCATATTTGATTTCATATCAGAGTGTCCTGGTGAAGCCGCAGCAGAACCGCAAGGGGATCGGCCCGCCCGGTGGGCTTTTACATCCATACCCTACCTCATTGTAATGGTACCTGGGTTAAGTGGATGCCAAAGTTGCTCGAAGTTGCTCAGAGTACCCTAGGTGTGTACCTAGGTAGCTCAACAGACTGTTTTGTAACCCCAACGCCATTCAAATATTAATTCTTAATCTTTTGGTAGTTTTGGGGGGAAGAAGACATTTTACTTCAACATACCGGCTACCCATCTTGTGACTACCTTATTTGCAGTTGCTCGAGCTAAGTACTCTGGCAAGGGAGTGGGACAGTCCTTCAGACTCAAAAGTCACAAACCACAAGTGCTGTACCTTAATGGGGAACATCCTCTTGTTAGTCCGGCGAGGGGCCGGGAGAAACAATGAGCGTTTTCGGTTGAACAAGGCAATTTTCTTGTCTTTACGTCTTTGACTTAGCCTCAAGTAACTTGTCTTAGGCATTTATCCGTCAAGAGGGCATTTGTGAAGTTTAATGTCCGACTCTACTTTTGGAACTGGGTTCGGGGGAGATTAAGGTACCATATACGAAGTACAAGCCGGGACAGAAGTGTAGCTTGTGTATACCAAGGATCACCTTGTCCTGGAGATTAGGTACACAAAGTTCTGCAGACACTGCTCCAATGATATACTTCCTAAGATGTGGTCTTTTTCCTCTTCTTTTTGGATGCGGGAGCGGTAGGGGGGTTAGAAAACTTAAGTATTTCACGACACCAGTCGTCAATGGCGTTCAGAGACGTCAGAGATAGCTTTGAACCTAAGGAATCGTTGGAATATATACTGAGACAGTCGGCCTTGCTTCACTAACTTATTTACAAGAGAGCTATTTCAGCAAGACATACCAAGGGGAAACTCACGTCGGGCCATGTTACGCGAAATTCAACTTCCAGTCACCTAGTGCACTGAATCATCATGGGCCACTTGAATTATCTGTCTACACTATTGCTATAGATTCTAGGAAAGGAGTTAAGTCTTAGCAATCATTCTACAAGTTATCAAAGTTAGAAGATTAGACAAGTAGTTATATAAAATCAAAAGAAAATCCTTGTTTAGAGATAGCAAGCAAGTATCAGAAGTGTATATCCATATGTTAACTTGCACAATTTCTATCTCAACCCCTACGAGTAACTTGTACAAAGGCTGAAGCAAGAGCCAAGAAATAGGGACTATATTCACTTCTCTCAAAGCTAGAGAAAAGGATTACGTCTAGGTAAGGTAGCAAAGGACTTAAAGCACACATGCTCTCTTCAAGGGAAACACTGGTAGACTCGCTAGATATAATATGCAGTACAGAAAATCTTTAGTAGCATTTCTTGGGTTGTTAATTAGTCCTTGAATCCGCAATCCGCATTCCTGCAACTCAAGTAGCGCTTAGAACTGCATATAACCCACGGGAACTCGAGACACTATCACGCTAGCTGATTCCCACACGTCTATCGTAGACAAGACAGGTATGTTTTAGGAGTTGGGCTCTCCATGCTGTACTGTTTATATTGTCGTGGATCTGTTACACACCTTTAATAAGTTCAGCAGCGCGCACTCACGCAATAAGTCGCAGCAATAATAATTGTAGGAATGCTCTGAAGCAAAAGGAAAAACATATTGTCTACCTGTTTGAACTCTATAATACCATTCATTGGCAATCTTTACTTCTACTTTAGTACGTGGAAATTACACAGAATGAATCCCTATTATCTTAACAAAGCGCGTTCCCAAACTAATGCAACAAAAAAGAAAAAAAAAACCGCACGCCATGCGGTGTACAGTGGTCGAAAAAAGAGGCTGCTGGCAACAAATGAACTCAGACCCAACAGGATATCGCTGTATACGCAAACAAAAAACACACAATGCTAACACTCAATAAGTCCCGCGGGTATCGGGCGTATCGCACTCAGTCATCCACAAACGGAATGATATACATGTACGGACTGGGTGCAAACAAATGTAAGGAAAAGAGGGATAACGGCTGTTCGGTATTAACGTAACCCTATGACGCTCATTTCCAGCGTCCACACCCTTCTGATCCAGACCTTCAGTTTGCCCTCCACGCCCTCAACATTCTCTAACTCGACACCCTCCCACCAACATCTTCGAGCTGGTTTCCGCCAGAAGAGGAGCAGCTTTTGAGCCATGCCTACTGCGTTCATGTTGCCTTGGTCCGCACCACCGCGAATGTCTGTTCGTAATCTAGCGAGCGCGAGACTGCAGATGACTGCCTTGTTTGGCTCGCCTGCTCTGTGGCCCCAGTGATCATCGTGATTGAACCCTCTGTCAAGAATTAGTCGATGTATACATCCATCCAAGAAATGACTTACCCAGCGGTCAACATCTCGATTAAATGCTGCTCAGTTGTACCTGTCTCCTCACTTCTTCGCAACCCAGAGAATATTCCATCTTGCTTTAACAAAGCCTTTCCTGCAGCTCTTTTGACCTCAATCATTTCAGGCTGCTCAATATCCGGTCGTGGTGGTATGGCGTAGAAGTCCAGGTCCTCCCTCAAAACAATTATCCCAGCTCTATCCTGTAGCATTTCCCTCGCAGATCCTTGCATTGGTTCGATTGGTACTGCCTCGCCTTCTGGCGATGCTTCCCGAGACGAATCAGTCGGTATCGTTTGCGCGACATTGCGGAAGAATTCAAGCATGTACTGTAGAGAAGCCGGGTCATACTGTGAGTCCAAGTTAGCTATGTAATAGTTTAGATTTGCCAATATGTCGCGAATATATGAAATTGAACGGACATCAACTTGGAAAGCGTCTCCTTCGTGGTACGCGTTCATGTGCCCGTCTGGAAGGAGGCCATTTGGGAAGAGCGACAGGAGGACGAATTCGGGAAGTGTGAGAAGTTCATCTCTGGACAGGGTGAACCGTGTACCTCTATCGATTGTAAGTCAATTGCCCCCTAATCGTCTTCGCAAACCTACCGCAGGTCCATTGTGATATTCTCATCTGCGCCGACATCTACGCCAGAAAGTCAGTACAGGACCTAATACCCAAAAATATTTCCAACGCACCTCCCAATGTGTTTATAGGTGGAGCACCACCCTGCTGCACCTGAGTAATAATACTCGCAGCTCCTCCAGCGGCCGCCATCAGATAGGTGAAAGATTCAAGTGGGCTGGACCCTTCGGAGTATGCGGGAGGAGGCTCGTTATCGTCGTCTTTTTTTGAGGATTCGCCTTTGGTATCTTGTGGTAATGCCGCCTTTGTTTCTGCAAGAACGTTTGAAGAGGAACTCGAAGTTGCACAGGGTTGAGGAGCAACAGGTGCGTATGCTGGGACAGAAGCAGAAGCAGTGCTTGCTTCGGTAACGGCAGTCTTATAGGCTTCAACGGCTTCGGCGGTGGATGTATAAAGTGAGGAGAACGGAGGAGGACGAGGAGACGAAGGGCTAGATCGAGAAGATTCAGAGATTGGAAAGTATCCCGGTGGTGGGGATTGGGCGCGGGAGATGAGGTCGTCCTCAAGCTTGGTTTCTTGCGGCTCCAGTGGCCCCACGGGAACAGACCCGTTGATATCTTGCGTATCTGACACCGTGATTGCTGGATATATGGAAATCTTGTGATTGTTAAACTGGCCTGGCGGCTTTATGGATCATTCAAGTGGTGTGTATGGCATCTTAGCAATTGAACTGAGCTTGTTGTACATGGCGAGCGCGCTTAGAGGCCGTTGGAACCCTGTCGGATGACCCCTTTCTTTGTGGTCGATAGGTAGCTCTGTCACAATCACACTAAATTGAGGCAAGTCACAATGGATATTGCCACTACTTACAGCTTCGTTCCGCTTCTAAAAGTTGGAACAACAATTATGGCTTAGATCTAATCAGGCGTCGTTCTTTAAAGGCTAATGGGGGTAAGTGGATCATAGCTGCTGATAAATGTCGCATCGCCGACTCGAAGTCAGCAGCGAGTTTGGAGGGCAACGCTATGGCATCCCGAGATCTGCTCCATATCTACTGTACTAACAAGATTGTATGTATTGAGCCTAAGCCAAACTCAATTATCAAATAGTGTGTGCTACTCTTCTGTTCAAGGACCAGCAGATCTTATTCCTCGTCACTATCGTCTCCAAATATAGCCTTGAATACAGCCTCACCAGCTCTCTGTCCTTCTAGAGCTTCGTTTCTCTCCATATCAATCACAACTTCCTGAGGATTTTCAACTCTGGAGGCTGGTTCAGGGTTGCTATCCATAGCATTATTCCATTGCTGTCCAACAACAGTTTCCATCCGTATATCCTCCATAGCAGATTTCGAAACTAAAACCGCAGTTTTGCTCTTTTGGCTGAGGTCTTCGCCAGGATCAGGTTTAATATGAGCTGGAGGTTTCACATTGAACCTTTTACACAGCAGTCTTGTTGGATAAAAGTCTTGTGACGACCGAGTCAATGGACCATACATGCCGACCTTGGCTGCTGCATCCGCAGGGTCTTCCGGTTTTGGTTCGGGCTTGCTGAGCAGAGATTCAGTAGCTATGTCGGGTGCGTCTGATACAAGCTCTGGCGCTGTTTTCGAGACAGTAAACCTTGACGCCATCATTGTTGTCATCGGCTTGAATATTTGGGCACAATCCGCAAACTCTTTCAATTCCTTGAGCCATTGATCTTTGGATGTGCCAATATCTCGCTTTGGTACGTCTACTGTAATTCCAGCTCCGTACTCCAAGAAGTCTCGGTATCTGCTACGTTTCGGTAAGTCTTCGCCGTATGGCATGAATCCGCTTACTCCTCGGGTGAGAGCCGCTACAGCGACATCTTTTTCAAGCTTTGGTATTTGATTGAGTAACTCCTTACGGCGCTCGTCGTCTGTCAGGCTATATCCTTCGGGGATCTCACCCAGGGCAGCGGGAAGGCTAGTCTTTCCAGAGGCAGAAACAAGCCTGTCTCTTGCTGAAGCTGTCAGGAAATCGAACACAGACTTTCCAGGTAACGTGGCTTCCCCTAAAATAGATGCTCGGGACTTGGGATCCATTTTTGACGCTTTGGCAGCATCCGCAGTCGAAATATATTCAGATTGTTGTTGTGAACCAGATTTCGGCTGCTTAGAAGACTTCCACTCTTCCGGTATTTCAGGTGGCGCATACTCGCCCGTAGAAAGGACTATTGCAGACAATGTATCGGTATGGCTTAATATGAACCCCTCAAGAGGCAGCCGGCCGTCATGACACTTTCGCAGGCCCGCTGAAGCTTTCGCCATAGCAGCCTTCTTCGAGATAAATACTGGCTTTAACTTCAGTAATGAGTTAGCTCCTTCGGCACCCTTTTTCTTCTTCTTATCCCCTCCTATAACCCTGTTATAAGATATCCGTGGGCCGATTTCATAAGGGTCTTCATCATCTGACCCAGTATCATTCAAGGGGCCAATACCAATGCCACCATGGACTGACTTCTTAATCTTCGGCTTCCGAGCTGCTAGCAAGTTGTGATGGTGGTCGTCGTCCTCCTCTGACCTCGCACGCCCACTGAGTGACCTTGGTTCGGAAGATAACTTCGACTCACCGTCGAATCCCAATCCCTTGTGATCAGCTTTTCTTACATATCTGATCGTATTGGTGTTTCCCGGGGCAAATAAGTGCGTATTATCATTGCCGTCACTGTGTGGTCGCTCCATGCCGTCCAAGCGTGCTTGACGCCGCACCTTTGGCCCAACGCCCTGGCCCTCCTTCCAACCCATCTTCTTTAATAACTTTATCCCCATTGTCTCGCCCTCTGGTTGGAATAGATCAACAAACACGCCACGCCTTGTGATGGCGTCTTCCGTAGATCCCAGCCCCGAAAATCCATCCGCCGTCTCAATACGCTGTGTTTCAGCTGCGTCTGCAATATCTTCATCATCCATGAAGTCCTCCGGACGCTGTTGAGGCACCTTTGAGTCATCCTTTTGACGATTCGACCTAGAGGAAACAAAAGTCGAAGGGGTCCATCCTTCTTTGGATCCAACAGTGTTGAAATACCTGTGTAGAGTTGACTTTAGTAGAAATTGCGATAGCACGTGGAGGTCAAAGTACAAACCCTGCACTGAATCCACCAGTGAATGCACCGTGAAGGCGCTTCAATCCTCTCTCATCGCGAACCTCTTGCTTCCAAAGGGGAACGTAGGACCCATCGTCTCGGGCATCAGGATCTCGTGGCGGAAGTGCTGTGCCAAATACTACATAGGGTGACTGCTGTACCTGAGCATCAGCTTCATACGCAGCGCGAGACCGTTTGCCCGACATTTTGAAGACATGGAGCCTTGGATTTGATATGCAGATTACGAGAAGGCTGCGACTGAGGAAAGCTTCGCAGCCTCGCGGAGGAGAATAGAGTTTTGGTTGGTAGTACTAGCGCGATAGCCGCGCACTCTGGAACTAAGCTAGTTTGTGATTAATACTCCCACCGTTTTAATGTTCACAAATGAGTCTACAGCTACCTAGAGAATAAGGTACCTAGGGCATGTATTCGGATTACTAAACGCGTTTAGTTTATTTAAACAGAAGGTATCCTCTAGCTGTAGACTAACTATATAAACACTTGGAGGTGAGGGGTAGGGAGACCTTACGAAAGTTCACTTATGCTTACCTTAGGTTACTTTGAGGAAGTATAGAACTACTGTGCCTTCAATCTACTTTGCTCTCGAAGCGACAATATGTAAGCATAAAATGAACTGTGGTCACTAGTCGTTGCACTTATCCAGCGATTTTTAGAGTCTTATATCCTTGGAGAAGTTGCTCAACCTCCCACTATCCAGTTTTGGCAGCTCAATAATAACTGCAATTCATTCCAATAGAGTGGAGTCAATGCCCATGGGTCATCTTTCCTTCGACACTACTGTTTGCTTCACGGTTGACCCTTCAATTAGACTAGGTAAGCAAGATCTTCCCGTTGTTGTTTCGGGGGCAAATTTTATAATATGCTGTTCAAATGACTGGTATCACCGCATGGCCTATTGCAGACATTTAACGTAATGCCGGACATGCCGCATACCGCCCTAATGTATTACCATATATCACACGAGATAGCCTTCTGTAGGCCAGCAATGGCACGTGGAGCTATGTCGGCGCAGGCTAAATTCCCTAGAAGATGCTAAGCCAAGAGGCGGAAACTTGATCCTCTGTGCTAAAGAGGCTTGCCATCTAACATCGCTTCCCACGTTGGGCATATGACATGATGCTTCTTGACCAGGATCCGTTGCACTTGTGAACATATTGTGGCCAACTATTGACTACGTGACAAGTTTTTCTCTCATATGGTGCCCTGTCCCATTATCGTAACAAGGGGGTTGGGTGTTGTTTGTTTAGACTCGTACACAAAGCTGATTAGGCGCAAACCCGCGAACTCCCTCCCGTCCCTGTCTGCTCCTTTGACAACTACGAGATTGAGAACTCAAGTCCACACGACAAACAATTCTTCTCTTCAGTACTAACGTGAATCTTCTGGGCAACCAGTTCCCAAACCGGGTTCCAAATCGAAGAGCTTTCTTCTTCAGGGGTGATCTGAGCTAGGGCGTAATCAGCTGGAACGACTGAGCAGGGTCCGTACTCCCAGAAGCGGGCATGACAACAAGCAGCTCTTCAGTGCCTAGAGTTGAGCGTAGCACTTCTTCAAGACAGCGATACACTTCAACTTCAGCACCTTCAAGATCGCAATCTACCAGGAGAAATAGTGCTGTGCCTCCAAGTCCGCAGCGAAACAATTCTAGGCATCGGTCCCGCCACGGGGAGGTTGACCAAGTTCTGCCACAGAACAACTATGAGACCTCGAACGTAGCGCACTCATCACGAAGGAGTTCGAGCAGAGACCGGCCACCTACCTCACGAACGGAATCTTCCAGAAGCCGTCATCGCTCGAACCATCACAGTCGCTATTCATCCGACATGTCTACCGCGGTCGCAAATGGGGGAGGGCCCGCTCCGGTGGTAACACCAACAGAGAGCAGGTATTCAAAGGGGGGGAGCTCAGGGAGATCGAGGACTACCATACCCGCACCCACTGGAAATTGGGTCCTTGGGAAGACAATTGGCGCAGGCAGTATGGGTAAGGTTAAGCTAGCTAGGAGAGTTGAAGGGGGTGAGCAGGTAAGGACGTTATCATGGGATAAGTGCTGCAAACTGACCACTATCAGCAGGTGGCCGTTAAGATTGTACCTCGAGGCTCTACAGAGGAGGGGCATAGTAACCAAAGCAAAGCTGACCGCGAGCGCGCCGACCACTCGAAAGAAGTCCGTACAGCACGAGAGGCAGCTATTGTCACTCTTTTGGACCATCCATACATATGTGGTATGCGCGATGTGGTGCGCACTACCTACCACTGGTACATGCTCTTCGAATATGTCAATGGCGGCCAGATGTTGGATTATATCATCTCGCATGGCAGGTTAAAGGAGAAACAGGCCCGGAAATTTAGTAGGCAGATCGCAAGTGCGTTAGACTACTGTCACCGCAACAGTATCGTCCATCGGGATCTGAAGATCGAAAACATTCTAATAAGCAAGACGGGTGATATCAAGATCATCGATTTCGGTCTGAGTAATCTCTTCTCTCCCCGAAATCACCTCAAGACCTTTTGTGGAAGCTTGTACTTTGCGGCACCAGAACTTCTACAAGCCAAGGCATACACAGGCCCAGAAGTTGACGTTTGGAGTTTCGGTATTGTGCTCTACGTTCTAGTTTGTGGGAAGGTCCCATTTGATGACCAAAGTATGCCAGCACTGCATGCAAAGATCAAGAAAGGACTGGTCGACTACCCAAATTGGCTGTCACCTGGTATGTGAAAGCCCCTATCATTGACTACAATACTGATGTATAATAGAATGCAAGAACCTCATATCGCGAATGCTGGTGACAGACCCAAAGCAGCGTGCAAATCTGCAAGAAATCATGAGCCATCCATGGATGACCAAGGGATTTGGAGCACCGCCGGAGAACTATTTGCCTGCCCGAGAACCGCTGCAACTGCCCTTGGATCCAGCAGTGGTACAAGCAATGACTGGCTTCGATTTTGGCCCCCCCGAGTTGATACAAGCCCAGCTGACCGATGTGATTGAGTCTTCCGACTATCAACGTGCTGTGAAACTGGCTTTGCACGAGCGCGAGACAGCAGCGCCAAGAGACCCTGAAAAGAAACGAGGGTTTGGCTTCGACTTTTACAAAAGAAGAAATTCAATGACTAGCCGTGATACTCTTACAACACCAAGCGCAGAAGGGCTACCACTTGGCAACGACCCGGTCAATGCTTTCAATCCATTAATCTCGATATACTATCTCGTCAGAGAGAAGCAGGAGCGTGATCGCCAACTGGCTAATCCAGGTGCCACCAGCATGCCTCGCTCACCAGGCGAAGCTCCGTTGCAAATGCCCGAAATACCTGCACCAAAAGCTGCTCATACAAATGCTGCAACGTACGAAATGCCTGGAGAAAAAGCAACGGGCGGACGCTCTCGGCCACGAGCTCGCACCCATGGTGAGGATGAGGTCTCTGATGCAATGAAGCATGTTAAGATTGCTGGCTCGAGTGGGCCCGTGTCTCCAGCTATTGCCGAACCCTCTTCCGACTATGCACCCCGTAAAGAGAGTACTGCTGCAGGCATCTTGAGACGATTCAGTACCAGGAAACGTAGAGAACCTTCTGATAGAAGTCATCCACCAGTTGTTACAGTGCAGTCTCCAAACGATGCATCAGTCCTAAGGAAAAGCTTCAGCGTACGAAGAAATCGGGACCGTGAGGCAGAAGGAACACCGTCATCGAACCTTAGAGCTAGTGGCAGTCAACCCCAGCACAGCGATCTTTTAACGCCTCCAAGATCTGCAGATAATTCACATAATACCAAGGCACTAGGGAGATCAACAAGTGTTAACTCGGCAGACTACAGAAGAAAACAGGACAGGCAAGATCGACGTGGTGCTTCCGAAGCAGTTCCCCACGTCACGTACAAAGAACCTCCCCCAACCAGTGGCTCCGATCATTCAACTGCGAATGACAAGTCTTCACGTGAGGGCGAGGGCGAGGGCGATCCGAGGAACAACTTAAACCCCCGCGCAGCTACTACCAGGGCTAAGTCTCTGGGTCACGCACGAAGAGAGAGCATACAAGCACGACGTGCAAGAAGGGAGGAAGCTCGTGAAGCCAACGTCCCAGAGGAGACTGATGTGGAACTCGGTGAAACCAGTGGATTGTCTACAGAGCGTGTCGACAGTGCCGATCACGTCAAACCTGTTTTCCTCAAGGGCTTATTTAGTGTCTCAACAACATCGACAAAGCCAGTCCCTGCAATCCGTGCCGACATCATCAGAGTTTTGAAGCAATTGGGTGTTGAATACACAGAGATACGTGGTGGCTTCAGCTGCCGTCACACTCCAAGCATCGATCTGAAGAGAGTGGTCGATATGCCACCACCAGGTAGCTCACATGGTGGTCCCACACCAGGGCACCGTCGTAAGATCAGCTTTGGAGGGTTTATGGGCAGTGGGAGCGCTGATAGGGACCGCGAGGACTTCCGAGATGCAGAAAGATCACCTCAGACTCCAAGGACCCCCCGCCGGACGGGCGCGGACAACAGTTACACTAATTCAGATGCATCAGACGAGAGCATTAGCAGAGATCACAGAGGGTCTTCAAGAAGAGCCGTTGGCGAGACCAGTACCCATGTACAGAGTGAACTGGGGGGGAGCATGATTCTAGAGTTTGAGATCTTTATTGTTAAGGTTCCATTACTCTCTCTGCATGGTGTTCAGTTTAAGAGGCTTGCAGGAGGAACCTGGCAGTACAAAAATATGGCGGATCAGATTTTGCGGGAGCTCAGGCTATAAAGTTTCTTTGGGATTGGATGTTTGAGTACGAAAGCAACAGCATAGAGGCAGTAGGCCTTATAAGACGAATTTCCTTTGTCGAGCGAGCATTCGAGCATTGAAGATAGTAGTACTCTTTATGCTCACGATACGAGTGTCTCATCTCTAGCACTTTCGTTTCTGCGTGCGAAGGTAACAAATATGCAGAGCCCGCTTTACCATCCGAGGCGGAGAATATGAGTATTGCTTTATGTAGCTGAGGGTTTATCAGCTACCGTTGAAGTCTTACCTTAGCATTGAGCAGTAACTAAATCATGGGTGCCCTTAATCACAATATGCAATAAGACTAGTCACATTATGATTGAGGCTAAAAAGGTGTGCTCAAACTTCAAAGTGACATTTGATTGTGATATTGATTAGGTAGACACAAAGGATATTCTGTGACTTGGAACTTGATAAGGCCGCGATTCTGCATAGAGTGGGTGCGCACACAGTGGTTTCGTACAGACTTCTCAGAGCTACTTGCGATTCAAAAACAACATTCACCAATCGAAGCATTGTTACAGTATCTGTTGTTTGGCGGTTGCTCTTTATTTGCCACTATATTCCACGTGTCAAGGTTAGATTATCACACGTGACCATGCTCTAGGATACAATAACCTAGATCTTGCGGGGCAGCTTGTCTGGGAAAGCGCGCTTAATTCACCGATACATTCATCAGATCTTCAACGTTACCTTACCCAATATTAACAGAACAGACTCGAGCTCTTTCACCACATAGGTTGCTATCTTGGAAGTAGCGCCGTTTCTGACAAGTTCAATTCATATCGACTAGGTGGACACTATTGTTCAACAGCTACCTGACTGCATCGACGTCCTTGCTTGAGCAATCCTATTGCAACAACCTTACGAAAGCGCTCAAGTCCAAACCAACAGGCACGCTGGCTACCTTACGATCAAACACGATGCTCCAGGGGGGGCCTTCACATATCTTTTCGCACCAGCATCAATACAATCCCCAGGGCGAGACGTCATGGATGCTTCAGCACCAGCAACAACATGCACAACAGCAAGCCGCGGCAGCCGCATCCGCCGCGCAACAGCAGCACTATAATAGAATTGCTGCAACGCATGGCGCACTTGGGCCCTCAATGAACTCGGGTCTTGGACAAGAATCCAGCATGGCAGATACAGTCTCGGAGGAGAACCGGAGGACACTCGGCTTCATTGCAGACCTGCTGAGTGAGGATACCAGAGAAGCTGCTCTTCTAGAGCTCAGCAAGAAGCGCGAACAGGTTCCAGAGCTTGCCTTGATTCTATGGCACTCCTTCGGTATGTTTATTTAGTCTATGTATTTCTAATTGTGTATGCGCTGACGATGACAGGTGTGATGACCTCTCTGCTTCAGGAGATCATCTCTGTCTACACTCTCTTAAACCCCTCCCAACTTACAGCAGCTGCCTCAAATCGAGTGTGCAATGCTTTGGCACTTCTCCAATGCGTTGCATCTCACAACGAAACTCGGGCCCTGTTTTTGAATGGTAGGATTCCTTGACACAATGCAAGTACAGTTCCACTAACATAGAGCAGCACATATCCCGCTGTTTCTCTACCCTTTCCTCAATACGACATCGAAGTCCAGGCCTTTCGAATACCTTCGACTTACCTCTCTTGGTGTAATCGGGGCTCTTGTCAAGAATGATTCGTCGGACGTTATCAATTTTCTCCTTACCACTGAGATCATTCCTCTGTGCCTTCGAATCATGGAAACAGGTTCCGAATTGAGCAAAACTGTTGCAATTTTCATCGTCCAGAAAATACTTCTCGATGATCATGGATTGAACTACATCTGTGCAACTTATGAACGCTTTTACGCCGTCGGAACAGTCCTTAGTAACATGGTCTCTCAGCTCGTAGAGCAGCAAACAGCGAGATTGCTCAAACATGTCGTTCGCTGCTTCCTTCGGTTAGTGTGTCCATACGGCCCCTTTGAAGCCAAAGCTAATTGAAACTCAGTCTTAGTGACAACGCGCGTGCTCGCGAGGCATTGCGCCAATGTTTACCTGAACCACTTCGCGATGCCACCTTCTCATCGGTTTTGCGCGACGATGCAGCCACCAAACGCTGCTTGGCGCAACTGCTGATCAATCTATCAGACAACGTTGTTGAATCTTCTTCCGGACAACATCAGATGGGCATCTAAGTTGAACCGCCTTCCACAACATTGTATCATAACACATGCGTGACGAGCATGTGAATTTCGTCTTCGGTTTTGCATAGACTTAGCGATACCCGTTCTTTCTTCTCTGGGAAAATGATGCCGTCGGTCTCTGCAGCTGGTTATAGGGTTTCATAAAAGCATAACAGGAAGCGCCAAGTTTGGGGGTGTTTAGCGCTGTCTGAACTGCAGGTCTTCTACATCCCGGGGATCGCAGATTTACAACTTGCCTTGCGCGGGTATTTCCTTCATTTACTGTCTTGTTCTCGGACTGCATCATATGGCGTTGGGTTTGTTACGAGCGGCCTTTATGCAATCATGATGAGAAAGGTTTTCGGTGTACAGTAGTAGGAGTCTTTAGGAATAGATGATGCTCTTTGATTATGATGTGGTACATAGTACTCCGTATAAGAGTCCGTAGTGAAGTGATTTGGAAGCATGACCATTGAGGCCTCTTTTCATCCAGACTTAAGTTCGATGTCGTTGGAAAGACGACTTGTTGCAGGGTTGTTCTTGGATTATGATTTGGGACATCAATGCCGACATTGCCAAGCACTAGGGTTAGTAATCACGAAGAAAACGGAAACGGACAGGGGGCTTTCTCGTTACACACGACGAAATGTTCACTAAACATACCGACAATCAGGATCCAACAGTCCGAGGCCATCATCGAGGCCCCAAAGGTGCAAGTAATAGGCGCTACGAAGACTCTGGTGCGGCTTATAACCTCTCATTGGGTCAGACGGGGCTGACAGAGGCACCAATGCCGTGGGTAGTACTGTGCTTTTCCTACGTACGCAACAGCAATTGCGGCTTGAACCAGCGGTTTCGGCATTTGACGATTCCTCACCAACTAGCTATAAGGCAAGCTCTGGAAGCCTCGCCTTCCAAAAGACTCGGAGCATGGACAATAATAATGTCTACCACAACTTCCCTAAGGATGATTATGCTCTAGCTATTCTTTCTCAAGCCGCTATGCACGCGCCCGCTCCGACATCTTTTACCCCAGAGAATAGCCAACCATCACAGATCACTAATCAGCAAACTCTCCACAATGAGAGTCACCACATTGCGCATCAACAGAGGGGCTCAAGCAGTGGAGTCCCTTTCAGTGATTACACTCCTTCAGTCCCATCTGCACGCAACATGGAGACTCTTACATATAGTACGCAGGTTACCAGGCCAAATGTCTACATGGATCAGCAGACTTACCCAGGCATGGGTGCGGGACACTATTCCAACCATCTGGGCATCCTCAATGCGGAACAGTATGATGATGGCCGGTCAATGATGCGATCTCATGAGGCTAGTGAAATGAGATTGAAACAGCAGCAAGAAGCTCCAATGCCTTTTGGAATCACCAATGCCCCTCAATTGGGAACTAGTAGCGAGGAGAATGACGCCGGGAGTGTGAATAGACAGCGGGGGAAGAGGACTAGGGCCGAGATGTCGAATGCTGACGAGGAAGACTGGGCTGCAAAGAAAGCCCGAGGTAGTAAGTAAAGTGACGGCCATTGCATTCCACGGTGAACTGTTTTGGACTTGGATATACTTGAAAGCAATATTTCTATGGGGCCCAGTTCCCTATGTAGTATTATAAATTCGGTGGCTTTGCTCAACTTAGCGGTTACTGACTTTTTGATTTCTTAGGACCAAGGGTTGATACTAAGGACGAAACTGCTGCCGATGTAAGTACAACCTCGATTACTACTTTTATGCAAACTCGTTAGCATTTGTGGTACCGTCATTTGGAATTGCATGCGTTAAAGTCTTTTTCTCTAATAAGCTTTGGTCTCTAACTATGCATTTTCTAACCATACATAGCGACGAAGGACTCAGATCCGCATGGCCCAAAGAGCTTATCGTCACCGCAAAGAAACCACTATTTCTTCTTTGGAGAAGCAAGTACAGGAACTCCGAGGAACCAATGAAGAGATGAGCAACACCATCATCAGTCTCTACGACTTTGCCATCGACAAGGGTATGCTACAGCGGGAGCCTGAGTTTGGACAGCAACTTCAGTCAACGATTGAACGGATCCTAGCCTTAGCAAAGTCATCGTCAAGCGAGGACGGAGCAAAGGATGAAGAGCATCAGGTTGAAGGAGAACATCAACGAGATGAAATTGAAGCTCCTGAGCCAAAATCCAGCCGTCGCACGAAAGGACGAAAACGCTCGCCCAAAATCACTCCACCACAACCTCAGCCTCCGCCGCTTGACGCCGCTCCAGTGAATCCATGGGGCGGATATGAACTTTTAAAAGAGGATTCGCCCGAAGAGGCCTTAGAGCGGGTGTATCAACAACAGCAACAACAGCAACAACAGCAACAACAGCAACAACAACAACAACAACAACAACACAGAACCCGCAGTGGAGAACATCAAATCATAAGTCTAGCTACAGAGGATAATGCGAGCTTTCCCTTTGGCTATATGGATCTGCAGCAATACCGACTAGAATTACCATCACCCGAAGACTATTCGCAGGATTTCTTTTCCCAGGCCACTTTACCCCTTCCAGCCACTCACTGTCATCAAGAATTTTCCTTTGCGAGAAGAATCTCACGCGGGGCTGTGGAGAAAGCGTTCACCCTTATCACGATGCAAAACCCACCGGAGAAAATTTTCCAACAAATCTTTGGGTTGTGCTTGCTTTATGAAAGTAGGGATGAGATTAAGGCAAGGCTTAAGAGGTGTCTATCAGCCAGCTTGGCAAATGATCCGTTACAGGAATGGCGCGCCCCTTTCGTTCATGTTGGAGGAGCGGGGACATTCTACCCAAAGTACGAAAACGCAGAGCTCATGCCGAAATTCAGAACCGGATATTCGATGGGCCCACAATCACTTCTTGTCGCTGCTGCTCAGGAGAAAATTCAAGACCCCATGCGATGCAAGCTACCTGGGTTTGAAGGAGAATTCTTTGACGCCAGTGACGTGGAAGGCTACTTGCGCGGAAGGGGCTTGGATATTCCTCCTAATGCAGACTTTGTCACTGCTCAGCTTGACCTGCTAGCCCTTTCTGGGATGCCTAGTCCTCGGAGCCAGAGCAGTGAGAGTATTGTAACAGCCCCCTCCCCAAAGACTCCAACAGGCCACATTGTCGGGATACAAGGTCTCATCGAGCAGGACCCATACAATGGAGAGTTTACCAGAGCTGGGACAAATCTCTCAGTCAACGATGACATAGCAAATTCAGCTTGCTCCTTGCCATTCCCACTGGGATTTCCAAATTGGGACGACTCTGTGCTTGTCAAACCTAACAGTAGCAACATCAATCCCATCTTCAACAGAGTGCTATCTCAACAAGCAGGATTGAACACTAGCGACACCAGTCATGACACCGCCTACAAGCGGACAATCACTATAAACATCAACACTCTTACGCAAGGTAAGTTCGATTCATCAACACTACTAAATATCGCATTAAACTTTTATTAATCGTTCAGTAGAACTACTCAACAAGGCCGTCTGTTTAGGTCGTGCCCCGGGATTTCGTCCTCCCGATGTCAATGCTGCCATCATCACAGCAATAAGAGCGGGAGCTAGCGCTGGATTTTAGTAGGGTCAACTTTTTGGGTTATGAAGATGGCGCATTACACCATCGCATACTACGACCATTAGAGTGCACACTTTGATTCAGTCAGATGAAAAAGTCAGTCCTCAATTAGGCAGAGTTCGGTTAATGATATCGCGTCGCCATTTCTCGAACGCAATGATAGTTCATATGTTGCATTCTCAAAGCTATTCAATATGGGTTTAGATAAGATCACAGAAGAAGGCCATGATTTGTTGGTCGAAGCGGTTCGTGTCATTCCAGACGAGCCAGAGCAAAGCAATGCCCTTCGCCGTGTCTCTAATTCATCCTAGACTTGTTCTCAGCCATCACGCAATATCTCTTTCACCGAGTTCACTGGAACCTCCATTCAGCTGTCACGATTATATTCCGAGTCCGGTGCGCTACAATTACGAAGCACCTCTCTATCGATAGCAGCATCCTCCAAAAATACTACGAAGCGCAGCGAGGATCCGGTATCTCCATTTTCCCCGGCAGCCCTGACTAAGAGAAAGTTCTGGAAGAGAGTTCTCGTTTTCGTCCATACTCGCAAAGCAGAACTAGAATCAGAATCAGAGCCAAAGACTGTACATAACTTTTCTGACCACCTCGCAACTTGCTGCTGTTTCGAGCGTTCGTCGTGCTAAGTCTTATCAAGTGGTTCGATTGAAATTACGAGGGGTTGTATTGAACTCGATTACATTCAGCGAGCCACTCAACAAGAGTATGCTTTGAGTAAAGCCAAGAAATATGCTGAAGCTTCGGCGCAAGAGGTTGCTGGTATGAAAAATCACTTAATTCCTGACATTTCGAGATCGCTTAACAGCCAAATTCTCGCGCCAGACCATTGGCAATGTAAGATACACATACCACGAAATATTGCAGAACGCCTACAATGTAGAGAGCCAAAATAAAAAGGTCAACACTGTTGGAAAAGGACCGGTGGAGCGAAACAACACAAGCTTGCCAAGGTAGAGCCTGTAAGGAGTTTAATATACAGAGGCATGCCAATTGCAGCATGGTTGTAATGCTATTAGAGAGAGCAACTGACTTCACGCGTGGGATCTAGGCAAAGGAGTTGCCATATGCTTGATAAGTGGCACTTGTTCAAGGAATACTGTGGATTTTTGTCATTGAAAAAGCTGTAGCCTAGTTATTAATGTGTATCATACCCAACACTCCAGTTACAGTATCTAAATATGCTGGTCATCTGACTAAATTGGAGCTCCCTTCCAGAGAAAAAAAACAAGGGTTCAATTCCGTGAGAAGTTTACTAACTTTTTAGCACATTCAGGAGGGAGCACCATGGTCCAAGATCTATTTCTTGTCTCTGTCATAGATGATAATTATCTAGAGGCAGGGAGTGTAAGTGTTCACGTTTTAATTCAACGCTCACCAAGCCTTATAGTAGAAGCCCAGCTGGGGACAATTGATCATTGCTTCAGAATTCACATCCGGATTGGCAGTAATGCAGCGTAATTTCTATTTCTCAAACCCCCAAGGTTGAATGAAGGACATGACGTCGATTCTAATGATCCGGCAGTCTCCATGTCCTTTCAATCTTTTTTTCGATGCTTTCTCTCTCTCCTCTCCTGCTTCCAGAGTGCCTCCTCTTTTTCTGCAATCTCTAGCAACTGCAATCCTATTATTCTAGCCTTCCTAAATTCGTTGGCACCACGCTCCGAAATATCCTTCTTTATCTCAACAGCTTCATCAACCCAGCTTTCCTTATCCTCTACATACGGACTTTCTCCCGGCATTCCCGCCTGTCCATCCTTGGTCTCAACTCCTTGGACCAGTTTCTCCCAACGATCCTCCTCACTACCAAACATTACATCCTCGTCCATCTGCCTCATCCAATTCAACCTCTTCTGTCGCGTCTTTATCTTGTCCGTAATAACCCTACTCAGAAAGGGAGACTGTGGCTTCTTAAATCTTAGAAAAGGCACCATGTTTCCGCCTGTAAAGATAGGAACCTGGCGACGGCCAGTTCCACCGAGTTTCTCTAGGGGAAGTGGCCTTGTTTCGAGGACTCTGGGTGCTCCTCGACACGGCTCTGGGAAAATATGGCGCGGTTTCTTTGGAGGTTGGGGGAGGGCTTTGGAGGCGGCGGCTTGGGATTGGAGGTCGCGAAGTGCTGCTACGATTTGCGTGTACGCGGCTTGGTTGCCGTCTCCTGCATTGCGGAGGAGTTGCTCGACCTGTAGATACAAACCGTCAATAACAGATATCTTGACAGAGCTTTGAGGAATCAGTTGGTCGGTTCTGACCTTGTAGCCAACAGTCAGAGCATTAACTGCAAGCCGTGGCGAGGTGACATGAATATTCTGCCTGAATTTCTTGCGGATGAGATGCTTGAGCGGACTGACAGGTCCTAGTTGACAGAGCTCGGCGGGAATGGCGATGCGTGTACATTGCTCAAGTAGTGCTCTGTAAAGAGCAATGCAAGCAATTCGATGAGGGCCCGAATTTCGGGGTATTATGTGAGGTGGCATTCATCTAATTCCTGCATTGAAGATCGCGGTGTTCGCGAGGAAATTCTTGAAACCTGTAGCTTCGGACACCCAAAGTCGACACTTCTAGGTTCTTCAACGCGATCACACGTGACAAATATACTGTATGGAGTATTATGGACATGAGCTAGGTATGTTGATCAAATCAGGCGTACTCGGTACAGTATTTATCCTGACCGCAATTGTCAGAAAATCATTTGTGAATTGCTCAAGATATGTCAGAAGTTCACTACCATCTAAGGTAGGTAAACCGTGCTTGGAAACCGAGCCCAGTCTGGAGGTTGTGCTGCTCTGAAGAACAAGAGGCTGGAGTCGGCTCACTCATTATTAACACTAGTATGGACCAAGTAAAGCAAAGATGATTGATATAACATTGCTGCTTCATCAATCATTCCAGTGGCATTGAAGCCACTGTGAAAACCATTCGCCGCGCTGATGCACCCTCGATAATTCATTGAAGAAAAAAGACCAGTAAACCATTCTCCCCATGTCACCATGGCCCACACCCTCTAAAAATGTTATTGCGAAGAGATATCCTGCCCTACTTCAGTCATGTGTCGATGGCAGTACCTTTTCCTGCAATACTATCACTCCGAAATAATCTACTTGTAGATAGAGCCCTCTGCTGGCTGTGGAAGTTTCTTGTTGGCCGGATGGGCCATGTTTCTGTAAAATGATGAGCGTTTGCCCAGGCAAAACTCCCAATGTCTTACCTTCTGAGCTCAATCAAGACCGTCTCCATGGTGTTATCTCGGCTCCAGTTAGCAAGGCAGGGAAGCTTGGCTGGGTCGACCTAGACATCCATTAACATTCACCCTTTCCCTCTATGACGACAGATACAGCGCAAGAAAGATATGCCTTGCAGCTGATATATATGACGTGTGTACTAACCACGCCGTTCTTTGGGTTGACACATGGTAGGTTGACTTCATTGATGAACTGGATGGTTGGTGGCTTATCTGGGTACTGGTCGCCGCAGTGCATCTTCAAGGAATAGATACGGTTCTCGTGAACACTCTGGACAGAGAGGCATAAGCTTCTGTGTAGTTTCGTGATGGGATATGGGGTCCTTACGTGGGGGGGACCAAGGATCGTTCCGTTCCAGTTCGACATCAACAGATCATCGCCCTCGGCAAGACCGTATGAGCACGCTTCTAAATCGAGAATAGACCATCAGCACATGATCGCATACCGAAGCTCCTCACTCACCAGCGCCTAGCCCTTTCTCTCCCTTCTCAAGCTCCTCCAACAATCGGAAGTTTCTGGGAACTTTAGCCATAGTGAGTCGCTGTGTGGTTGTCAGCGCTGAGCTGTGTTGCGTCGTGTAGTAACGAGGGGCTGCAATGCCAAACAAACGCGAACTTGCTACTGTGAATAGTTGGTAGGTAGGTAGGTAGGTACAGTATCTGTAGTGTTTTGTTCAATACCAGAACATCTATCGCGGGGTGCAAGGCAGTCATTTAGCGGGGGTCCCTTTAGCGCCAATCGATTGGCAGGGGTTTCGCATTGAGATTATGAACACAGGAGCTTCAACACTGGACACACCCGTCTTGTCTCTCCTGCCCTCCGTCCTTTTCTCCACAGAACAATAATATGGAGATATTTGCCCAGAGCAGGTAACATGACAGCGCAGATACTTGCCTCCGAGCTTGCAAACCTCATTCAAGAAAGCAAAAGAAAGCATACCGACATCCGCAATGTGAGCTTACGTATCCAGATCCCTCCCAGTACAGTCAGTTACTAAAATCACAAGGCTGCCGAGAAGTCTCTTGAGGAACTCAAGGCTCTACGATCGACATCTGAAGCTCAGATAGCTGCCGGTAAACTATCCTCGACCTTTGCATTTTACTCTTCCAACATCCTTCAGTCACGTAACTGATAGCATACAATCAGATCTCACACAACGACCCAATTTTGTTACCCCGTTTCTCATTGCCTGTGGCACGAAGAATGTTAAGTTCACTGGTATTGCCATCGTGTGCTTGCAGCGAATGGTAGTGTCACGTGCTCTTCCCAGATCTCGACTTAGAGAAGTTCTTGAGGCTTTTCGTGAGGCTACACCAGCTGGGCTTGATGTTCAGCTCAAGCTGTTGCAAGCGTTGCCTTCACTCCTGCAGAATTATGCGGACGATCTCAAAGGCGAGCTCTTAGCAGCAGCATTGAACATATGCACAATTCTGCAAGGCAGCAAGAATGGCATTGTCAATAACACTGCTGCAGCAACTTTACAGCAGCTTGTGGTCGCGGTGTTCGACAAAGTTGTGGTTGAGGACAGTATGTTACCAAATCTCGCATTTGAAGGTTTCTGAACTGACACCAAAATAGAAATTGCCCTTGAAGTGCCTACTGTCGGTGAAGCACCTGCAGAATCCGGGATGATTCGGCTTCGAGCAGCCGCTCTCGATGCCTACAAGGTATGCTTTATGACACGCATTGATAGATACTTCTTCTAATATTTTCAGGTCTTCAATGATTTATGTTTACTTACTGAGTCTCAAAAGCCACTCTTTCTCAGATCTACAGGACTTCCGCAAACCTTTGGTCTGGAGTTGATCGAATCAGTTTTGACAAATCATGCCGATATATTTTTGACGCATCCTGAACAGGCCAATATCTTAAGAATTCGGGTCATGCCATTCATCATCAGCTCTCTTTCCGAGAAGCTGAATTTTGCAGTGACTGTAAGGATAGTTCGGATTCTTTATACACTGCTTAGAAGACATCTCAGCATTCTTTCGGCTGAGGGTGAGATGGCATTGGGCCTTCTCACACATATGCTTGACCAAGATACCGCATTATGGAAACGTTCTCTATGTATGGAGGTCTTTCGGGGAATATTTGCTGAAGCGACACTCATCAGACGGATATTTGCCATGTACGATGTACAAAAAGGCAGGAAGGCAATACTTCGAGACCTTGTCGCAGCATTTGTCAAAATCAGCACAGAGAAGCCTACGGTTATCGGTTTGGGTCCTCAGTCCACTATCCCTATGGCTAATCAGTTCTCTACTGGTGGTGCAGACCAGGCAATGCTAGAAGCCAGTGGTGTTCCCGGCATTATAAGTAGCTCAGTGACCTCGAGTGAACCTGCTGCTGGCATCAGTACGCAATGGAGCACAATGAGAGTTCCTTGCATCGATCAACTAGATAAGACTGATCCTCCTTCTGTACCGGATTCATACATCTATAGCCTAACCTTAGCTTGCATAAGTGGGCTCTCTGAGGGACTGGCAAAATTCATCCTGCCTCTCACTGTCCCGGATGCAAGGTCTCGCAAGAAGGCTGCCAAAGCTTCGGAGTTAGAAGGTAGCAAAACCTTGGAGGTACCAGGGACACCGGAGTCTCGAGCTCCTCTCAAGCGCCAAGCATCCTCCAAGAAGAACCCAGTTCCGATAAACCCTTTGGCTCATGAGGATCATCCGCAATATGAAGAGGTCAAGGTTTGTGCTGGAATCGTGGATGAATGCTGGCCGGCAATTTTAGCAACGTGCTCAACATTCTTGTATGCTGCGCTTGACACAGAGTACTATCATGGCTTAGTCAGATCCTTCCAGAAGTTCACGCACGTCGCTGGACTCCTTCGTCTTGCAACTCCACGAGATGCGTTTCTAACGACCCTTGGCAAGGCAGCTGTTCCCCCGAATGTCCTGACAGCCAGTACAGCTGCACCACTTCCACCACCGAACCCAAGTTCGGAGAGTTCAAGCATGTTTAAGAATGCCAGAGGTTTGCTGAGTGTTGACAGCCTTGTTAGCCCCTCCTTGGAAAAGGCGGAAAGAGGCAGACAAGGTTCTGTAGCAGACACCACAGCGGCTACTCTTAATACCCGCAATTTACTTTGTCTTCGTGCACTGTTGAATCTCGGTATCGCCCTCGGCCCAACCATGGATACAGCGTGGATCATTATTCTTGGAACACTTCAACAGGCGGACTTTGTGCTCTTCTCCAGCACAAAATCAACGAACAGGACATCTGCTACAACACAGAAGTCTGATTCTCAATCCACCACTGACGGTTCTGCTCTTTTGGCCAATTTTGGCACCGAAATAAAAGCCGTTGAAACAGCGGCTTCTAGACTGCTCGAAAGCACTGTAGACTTCCCAAATGAACCATTCTTGGAGGTTGTAACTGCCCTGTGCCAGCTACTTGGACGAGAGGACGAGATCAAGTTGTCAGAGATCTCTGAAGACTCTGTCAAACCAAACTCACCCGACGCGAAAAAGCCACCCACAGCACAGCATAGGAGAATACGTAGTGTTAACATTGCCCCAGCAACTCAGAATCAAGAGGATCATTTTGCGCTAGCTAAGATTGGTGATGTTGCAAGCATCAACATTGAACGGCTCATGTCATATGATCCGGAGATCAGTGGTTGGACTGCCCTTACATCAGAGCTGATTTCTACTGCATGTTCTCCTTCAACTACTGCCTCAGTGAGGTTGAGAGCTGCAGAAACTCTTGTCAGACTTGTTCTTGAAGTCGCAACAGCTACGCTTTCACTGGGAGATGAAGTGCGCAGTGTGGTCCAGCTTCGCTTGCTCATGGCTTTTAGCCGTGCACTGCAACCACTATACTCCCAAGATCGGAAGACGTCGCTTTCCATTCACACAACCGATATTGATGTGCATAAGATCATTCTAGAAGGACTCAAAAGTATCTTGGAACAGTGCGGAGAAAGTTTCATCAGTGGTTGGGACATTGCATTCCAGATATTGGGCAGTGTTTTTCTGGAGAACTCTGGAGAAATGGGCCAAAACCACCTGGTTTCGAAGAGAACAACCACACGATCCTCCCGACTGATTCGATCTGCCTTTAATTCCCTGCAGCTCATCTGCTCTGACTTCCTTTCGTCTCTTCCCAATTCATGCTTTTTAATCCTCGTTGATACCCTTCATCATTTCTGCACCCAAGACGACGACCTCAACATATCCTTGACGGTTAGTAATCCCCAAAGAGGTCGCAAACCTTCAATTTGCTGACTCAATAGACTGTGACATTCTTCTGGGTCCTATCTGATTTTATCTCTGGCCGAACCAGCTCATTCTCTCTAAGCCCTGATCTCATAGAGGGCTCAAGCGAAGAAGCCCTCATCGAGAAAGCCTCGGGTACGGATCAGGCAGTATCTGATGCAGCTTTGTGGATGCTGTTGTTACTCAGACTGACAGCTGTCACTGCGGATGAGAGACTGGAGCTCAGGAATAGTAAGTCAAACTGGATACAGTTAGTACTACCCACTGACATTTCGCAGGCGCTATTCAAACACTACTTCGAATCTTTGACGCTTACGGAGACCAACTAAGTCCCGAAGCGTGGTCGATGTGCTTGAAATCTGTAATGTTCAAGTTGCTGACCTCCATCGAGGAAGAACTCAAAGCCATGAACGAATCTTCATCGACAGTATCAGCAAAGGATAAAGAAGGTTGGAATGAGACAACCGTTGTTGTTCTCACCGGAATAACAAACCTTCTTGCGGACTATCTCGACGTATTGACGGCCCACTCAACATTTGCTTATTCATGGGAGACACTACTTGATCATTTCAAAGCATTGCTCAGCTTTCAGGTCCTGGAGATCAATACTGCAGTCTTCAAAGCATTACGGCAGATATTATCTAGAGCAAACCTGAAAGACAGGTCAACAGTAAACTTCGAAAGTCATTCAAAGGACTTAGCCTGGATGCTTTGGTCTGAATCTCTTCCACCAGCGAAGTTAGATGTTTCCGATAAAAGAAACGACAACCAGAACTACCTGCTCGCTTATGTCTCAGCGGTACACGAGATATATCGTCTCATAGAAGCAGAGCTCGACGCCTCACATGTTCATCGAATGCTCACACTACTACGAGAATCAATTCAACAAGCCAACGCTGGCACCTACTCTGCAGACGTAGAACATCTTACACCTCTACAGACCCAGGTTTTGGAGTCACTGAAGATGATTCGTACTGATATTGACGGGGTCCCAGCAGCTCTGATCAGCCAGGTAGCAGAATTGGTGGCTTTACCATTCGAACCAAAGGAAACCCCAGCCTCCAATACTCAACGGCCAACCTATATTGCGCTGTCAAAGGCTTCAATGGCTGTGTTAGAGAACCTAATTATCTCACACTCGTCCGATCAACGTATCTATCAAGGTGGCGCTGTACCGGCTTCTCTGGCAGCTCTTGCAAAACCCATTCTGCTGAAGTATGCATATCCGATCTCAACGAAGAGTACCTCTCCATGGCGCCAAGCCACAATTTCTGCCCTCTCCATTCTGAAGTCAATATTGCCAATCCTTACCAAAGCAGACCTGAACGAAGAGGTCACACGCTTAGCCTGGACATCAATAATCAGTATCGCGAACGGAATCACAGCTGCAAATTGCTTCGACGCTCCTGAAACTGCCAACATCAAAGCCGACCAAGACTTCGATATAGTCTCCTTCCTCGAACTCCGTGAACTCATAACTCCTGCTCTCGGCTCCGCCATCATTCCAGACAAGACGCGAAGAACATATACAGAATCATTATTCCACATGTCTCTCATCCACCTGCCCGAAGCACAAGAGCTCCCGCAACTTAACCAAGAACTTCTCGCAAGCCTCTACCAACCCCGGAAAGGACGTACGGTCGACCCAGCACCTTTGCCACGGACGCAAATGAGCTATGTCTGCTTCGACGAGCTGGTCTCCCTTGTTGCATTCACCGACGGTTCAGAAGCACGCGTCAAGCTTGCCCAAGCAGCAGCTCCTTATCTAATATTACGTGCAGGGCTAACGCTGCGTACATACATCGCTGATCAGCCACTTCGAGGTCGTATGCCTCAGCCTTTGTCTCAGCGTAGAGAGCTCTTGTATATTCTCAAGGCCCTTGTGCGTTTGAAATGTGAATCAGAAGCAATTCCAGATACACCAGGTGTGGATAGCGAGAGTAAGAAGCATTTGCATAGATTATACCCGATGTTAGCAAAAGCTGTCCGGGCTGCCGCGCGGGATCAGGAGGTGTTGGAATGGCTGGGGAGGGCTCTAGATGAAGTGGGCATGGAGTTTGGTGTCTAAGTATAGAAAAGCGCCAGAGGCGTTAGATTTCGAGTTGTAATTGTGATCTTTTTAATTCTTACGGGAATCCTTTCCCCTATGGGCTACTATACTGAGCATCGTGATAGTACGGTATTTTTAATAGGTGATGCACCGACGACGCCTATACCATCTCTAGCCAGAGATACAATAATGTTACATCCAGCACCCCAACCCGCCATACCTTCATAGCTGATACATTCATTTCTTCTGTCTTGTGTTCTCAAATGATGCAAGCATGCTTCTCTTCATCTCTTCCGCTGGCGTCTCGACTTCTGATACCTCACTGTGGCTGTGCGCCTCCCCAGAATTCTGTGTGTGTTGCTCCAATGCCTTCGCTGCCATTGTCTTAGCCTGAGCATCACCAACTTTTCCGTAAACTGCCATTGCGCTGGCAATCATGCTTCCAATATCTCCAACATTACCAGGAACGACAACAGCAGTTCCCTCTTTAGCCAGCTTGCCGAAAGCCTCGACGTACTTCTCCGCAACGCTCAGACTGACGGCACCTTGGGCAGACTCCTTACCAGATGCAATGCTCTTTGCCACTGCATCAATACCAGCTGCTGTGGCCTTTGCCTTCAAAAGAATAGCCTCGGCCTCTCCGCTGGCCATGTTGATCTGTTCACTTCTCAAAGCCTCGGATGCAAGAATGACACTCTGCTTGCGACCCTCTGCAATATTAATCGCGCTTTGTCTTTGACCCTCGGAGTCCAGGATCTCGGCTCTCTTGCTTCGTTCGGCCGTCACTTGACGATGCATGGCCGCGACTACTCCATCCGGTGCGTGGATGTCCCGAATCTCGTATCTAAGACAAACAACACCCCACTCTTTGGCTGCCTCATTGATGGCAGTGGTAATATTGGTGTTGAGTGCGGCACGTTCTTTTAGAACGTGGTCCAGTGTAAGTTGACCAATCTCCGAGCGCATTGTAGTCTGGGCAAGTTGTGAAATGGCGTACTCTGCATCCTCGACGCCATAGCTGGTAAAGAGTCAGTGGAAAATATCTCACCTTCGGACGAATAGACCTTACCTTGCTTTATATGCATCGAAAACACGAGTGTATAACACACCGTCAAGCTCTAAAGTAACATTGTCTGCCGTGATAGCGCTCTGACTAGGTATCTCAATGGCATTTTCCTTTAAGCTCTTGACATAGGCAATGCGATCAAGGAATGGCACCAGTATAGCAAGACCAGGTTCAAGAATGCGGTTGAATTTTCCCATGCGTTCTACAATCCATGCATTCTGTTGTGGTACGAATCGAATAATGGTGTTTGCAGGTAGCGATGGACGTTGGAAGTATGAGGATGGTACGCTAGAGTTTGAGATGCCTAACAAACCGCTGTTGGGAGCTCTTGATCTGGAGCTTGCGTGCAATTGTCGTCGTTGCTGGCCCAGGTTGGCTGCGAGGATGGCGGAAGCTCTGGAGACGGGAAAACTTCGTGTGCTGATGACGGAAGCATTTTTGCTAAGTACAGGGCTATGCACTGCCATCCGTGAAGCTACCTCCATGGCCATATTGCTTCTTGTCGTATGATTGAAGGTGAAGGTGAGGTGACAACAAGAATAAACACGAGGAGGGCGAGGGCGATTACCTACGAGCTCGTGCCATCCCAAAAATGATGCGGCCGCTAGCTCTTATGGAGTGGAGCAGAAGTACTGTACAGGAACAGCTAACGGCGACCAAAGCAGTTCCTCGTAAGTCGCAGAAAGTAAAAGTTCGATAAGTTAGTGGAATCTTTCAGTTCGGTTACTTGAGCAGCGACGCGCCACTTCTTACTTCAAGGTGCTTCGAGGCGCAATCGCAATCATTGATTGCTAAATAGCTCCTGACAGCCTTAACCCAGAAGACTCCTGCAATAAGTGCTTGTCTTCTCCAAGGTCCTTTGCAGATTCTTCAAGATGTCTGAATACTGGAAATCAACAGTGAGAAGAAGTCTTCAATTATCTTGAAATTACGCTAATTCTTCAATAGCCCAAATACTGGTGCAAACACTGCAAGACATTCATTCGAGATACCAAGCTCGAGCGGACGAACCACGATGCGACTCCAAAACATCAAGGCAACCTGAAACGCTTTTTGAGGAATCTCCATCGAGGGCACGAGAAAGATGAAAAGGACAAGGAGCGCGCGAAGGCGGAGGTAGCACGTCTAAACGGTGTGGTCTCTAGTGCTGGACCAAGTGGAAACTCAGTAGCATCATCATCTTTTACGCGTACTTCTGGCCCAAGGCAACAACCAACAGCGGCAGATGTCATGAAACAGCGTGAACAATTGTCGGAAATGGGCGTTGCCATACCTGACGAGTTCAGAAGAGAGATGGCAATGGTTGGAGATTGGCAGGTCACATCCGAGCATATTCTGGATCCAGACGAAGGGGAGAAAAAGCCGAACGGGATTGGTTTTGGTGTGCGGAAGAGACCTGCAGAGGAGGAAGAGGAAGAAGCTATCGAGGCTAAGAAAGGAAGATGGGGCTCGGCTTATCGAACACATCCAATTGACAATCCAGACGACGACTTAGAATTTTTGTTAAGCAATGTGAATAGCAAGGGCAAGGACAAAGATGCTGGCCCAGAAGTCAAAGAGGAGATTAAGGAGACGAAGGATATTAAAAAGGAGCCGCAGACGAGCACAACAGAAGGAGACGAACTTGAAACCGCACAAAATGGCGGTACGGATTTACTTGTCGGTATCAAGAAAGAACTTCCTGATGGGGAGGTCCGATTGCCCTCTGAAGCAGTCGCCAGCAACAACCATGAAGTTACAACACCAAAGCCGGCCGTCGAAGGAGTAGTGTTCAAGAAAAGAAAGGCTAAAAATATCCGCCAGAGATAGACAGCAAAGAGCAGGACTTTGCACTTCGACGGTTCTTTGCAACGTAAAGCCGGGCATGGGAGGGATTATATTCCACAGACAAATCATGTTCAGCAGTTGAATGTTGTCGAACAGCTTCGGCAACGAGCGCCATGGATGCCACTGTCCACTGAGAGCCTCTGTCCAACAAGGCTCGTCTCAAGCCTTTACCTACCTTACCTAAGGTACCTAAACCTACCGGGTGTACCTAGTACCTGACGGTGCGATGCCGATAAGGCTCCGAGATACAATAATGGACCCCGCACCTGATTACATAGCAGCTTCAGGGCATGATTGATAATGAATGAGTTGATGGAACTCAGTAGAAGAACAGTAGAAGATCAATCTCTGTGCCATGAATAATGATTTCCTTCTGTACGCATTATGTCGGCGAATCTTTTCTGCACCCCATACTGTACGCGTACATTCTCTGCTCCATCTTGGAAACAATTTCACTAACAGCTCATTTATTCTCTAAATTGATTGCTTTCCAATTTGAGAGCATTTTCTAAATCAACACATTTCAACATGAAGGAAGCAATCGTTGGAACGGACCTGAAGGTCACTCTGCACGATGTTCCAATTCCAAGGCCTGGCCCTGATCAAGTACTGATCAAGGTCGTTGTCTCGGGAAGCAATCCGAAGGTAATTCTACTAGCAACAATGTACATTGAAAATTGAAGCTTACCAATTTCATTTGCCTAGGACTGGAAGATGCCAATGTGGAGAAAGAAGGCGCACAACTCCGGAGACGATATCGCAGGAGTTGTAGAATCTGTCGGAAGTGGCGTTTACGAGTTCAAGAAAGGAGACCGTGTGGCCTCCTTCCATCAGATGATAACGGAGCATGGAAGCTTTGCTGAATATGCCATTGGCTGGTCGTACACCACTTTCCATATCCCAGAGAAAGTTACCTTTGAGGAGGTAACTAGTTTCTTCCCTAAGATCATAATGCTATAGACTAACCAGAATAGGCCGCAACTATTCCGCTTGCAGCTATGACTGCGGCAATTGGTCTATACTTGAGACTTGGACTCCCGGAACCTTGGAAGGGTAACACTGCCTCAATTCCATTGGTTGTCTATGGTGGATCTGGTGCAGTGGTATGAATAGAAAATTCTTTTGCAGGTGATCTCATCACTGATCTCATACAGGGTGCATACGCTATCAAGCTTGCCCAAGCTTCAAACATCCATCCCATTATCGCGGTTGCAGGCAAGGGTCAAGAATATGTCGAAACGCTTATCAACAGAGACAAGGGTGATAGCATTATTGATTATCGCAGAGGCGATGAAGCAATAATATCCGGCATCAGTGAGGCACTAAAGGTAGCCGGAGCCAATGAAGTCAACTATGCATTCGATGCAGTTACCGATCACAACAGTATGTAACTTCTCCAAGCCATGATTTTCTCTTTGAGGCCGATCATA
Source organism: Pezicula carpinea (assembly GCA_026119845.1). Taxonomy (NCBI): domain Eukaryota; kingdom Fungi; phylum Ascomycota; class Leotiomycetes; order Helotiales; family Dermateaceae; genus Pezicula; species Pezicula carpinea. Next base: position 313,934 of record JALRMK010000019.1, on the reverse strand, counting down.
GCTGTGGCATATTTTTCAGGGTTGAAATATATCTTGAAGCTCGTGATATATGCCTCTCATCCTTGATTCTTAAATCCACAAAAAAGAAAGTGCTAACTTAGAGAGCGTCTAGGCTTTGAGAACATCAGCCAAATTTTAGCCAAGGACGGTAGCAAGATTACACTCGTATTATCTTCCAAAGATTACTCTGCCATTCCAGACTACATTGAGAAGACTATGACCAATGTAGGCAGTGTGCACCAGGACGTTAATGTAGAATCGTCTCAAGACAAAGATGGCATCAAGCTTGGAACCAAGGAATTTGGGTTTGCTTTCTTCCGTCTATTCTCTAGAGGCTTACATGAGGGCTGGTTTGCGCCTCATCCTCACACTTTAGTCAAAGGTGGCTTGGACGGAATAGAAGAGGCATTGCAAAATCTGAAGACTGGAAAGGCGAGTGCCACCAAATATGTGTTCAGGATTGAGGATACGAAGGCGATATCCAAAATCTAAAGGAACGTTCAATGGGCTTAGAAATTCTGTACGAAGGACACGAGATCTCGCTTTTACTCACCGTTTAGGACTAGTCATATGGTCTTACTTACAATGGTTATCACCTGCTTCAATTTTTGTAGTCTTAGGTCCTACAACTAGGTAACCACATTACGTGTTCACATCACAAGGCTTTGCGACACCTAAACTGATGGCCTGTTTGCAATTCTGCTACCTGTGACCATTCAACAATTAATAGAAAGAAATATTTACTAGTGATTGGCCCCTCAAAAAAGTTATGAGCGAGAGGTACCTAGGTAGCAGCTACCTTCCTTAAAGAGATGTAGTTGTCAAACCTCAAGCATCACGTGCGTTGAATCACATGATAAATGAAGCCAGAGCAAAATAAGAAAGCTTAAACTTTTCTGCCAATACACCGCCGAATTCCAAATCTCGACTTCCAAAGCTGTCCGCCATCCCACCACGCTATTCAACATCCCGTCACAACCCTTTTACTAAAAACAAACGCAAGCATGTCGAATCACGAAACATACCAAGTCCCAACAACAGAGCGCCCTGGAGCTGGCGTGTCTGGCGACGGCCCCGCCATCAACTACCTCTGCGGCGATTGCAACTCGAAGGTTCCGTTGAAGAGAGGAGATCCTATCCGTTGCAAGGAGTGTGGCCATCGTGTACTCTATAAGGAGCGGACTAAGAGGTTAGTTATGTCTTGGGGAGGGTTCGGTTGAAGGTGGCTTGCTGATTTTGGGTCAGAATGGTGCAGTTTGAGGCGCGATGAGGAACAAGAATGAGGGGCATATGCGATTAGTACGATAATTGAGTCTCAAGTGATGAGGAGTTTCCGACGATACTGGGCTCTGGAGCTCTCGCTGCTGAGTTGGGATTGTGGTCTGCATAGCATGGGGCGCATGGTGTTGGTCTCTACGGTTTGGGTCTTTGATTGATTGTGGTGACTGTAAAGACATCACCTTGGAACATGCGGGAATTTTACTATTTCTCGAAATAATGTGATCATCTTTGTGAATTAAATGGTATCAAAGTGCGCCGTGCCATGCTAACCTCCCAACTCCTTTTGATGACCCAACCAGCTTTCTTTGTTACTCCAACAAGATCTCTCGAACAAGATTCCTCGTATCCTTGGCAATTCCCTTCCTCAGATTCCCATCTGACTAGCACGCAAATACCTAGTGAAGCTATTATCTTCATGATCTGCCTCGTTCTTTGCGCCCCCAGTATCAGCCAGTGCTTGCTGGTATCTGTTAGTCAGGCCATCAGTATCATCCTCGCCTGCTTCGCCAATTTCTTCATCGGTGTCTTCGTCCTCCATGTCACTGAGAGTGTCCATATCATTCTTGGGATCTTCAGGAGCTTTTCTTGCCGAAGGTTCTCCAGAAACAGCCATATCTTTCATCAGCTTCCCGAGCTCCTTCTCACGGTGCTCCTTCTTCTCCTCATCTCTTTGCTTCTGTCTACGCTCCAGCTCAGGCTTGTAGTCACGCTCGAATTCCTGGGCCTTTTCTCCTACTGCCTCGAAGAACTTGTTTATGCCAGCGCCAGTCATTGAGCTGACACCAATAACGCTCAAGTGGCTGTAAAACTCCTCCAACATGAGACTCATACTGTTGAGTAAAGACCCCATGTACCCACTTCCCCCACCACCGGATCCCCCTTCCGTACCGTCGAAGCTGCCTGCCTCTTCTTCTTCTTTAAGCGCCGCTTGGAAGGCCTCAAAATCGGTCATCCACTCCTTTGCGAACTCGGCATCCTTGACATCGGTCTTGTTGAAGACCAAGATCATGGGTAGCTTTGTTTTGTACAAGATGGAACAGGCGTAGAGCATGTTGCTCATGAAGGTACTAGTGGAAGCCGTCCGTGGTGTATCAATTATATAGGCTATGATCGTGGGGAAGGTAGAGGCTAGTGAGTCGAGCAGGATACTCCCAGATGCGCTCCATACGAAGACTTCTATCTGGCCTGGTGTATCGACTAGAATATGCTTGATAGGCTTCGCATCCGGTTTCGCTGGATCGGGAGTTGTTCGTTTCTCCAGAAGTCCCAAAATTTGATCTATCTTTGTTGCAAACAAGTTGAGTGAAGTAAGGATGCCGCCATTTGGTCCAAGGTTATAACTCTTCATGACCTCTTTGTAATTGACTGAATCACGGATGTCAATGTTGCTATCGAAAGGTACATTTCGGACTGCAGGATCGAGGTTGATGACGTATGGAGGTTCTTTTTGGGCATGTAGATGGGAATTAATGCGTTGCATGAAGGTAGTCTTTCCAGATCCTAGAGCCAAAAAATTAGCAGATATCCTCAAAGGTCTTTGGAGATAGCAAATACCAGCCATGCCTACGCAGACTACCGCTACAGGTTGGGTTGCGTGTGAAGTCTGAGGAGTAGCCATCTTGCAATTTTTCTCGCAGAAGTCGGAAGATGTCAGTGTTGTGGAAGATGGCAGTGTTGTGGAAGTTGAAGAGCAGGATGGAGGGGCAACTCGAGAATCGCAAGGCTACGAAAAAATGACGAGGTTTTGGTTCGCTTCAACCATGGACTAATTACATGCGTCGCGCAAGCGCGCTCAATTCTCCAGACACCGACAAACACAAAATTAACATGGATGGTTTAGATGAGTTTGAGAAGACTCTAGCAGCGGAGAAGGCTGCTAGGGAAAAAAGTGAAAGGAAGAAAAGGGATGATACGGAACGACGCCACAAACACAGGCACAGGCATCACAGAACTCGCGATGACGATGACGACCACAGAGACAAACGCCCAAGGCACTCGAGAGGTGACGAGGAGGATGATTGCAGAGAAAGCCGTAAATTCTCGACATCTTCGGACCCAAAAGAAGACTTGCCAGTTCCTAAGGAGGAAATTGCGACACAGCCTGTAAATGTTGCTCGCGATTCCTGGATGACCGAGCCCTCTGCTTTGGACTTCGATTATACCCAGAAAGGTGCTAGGAAGGAGAAGCCAGCTCCTCCCACACGACCTGACTACGACTTGAAGATTCACAAGAATGAGCTCAATCACCATCTACAAGACCTTGCGGATGGGGTAAAGCTCGAGGACATCACAGACGAAGAGGCGCATCATGATGTCTCCTATACTTTCGGTGATTCAGGATCGCAATGGCGGATGACGAAGTTAAGGGCAGTCATCACTCAGGCTAAACGAAGCGGGAGACCTTTTGATGAAGTCGTCCTCGAACGTTTTGGCAGTCTACAGGAGTTTGACGATGCACGGGAAGAGGAGATTGAGATGGATCGTCGGAAGACCTATGGCCAGGGCTACGTTGGGAATGAGAAACCAAGTGGGAAATTATATCATGAGAGGAAGTTAGATTTGGGGATCAGGGAAACTCGTGTCCACAAAGATGAGGATAACGAAGCACCACTTCCTCCACACGGTGCAATAATGGACGAGAAGGCGACATCTACTACGGTAATTGACCAAACAGCACTAAATCGATTGAAAGCGAAGTTGATGAAAGCCAAACTTATGGGTTCTACAGATGTAGCCAAGCTTGAACAAGAGTACGAAATGGCAGCGGCTGACTTTGTGCCCTCCTCTCAGCCAGGTGTGATAGTACTTGGCATGATGGACAATCGACTGCTAGCAGGCACTCGTGCTGAAGCAAAGGCCATTAAGAACAAGAGAGGCCGTGAAAGGGGCTTGGTCGAAGAGAATGAGGATATGAGCATTGAGGATATGGTCCGTGAAGAACGAAGAACTAAAGGTCAGGCAGGTGGTGAGGGTATGAGAGCCGCTGAGCGCATTGCCAAGGATGGGAAGTTTGATACCGACCTGGATTACATGGACGACAATGCAAGTAATCTGGCCAAGCGCGTTCAAAAGTCCGATATCAACCTGAAAAATACTGCCGTCAGCGAATTTCAAAAGATGAATCGAATTCTTGATAATTGTCAGTTGGTATGTATATTTTCCAGACTGCCTTTCATGCCGTCTTCAAATTAAGGGTCATTATCACTTAATGGTCATGCATTGACTCTGAACTCATATAGTGTCACCACGAGGATAAAAATGAGCCTCCTGTCGCTCCGATCATATCACTTGCTACAAGAGTGTTTTTAACCTTGCCAACAGAGCCAGAACTTAGCGAGGGCGGAGCAGTTATTGTGCCAATTCAACATAGAACTAATCTCTTGGAGTGCGATGATGATGAGTGGGAGGAGATCCGGAATTTTATGAAGTGCTTGACGCGGATGTACCATGATCAAGGACGTGATGTGGTATTTTACGAGAACGCCGCAGCGCCACACAGAAAATTGCATGCTGCTATGCAAGCTGTGCCGTTGCCTTACAGTCTTGGAGAGACCGCACCTGCCTTCTTCAAAGAAGCCATTCTCTCTTCGGATGAGGAGTGGACACAGCATAAAAAGCTGATCGACACCGCGGCAAGAGCACGAGAAGGAATGGGCAAATCTGCCTTTCGTCGAACCATCGCAAAAGAGATGCCTTACTTTCATGCTTGGTTTGAGATTGATGGTGGTTTGGGACACATCGTGGAAGATTCAAACAGGTGGCCAAAAGGGGATCTGTTTGCTCGAGAAATTATCGGAGGGATGCTGGATATTGAGCCTGATGTTATCAAGCGACAGGGCCGGTGGTCTCGTAGTGGTGACAAGCGATTAGAAGGCTTCAAGAAGCGTTGGAGAAAGTTCGATTGGACAAGAGTTCTCACAGATGGATAGAGAAAGCAAGCCATATCAATCTCGTTACTGAAGCTTTTTACCGTTGGCATACGGCCTGAGGATACCCGCTATATAGTCCGATCAGTGAGCATATAGATGGGGAAGGAGACTCGTGTTCGTAAGCCAAAAGGACGTAAATGAGTTCGCCCGGATTTGCAACACGACACAGTTTGGCAATTGTTTGAATGAAAGAAGAATGAAAGAAGGCTGACGCTGTTTTGGCCTGCAACTTTGAGAGAGGTCGGCGACGAGGCTGATTACATCCGTCAATGTCGATGCCTTTGGTCAATGCTCTGCGTACACGCAAGTGTTGTGTGAATATGCAAAGCTCCTCGGCTACATAATAAGTGTATCTTTGAGCATTCCGTCTTATTATGCAACAGAAATCACAAATAGAGTTCCCTTGATTCGTGTGCGCCAATAAGTAGTTAGGTAGCTAGCTATCTGTACAATCAAAATAACACACGTCCGCCGTCCTGCGATGTAAAAGGCCGGAACTTTCTCGAAACTAGCCTTAGCACCTGAATCGTGAGCAAGTCACCACATGAACTTTTCGTGGGGATCTCACACAGCATCAGTTGGAGCAGTAACAATAGGTCGTGGGCATCAAAGTCGGCAACTTGCCATGAATCGATTCCTGCCAGAAATGGGTTTTTTAGATATAGCAAAAGGATATCGCGATTATTCCCAGGGCGCCACTTCAATCTCTTGCTGTGAGAAAAGAGGCCTACATTTTTCTTAAATCTCATTTCCAACAGCCTCAAACAAGCTTGCTGACCGCTCCAAATCCTTTAGGGGGGGCCGGGCTTTTGGCTGGTATTGTGCCCCTTGCGGCAGCTCGTGCTCGAAACCAGCCCACAATGCATTGCAGGCCGCAAGCTGCCGAGACCACCTCGCATTGTGCAAGTAAGTTTAGGTAAAGTCTTTATTCTAGAAAAAGTCAAGTTGCACAATGGAAGGAGTGGGTTATGATGCGACTCATGGACGGCCACCGGCAGCAGCGGTGATCCTCATGTGTTTTGCAGGAGAGGCCTGAGAGGCCGAACGAAGGCCAGGCGGCGTCTGCGAATGCGAGCAGGTGACTGGGACTTTGTTGCTCCTCGCACACAAATAATAGGAAGACAAGGCACTATCATGCCTGCCTGCAAAGTATCGTGATCATTGTTATACAGCGCCAGTTCGTCTGTCAGGACTCAGATGGATGGATGGACATGCGACGTCCAATCACGAAGAAGGTTTTGTGGTAACAGCCAGCCATACGAGGTCATAGTTGCATTCGAATCTATTTTGGAGGCTCAGTCTCCCTGCGCAAAAATGAATGGCTGGGCAGTGGGTTCCTCCTGTTCCTCCTCCATCGTGACCCTCCGTGCCTCCCTCATGAGATGCTGCAAGTACCCTGACACTGGCCGAACGCCGACAACCCTCCATGCTCAACGCGTCGCTCAGCAGGTCCTGTACCTCCGTCCTTCAGTCCGTGGCAGGGACCTTGGCGATGTATAACGCAGCCTCTTCTCTGGCCGGTGCAACGGTCGCTGCGGTGTCTCTGTCCCTGGCTGCGCTTGATTCTCCACCTGGCCTGAGGTACATCGTACTGTAGTGCTCTTTGAAGGGATGTCGACGGCCTCACGGAGGGAAGTGACTGGAAGGGACTGGGGGAAACCTCGCGTGGAGCGGTTTCAAGCGCTGTCGCGTAGCTGGCGATTCGGGAGGGAGAAGCCTAATAATCTTCTAGAAATCGCTTACTGGGCCTGGCGAACAGCGGCGTTGACAGCGCAGTGCAGCAGCATTTGAGGACAGCGACGGGCGACGTCTGGTTGTGAACTGTTATCCTCCTTATCCTCCTCCTTTTATTCAGATGGATCGATCTTGTTTTGGATTTCCCTTAGTTCAGCTTAGCGTCCTTTTCCATTTGCGCCTTGCCGCCTTGTGTTTAAGGCGCCCAGCCTGACTGAAAGGGTTTTCCCGCGCGCCATCATTCCTTCCTTGGACTCACTCCTTCTCCCTACCACATCAGAAGCAGAAGCGCCTTTGGGTGGTGTACTCGCTACTGACATCTCAAGCGACCCCATCAAACAAGACTTGGACTATCCATCACATCTATTGCTTCTCGGTTGAGCACATACGGGACACCTCTGGTTCTTTTCGTTTTGTCGTCGCTGGTGCGCGCCCAGCTTAGCCGTCGAGTAAGCAGCAAAAAATAACACCCGCCGCCATTCCGGACACGATGGCCCAACAGCAAAACCACTCACCCCATCTAAACCATCTACATAACGGCTCCGCGCCGCCATCGCCATCAATGTCCAACGCGCAGCAGCAAGGAGGACAGTCGCGCCAGAGCGTTGGCTACGCAAGTCCCTCATATCCATCGCCTTCGATGTCAAATGCCCAATACAACTACCCTCCCCCGAATCAACAGAACGAGCCCTACCGCGCGAGTCCGACCGGCAGCAATGGCTCTATGTCTCTCCCCAGCATGCGCTCGTTGGATCCTCTTCAACAGCAGCAGAGTCAGCACCATATGGGTTCGCCGTTGCCTCCGCCAGTCGCGCAGATGGGTGGACCATACTACCACAACCAAGGACAGACACTCCCCCATCCATCGCACCAGTACGCAAATGTAACATCGGACCCCAACGGCCAGGGCATGCGATATGCGCTACCTGTGACCGACTCCCGCGTTATGAGTGGTGGTAGACACAAGAAGGTATGGTATCGCGACACCTCGACATTTCTTGCGGCGTGCTGACAAAGCTTCTTCGTCCAGGAAATCAAGCGGCGGACCAAGACAGGCTGCCTGACATGCAGAAAGCGAAGAATAAAGGTTCGTACAAGAGTTTTCAATCCGATGGCTTCGGTCGCATTGGTGGAGGTTGTTGTGAGGTCGAGGATTTTCGCGATGGAGTCTCTCTCGTCTATCCAAGCGAATCTACCTAAACACGCGAAGGCACATGAGCTTTCCTCGAAGGGTCGCCTGCTTGCGCTTAGTTGTCGCTTGGGACTCCATCTTCCCTCCACCTTCAGCAAGCCTGCACAAACACGATTGCTAACTCTTCAACAGTGTGACGAAGCCCACCCAGCCTGTCGGAATTGCCAAAAATCAAAGCGGGAGTGTCTAGGCTACGATCCAATCTTCAAGAACAACCCCGGTCCAGCTGCTATTCAACCTGCTCCAAGCTCAGCTCCACACCAGCAAGGAATATCTGCTCCTGTCTACGGAAACCTGCAACAGATGGCGGGCTACCCAGATCCAAGCGGTCACGGCAACATGCCGCAGCAGAACATGGCCTATGACCCAGCCCTTTCTGCTGGTGTCAGCTCTCCCGGCTCAAATGCTCAACCAATCGAGCTCCTTGACCCAAATCTTAGCATCGACCCAAACCTCAATCGCGTTATACCACCTACTCCTGCCGGCGCCTTTGAGAAAATCTTTCCCCACGAACGCTCTGGTAAGCCTAACTTCCATGAAGGCCCCACAGACGGGATGACAAGTGCACACCCGTACTCAGCTGTTGCATCAGATGTGCCGTGCCTCAGAGGTGGCGCGTCCTCCTTCCCCCCTTCAGTAGCATCTACCGGAGAGGAAATGGCTTACACGACTACTACAGAAAAAAAGTCTGTTGATGAACTCCTTGCCGCTGGCTGCCCTCGTCCATCCTTCACCAACGTGAGAGATATATCGCAAGACCCGACACTCCTCGAGGAAGCCAAGCAGCTCTTTCTCAGTCTCTATGCTCCTGGTGCAGAGAGCTTCCTTGAGACAAAGTGGTACTCAGCCAAAGGCATCAATCAACTGCTTATGTCCAAGGTTGTTCTTGCTGATTTCTCAGTCATGCTAGACACGTTCCACAAGGCTGTCATTACATCCCCTGAGCATGCTAAGCAATCAGCCGGTCATGAATCTTGGGTTGTGTGGGATCTCATTGGCATGGTACACGAGCCTACAGAGTTCAAAGCTGAGGGGGGGGAGGCCAAACCACCTGTTCCAGCTGTTGATGATGCAGTGGAGGCTGCTCGTCGTCTCGATATCTTTGAGGCTATGTTGACTGGCCAAGTGATAGAGGGCAATCAACTCACCAAACCTGCTCATGGTGCCACCGATCCTCATAGGTACAGAGAGTTTGACTTCTGGTACACGCTCGGAAACTTTGTCGCCATTAAATACGAAGACTCGGCCAATGCTAAGGAAATCGATGATACTTTGGGACTTCTGCGAAACCTTCTTGATGGTCGGGAAAACCGAGATGTCCTTTACTCGATTGCTGTCGTCAGAGCGATTGGACACCGTGTATCTGAATATACTCAGGAAACCACACCTCTCCATCTCGATGAGTCTGATAATCGCAGCAAAGTCCTTGTGGCAAAGAAGTTTGTGTTGGATGAGAGTAGGGGCGCAGGTACGACGAACGTCATTCGCAGACTCTGTGAACTGGCGGCCAAAACCTGGAGTTACCATTGATTTACACACGGTCTCTTCCAGGTGGCGTGAACAATTTCTTTAATGGCGTAGCATTGCATGCGATCTTTCGTTTCCGTGGCATCAAAAACGGTCGAAAAATGGAGCGGGGTTATCTGAATTTCACTTTGTCTTCTCGTTTTTATTAGCTGGCTGGGACTGAAGATCCAGAATCGGATGGACGCACAAAGTCTACTTACGCATTTGCGGAGGAAAAGAAAGTGTTTTTATCAAGCGCTCTCATACTATTTTAAGATGTAACAACAGGATGGGAAACAAACAATGTACCTCTGTACCCCTTAGTTTTCTCCTTTCTCGTTACTGGGTACGATAGTGGGCGCTTCTACTTCCTCCTTAGAAGAACCTCAATAGAGTTCATGGCTTTGTCCAGCAAGCATGCCTCATGGCTAGCCACTTCATTCGAAGCTCTCGAGCTGTCTTGGGTCTGTAGCAGTGTAGCATTGGTCTCTTTGTACTCTGGCAAACGGGAGGGCACAACAAGTTGCTGGCTAGTATTGATATCCCACTGGGATATTGAGGACACAAAGACTGGGGAGGAGACTGGTAATTTCCTTTTCTTTACAAGCAGAGTGTATGAAACCTTTTCATAAAAACAATGTAGCGTAGTCAACAAAGTTGTTTGTGACAAAAAGACAATCACAAATGCAAATCAACAAAATACAAACAAAAACCCTGCCTCATTTTTGTAAGGCCACTTTGTGCTCTGCGTCAATTTCGATGCTACACATTACAGTATAGCCCGTATCGATTCGCAAGATACTTAATCGTCTAAGCTTTGAGTACATGTAGAAGGAGTGAATGGGGATAAGAACTCAACCTGCTTGTAAGAATCGGAAGCAATATCACATCACTCTGTGCTTGACTCGTGTTTCTATCAAGGGATTATTGTGGAGCAACACTGCGTAAGAAATAGAGGTTACATAGAACGTCATATGCCTGCCTATTCTACACTTTAGTAATTAGCACCGGGCACGTATCTGAAGAATTGTGTAAAACATTAAGTGTGTAACATCTTCTTGATAATAATCAGTTCAAAAAATTTATGTGATCAAGAATATCCCTGTACTGTAGTTCTGGAGTATAGCTGGAGATAGTTCTTCGCTCCTCGCTCATTTTTTATCTCTGCCCATTACTTCTTGCCTTGCCTTATTGGATTTCCTCGTCACGTTAGACTGCCCTTTTAGCTTTAAATGTCATTTCTTGTTAGTAAAATCGCCTATACTTCTTTTAAGTACAATGTCTCCTTACTTTAACTTTATTCTTTCTCTTGTACTTATATTTACAGTACCTCTATATATCATATATAGTGTTGCCCTAGTACTAATGTAATATAGGGGTTATTAGGAAGTTTAGTAAGTAGAAGACAGCTATATGTAAGATAAAGTATATAGTAGTCTATCTAAACTAAGATATTAGAAACAACTATAATAGCAAGTATCATATACTAAGCTAAGATTAAGGAAGTGTGATACGAAACAGGGTTGAGCATTTTAAGAGTATCTTTAAATGAGATACCAAGACTAACAAGCGAGTGTCCTTAATACTAGATTATATAATAGTTCTAACAAGTTACTGAGTTCTTAAAGTAGAATAGCTATAGTAGTTGTATGTGATTGTAATTTAACGTCAATAAAGAGTCATTAGGATTATAACCAGTTTAAGTGGTGCATAAATAGTATACGTGTGAAATGGGTGTTAATTCTATGTAGACAGAGCAAGAGTAAAGAAATAGTTATTTGGCAATTATCAGATGACATGTTCCATCTACATACACTTCGCTATTCTACAAACCCACATCTTGTCGTTCTTTCTTTGGACTTTTAATCTATCTATAGAGTAAGATAAGAGGCAGAGGATAGATTTTGTGCATATCTACGGCTGTGTTTGTCCCTCCTCTTACTTTTGGGGAAAAGACCACTGCAGTAACAGTAGATACAGTACTTGCTATATTGAATTTTCCAGTACTATAAAATGTGCAAGCTGAAGGGAACGTGCAGCAACGAGTCATTGGTACTTTGCATCATGAAGTTGAGGTGTCTATTAGCAAACTCTGGTCTAATCATAGAAACACGGCTCTATAGTCTTGTTAAAGATTCCAGTCTCCATCGTCTATCATTTAAAAAGAAAACAACCGACCCTCGCACGTACTCATTGTCATCTAGGTAGTAAGGAAAGGTGGCAGGTACCAGGCCAGGGCTAAGTTACTGCAGTCCACCTTCTGAGCCGCACACGGAGATAGAAGGATCTTGAACGATTTATCGATGCCAGACAGAGGTGGACAGCCATGACCTGGCACCTCCGTATACTCGCATCATAACCTCACATATTCTTCTGCTCGGGCACTGGTGACTTCAACTTGCCACTCTCCAAGGCGCTCTTCACGTTCTCAATATTCCATACCTCCATTTTATACTGCGTCTCGACTGTCCAAGTACCCATATGCGGCACCAGCATAACATTGGGGTTATCGATTAATCCTTGATGGATTTTTGGTTCCTCTTCAAAAACATCTAGACCACAAGACCATACTTGACCTTTGTCGAGTGCCTTGACAAGAGCGTCTTCATCCATCACTGCTCCTCTGGCAGTGTTGACGATGACGACACCTCTCTTCATTATTTCAAATTCTTTGGTGGAGATTATGTGGCGCGTTTGTTTCTATTTTTCTGGGTTAGTTGCTTTTTTGCAATTTGATGAAGGACAGGAGTCCAATCCATTACATTCAAAGGGAGGTTCAGAGAAAGAACATCACTTGTAGCCAGCAATTCCTCAAAACTGACATATTTGGCGCCACCACTTAACTCCTCAGAGAGCTTCGTTCGATTGAAATATTGAGTAGTCATGCCGAAGGCTGCAGCTTTCTTCATCAGGTTTCGTCCTATGCCTCCCATACCCAAGATACCGAGGACTTTGCCCTGTGGATCATGGCCGAGGGGTGGGGGTGGGCTGCCACGCCAGTGTCCGTTTCTGAGGGCCATCATTGCTTTATTGAAAGTTAGTGACACCTTCGATGAAGGGTGGTTTGGGGTATGGTACATGTATTAAATCCTCTCAGGGCTCCTAGAATGAGAAACATGTTCACGTCTGCCGTTGCATCATCCACAGCTGTTGGAACATTGGAGACTCGTATATTGCGAGCTGTACAGGCATGGACGTCAATCTGATCATAACCTGAGGGATTTCCTAGTCAGCATTGCCTGATGGAAAGCCTTGATGGTCACGCACCAGCGCCATTGTGTGCAATATACTTTAAACTCTCTGGCAGAACTGCAATCAGCTCCTCATCAACGAGTCCAGTAATGGCGACGCTTGGGAAGGTCCGGTAAGCTGTGTTGAAGTTGAGTGTTACCATTGCTTCTTCGGGACATTTTCCAGAATCAAGAAGTCTCCACGATTACAAACCTGCAACAACCTTGTCGAAGACACCAGTCTTGCATTCTTCTATGAACTCTGCCCGGGACCGAGACTTGGGCTCGATTACTTCCGCAATTGAAGAGAGGGAGGACCATTCTTTCTGTGCACTGCGGGTTTGAGTTAGAACTCTGAAGTGAGATGGATGGATGGATGGATGGAGGTTTGACGAGGGGTTGCTTTTGCCTGCTGTGTCAGAATCTTCTACTTACTGGTCGATTTCACCCAGCAAAAGGATCTGGGGCTTTGACATCTTGGACGGGTAGTGGATAGGTACCGAAGGTTGGATCGTGAAGTTATTGTGGTTGTTGTAGTTGTTGCGGTATGCGTAGGGCCCTGTTGATCGGAAAAAATAGTGGGGGCGGGGTAATTTTAAGCTGTGAAGTCGCTCGCTGAAAGGAGGAAGCTGGATACAGAGGGCGAAAATTCGGAATTATTTTCTCTAGAATAACTCTGGAATTTACAGTATTAGGAATTTACACCAATGATGAATTTGTGACTAGGGTGGATGGGATGTGAGTTGGCAGCTGCGAGCCCAACCCGAACCACGTCAACGTTGTAGGTACGTACTCGTACTCGGTCGCTTGCGACTCGGCAACTTAATGTGTCCAAGGTGCATTTTGTATCCTCTTGTGGTTTAGTTGATTAAAGCTGGCTGAACCATGCCCTGGCTAATCTTGCGGGACACTGGTGCTATTTCCATTGCACTTTGTTTCCGAGCGGCATATGCACACTTCTGGGAAGTCTGCTTGCTTGCTTGCTGCCAAGCGACATCGCCCTGTTGTGAGATTTGGTGTGCAGAGAAGAGATTGGAGACGCAACAGACAGGCTTGTTGGCTTGGAGCGAGCACCTTGTAAGACCACGGGTCTTCTCGATCGTTGAATGGTAGCATTTGAGAGCTGGAAAGTGTTGAGCTTGTGCAAATCTAAAGTAAAATGGAGGCAGTTGGTGCTTTAACAAACCACGAAGACGACAGTCTGCGCGCTGAGCTAGGAACTGCTCATCCGTGAATCTCTGAGCCCGAGTGAAAATGAGAAGATGATTCATGTTTCCCTCTTGATCAACAGTACTTTTGTGATTCTGGTCAAAGTTTGATGATCTCTAGCTCTCCCCAAAGCTATTACTTACTTCCACGAACTGTCCCCACTGTCGCCAGGCTTCACCGCTCGTGATGGCCCAGCGAGCCCTCCTTACCCCTTCTTTCCATCTTCCGCCACCTGGTCCCCTCTCAGTGATGACCTTTCCATCATCACCATGCCCCATATTGCTGGTTTCTGCCTCACATATTCCAGACGTTACAAAAAGTGCAGCGGTGTTCATGAGGACGAAATGTAGGATAGGATCGTCTTTGGGCAGCTGGTTCTGAAGCAACGATGTCAAAATTGCAGCATTCTCATGCGGTTCCTTGCCTGGTGAGACATCTTCCAGGGGATGCGCTGGTAAGCCAAAGTCGGCTGCACAAACGGAGAAGCTCTCGATGCCAATATTGCTGGGTGGTGAGTCCTTGGTTGCCGAGTGATCGATCAATCTCCAGCAGTAGGTTCGTCCAGCACAACTGATCTCATCAAGGTCTTCTTCACCGCAGACAACCATTGCTTTCCTGACACCAATCATCCTCAAAGCTTCAGCAAAGACTGGTCCAACATCTCTCCTTGCAACCCCAAGTAGACGAGCCTCTATGACTCCCTCGACAGGGTTTGCAAGTGGACCTAACAGGTTGAAAATCGTTCTCCAGCCGAGCTCTTTTCGAATTGGAGCAACATACTTCATTCCGGGGTGGAAAACCGGAGCAAACAGGAAAGCGTAATTGCTCTTCTCATAGATTTTGGCGATGTTGTCAGGGGTGACAGCCATCAGATTTGGTGCTGTTGGTAGAGTTGAAGTAAGAAGATCTGCAGAGCCTGACTTAGAGGTAGAAGCTCGATTGCCATGCTTGCTCAACATGAGAAGAGATGATGCGATAATAGACGAGGTGGTGGAAATGTTGAAGGTATGATGTGAATCACCGCCAGTGCCCACGATATCGCACTTCGAAATATCAGCAAGATCAGCATTTTAGTTGGCACTTGACCTACAAGACCGCCCTGATATTCGCCCTCTGGCCTTCCACGGGTTTTGATAACTTTCTGTAATGCCTGCTTGTCTATCTGAGAAGCCGCATCTCTCATAGCCTCAGCACATTTTGCAATGACATCTGGTCTTCGATCCCAACCGGTGAAATGCAAGCACGTCAAAAGTGCCCCAGTTTGTACAGGAGACAACTGGTCTGTAAAGATATATCCAATAGCTACAGCAACCTCTTCCGCTGTAACATTGGTCGCGCCTGGATCTGGCCAAAGACGTCTGAGAAGCGGGCTGATTGAAATTTGCTGTGAAGCTTTTGGCTCAGCTAAAGACGCCATACCTCTTGTGAATCTTGGAAACCCTAGATGAGTATTTCCGAGGAGCTGTCAGAATTTAAACGCGGTGGATGATAAAGTCAAATGCTGCACGTGATATCAGTTTCTCGAGGTAAAGCTCTAAACCTCTTTGGGAAATTTTTGGTGTTCTACTGTACAATCGCGATCGTCGATGTGTTTTAACAAGGCCATTGAAACAGGTAAATCGCCAATTGCTGAGTTGATTGCTTTTCAAGCCCAGATGTACTAATATATTCTTCAGGATGCCTCCACGAATACACACACCTTCAAAGGCAGTAGCCTCTATCCTCCGCTGTAAAAGAAGCTCCTTACCAACCCGTCAATATGCCACAGCAGCAGCAGCAGCAATCATACCGGCGGCATCCCACGAGCAGATAACAGGACACCCGGGGCCCATAGTCCGCTATCCATCCACACAACCTCCCTCCTTCAAGCCTCCCGAATTCCGCAAATCTCAATTGCTGCGTCAATATGCATCAGTCCTACGGTCCACCCCTCTCATGCTCCTCTTCCAGCACAACAACCTCACAGCAACTGAATGGGTAGGCATAAGGCGGGAGCTTACGAAAGCTCTAGAGAAGGTTGATACTGCGAGGGTTGCGGAAGGGTACCCCCAGGAAAATGTTGCCGCTGGAGTCAAGATTCAGATTATACAAACGGGAATCTTTGCAGCTGCTTTGAGAGTGGTAGAATTTTATAACCCTGAGTCGGCGAGTGCAGATGGCTTGACGCACTCGCTATCGAAAGCTGCTCATGATGCAGCTGTAGAGCGGAAGGCAGCTCATGCTCTATCACCTCTTCTTTCTGGTCCTCTCGTCCTCCTCACACTACCGAGCGTCTCCCCACAGCATCTGAAAGCGGCACTCTCCATTCTATCTCCTGTCCCTGGTCAGTTCCCTGCGCCAACGAGAAGAGCGAACCCAGGATATCATGATCCTGCTGTTCAAGGTGGATTGTCCAAGCTGATGTTGCTCGGAGCAAGAGTTGAAGGGAAGGTGTTCGATGTCGAGGGTACGAGATGGGTTGGAGGTATTGCTGGTGGAGTAGATGGCCTCAGGGGCCAGCTGGTGGCTATGTTGCAGGGTATCGGGGCCGGTGTCACGAATACACTTGAGAGTGCTGCGAAGAACTTGTATTTCACGGTGGAGAGCAGAAGAACGATGTTGGAAGATGAGGAGAAGGGCGAGGCGCCAAAGGAGGAAGAACCAAAAGCATAATGACGACCAGGTTTCCAGACTTGTATTATAGCTTTAAATCTAAGAAGAGAGGACATGTATTATAAGGAGCATTGTCATGTTTGCATCAAAACCAAATGTCCTTCTATCCAGAGACGATCACTCTCCTTCTACCATCTTCAGCTTTGGATCAAGACCAAACAAATGTCCTTAGAGACAAACACTCTCCTTCTGTCATCTTCAGCTCTGACTTAACTCTAGTTTTGCATTCATACCCACGATACATCGCACTAAATCCCAATCCCCCTTCTCCCCAACCCAATCGCACACAACAATCCCAGTGCACCCGTCACCAAGGGGTTTCCTCTGCTCACCTGCATCGGTAGCCCATATAGCTGACGTATCATTATGCTTCCGACACAAATGATCAATAATCTTCGGGTTTACCTTTGCTGCAATCTTATCAGGCCAGCATCCAGGCCGGAAGAAATTCGATGCGCTCAAGAAGTTAACAAAGAAAGGAAACTTGACTTCTTCGCCAGTAGCACTCAACTCGCGCAGTGGCGGAGCTATAACCTCGGCAGAGCGCTCAAGTTGATCTTTAGAGAACTCGATCTTCTTGTTAATATTACGCGTCTCTTCCACCTCATAGAAATCTTGCACACGAATCTCGCCGCTGGAACAGACTCCATCGGCGCAGTTGTCTGGCCAGGACTCTGCATCTATGCACCACCCATCTCCATCTTTTAGTGAATCGTCGATGGCGAACCGCCGTATGATGACTATCTTGTTTCGTACTTCGCCCAAGGTTGGAAGGCGGTTCTCGGTGAACCAGCGTGCTGGGTCTGTAGCATAATGATCGTGGAGAATCTTGCTGAGTTGCTGATCTGTTGACTTGCCAACCCCCTCGCGCTTAAGTGAGATGATAACTGTCTCGCTCGGATTGGCGTCCAGAAATGCGAATACTACGTCAATGAGATCTCGTAGGTATTTATTGCCCGTGAGGGAGATGGGAAAGGCGCTGTGTACAAGGATAAGCCCATCATTGGAGGGGTTCTCTGGTTCCTCGGGTTGTACTCGTATGTCGAGGAACCGCACACCATTATTTAGCTGCTCCTTAACGCTCACAGCTTGACAGCGTACAGAAGGAAGTGCTGTGTGGTGGGTTGGGGAGTTGTGTGTCCCTGGAATGCTGAGTCGTGCAAGTAGCGTCTCGTTTGATAGCCTCGACATCCATGATTCGAGCTTTGAAGATGAGTAGAGGGCGAGGAAGGACTCTTTGGGGAGGTAGATAGCTGTATATTCAAATTTCGGGTTGGGGCTGAGGGGTGTGAGGACAGAAGAGCGCTGCGACGCAGTTGGAGTGTCAACTCGGTATCTCTCCCCTTCTGTCTCGAAGGTCAAGCGCAGGACTTCTTTAGCATTAAGTTGGATTTCCGAGGTTTTCGTTTCGAAGGGGCCTATTGGTATGGATAAATCTTCATGACTGAAACTTTCTGACTTTGCAGCGAGTTCAGGTGACGTAGGGCTTGTCGTAATATTACTCATGAGAGAGGTAAAGCTCCGAGTTATGTTGTTAATGCCACGTCCATTTTCCACAGATCGAGGGGCTTCAAAACGCTCCAACACCTTCAACTCAATTGTCTGAGTAGTTAGATTGCGAATGGTCAATAGTGGAAGAGCCATGTCCGTTGGGTCTGCATCATCGCAGCAGAAACAAGTGGAACACGAGGGGAAAGGCATGCTGCGAACCGGTTCCTTGGCCTGGTCATTGGGGAGGTGGATGACTAGAGGAGAGATGGTGGGGTACTGTAACACGAAAAGATGACCGAACATGTGAAACGGACCCAATACTTGAACTCAACTCTACCTTCACGTTTTCCGATTTTTTAAAAGTAAGTCCATGACACGCTGACTATGCAGTGAATTCTAATTTAAGAACCTAAATAGGTCCCTCTATGTCGAAGCAAAAGACCTATTTCTACTTGACCGATTGTTGAAGAGCCAAGTAACGCCGTTCGCTATAAACCAATATACCCCTTGTTGAATACTTTTCCGAGAACTCTTGTATATGCCGTTGAAGGTCAAATGCTTTTCCCCAGATCATGCCATCATTATTCGTGTTGAATACTAACATAAGAAAACCACAAAGCCATGAAAAAGAGATTTAGTAACGGTACCTACAAGTCATTAGCTTTGCGTCTATATCAGTTATCTGGGAATATGTGACTTACATGTCGCTCTTGTATGGTCCCTCAACCTCAAGACCAAGGTACTCTGCCTGGACTGAGGTTAATTTGGACAACTCAGCGTTAACGTGGGCCAAGTGAAGCTTGGCGACGGTCTCGTCCAAGATCTTGGGGAGAACGTAAACGCCAACCTCAAGCTTCTGGGTTTTGCCGAACTCGACGTACTTCTTACCAAAAGCCGCATCGTTGGACTTGAAGAGGAGAATCTGGGCAAGAACTTGGTTGGTGAAAGAGCAGGACATGACAAAAGATGAGTGACCGGTGGCACATCCCAAGTTAACGAGACGGCCCTCAGCAAGGAGGATGATGTGACGACCGCTCTTCATGAGATAGCGGTCGACTTGGGGCTTTATGTTTTGCACACTGGCAGCGTTCTTCTTCAACCAGGCAACGTCTATCTCAATATCGAAATGGCCAATGTCTGTAGAGATGTTAGTGACGCTTCTCCTTGGAGGCAAGCAAAGCACTTACTGCAAACGATAGCATCATTGGGCATCTTCTCAAAATGCTCGCCAACCAAGATGTCTCTGCATCCGGTGGTGGTAACAAAGATCTGGCCAACAGCAGCGGCCTTTTCCATGGACATGACCTGATAACCAGAGACGGCAGCCTGAAGAGCGTTGATAGGATCAATCTCGGTAACAATAACACGAGCTCCCATTCCGTGAAGAGCCATGGCACATCCCTTTCCGACATCACCGTAACCAGCGACAACGGCAATCTTACCAGCAATCATAACATCGGTGGCACGCTTAATACCATCGATCAAAGACTCACGGCATCCGTACAAGTTGTCGAACTTGGACTTGGTGACGGAATCGTTGACGTTGATGGCGGGGACGAGAAGACCCTTGCCCTTCAACATTCTGTACAAGTGGTGGACACCAGTGGTGGTCTCCTCTGAGACACCGTAACAGTCCTTGAGCATCTCAGGGTACTTGTTGTGGACGAGAGCAGTAAGATCTCCACCATCATCGAGGATCAAGTTCAATCCCTTACCATCCTTGAAAGCAACTAGTTGTTGCTCCAAGCACCATTGGTACTCCTCTTCGGTCTCACCCTTCCAGGCGAAAACTGGGACACCTACAGAATTTATTAGCCATCATGTTCAGCAATAAACTGTCCAGGGCGACAACTAACCGGCGGCAGCAATGGCAGCAGCAGCATGATCCTGGGTAGAGAAGATGTTGCAAGACGACCAGGTAACCTCGGCACCAAGGAAAGTGAGGGTCTCGATAAGGACAGCGGTCTGAATTGTCATATGGAGACATCCAGCAATTCGCGCACCCTTCAAAGGTTGATCGGCAGCGTACTTGTCGCGGGTTGCCATCAAACCAGGCATCTCATTCTCCGCGAGCTCGATCTCCTTGCGACCAAAGGCCGCAAGTGATAGATCGGCCACCTTGAACTTGGATGCAGGAGCAGACATTTTGAGGTGCGGTGTGGGGTGATTGTGGGAGGTTTTGGTGTATTGAAGACTGCAACGGAAGATAGCTGAGTTAGTACATGGCTTGGATGATAGTAGACGTTGGGCGGCTCTAGAGATATACAGCTTGACTTACGATGATTTGGTCTTCAATTGAAATGAGATACGATTATGAAGAGAAGCAAAAGGCCAACAGGAAGGGAGGGGCAGGTAAAGACTTTCCTTAGCGTTCAGGTAGAAGTGCGCTAACCCCTCTTTGACACCCCCCACCAGGTCCCAGGTTCAACCAGCTCGGAGGCTCGGAGCTAGGCAAGCTACTAGGTAGCCAAAGATGGGAGACACCAATCAACGTCATGAAGCATCCGAGGACTTGAATAAAGGGAATCCAGAAAAGCCAGGACAGGTAAATCATTGCCTTCCTTACTTTGTAGGATAGGTACGATGCCGTACGACAGTATGGTATCTTCTTGCTAACTCTCTCGGGCTGAGACGATGAACTCGGTGACGCACAGTTTCTTGACGGCAAGATAGCACAATCACAAAGACAGATCACATACTTGGATACTGCGTATGGCAGCTAGAGCTCTTCGAGTCTATGCAACTGCTTTTGGTTTTGGTCATATGACACGCCCTATTTACACGCCCCTCCTAAACGCCAGCCCATGCAATCCGCTGAACATGCCCTCATTCTTGAAGGCTGGGGTGAAGATTGCCCATGACACAAATTACAGTGCCCCCAATTTCTACTCGTAAAAACATATCTATTGTGATTCCTCTGGCAGAAGGTTGCTTTTCACTGCGAACATCTTGCTGGTAATGTTTGCGGTAAAACCATCAACCTGTCTCGAGTACTGCTCTACCTGTCTAGCATTCAGCATACCCTCCAATCTGCTTGGCTCAGTAGGGAGCTTAAACAGTCTCTCCCACTCATCCTCCGGAAGCGGTGCCAGTTTCTGTGTAGCTCTTGTTGCATTCTCCGCTGCACGCTTCGTCTTCCATGCGGTGACTTTGGTTTGTTCGCGGGCCAGTTGTCTCTGGAAGTATTGGAAGTTGTTCAGTTCCGTGTAATGTGTCTCGATACTGTCCAAGAGCATATCGCAGGTCCTCTCGAGGTACGGGTCGATTGAAAGGTCCAAGGAGTCCAGGTTTGGGTACAGAGGAATCTCCGGGGTGTTCTTTGTAAGATCTGAAAGACTGGCGGGAAATTCAAGATCGTCTTTGGGTGGTTCTGTGGGCATTTGGTGCAAGAAGGAGGTTAGAAGGTGGGAGTTGTGGACAATAATGGGTAATTCAACCAAGACATCTTTGTAGGTGAGTTTTGTCTTTTGCATGCTGCGCCAAGGTTAGCGACTTTGTAGGGAAACAATTGAGGTACCATTACTTCTCGGTAGTGAACTTGCTCTCCTTGTATGCAGCCATGAAGCTTGGAGACAGCCTGAAAGCACGCAGACTCAGGGCACCCTGCGAACTCCGGCTGACATCGTGAACCAAAGCCACGGTCCTCTCGTTGACCTCCTTCTGGTAGTGGTACTGGTTTTCAATCAAGCTACTGTTGATGAAATTTCCCATATTTGCGCTCGTGTACCATCCAACGTTGTTCGCATCGACATTAACTTCTCGGAGATATTTGATCATTTCAGTCTGATAGGCAGCGTTTGCCTTGGATCGCGGTGCAGCAGCAGCAATGTTTGACGCGGCCATATGATCGTTTGGGTGCGAATCAGAAGCCGCGATATCTGCGGTTGGGAATGGGAAGGAGTTGGTGATTTGCAGAGTTCCGCCATTATCCATGCCAACTATCGATCCAGTAGCTGTTGTAGGGAATGTTGCAGCGCAAGCCTTTACAATCTTCATGACCACCTATATTTGATCAGCCTTGTGGAGAAATATTCATGGAGGGGTCAGTCCTTACGAGTGCCTCCACCTGCACCGAGTTCAGAGGGACCTCTTTGATTGTTGAGTCTGCCATGGTTAAATTCTAGATCTTATGGCGAGATCTATTAAGTGCGAAGCAGAGAGGTTGAAATCGACACGTTCAAGATGCGTTTTTGGTCGCAAATTCCGTTGTGTGGGCGGAGAGACTAGCGCGGTTTTCCGTCTTGAGGCTCGCAAAAGTTGGAGACCCGACCCCCACGCCAACAGAGCGTGGGCTATTCCAACGTCACAGCATCGTTTCTCAAAGAGATATTTCAGATTATCCAGCTATCCTATACTTTCTGGAGTTTCTTCATGAATGAGATGAATAACATCTCTCCTGACGTTCTTTACCCTGCCCCTTTTGCCTTTCCTTCGGGCCAGGCTCAAAATCCAGACAAACAAGATAGCCTATTTCAATATTAACGTTATGAAAGACGATATATTTGACGATAGTGCTGTTTCAGATTCTTCGTATACTTTGCAGAGTCCTTTAGCCATCACGGACGGCTACCTTGGTAACTGTAACACAATGACCAAGAGGTTAAAGTTCCCTTACTCAGGACTATCGATTACTGCATACGCCAAGTCAAACCAACTCAACGGTCGAGGATGTAAAAGAGTTTCATTCTGCGGTATGCCACATTTCTTGTGGTTGGGACCATGTGTGGCAGGCATCGAAGCCAAGTCTATTTTATTCCGACAATACCTTTAGCAACGCTTCACTCTTCTGAATATTTTAACAGGCAACTCGGAAACTCCGAACGGTAACGCCATTTACGCCCCAAGGATTACTATGAACTTAAATTCTCCGTCACCAACCCGAGCCAGCCAGTTACTCAATCAAGCAACCCATGGCGTGATCTCCCATCCCTTCGCGTCATCCTTGATCAGAAGTTGGAGCTTCTCGACCTTCCATTCGGTGTATAGCTCCCGAGCTGAACCAGCTGCACGACGATGCGCTTCACCCATGCTACCAACTGTGCAGAATCTCGGTATTAGCATTGCTTCTTCTGGGAAGTTCCAAGAGTTATTAGAGATGATTTGGGAGCAGCGAGATATGTCTTGAGAGCGAAGACATCCCGACGAGGATATATGAACTGATAACACGAACTCTGAGCATCACGGTGATTACGCCAGATACATGTTGCAAGGTTTCGTCCTGCTTCATCAGGTGAGCCAAACCAATACCTATCGGGCAACACTGTTAGCGACTTGAAAGGTGGGAAGGGAACTTCGAGATCTCGACTTACTTCAGGAATCCCCCGCTCTTCGTAGCCTCTGCATGTGCAGCTTTGTCAAGAGCGCCCACTGTTCAAAACCTTGGCGTTAGACTGGCACTTCTAGAACTTGTCGGTACCCTAGAAGACGATTTAGGACGAAAATGAACAGAGAATACGAACGATCAGCATAAACGGTGGATTGTGGGATACGGCTTCTAAAGACGACGATGTAGAAGCACTGTTGGTTCCAGGTATAGCCCGAAGCTCTAGAAAGCTCCTGGGTTCGCTTGATGATTTCAGCCCAGTTGAAGCTGTCAACATACGCAGCCGTTGCGTAATCAGTCCTCAAACATCTCATTCCGACGAGGGCATTAGCCAAGATCTGGTTTGCGGTATCCAGGGTTCTTAAGTCCAGAAGATGATCTTCTTCATCGTATGGGGACACCAGCAGATTGAAGCCGTTTGATGATAGGGTGGTTTGCGAGGAAAGAAGGTCTCCGAAACCGTCTGAGGGCGCCAAAGAAACCACTTGGAGAGTAGCCTCAACGCCCTTGACTGGTGTTAGGCTGAAGGTAGTCATGACTCTGACTGTCGAATTGAATAGCTGTGGGAAAAAAAGAAAGGCAATGTAAGAAAATATTAGAGGTCGGTAGTCTGGCGAGACAGCGCTTGGGTTGCTGAGTTGGTTCGGAGCACGCGAACGGGGATCGCGTTACAAGAGGGCGGGATGATTCCTTTGACAACTCAATTGATCTGAACGGCTATCTGTGATATTGGTACTGGGATTAGGTAGGAGTGAATGAGAGTGGGCAAGGCGAGGCAAGCTCGTCTGGACAGTGGAAGTAGAAGTGTTGTAGCGACAGGATAAGTTTTAAGGAGCGACCCGGAATAGATAGTCCAACGATGCTTGATAAGGTACCTATGTGAAGCAAAAGCAGAGATTAAATATTCGAGGATCTCGTACGCCGTATCACGCAAAATGGCTGTAGTCTTGCGCAAGCCTTTGTTAGCTTACCCCTGTGGCCTGGCTAGACTTTGCGGTACTCTCACAATGGGTTGCCTCACCGTACATTTCTACCGCCCAGGGTGCCTGTGGAGGCCGCCTTGACAGCCGTCGGACATTTTAAACCATCGAGGTGAGAGCTCTATTTTGCTGGTATAAATAAACACCTACCAGGATGAATGAGGAAGGCCCGTACCGAAGTCTCAAGAGTACACGTTTTGACATGCATTAGCCTGCCAAACAAGAACGCACATAGGTAGTGTTTGACAACGGGATAAACATTCCAATTTCAACCATGGGCATGGCAATGCCCGGCGCGGGGAGACGGCATTGCTGATCGAATGCTGCACGTTTCCACCATCCACCATGGTGGTGCAGCGGAGACTAGCTATATCAAGTGCGAGTGCCATTTGAAGCCCCCTTCAGGTGCGTTTCTGTACCTATGACAGCAACGTATACAGTATCCAACTTTGTCACCACCTATCACGGTGCCATTTGGTCTGTCACCTTTCTCTGTTTGCTTCACCGCTGGGCATTGAAAAGCGGCACCGCGAAAGAATGATCGAGGAAGGAGGGGTTTGGCATCAAGAGAAGCGACATCAGTGAAATAAGCTATCGTCAAAATAGTCATCTTCACTTTCACCTCCCGCTTCATTCCAAGACCCACTTCAGTCACTGAGTTATTAGTCTCAATGTTGGAGTGAAGTATCTTATGTGTGCCGCATTTGGTGCCACTAGCATGCTTTGTCTCCATTTCAACGCCCAATAGCCTTTGATAGATTTGCTCGTCCTTTGATGCAACGACTGGCCTCGGGCGTTTATTTTAACTTCTGGAAAGACGGAAAACAGAGGGTTAGCAATTGTAATTAGCCCCGGCGTTGTAATTCGATGTTCGGATGAGTATAAACACTATGTGAAAGTCTAAGAGCGGTCTGGTAAGACAAAGTCAAAAACTCGTAAGGCACCAAAGAGGGACAGAGCTGGCCATTTGCTGTTGTTTCTTATCTTCCTCTCCAGCTGCACATGCTACGACTTGCAGCTATCCTTGCCAATCTGCAAAGTAACAGTAACAGCCCTGTGCCAAGATCATTTGCGTTTGGTTCGAGATCGATCCAATTGTCTCTTGCTCAATGTTCACTTCCATGCCGTTCCCCAAGCCACACTTTTCCACTCTCCTGTAAGTCAAAAAGTCAGAGTTAGTCCCATTGTTCTAGATATATCAGGAGTATCTCAAAACTTCATTCAAAAGTAATGAGTAATGAAATTTCCAGAAGAATAATTTTGCCGCGAGCTGTTGACTTACATATACACCAAGATATAAGCCGCTCCCCAAAGCTGTCCATACTGCACGAAGTGTCCCACCTCTAAATAAGCCTTTCATTCCGCTCTCCTTGAGAACATCCTGTGCAAATTTGAGGCCGCTCTTCCTCGAAACTTCTTTCCTGCGGGCCAAAAGGCGAAATGACTGGCCATTCTTCTTCGCAGCCTCTACGTCTTTTCTAGCATCAGCTTCTGAACTCTCGACAGTCGCCGAAAGCATAATCCGCGTCTTAATAACGTCAATTGGCGTAGTGATGACAGCAGCTACAGAGCCTGCGCTCCCTGCACTGACCTGAACACCATACGGTCAGTTTTACTTTCTGAGTATTAAAATTAACAGTTGTGGACCTCATTGGCCAGCCCCAAAGTTGAGTTATTCAAGCTGACTTAGTGATCAACAAGAAGAGTGCCAAGTTAGAGTTGTTCGACCTCTCGATTAGCAAGTCAACTTCAGTAACTCAAACTCAAACTCAAACCCCGCTGCTGACGTGTATGTGACTGCACATTTGAAATAATAAATTCAAGGATATACGTACAGCAGTTATCAAAGCAGTCTCGGTCAAGCTTCCCGAAGCTGTTCCATTCCTATCTCTGCGAGCTTTGATAGCCGACTTCATATGCTCAAACATAGGAAACTGCATGGCCGTGAACGGTAAGTTTCGAGCTGCTAGCGCTGTGTATCCTCTCCATAGCTGCGTAGGACTTTTGAAATGCTTGAGTGCTTGCATAGTTACAGAGGATTGGAATATCTTTAAGGTGGATTCCTTAGCTGGCCGACGAATCATTTGAGCGTTTTGCTTCAGGACTTCTGCTGGAGTGAGAATAAAGCACGATACCAACTCTGCAGTTGCAGATGCTGCGCTGTGGATGAACGGCTGGGGAACCAATGGTGATGTTGAGCCAGTAAGGATAGGATTGGCCTTCACAAGCATCGATTTAACTCCCTCATAGGTTGTGAAGAATGCCCCAGCTACTTTGGTTAGCAGAAGACATAATCAGGGATGGCTAGGAGAAAATACAAGATGGTATAGTGATCAAGATCACACTCCCAATGCCCTGGTACAACCCCCTGAACAACACCTTTCTGTTGACGGCATTCTTCGAGGCATCGTAATATAATCTTTTGTAATCAGGGCTCTGAAGACGAGTCTTGAGGGTATCTAGGGGATAAACCTGGATGTTCTCTCTTTAGTGTTGTTCCAGTTTTAACAAGAAGTACCGCAAGTTTACTCACAAGACAATCTACTGTGAAGGCAGCCAAAGCTCCAGCCTAGATTCGTTAGTGAAATACGCATTAGGACGTCCCGATGTTGTGTCGTTAATAGGAGCAATACACAGTGCTTTGCTGAACATTGCCTTTGGAGCACTTCTCGAATATGGGCAATACTGTATCATCTGCTTCATTGGATAGAGGCCGTTCGATAGATATTTGGGGTTGAATTGCTAGTTCAAAAAACAGCTGCCCATTTTCTAGCTTTATGGTCATGTTCGGTAGGGTACTGTACCAAGCTATGGAGCAGACGACAATTGTGGAAGACAGAAGCGGAAGTAGAGCACGTACAAGGAGGACATCACTGTGGGTAGACATCTACAGAAAACATGCTGCAGGAGATGTCAAAGCTGAGTGTAGAGTATTTGCCTAGGAGGCACGAAAGAGTGAAGCGTGAACCCCCACGATATATACGTCATAGACAGTACGAGTGCAGTACTGTGCCTAGCGAGCTACCTACGCAGGCAGTACTGTGCCATACACATTCATAATTCAGTCAACCATATTTCACACCCCATACACAACCAGACATCTACTCTGCCCTATATCTTTTCAACCAGCCACCCTGGCGCGTCTTTTCTGGGCTAGAGAGCCAAAGTCCTCACATATAGAGGCAGCCAATTCTGACAATACAATGGCTCAACACTCGCCACCTTCCTTGACTCCGCAGTTTTGCTTCTCCACAACCCAACTCAAAGGTACACATCATTTACTGCCTTACGACCAGCTGTTTCAGAGCTAAGATTGCTCCAGACTTCCTGCGGTTATCACGTTCTGCTGTGGATGACACGATATCGCAGAACCTTAACAGTTTATTAACACCATCCTCTTTCGACCCGATCGCCACATCAAACCGAGCTCGCACATCTTCCCGTAGGCAGATAGCACCGAAATCGTGCAACACATTCAAGAACCATGTTTTGTTCCCATCGTGGCAAGCAAGGTCAGACGTATTAAGCTATTGTGCCGGCGTCGCCACTTCAGAGGATCCGAATGACCCAGAGAGCTTACTGAGACAGGTCGAAAGCGAGCGAGAGAGGGAGAAGGTTGTGGATGAGAGGTTGGATCCATACTCAGCAAGAAACTATGTTCGGGAAGCGAGGACAGAGAGACTGGCACAAGTCATTAGGCAGGAAAGAGGTGTGGAGAATATAGTGAGGGCAAGGTCTTGGTCTCTGGTAGGAGAGAGATGCTCAGGAGATGTCAGTGATTGGGAGGAAGCGCTCGATAATTGGAGGAAAAGCAGGGAAAACATTAAATAGACAGCTCTCTGCGTATCTTTTGGTCCATGGAACCTCATAGCGAAGGCGTTTTAATGGCGAGTTTGACTCTGCACGCATCTTGTAACCGATGATATTGGGCGGCTGTCCAGCCATACGGGGTTAACTTGATCAGCGAGATATTAACATCATTGCTCATTAGAAGAGCTACTCATATCGGCAATACAAAAGCCCACTCTACAGGCCATCACAGCAGAAGGCGAGATTTGACTTCTGAACACCACCTTTCGCTTGCGCCGGAGGAGATCTTAGACGGCACTTCAGGTGTTCAGCTTTCTACCAATATTGAGTCTCGTAGCAAAGCCTTCAGGCAATGAGATTTCCCTAGTGCGTTTCAATTGTGATGTCTCTGCCATGGTTGAGTGAGAAGCAAAGATTTAGCTTCATTTAGCTTGGATGGCAGTGGAGATCTCAATAGAAAGCTTAGAAACCGTAAAGCTGGAGCGTTGGGCTTACCTACCTATTATCTCATAAATCAGCTGGAGAATCTCGTTTTGAGAATTACGGTTCCGGCCAACCAGACCGCTTAGTTTTACTTGGTTCTGTCTAGTTTACAAGTAGGTACCTACCTTAGGTACCTAGGTAGTTCAAATTATCAAGGGCGGCGCTCGCAAACGGTCGCCGGATCATCCTTCTATTCCCTCCGAGGCCTCTGCAAGCTCCATCGAACCACAACGACAGAATCACAGCCCTCGAGTCATATTTTTGTGCCAGCAGCACAGACTCCTTAAATCGCCCTGCGACGGGAGTTTATGATTCCAAATCTAGTCTGTGATACTGTAGGACAGCAAGAACCCCCGTCTTCCAGCCCACCACGTCTCGAGCCATTCATACAGTACACGTGCCGAGCTCTTCAACGCTTTTAAACGTACACATCTTGCGCCGCAGTCTACCAATTTGGCAGGCCTCATCCTAGAGCCATGCCGCAACAATTGAGTCCCAAAGAGCGCTCTCTCTTTTCAACTGTTGTCCGTAGTTATGAGGACAAGCAGTACAAGAAAGGTACAACACCACTATCTTCGTCCTCAATCTCCTGCTAACAGTACTTAGGTATCAAGGCCGCTGAGCAGATTCTCAGGAAGAATCCCAAGCATGGGGACACGCTTGCTATGAAGGCCCTCATCATGAACTCGCAAGGGAAGACTGACGAGGCATTTGCGCTCGCCAAGGTTGCTCTACAGTGCGATATGAAATCCCATGTATGCTGGCACGTCTACGGGTTACTTTACCGGGCAGTGAAGAATTTTGAGGAGGCAATAAAGGCATACAAATTTGCGTTGAAGTTGGAACCCGAGTCAGCACAGATCCAACGGGATTTGGCTCTTCTCCAAGTACAAATGCGCGATTACCAGGGCTACCTCACCAGCCGTAGGGCCATGCTCGCAGCTCGATCTACATTCAGACAAAATTGGACAGCTTTGGCCGTTGCACACCACCTTAATGGCGACCTTGCTGAAGCCGAGGGCGTCTTGACTACCTACGAAGAGACACTCAAGGCACCCCCACCAAAATCAGACTTCGAGAACTCCGAAGCTGTCTTGTATAAGAACTCATTGATTGCCGAGCAAGGGGAGACACAAAAGGCGTTGGACCACCTCGAATCTGCTGGAAAGCACAATCTCGATCGGCTGGCTGTGCTAGAGCTACGCGGTGAGTATCTTCTCAAACTCGGCAAAAAGGAAGAGGCAGCAAAAGCCTACCGAGCACTTCTTGACCGCAATTCTGAATACAAGATATACTATGATAATTTGATATCCGCACTCGATATTAGCCCTTCTAACCACGCTGCGCGGAAAGCAATTTACGATGAATATGCAGAGAAATATCCTCGATGTGACGCTGCACGACGATTGCCATTAGACTTTTTAGAAGGTAAATGCATCTCGCAGAACAAATAACCATAGAATCCATGCTAACATAATTATAAGGTGATGACTTCCGGGAAGCTGCTGACAAGTATATCCACCGCATGTTGGACAAGGGAGTTCCATCGACATTTGCAAATCTCAAGCATCTTTATTCAAATGCATCCAAAAAGAAAGTTTTACCATCTGTAGTTCTGCACTATATCGAAAGTAAAAGAAGCAAGACAAATGAGGAGCCAAAACGAAATGGAGACACATCGAAAGGAGACTCTGCTGCTTTCTATTTCCTTGCTCAGCACTACAACTACTACTTGAGTCGAGATTTGGACAAGGCAACAGAGTACATCGAAAAGGCCATTGAATTGGAACCCCAGAGCGTTGACTTTCATATGACCAAAGCACGCATATGGAAGCATTATGGCAATACGCAAAAGGCATCTGAGATTATGGAAAAGGCCCGGGAGCTTGATGTCAGGGATCGCCATATTAACACCAAGGCCGCCAAGTACCAGTTGAAGAACAACGAAACAGATACCGCACTCAAGACGCTGGGCATGTTCACACGAGCAGAGACTGTTGGAGGCCCTCTGGCTGACCTTCACGACATGCAATGCATGTGGTTTTTGACTGAAGACGGTGAATCGTATGCTCGACAAGGAAAGCTAGGATTGGCTCTCAAACGCTTTACTTCGATATACAACGTGTTTGATGTATGGCAAGAAGACCAGTTTGACTTCCACAGCTTCTCCCTGCGGAAGGGTCAGATCAGAGCATACATTGACATGATAAAATGGGAGGATCAGTTAAGGAACCAGCCATTCTTTGCCAGGGCAGCGCTCTCCGCAGTCAATATTTATCTCAAGATTCATGACAAGCCTCTGTCGAACGGAGCCAACGGAACTGATGGGGAGAATGAAGAGGATGTTGCTGAACGAAAGAAGGCCGCAAAGAAAGCAAGAAAAGAGGCCCAGAAAGCTGAGAGGGAGGCGGCAGCGAAGAAGGCAGAGCCAAACAAGCCTTCCAAGGATGGCGATGTAGACCCAAAGAAAAAGGATGATGATCCAGATGGAGTCAAGCTTGCAGCAACAACAGAGCCTATGGCCGATGCTATGAAATTCCTTACGCCTCTACTTCAATTCAGCCCGAAGAACATTGATGCTCAGATCGCCGGCTTCGAGGTTTTGATCCGTAGGAGTATGTTTACCCCCGCCCCCAATATGAGTACATATGGTTGCTAATAACCCATTTAGAAAAGTATCTTCTGGCTCTTAAATGTCTCCTCGCCGAATTAGCTATCGAACCAGAGCACCCAAAGATTCACGAGCACATCGTTCGCTTCAAGCAGGCACTCGACAGCGATTCCGCAGCAATCAACCCCAAGTCTTTGGAAATCATCAAGTCCGAGTTCACCCTCTTCCCAGCGTCAACTACGATCGCTCAATACAATGACGACTATCTATCTAGTCACAAAGACAGCGTGCGAAATACACTTTCTTCTCTGAGAGTCAGCAGACTGTTACCTGCCTCGACTTCAAGTTGCGACAAGGATGTTGCAGCTGTCCTCAACTTGCCTAGTATCACCTTGGAAGAAGCCGTTGAGGCATTTGACCTTTTGAACTCGTGGAAGAGCCCCGAGGTTGAGTCTTTCAAGTCGAGCGCTGCAACAAAGTGGCCCAACGCATCAATCTTCTCCGAATAAATTCTACTTTTAGTACCGCCCTTAACAGTGGACCAAGAGGCTCAAGTATACACCCAAACTTCTTTCACCGCGTGTAATTTACCAGTGAGGGAGGGCTTGATAGATTGCATTGGAGCGAGGGACAAGCAGGACCAATCATTTTGGGCATGAAATTATGACTGGGCTAGATAGATAAAAGTTATTGGGCTCAAAGTTTTGTTCTGCCCCAGGGAAAAGTGCCACCTGTATGGATTGGGGAAACATACACAACTGTGCAGAGGAGATTATGTATATTGTGATCTTTCTTAAGAGATCCAACTAAGTGCTCTAGCTCCCATGTTCGCCTTTTGATACATCATACCTATATAATACTATACAACAGCCGAGTATGCGCAATGCCCTCTATGCCAGCCCATTATTACACGATCTTACATTCACCTCAGCGACTAGCCATCGTCGCTTATTCTAACACCTCTTCATCATCATTCATGGGCTTGACATCGTTTTTCGTAAACCACTGTTTCCCACTTCTCCATCCGCTTCTAATACCACCCTTAATCCAGCCTTCAACCTCTTCTTCGGGAATAACAATCGCCCTTGCCCTCTCCTCATCTTCAGCAGTCAGCTCAGCCCTACGCATTCTACTCGCTATTCTCGGATCTAGAACTACTGGCTCTAACCACGTCCGTTCTGGCTCACCATCCTTGCAAACGCGTACTGATTTGTGCCATTCCTTCTCCTCTCCTTTGAGAACTGACTCCTGCTCGGCTTCGGTTTCTTGAGATGAGGAGTCGGGTGATAGTTCGAAGGGGACGGTAGTTGTCTTGTAAGGACGAGAAGTGGCAAGGATTATGGCGGCTGTTTCGCGCCCGATTTGGTCGGCTAGAACGCGGCGGTTTAGGAAGCGGTACAGGCGTGTAGGAGTATTGAGGAATCCGAGTATATGAGGGAAAGAGATTGGTTGGGATGGGTCGAGTTCGATAGGAATACTCGCTGGTTCTGGTGCGGATTTGTATTCACAGGTTGAGATGAAGGGTGGAGGTTTGAGATTCTTAGGTTTTTCTCCCGCTGGTGGTGTTGAGGTTTCTGCTGGAGGTGCATCTGACTGGCCAGGCGATGCATGGACTGTTATTCCTGGAAGTGTTTCTGCTTCCTTCTCTTTAGGTGGAACTTCCTCAATTGGCTTCTCCTGCTCTGGCTGTGGCGGCTGCGTTAAAGGACCAAGCCAGCCCTCATGCAGTCCTCTAATATATTCCTTCCACGTATGTCGCCCAATCACAATATCTCCTCTCGGCCCATCAAAATCCTTGATACCCAACCCTTGTCTAGTCTTGGCCTTTGGATCCTCGTCTTCCGTCCTTTGGCCTGATGGTAACCTGGAATTGCGAATCTTCTCCGCCACTTCAGCTCTAATATCACCCTCCTTTCTCCCTTGCACAAACTCCCAATCCAAACCTGATGCCACTAGTATCGGCTTTACATACTCCTTGAAGTGATCTTGCGCGATTCTAAGCCCATCGGTTGGCGGCGCCTCCAGGAACACTGTAAGGCTTCTAGGCATGGTATTTGGAGAGCCTACTGGCTCCTTCGCAATATGTTCGACAAGTTTGCACCATTTTCTCTGAGCCCGTTTCTTCTCCCTTTTATCGTAGATGACTGCGGCTGTAAACGATCCAGTAATTGTCAGGAAGATAGTCCAATTCCTTGATGGTAATTTGGGTCGAAAGTTTTCTCCAAAACCCAGGTACTTCCACATCGGATTCGGCGGTCGCAGTGGCTTCGTGGGCTTCGTATCTGGTTTGATATCCGATTTCACAGTAGAAGCTGCATTCTGCAGGCTATTAGAGACATTTATGTAGAGAGTCCTGCATGACTTACCTGCGCATCTTTGGGGGGCTTTGTGTCTGCCATTGGTATCAGACAACCAACTGCTGTGTCATTCATGAAGCTCCAAATTTGAGCCCTGGCGCCAAAAAAGTTGTAGTAGCGGGCCGACAGTTGATCCATTTGGTTAGCCTTGAAAGCTGCCTAGCCTTATTCCGCAGGGTTTCGATCACACGTGATGAGACGCTTAACCTGCCTGGGCGAGACTAGGAAAGCCACTGCGAACGGACTTGAACTGCTTTGATTCACTAGATGCAGCTAATTGCTGACCTATTTACACAATAAGGTATGTAACAGTGAGAGTATGCAGAGCATAAAAATCCAAGCCAAGTTTCCCTCAAAGGAGTTTGTTTGATTTGTTGAGTTGGTTGGAGTAATTCGGAATGACGCCTGAGCTGTGAGCACCTCAGTCCTGTCCATTACAGGTTAGCCCCTAGAGCTTACGGTCCTCTTACAGGCTTCCCGTTTCTCGATGTGGTTCAAACCAGGGCGGGTAATTTGAGCCGCTGTTTCTCACCATCTCACCATTTCACGAGCATCAAACCTTAGCCAAGCATATCCTGCCTATTGTAGGGCATATCCTACTGCAATGCAAACAAGGCCTTTCCTTGTTGTCAAGTGCCAGTGAGGTAGTTGAAATGGCCTCTCTCACGCAAGACTGTTACGAGTACTCGGGCTCATTCACCAGCTCCACCACTATTGTCCACATCTCGCCTCAGCTGTCTCCCTCTGTGCTCTTGAAGTCATAGACCACGGAGCTTCAGATTCCATTGCATTGCACGGATCCCTTGCTTGAGTAGAGGTGGTACAGGAATGTCCATATGGAGGGACGTTGAGGGACGTTACAGACAGAGGTTAAGGTAAGACAGACTTGTACCACGTGCTCGACTGCCATTCCGAACCTGGAAGATGAACAGGAGAACGTTGTCCAGAATGCTTCTAGATGGTACGACCCCTGCATGCCTAGGTACCGTGCAAGCATTCTGCACCACCAAGTGACCAAGGGCAGCGGCAGCATTGATGTTCAGAGTATGCATTGTGGTCAATTGCCTTTGGATGTTTCTCGTTGTGTCGTTGATGTTGATAGGTAAGGTACCTAGGTAGGTAGGTAGTATTGCTGACCCAGAGCACCGAGGGAAAGGTCACCACTCACCACAAGCCCCTGGTTTCCAAGCCACCAATAGAAAGAGACCTGCCAGACTTTACAAACAACAACCACCATCCGAGCCATCTTCGCGTGTGCCGCTGTGTTTGTGCTGTGCGGCGTGTGGCATCGTTTCTCCTTTTTTCGAAGTCACCCAGATCAACGCATCGCACGAAGAGGAGTGACTCCCGTGTCTTGCAGCCTTTTGTATTGCGAGACTCCCCGTCTCTCCTTTCCTACTATCTGCAAGTGTTGAGGGGTAGAATACCAGGAACAAAGTCACTCCCTTCCGACTCGCCAACGCTTCGCACCTTCGCTGGGTTCGCATACCGCTTCCTACATCTAACTCTACCTCACTTCTCCCTGAGAATAGGTACATTCACGACTTGTGTGCACCAGATTTGGCAAGATGGACAACTCGAAGGACCCAAACCGTCTTTATCTGAATTTCGGAAACAACAACCAGTACCAGCAAGATCGCACTGCCTATCCTACCACGCCTTCGACCTTCCCCAACCCGATCTCCTTCCCTGGTCAGGGCCAGGCCCCTCAACCACCACAGCAGCAGCAGCAGCAGCAGCAGCAGCCATACGCAACTGGCTTTGCTCCAGCGGGTTATTTCCAGAATCAAAACTATCCGCCAACATACCCCCAAGCTCCAGCCGGCCAGTATCAGCAACAGCAACCACAAGCTGGGTACCAGCAGCGTGCACCTCCTGCGTCTGTCAATGATTCTACCAACGGTCTGGTGCATCAATTCTCCCACCAGAACTTAGGCGGTCGATCTTCCCCATACGGAAACCGTCAGACTTCTCCTTCGCAAAGACCTCGCACTGCTGGCAATTCTGGTCCACAGCAAGGCTACAACAGCTATCTGAATGCGCCAATGCCTGGCCAAGCGCCCCAGCAATCATACCTCCCTGAGTTCCAAGGAGCTCCCGAGAGGAACCCCGACAAATATGGCTCCATAACACAAAACAACCAGAAGAAATGTGCCCAATTGGCTGCTGACTTCTTCAAAGACAGTGTGAAACGAGCCAGAGATCGAAATCTGAGGTGAGCTCATCCCTTCCATCCAAAGCTACACCTGAAGCCTGTGGTGTGAATGACTTTTTAACTCTGTGTATATATAGACAAAGCGAGATGGAGCAGCGGCTATCGGACCCCAACCAGTCACTGTCCCGACGAGAGCAAACATGGTCGAACACAGGGAAGCAAGAGGGCAAATATCTCCGTTTCCTGCGAACAAAGGACAAGCCCAGTAATTACAACACTCTGAAAATCATCGGAAAGGGTGCATTTGGTGAGGTCAAGCTTGTACAGAAGAAGAATGATGGGAAGGTCTATGCTATGAAGTCGCTTGTTAAAACCGAGATGTTCAAGAAGGACCAATTAGCACACGTTCGAGCAGAGCGAGATATTTTGGCAGAGTCAGACAGTCCCTGGGTTGTCAAGTTGTTCACCACCTTCCAAGACCCGGACTTCTTGTACATGTTGATGGAGTTCTTGCCTGGTGGTGACTTGATGACCATGCTTATCAAGTATGAGATCTTCTCAGAAGACATCACGCGCTTTTACATCGCCGAGATTGTTCTGGCCATTGAAGCAGTTCACAAGCTAGGATTTATCCATCGGTAAGTGGAGGCTGCCAAAGTCCCCAAGTGCCCTTGTTGCTCGTTTGCTGATTCCAGTAGTGATATCAAACCTGACAACATTCTGCTTGATCGTGGTGGACACGTCAAGCTTACCGATTTTGGTCTTTCAACTGGCTTCCACAGACTGCATGACAATTCCTACTACCAGCAACTTCTTCAAGGCAAATCTAGCAAGCCCCGAGACCGAAACTCAGTCAACCTGGATCAGATCAATTTAACTGTCAGCAACCGAGGTGCTATTAATGACTGGAGAAAGTCTCGCAGAGTCATGGCTTACTCGACCGTCGGTACTCCAGATTACATTGCACCCGAGATCTTCAGTGGCCACGGCTACTCATTTGACTGCGACTGGTGGAGTCTCGGTACGATTATGTTTGAATGTCAAGTTGGCTGGCCACCTTTCTGTGCTGAGGACCCCCATGACACATATCGCAAGATCGTGAACTGGCGGCAATCCTTGTACTTTCCTGAGGATATTCAACTTGGCCCAGAAGCCGAGAACCTCATTCGAAGGTATGTTACTCCCAATCCATAGCGTTTGCAGTATTAATTATGATTTATAATAGCCTTGTCTGCAACACCGAGAATCGCCTCGGCAGAGGAGGTGCTGATGAAATTAAGAGCCACAAATTCTTTCGGGGAGTGGAGTTCGATACTCTTCGTCGAATCCGTGCTCCATTCGAGCCTAAGCTTGCTTCCAACGTTGATACTACGTACTTCCCCACAGATGAAATCGATCAGACGGATAATGCCACCCATCTGAAGGCAGCTAACGCGGCGGCTGTGGCAAACGGCGGCGTGCGCGAGGAGGTGCCTGAGATGAGCTTGCCGTTCATCGGTTACACC
The DNA here is from genome assembly GCA_026119845.1 of Pezicula carpinea. Lineage (NCBI taxonomy): Eukaryota > Fungi > Ascomycota > Leotiomycetes > Helotiales > Dermateaceae > Pezicula > Pezicula carpinea. Next base: position 276,486 of record JALRMK010000019.1, on the reverse strand, counting down.
TTCAAGCGCTTCGAGTCCAACTACCGCTGATGTCCTCCTATCAGTTCCCGTCAAAAAAGCTCATAAATCACATGCAATAGGGCTTTCATGTCATTCCTGCGAGTTCCCCTGGCATATATGGACATCCAAGAAGTGCAGCAATCTCGAAGTTTGTTGTAGCTCAATCATTGTGCTGCTCAAGGGTCGCCATTTCCATCGGATTCCACTTAGCGTTGCATTGTATTTGGGGCCAGGTTAACTTGACACCTGTGGTCCTGTCATATGGTCTGGATGGATTACCTTCGGTTTACAGAGAGTAGGCAGCGTATGGCCCGAACTCCAGACTTCTAGCATACAGCAGATACTTGTTTCGCATCAAGGCGCCAGGGGAAATGTTCGTAATGTATGCCATGCCGCCTCAGATAGGCCAACCTCAATGACAAAAGATATATGAATGAATTTCTCTTCCCAGTGAAGCTATCAAAGAGTCCCAGACTCCTCCAAACTCCTCCAAACTCCTCGTCATGCTACCATACGCGTGCCCATCATCGTCTTGGTGCCAAACCGGGAACACCGCTGTATCTCTCTTCTCTTTCCGTCTTGAACATGACCTGTACCCAGAACTCCTTCAAATCCGCATCCCACCAAGTCCAAAATCTCTCGTTGGTGCGGTCCACCTCCCTAGCCTGCAACTTGAACCCACAAGTCTCGTATGGTTCTGCTGCCACCAACATGTACTGAAAGTTCTTGTCCGGTGGATCATCAACCTTCTGTTCAAAGGCACTCATAAATCGAACTTTGGGTTGCACATCCGGGGAGATCTCAGGGTACTGCAGCTGAAAAAGTAAACCTTGCTGTCGGGTAACAGGATCCCTCGTCTTCGTGATCTTATAACCAGGTCGTCCAATCTTTACCACGTTCCTTCGCACGCTGACCTGTGCCCCTACCATGCCAATGGGCAATCCGGTGACAGGATCGGTGCCAGCGCGTCCCTCTTTCTGCTCTCGTGCTGCACGGCGGGCAAGGTTCGTTTGATGTTTACGCCCTTGAGTGTGAGCGAGGTAGGATCCATCGTTCTGGTGGACTGTGAGACAGAGACGACATTCAAAGGATCCGACGTGGTTCTTAAAGAAGTATGGGTCTTTGTCCAGGTCGATGGTCTCGAGGGCGAGCTTTCGGAGACGCTCTCTTCGGTCGGCGTTGGTGGCCGATTGGGATGCGACACCACCGCCACCGAACTTGGAACCTGCGCGATTTTGTTGATCCATTGTGCTATGATGGATGATTTGGAAGTTTTTGTTTGGAGGGAAAGAATATCGCGAGTGGTGAGGTTGGTCGAAGGAAGACGCGCTGACTCTTCTGCGGAAATCTCGCCTGTCAAAATCGACTTGAGAATCTCAGCCTTCTTCCAGGAGCCACGACAGTAATTGAGTTGAACTACTAGCAAAGGTGTGGCCACATAGATCAGTTAGAAAGCTGTCAAGATAGTGCAGATACAGCGATCCCAATATTCAAGGGTTCGTAAAATACCTGGTGCATTATTAGCTAGAAACAAACAGGACTTCGTACCTGTAAGTATGCCTTTAGTTTTAAATGCTGCTGCACGCTGCTTTTATTCAAGATTCGAAGATCCTTAGTGTTTCCCGTGCTGCTTTTTCGGCCTTACGAGGCTGCGAACGACTTCCAAACTTCCAAAGTACTACCGGTATAATTAATACACCAGTACAGGATGCCACAATGGCAACAAATTTCTACATAGGCCAGCGGATCTCGTTCGAACATGCAACTTGCACTGTCCGGTACATTGGGCCAGTTGAGGGTTTCCAAAGGGATTGGCTCGGTGTTGAATGGGATGACCCCTCCCGGGGCAAGCATGATGGGGTCGTGAAAGGCGTGAGATATTTTGAATGTAAGCCAAACAGCCTAGATGTCAAGATAAGGGAGGCTCAATATGATTAGGTCAAAATTCTTCCCCAACTGCCGCGTCCTTTGTGCGTCCAAGCAGAAAAGCAGATGCTGAGCAGAGCTTTGTTGAAGCAGTCCATCAGAAATATGCAACTGGGATCACAGCCCAGCAACCTACTGCCGCTGTGGAAAAGCAGATCATGATCTCAGGCGGCAAGGTCGCCGAAGAGGTTGGCTTCGATAAGATCAGAGCACAGTTGGCACAGTTAAACGAACTGAAGATTGTCCTAGTTGATGGCCTTCAGATCACTACCGCGGAAACATCTGACAAGCTTATCAAAGATATCTGTCCTAAGATCGTAGAGCTTGACTTGAGCCGCAATCTATTCACTAATTGCAGAGAGATTATGCGGATTTGCGACGAACTTGACAATTTGAAGTTGTTGCGACTTAAGTATGCAGACTAAGAACTCATGCTTGAGACCAGAAGCTAATATTACTGTAGTGGCAATCGAATGGCAGTCAAGCAGGAAGATCTCTTAGTTGCACCAGCAGCCATGGAAGGGCTACAAGAACTGGAAATGGATGAAACATTCCTCTCATTTTCAACCATTTGTCAAATTGCGAAACGGTCGCAATCGTTGAAGACGCTAACAGCATCATCGAATGAATTGGAAATATTGGATGATATTGAAGTCGACCAATCTCACCCCTTTGAAATTGGCAATTTTCCTATAAGCTCCCAAACTGTTCTGCAGTCGGCCGAGTATGGTCTGACTTCAATTACCTTGGAGTATAACAACTTCACCCTCCTCGCCGACTTGTTACCACTTACAAAATTCCTTGCCCTCAAAAAGCTCCACCTTAAGGGAAATAAAATCTCGAAGATCCAAAAGAGAGCTGATCCAGGCCCACATGGACTTCCAACGAAGAGTATTGTCTTTGGTCGCAACTTACACTATGTTGATCTCTCTTACAATGCCGTCAAAACCTGGGAGTTTCTTGACTGTCTGGCAGCCACGTTTCCAGGTCTCACAGCGTTGCGGTTTTCCCACAATCCTCTATACAATACTCTTGTCCAACTAGGCGGAACAGCTATCGGGGTGGAAGATGGATATATGCTTACATTGGCACGCTTGGGCAATCTCAAGACGTTGAATTTCAGTAATATCACTCTCGCGGAGCGGACCAATGCTGAGATGTTCTACCTGTCTAAAATCGGCAAAGAAATGGCAGAGGTTCCAGAACACGAGGAACACACAATAACCTCTCAGCACAAAAGATACAAGGAGCTATGCGAAATGTATGGCCGCCCCACCGTTGTACGCAAAACGGCCAGGACCCTCAACCCAGACTTTCTTGAAGCCAGGCTTATCAACTTCACTTTCTTCCAGCGAAAGAAAAGCCACAATGGTGAGGACGAGATAATTCAAAAAAGCACAGAAATCCCGAGGGGGTTTGATATTTATAAGGTCAAAGGGATTGTTGGTAAATTGTTCTGTACTCGGCCTCTAAGCATGCGCTTGATTTGGGAAACTGGAGAATGGGATCCGGTCGCAGGCTATGAAGAAAAGGAGGATGACAGTGATGAGGAAGATGGCGAGATTACAGCGGGCGAAAAAGAACTGGCAAAGGACAAAGACAATGGCAAGTGGATGAAGAGGGAGGTCGAACTTGAGGATAGTACGAGACAAGTCGGCTTTTGCGTTGATGGTATGGAAGCGAGGGTTCGGATCGAAGAGAGATGAAATGAGCTGCGGAGTATGGAGTATGAGTTGAGTATGATACCCATGTTTGCTTTGCAGACAAGCAGATGCTACATAAATTCCAAGAAATCTCCCCCAGTGTTTGCCATACTGCAAACTGAAGTTAGACCATCGATCACGCGTTTGTTAAACAGTTTGGAGAACAATTCCCTATGTTTTACATGGTACAAGGCAAACGCAAAGAATTTCAAAGTTGTATTTGAAAACGATATGTCCGTTCGGAAGACAACCTATAGTAAGGTGCATTCTTTTTACTTTCACTGTCTTTTGATATTTTCTTCGCAATGCCGCCCAACCTTACCGAAAAAGCCTCTTTCAAGAAGGCACCAGGCCATTTCCTCGTTCGCAATACAGGCGAGGTCGTTCCACTCATTCCCGTCGATGAGCTCCCTGTTGGTTTCGAGATCGTCGACGTTCCTCGCTCGCTCGATCTCACTGACACAGTAGGAATGTTGAACTTGGGTCTTGTTCGGAGTACAGGTCATTTCTATGAAATCGTGAGAAACGATAAAGGCGACAAGGAGACGACTACAAAGTAAGTTGGGAGCTAGCAGAGGAAGGGGCAAATTCTGACCACATACAGGCCAGAAGCAATTAAAGAAGAACTCACCAGCACTTCAGCTACTAAGTCGGAAACCTCAATGAATAAAGCCACAGCATCTGCACCCGCCAGACAAGCTGCCACCCAAAATACATTCACCATGCCAGCACCCAGCGGCCCCCGAACCACTCCAAACGCCCAACGCAATGAAACGTGCAAGCACTGGGCCGCCCACGGTATCTGCAAATGGGGCCAGCAGTGCCGCTACCGCCATACCATGCCAATGACACACCAAGGCCTGCACGAGGCCGGACTTAATGACTGGCCTGCCTGGTACCGCACCATGAACCCAACCTTCTTCCATGATCATCACCATCCCGTTTTTTCAAAAGGACCACTAGCTGATCCGTACGCGGACCATCGTGGTTGTGCTGCTGGCTGCTGTGATCCATATCCTCCTTCTGGATTGGCTATGTCGAGATATGCTCCTGGACAAGGACGTGGCCATTCTCACGGCCATGGCCCAGGCCACCATCCGCATCCTGGAGCCAAGGTAGGCTTTCAATCTCCCCGTCGCTTCACCACGGCTGTGGAGCGAGAGCGCCGTCGCAGAGAAGAACCAGGCGAAGAGGTTTTGGAACGCTTGAGATTACATGCACTCTCCAGCAAAGAAGCAGAAAAAGAGAATAAGCGGGAGAAAGACAGAGTCCAAGAGATTATCAGGAAAGCAAGGGAGAAGAAGGAGACTAGTGGTAGGCTTGAGAGGGATGCGAGTAAGAATGCTAAGGCTTGGGAGGAGGAGTCTTCAAGCAGTGGTGGTGAGAATGGCGGAGAAGTGGTGCAGAAGAAGGGTGCTGTTGTTGCTGCTGCAAAAGTGAAGGGTGGTCCAGGGGCGAAGTTGGTAGATGTTTAGTCTGGCTGGGGGAAGAGTGTTGGGTCTCTTCTGTTCAGGAGCTTTAAAAGGGTCTGATATTGTGGTTGTATTTCCATAGCGTGTACGGATTCCATGTCTTATTCTCTAGTCCTCAGATAGATGTAGCATAGAGCAAAGTAGTTTCCAATCCATCAACTTCTTTTGTTATTACCACCTAGGTAAACATCGACTGTGAGCGAGCGCTTCGCTAATTTGTGTTCCGTTTGTAAGAACGCCGACCGGGGCAATGACCTGTATCCTCCAGTTTTGGAATATTCGTGTTCCTACAGTCCCAGACGCCCGAGAAATTAAACCTAGACGCCAGGCACCTTGGTTGTGATAAAATATCACAAATACATCAAATCCACTTATCCCTTATGCCGCAATATGCCATCAAATAGCCGCAATCGGTGTGCCAACATCTAGAGATATTTCACCTTGTTGCTCATCTTCCATTATTGTTGGTTCTGAAGTGTCCGCAAGCAACTTTACTCTGGCTGCCTCAGAAGCCGCGGCTCTGATCTCTTCCGCGGTTTGTATTCTTGCAATGCCCTGGTTTCCTAGAACCTCCTGTCTCCGTGAGTGCCAATTTTTCTCATTGTCAATCACCTGATGTAGCAGCACCTCTTTCTCCTTCCATTCCTGTATCCTGGTCTCCTCCATAACCTCAACTTCGCGCTTCAGTGCCTCAGAGTCCTCCTTTGCCCAGTGAAGTTGTCTTCGCAACAGTTGCCAGAGACTATCTGGGCTCATTGCTTCTTCTTCGGCAGTTAAACCTAAGTCGGCAGGATAACAAGAAGAATTGGCTGCGTCTTCGGCTGTTGGTGTACCATTGGCAGACGCTTCTGTGCCTTGGAGTTGGGCTGCCATTGATTGTGGTGTTTTCAACGTGATTTTTAACTTTGATGACTTGCTGAGTGGTTGCATTGATTTGGGAATTGGATCTGAAGGACGGAGAGCTTCGGTTTCGTGGACAGTACGCATGTGTTTGGCCAGAGCATCCGAACGTGTGAAAGCTCGATCGCATTCTATGTAACCAAGTCAGTAAATGAATTTGAGTTTGAAAGCTGATAGTGTCACCAGGCAAAGCGCAGTAGAATGGCTTCTCTCTTGTATGGCTTCTCATATGTGCCTTCAAAGCATATCCACTTGCATGAGGCATGCTTCTCCTCGAACAATCCGACCATTCGCAAGTGTATTTCTTGAGCCTCGTCTCAATATGCTCATTGTGGATGTGCTCTACCAACCTATCCATGTTTCCCAGGTCCCCAGCTTCGCATCCAACCCATTGACATACTGTCACCTGCTCATGGATAGGGTCATCATCATCGGGGCGCAAAAGGCTGGGATCGACTGGGACATCACCAGAGGAGTCGGAAGATATGGAGCCTGCGATTAGATCAGGTTGGTTGGAAGGTGTCGCTCGCATTGAAGAGGTGCCTTCTGTCTTTTGTCTCTTGGCTGGTGGAGGTAGCTCCATTTCTGACAGGTTGTCGTACCTATCTGAGAGCGCACTGGAGAGGCTCGAGAGAGGAGACCCGAGGGGAGATGAGTCGTCGTCCATATTGAATTGTAGCCACGTAGATATTCACTTATATTTCTGATGTGTTTGTGGTGAGTAACTCCATGCGAGTCCCCTTGGTTTGTTGAAATCAAGTAGTCAGGTACGTTGTAGGTAGGTACGCTGCCAAACTCCGTACTGGCGCTGCGAGCGGGAATTCGGCCAACCAATCAGAGCGATGTAGTCTTTAGATCGTGTATTTTACAACGCGAAAACATCTAAATTTATCAAACAATAAACAGAATGAATCTATACCTTTTTATAGGTCTTTTCCTATTTTCCAAAAATGTTTAGAATATAAAGTCTATTATAGGAGTATTTAAATAGATTCAACGAAGTACTATCCTTTTTAATGTTCTTCGCTTAGATTAGACCTGATTGGCTGGCCTCAACCCAAGCTTTCCTGGACAGCAAAATAGATATTCCGCTGCCGAGCAGCGCACAAAACCACACTAAACTTCGACTCCGACTCCTCACCACACAATTTTTACGCTCACAAAATTCACTACATCTATAGTGACATCCTTCAGTCTTTCAATTTGTCGAAATCGATGAGGGTATTTATACTCTTCTATTACTCATAGGAGATCTCGTGAACGTAAGCACAACTTTCTCCCTTCTACGATACCACTCTTATGATGAACAACCTGGAGTTCTGCAATTCTTATGGCGCAACCAGTCACTTGATGTTTACTCTATCACGTTACACATTCTCTGAACAAGCTCATAATCATCTTAATTCCTATTTATACTCTTTCATCTTACTTTGCTAATGGTTCATCCGTCGCATAGTGAAGCAAGATGTCCTCCATATCGCCCACCCTTCACTTCGACCTGCTTTAATACAGCGTCAATCTCAGAGATATCCGCAGGGCTCAGTGTAATATCCTTCGCATTCTCCTCGATACGAGCCGGAGTTGTTGCACCCGGAATGGGAACAATCTCTGGACCTCCATTCTTCTTGGAAAGCTAACATAAGTGTCAATGGAATTGGACAGGTAGAGTTAGTTCGGACAAAATAATACCTGCTTGACGTAGCCAATGGCTAGCTGGGCTGGAGTACAATCCTTTTGCTTTGCAAGCTTCTGAACCTCATTAACCAACTTGATGTTGGTCTGAAAGTTCTCCGGCAGGAATCTCGGCATTGTCTTTCTGAAATCATCGTCTGCAATGTCATCTATAAATTTGTTAGTAATAGCATAGCATAACATAACATGAATAGTGCATACCTGGGCTCTTGATTTCGCCTGTGAGCATTCCGCGACCAATTGGCGAGTAAGCAACAATGGGGATATCGTGTTCTGCACAGGCTGCCGCTACACCATTTTCGTAGATTTGCATCGACCAAAGTGAAAGCTCAACCTCAACAGCTACAATCTTGGTGACCTTGATAGCGCGCTGGATAGACGCCGCTCCAACTTCAGACAAGGCAATACCACCAATCTTACCAGCCTTGACATACTCTTCTAAAGCCATTATCGTCGTTTCGATTGGGGTCTTGGGATCTACACGGGCACACTCGAAGATGTCAATGCTCTTCTTGCCCTTCAACAAGCTCAGGCATCGATCAATAGACTTGTGAACAAACTCCCTTGAGCCATCTACTCCTTGAGGACCAACGCCACCCTTAATCGAGAGGACAACCTTCTCAACATCCTCGGGGTACTTGGTGAAATATCTTTCCAGCAGAGTCAAGGAGTTGAAATCTTCAGTTCCGTAAAATTCGCCACCATTCCAGAAGTTGCAGCCAACTGCTAAGGAGGCTCTCATAGCTTCGAAAGACTTCTCTTCTGACTGCGGATTTGCACGCCAGGTAAGACCTAGGTAGGTAATTAGAGTTATTCAAGAATAAGTCAATGATTCAGCAATTTATTCTTACCCATCAGTCCATAACCTGTAGTGCCAATTTGCTTTCCCAGGATCGTGGTCGTCATGATTGTTGTTTTGGTGTTGTTGATTTGGTTAAATGTTGTCTTGTGGATGCTGGGAATTTGTTTTCTAGCAACCGCGTCTGTGTCTTATATTCAACAGAATGAATTCGTCGGACGTGCTTTCTTTTTCTCTGCTGTATCTCTTTTGTACTAGTGGTATGCTGGTGGTGGTTACATAATCGATTTGGGTAGTGCACCAGTGTAGAGGAGGGGTTCCTTCAACTTCCTTATCTGCGGTATTACTCCGAAGTCGTGAACATGAAGCATGTGTAACTTCTCAACGGACTTATGATGACACGACGAACCCGGAGGCCGTACCTTTGAATGCATTCGCGGATCTCGGGCTTAAGCATTATTTGCGCAATGCAAATAAACACTGCAGCCGACTTCAGCGTACTGTAGGGATGTACAGATTGGCATTATAGTTGTCGATCGAAGCGACGAGGGCAACCTGCAGATCATCCAGATCTGTGATCTTGGGCTTGTGATCCCCTCTCCTAGTGTTTACATATATTGTCTACAGCTAGAGAATATGTATCCAAGTCACTATTCGTGTTTAAGTTACTTGAAATAACCTTCTTGTTATATACTAGAGACAGAAGTTAGGAGAAAAGTCGAGATCCATTCCTCTTTCTACCCTACTGTAATTACGCCACTCGCTGTTCCCACTTCTACTCTTAAGTTCTTGTATGTTTAAACTATTTTAAACTATTTACAATTCCCTAGTTAGTCAAAGGAGCTGTACACGACCTGCATAACATTAGGAGGGTGAGTGAGCGTGTACCACGAGTCAGATGTTAATCGTTTCTCAGTTATAGTATTGGCATTTGACGTCTTCTAATTCTGAACCGATAGTTGGTTGTTCCATAGAGGTTTTATTTGGTCTCTTATTATTTATTGCAGGTGTATTTCCAGCCTGTACAGACCCGCCCTAGTAACTTGTCGAATCACTTAGAGATTTAGCGGCCTGGCGTCACTAAGTCTGTCTTGACATGTTTCGCTCGGTGATGAGGCTGAAGTCGCCCCATGCCTTTCAGAAATCACTTATCAAGCCCCAAGAACCTCACATCCCCTTCCTGGCCGCCTTCTTCGCTGAAGCAGCCTCCCTGTTGCCAAATGGAAATGCGCTAGTCCTCTTATCAGCACCGGTCTTCCTACTAATCCTCCCAGAGCTGGTTGCAAACAAGGTACACCAAAGTCCTAGAGATGCCAAGGAGGTATAGCCTATCGAGCCTAGCAAGAAAGAAATTTGGCCGGTCGTTTGGTATCGAGCGTAGCAGAAGAATGCAGCTGCTGAGTGATAGAGCATAGTTACTGTAAGGGTTGGGACTGCGTATGGTGCCTTAGGATCAGAGGCTTCTGTAGTGACGCCTGCATTTGTTGCTAGAGAGTTGTTAGCTGGAGATTGGACAAATATTGGGGGAAGCTTACTGTCCGAAATACTTGAGGTTAAAGGAACTGAGCCTGTTAGAAGCACTACCAGGATCCCCATCGTCATGAGCGCCATTCCCAGCGATCGAGAAAAGTACTCCTCAAGCTCTGCGATCATATTAGTTTGTAAAGCAAAGCCATTGGCGAGGGATACTGACTTGTAGGTTCGCGAATTTCAGGAGAAAGAAGAGTGATGATTATGGAAGGTGAGATTATAAGGGGTACTGCTTGAAGTGCACACCATCCAAAAGACCCATACCTACAGTAGTCAGAAACATAGAGTTAGTTTCCTTGGTCTAGAAAACCTAGGAGTAACTCAAAGATAGGTAGTTTAGGAGGAATGAATACAGGACCCCAGAAGGTAATTTTGCTCTGAAAACTTGAGTACATACGTGTATGCGTAGAAGACCTTCAAGATATCAGCTAAAGGATTTCAGGTTCAAATTATCGATCACAATACTCACATCCATTTTGAGATTGTGTTGAGTTTCGATGGTGAGTGACGAAGAGAGATAATTCTGCCGTTTTTGAAAACTTCACTCAGTCCTGCAAGGCATAACCAAGAGTGTCACCATGTCACCAATGTGTATGACGTCGAGTTGAAAGAGTTCCTCTGAGGCGGGGCGGGGCGGGGCGGAGAATTTTGCCCCTCGGCCGACGTCGCAATCAAATCAACGTGAACGATTTCAAATCGCGTCTTCAAATGGTAGCCATTTCAACCAGCTCCGTAAAGACTACAAATATAATCACGGCAAAGAGCTCTTGCTTGTTCTAATAATCTTAAACCCTTCCCTTTGTTCAGCCACTTTGCTACGTCCAGTATCAAAGTTACCTTCTCCCAAATCAGCGGCGCATCGAGCGTTCGCAGGCGGCAATTATGAGCGCGATACTTTCCACGGATGACTTGAACGACTTCATATCTCCAGGTGTAGCATGCATAAAGCCAGTGGAGACACTGCCTGCTGCGAAGCCCACGGTTGATGTAAGCTTACCCAACCGTTTCCCTTCCAAAATACTCTCTAACACCTGCATCCCAGGAACTCGAGGTCAGCTTCAATACTGATCTGCCCACCTCCGACCTACCACCAGCCCAGATCTCCCTCACTGATTGCCTAGCATGCTCTGGCTGTGTAACATCCGCCGAGGCAGTTCTTGTATCTATGCAGTCTCACGCAGAGGTCTTAGAAGCACTCGACTCGGCGCCTGGTCTGCGTCTGACAAGAAATTTGGCAGGGGAATTTAGTTTAGATGGTTTGGATCAAGGAGGGCGAATATACGTCGCAAGCGTCAGTCCACAGTCACGCGCAAGTATTGCTGCCACCTACAACGTTTCAGAGAAAGAGGCGGGCTACATGATTGAGCAATTGCTCTGTGGACCACGAGGCATTAAGTCGCGCGCTGTCTACAGGAACGATTTCCACTGGGTGGTGGACACAAATATCGCACGGGAGGCGTGTCTAGTACTGGGAGCTGAAGAAGTCATGAGGTCCATATCGGCAGAAAACGGAATGTCGAAATCTACTGAGGATGATGGTGCTTCGACAAGGCAGCCAACCAAACCTATATTGACTTCATCGTGTCCTGGGTGGATATGTTATGCCGAGAAGACTCACCCACATGTTCTACCACATCTATCACGTCTCAAGTCACCGCAAGCATTGATGGGAACCTTGATAAAGTCAACTCTTAGCAGGAAGCTTGGTATTTCGCCTGATCGGATTTTCCACGTCGCTATCATGCCTTGCTTTGACAAAAAGCTTGAGGCTAGTCGAGAAGAGCTCACAGATGCTGTCTGGGAGGGCACAGGAACTCGACGTGTTCGGGATGTCGATAGTGTTATAACAAGTAAAGAGTTGCTTATGCTTGCCGACTCCAGACGAGTCGACTTTGCCGCCCTGCCTCGCACACCTGTTCCCCGAACACTATTCCCAGATCCCAAACTACATTCATTTCTTTTTCCTCGGACACGGCGGCGTGACCAAAATGGTAGTCGTGCGGCGGGGACATCTGGAGGAAACCTCTATTACATCTTGCAATCATTTGCCTCCCATCACAAAGATTCTACCATCCAGACGACAAGGGGACGAAATGCAGATGTGATGGAGTATACCGTCAACTCTGCAGATGGTGAGACGCTTCTGAAGGCAGCTCGCTATTATGGCTTTCGCAATATTCAGAATCTCGTGCGCCGATTAAAGCCAGCTAAAGTATCTCGTATGCCTGGGGCTAGGCCTGCCGGTGGTGCCAAGAAGCCCGCGGGTAAATCTCGTGAGCCAGAATATGCGTATGTAGAGGTCATGGCATGTCCAGGTGGTTGTACCAACGGTGGTGGCCAGATAAAGGTCGATGATCCCGTCATCACTGGGAAAGAGCCTGCTGAGACGAAGCCTGGACCTCAGGACCACAAGAATTGGTTGGCGCAAGTTGATGAAGCATATTTTTCAGGGGAAGACATCGATAGTGTTGAAGATGCTGCCCAGGAGACAGATGGCGGAAGTGATATGGTAGATGGCGTTTCTCCCTCTTGCATTAAGGATATCCTGGGACATTGGGCTACCATAACAGGCATAGACTTGGACATGTTGGTGTATACGAGTTACCGAGCGGTAGTGAGCGATGTCGGTAAGAAGGTTGATGAGACCCAAAAGGTCATAGAGATAGCCTCAAAGATTGGCGGCGGTTGGTGATTCTAGAGCAGAAAATCAACCTGTTTTGCCGCCTCTATTGGCGAATCCAAATCCTCCTCTACCAGTTCCATCAGGTCCTTTTGGTGCACGAATAAGCTGTTCTTCATCTCGTGGCGTTGACTTCCCCGAACCCGACGGAGTTCCATTGCGCTTCTGTATCGAGACTGCACCCGCTGGCTTGGCAGTATAGCTTGGATCAAAAAGCTCCTTGGTGCCTGACTGACTACCTGGTCTTCCATTCTCTTGCCGACCCCCTCGCCCTCGGCCCTTACCTCGACTACCTCTACCTTCTTCGGCAGAGTTGGGCGGAGTAACACTTCCAGGCGTTGAAGTCCCCGATGTAGTGCCCATAATCCTTGCGCGAGCCTCGTCGTATTTTCTCTGCTTTTCTTCACGGTCACGCTGCGCCTTCAATCTTAATTCTTCAGGTGTAGGTTGAACCTCCTTCTCCACTTCCTCATCATCATCGTCTTCAATTGTCATTTGCGACATTCCTGTGACCGGGTCATGGCGCGCAATGACTTTGGGGGTGGGCTTGCGACTGAGGACTTTGAGCGCAGGTTTGAATTCGGTCTTGAGGGGCACAGTATCGTGCGCTGCTAGGAAATGGAATGTTTCTGCGGTTTCTCTGGAGCACTAAATGAGCATATATCAAATTGTATTTGGTACGAAAGCACCTACGCCGATTCCCATATTTTCTTGTTCTCATCGGCGTGTTTGGCCAACCGCTGCGCCTTGGTGACCTTAACTTGCTCCTCGACCTTTTGCGCCTCAGCTAAAGCATCTGCTTTGTCGGCTTGCGACTCCCAATCATCGTCCCAGGCGTCTGGAATCACAGCGTTCTTGCTCATTTTGCGCTGGTTCTCCCTCTCTCTGAGAAGGTGGGACGAGCAAGCAGATGCTACAGATGAGGTGCGATGCGAAAGACGCACCGGTACGTTGTAATAAAGTGCTGGAGGCTGGTGGAGGGGTAGTTTTGGAGAAGGCGCTAGTACATAAGTCCGGCTAGACTGGGATGTAGTGCATGTGGGGAAAGACATTGCAAGGCTGTCGTTTCCGACTGCTAAGACCAAGCAAGACCAACAACTTCACAAGCAGAAGCTCTTTCCCCTTACATTTACTGTAGGAAAAGCAATAACTGAGGTCGCAACGTCTCGAAATATGTCGTGTAAGTCAACTTATATTTCATTCCTCCCCCAGCTTCGCCATCACTTCCAGAGCACAACTATCACCCAAGCCATGCCGTCCTCTCAGAAGCCATATAAAGGTTTCGAATTATCAGCTACATATCATTCTCAACAAGCAAATTCCGTTGGAGCATCTAGCTTAGCCCGCGAGACTGGCCCCTCCGGCGAACCTTTCTGGGAATACGAACAAAAGCAGCAGATGAAAAAGCAGAAGCAGGAGCAGAAGCAGAAGCAAAAACAAGCAGTCTTGCAAGCAGAAGCTGACGATGCGCTAGCACCACTTGCTGTCAGACATCCCGCTCAGGCGGACTCACCACCACGAGAGCCTGGCTCAGATCAAGTCATGGCCGAAGCACCGGATTCTCCACCCAACGACAATAGCAGCCAGACTGCAGCAAGCTCAGGCGGTCAGGTCAATGGAGGTAATGGAGAAAATGCATCAAAGGTCGCTCATAGTTCCGCAGGGTCAACTTGGAACAACAAGAAGTTTCAGGAGGAGTACCAGCGGGCTGAGAGTCAGTTGATTGATCAGCAATGGGATCATAGTATGTTCTTTCCTCCCAATGCTGGATGGTGGCTAATAGACGAATAGGGAAATATGGCGACCCCCTCATGCAGTAAAGAACACTGGGATAGCAATTAAACATACTGGACTGCATGGATTACGCGTGGCTTCGGAATACCTTGGGCATTGCTGGGGGGTTATGGGCATCGTTACCGGTTAGGAGTTGTGGTTGGTTTGACTAGCAGCACACGGCGTACAAGATACTGATTACTAGATTCGATCCAAAATCCGAGATCTGTCTACCCTTCAACGTCCGCTCATATTGTGCTTGCTTTTCTCATATGATATTTTCTGGTGCGTGCTGCAGATACTGCATACTCAAGATCGGAGTGAATGGAGGCCGCCACTTGTTTCATAATTACCTCAAGTGAAGATATGCGGTTCCTCAACCACCAGGAAGTTTGGCCTAGATTTGTGAGGAGTTATGGGCAAGAGACTTACCAGTGATTATCACGTAGGTAAAACACAAAAAGGTTCTACTCCCAAAATTAAACAGGACATGGAGGATATGGCTAGGCCACTTTTGTGATTTGAGGCGATTGTACCCACAATAGTGTGCAGGTTGGTGAATTATGTAAAAACTTCTTCAAAAGTGCCAGGAGAGGCTTTGTGGATGCTTTACTTCAAGCCTAGGTAGAAAAAGAAATAAAAAAGAATAGGCAATGCATTTCAACCACTAACACACTTCGTTGTTCGGGTCTGTGCAGCATGCCCATTGTCCGCATTATAGACTACTGTGATCAAATGTACAATAGATGTTCAGATTGGCAATGTGACCTAATAAGGTAGCGCAAAATGGCTTTTCAAGCTATGATTGGCCTATCACCGGCGACTCTAACATGCCAACACGCCCCTTCAATGGTATTCCCGATGGCATAAGGTACAAAGTGCAGTTGGCTCTATGTTTACTTCATCTCTTGAGCACAAGCAACTTAGCAAGCCAAGCTAAGCTAAGCGACACTGTCCCCCTCCCTCCTTTCAAACACAAAACTCAGTGGACCTGGGGCTACGTTATAACGTCGACCAACGAAGTAGTTAATCAAACTAAACAAACAAGTCGGATTGGTCTAGTGGTTAGGATGCTTGCTTCACACGCAAGAGGTCGACGGTTCGAGCCCGTCATTCGACAGTACCGGTATTTACATTTTTGTCTTGTCCTAAACTTTGTTCTTGTTTTATTTTGCTTCCGTCTTAGATTCAGTCGTACCTTACCTATTTTACATATAAAATTGTTAGTCAATTGAGTAGAGTACCACTTAGTTAGAGTCAAACGAGTGAAGTGTATTTGTTTTGGCTTTCTAATACCTGTACATAGTGCTGCAAGGTCGAAGCTACTTGCAATCTATAACTTTTCTCTTGACTCTGTCATCGACGTCATGATTCGGCCAACTTGATTTCATAAGCACATACTCATTTACCTAGAATTATTTTGGTTGTTCTTGGATAGAATAGGTTGCACATCACCGTGCGGGTCTTGAAAGAACCCCCTTGACAGTACCATAGATCTCCTGGCGTCCATCTATGGCAACTTCGCCAATGCCAGAAGCATCACCGCTACCTTCGACCAACCAGCGTTTCAACAGGTCATTGCTCTCCTTTGGCTTGACTTCAGGGCCTCTTGTACCAACAGTGATATGTGCAATGTCGTTGCTACATTCCCAATCATCGGCGAGTCTAACTACAATGGCCATGATACGATCATCAAATACAACCTAGAAATGTTAGCTGTGTTAAAGTTGAAATGGCTGTAGAAATGACCTACTCTTTCCAGCACAACACGGCATTCACCAAGCTTATTGCCTGCACTGTAAGGTTCTGCATGGAGATCGGCCTCTGCGTGCAGATCGCCGTATTTTTGCCATAGTTCCGGATGGTCTCTGGACGAGGCCCGATGTATCAGTGTGACATGAAACTCGTCCTGTACACGGCGTGTTTGCTGGAGTTGTCTGAAGAAGCGGGCTTTGTTAGAAGAGATAGAGGCAAAGGCTGTTTCAAGAGCGTTGAGAATATCGGACTTGCGTAGATTGACAGAGATGTACTCTAGAGGTCGCTTTTTAGGTGCTGTCTTGGGGATGGGTTTCTGCTGCTGGAATAAGATCAGCATATGGTCCGTCTGATCACACATAAACTCAATTGTTGCTGTATCTTACCTGATGCGGCTTCTCATTCTTCTTTGGTCCTGGGTTACGGCCTACATCATGCTTGATATCCGGTCTATAATCGCTCAGAGCAAAGTTGATGGCGTCATCCAAGTCTTCCGCAGTGGGCATGTTAATAGTCTTGAAGATGCTTGGGTATGCGGAGCTCATCTGAGAAATGACCGTCTCCAAGTTCTGGCGCGATTCGGCAGTGGGATCCAGATCAATGACAGCATCAAATCCGGCGTCAGGAAGTGTCTGGGTATCCAGTTCCTCAAATCGGTTGATGAATCCCTCCATAATGCCAATGACCTTATTCTTCTCCGTTGCAGCTTGAATGGTTTGATGATTATCACCGCGAGAAATAACACGATCCTGGGTGACTTGTCGAATTAGATTGAGCGTGTCCTTATTGCTCTTGTTGTGTGCAAAGTTCAACGCGACAAGTCGCACTTCAGGGTTAGTCTTATGGACGTCGTCGATTATTTGCTGCCGCTCGCGTCGTTGAGCATTGTTTCTATCTGCAACGACCACTGGTAGCTCCTCGAGTTGATCCAAAACCAACTTGGTAAATCGAGGAGGGCGACCCTTTCCTTGGACGTTGTCATTCTGTACATGACCCCATCTAAACAAGCGTTGAAGAGCCACCGAGATTGTAGTCTTTCCACAGCCGATTGTAGCAATAGGGACTAAGATAATATTACCAGTCACGTCTTCTGGTGCACCCCCAATTGTTGCATATTCTTGTCTGATAATGTCCGAGCCTTTCATGTTGATCTCCTTCAGAAAGTCATCTCGGAGCGCGATGATGCCGTGATTTTCATTGTATTCTTTGGCGAGTTTAGAGCTTTGTGCAAGGCGTCGTCGAGCGTAAAGAAGATAATCCTCTGTTATTTTGACGTGTTTCTTGAACCGTGGTGCTCGTCCGCTAATAAATGCCTTGGTACATTCCCGCCATTGCCGATACATGAGATATGGCTCCTCAAACTTGTACTTGAAAAACCAATCCGTGTAAGGGCCGTTGCTAGCAGTACGTGCTTTGCATCGAATAACAAAGCCTTCGACATCTCGACCATTGTATGAGCCAGTCTCGGCGACCTCTTCGAGAAACGACTTAACTGCAGTAATGTCTTCCATCGCCAGGAAATCCGTCTTCCTAAAACCCCACTCGTCGGCGAAAGCTTGTACTTGGTTGCCGGGGTAGGTCATAAACTCAGGAGTATTAACGTTGATACCATGAAGGTAAAGACCTGCAACGTCTTTTCCGTAAGCAAGAATATGCTCTTCAAAATCATCATCACACAGCTCGGCCACCGCAGTGACGTTTCTCTTTCGGAGCTCTCTTGCTAGGTCTTCTCTCGTCTTGCCAACTGCCTGGAGATGTCTATCGATCCATGCCTCACCAGCCATAGCATGACTGACTTCCGTATCACTTCTGGGTCCAGTGGAATGTTTGCTACAGACGAGCAGTGTTTCATCATGTAGGCCACTAATGAATATAATGCATCCATTCTCTTTGAGACTCAATTCATATGGGCCTTTAGTGTTCTCCAGAATGTTACTCCACTTAGTAGCAGGGACTTCATCTGTGTTGAAGAACTTGTCATAGCCTCGAACAGCGATTTCGGGCTGGCCCTTCTCATTCTGTGCAGTAAAAAGACCTCGAGCATATGTTGGAAGATCATCACGCTTGTAGTCCCAGTCTTGGAAGCGCCACGAGTTGACGATCAAGCGGTCGGGCGAGCCAGCAACTTCGAAGGCATGCTCCTTGCAGCTAAACCGCTTCCTAGCGTCTTTCTTGCTGCCTTTGAGGTTGCGAACAAGTTCCGTGGTCTCTTGAACGCTTTGAGAGACGTACGGTACTTTGTCAAGGTATGCCATGGTTGGGCGATACCTCGCAAAATGAGAATGAGGATACGAAGTTCGAGAGATGAAGAATACTGTGGGCTTTAGGCTGATCTTGTTGGTGAAATTTGGGATACAAACGGCTGCTCTTGCGGCAGAAACGAAGAGTCGCGGTGTTTGTAGAAAGGATGGCATCCGACTTTTTCAAAGTCTGCGAGCTTTCTTTACGGGTATGTGAGTTCAATCCCAGCAAGGCAGGTAAGCTCTCCCTTGACTGTACGCCGCTACCGAGTGGAAGGTAGTAGGCCGTGAAGAGTCACACATTTATTCACCTCAGCTTGTTAGCCGCAGTTTCTTGCGTAGGGGGTAGGTCGGTGGTACCTCAGGCCTCAGGATCAGGTGATGGGGAGGTGTGACTCTACAACAGCAGGCTGGTCTTGGCAGGGCGGTCCTGGAGGGTTTGGAAAGCGGCCGCTCACATTTTTACACTCAGCCTTGCGCTTTGTGGGAAATCAACCCACCCCGACCAAGGCCGGCACACCACCGTCGCAAGTTGGAGGACATACAGGATATACTACTGAAGTGCAAACCTCTGTGCCCTCCGAATACCGTCCAGTTTGCGAAGGCCCAATATTTCACACGCAGAAATGGCTTCGACCAATCCATTCTTGCTAGCAGCAGACAACTCTCCAAACCTGCTGCCCCTCCTTCGTGCCAACCCAGCTCTTGCATCATCACAAGATGATCATGGTTACTCTCTCATGCATGCCGCCGCATCTTACAACCACCTAGGTTTACTTCGAAGCCTAGTTACCGAATTCAACGTCAATGTCAACCTGAGAGATGAGGATGGCGAGACTGCGCTGTTCGTGGCAGAAACCTTGGATTGTGCGAAGTTGTTGGTCGAGGAGTTGCAAGCGGATATCACGGTCAGAGGAGAGGAGGGGAAGACCGCTGCACAGAAGATTGCGGAGGAAGGGGACTTCACAGAAGTTGCTGTATACCTGCGGATGAAAGAGCTTGAAGAAGGCAGTGTGCAGGTCAACGGTTCTGGCGGACCAGAAGTAACCAGTGTTGTGCATCCACCCCCAAGAGTGCCGGATGGTTTGTCACTTGATATTGGGACTATGAACCCCGAAGATGACGCTGGAGACGTGGTGGATCCGGAGTTTCGAAGGCGGATAGAAGAGCTGGCATCTCGCGCAGATTTCCAAGGTGAAGATGGGCAAGAAGAATTAAGACAACTCATCACAGAGGCTATCAGGGGCGATCTTGGCCAGGAACGAGATGTTCGCAGACGGACGGGTTGATTGATGTCATTTTTGCTATCACGACACTTCCCACAGTACATACTCATTCGGATCATCGGGCACCTTCAAGATTGTGTAATCCTTGTAACCTCCTATCCAACCTTCGCCCACACCACCAACACTGTACGCGAACCAAAAATCTCGTGGTGTAGCTAGCAGAGCTTGTACGAAAGTTGTGTGTGCCCACGAGGGTGATAGGAAACCTTGCCATTTGACCTTGACCAGGTTGGATACTGTTGACAGAGCAGGCTGACAGTAACGAGAAAGGAAGGAGTCTATCTGATCGTCATGTCGGATCCTGGGACTTTCGAGGGAAACAAGTGACAACCACTCATGGGTCTCCACCGCAAAATCTTCAAAATCTTCTGCATATTCAGCCGAGACTTGGGTTCGTGGTTTTAGTGGAGGCACGTTGGCTGTGATATGGTCCAGAACTTTAGGTGAGCAACACAACTTAGTCGGAAAGTGTGCATCCAGCGGATTTGGCGTTGGACCTGTTAATTATTCAACAAACGAGTTAATATAATGTGAGAGGTAATCTTACTCGCTGCTACCAGATCACAGAAGAGCCATGTGACTGGTGTCGTGAGAACATTCTTGAATGCATACAGAATTCGATCAAATCCATTCTTTCCGTGGATCATTGAAGGAAGACGCAGGTTGATTTCAACCACTGAACAAAGTGTTAGCAATACTTATATCCATGGTGTGTTGAATTCTCCCACCCCAGCGAGGCTTTGTTCCACGCTTTCCTTTTACACCATCTGGCTTGCCAACAATTCCTGCGCGCTCGTAACTCTCTTTATCAAGATAAAGTTTTAAGACTCCTAGGGATGCGTGTTAAGTCAGTAATCACTGGAGACTGAGATCTAGGAAGTGAATGTCTAACCTTCTCTTAACGAGTATACATTGTCGACCCCAATCTTACCCTCTGAGAGCATTAGGATGTTACCTTCGTATGCATTAACAGTTTTACACCCACAAGAGACGCTCTGGAAGACATGGCGATGTTTCAATTACCTTTCTTGATGTACTCTGTAAAGAATTCTCCTTCCAATATGGCACTAAGAGGAAGAATGACCCGACTATAAAATGGACTTGCACGTTCGGTAAAAAGGTCGCCTTTGATTATTTCATACAGCTCTTGCGGTAGAACAAGCTCAACCTAGAAGTATCAGTATCATATCATAAGAAGGTCCTCACGTCAAAGAGACGTACCTTATGGACGAAATGGTTGTTTAGAATAGCCGCGAAGGGTTTTCTCTTGACCGGAGGCTGTTTTGGGTCCAGATGGCCCATCACTCCATGGGTCACAGAGCATTTCGCCTCGTTCTTAGTGCTAGTGGGAAAATTTAACATCTTGTGCCCAGGATTGCAGAATGTCACGGTTGAATCGGTCTTGAGCGAGTTGGTTGCTTTCTGGTAGCGTTCAGGTTAGTGCAATGATCCCAATGTGGTTTAGCCCCAACAGACGAGGCTTGAAAACAGCCTTGAATTTCTAGAGTCTAAAACATCAAAACTTTCAAACTTGCAGAAACCCAAGATTCTTTGACTAATGCAACGTCTCGTAGTAGAAGTACTTGATGTAATAGAGCCAATATGGAGTACTTGGTCAGATTTGTCCAGATCCACGAGACTTTTCGTCTTGCTGAGCTTGAAGCCCTGGCAGTGCTGGAGGGAATCGACATGAAAGTTCTCTCTTACAGCCCAACTGTACGTGGCCTTCCTTTTTTGTCAGATCCTATACTCACCAAGTTCAAGTCGCCCTTTTGCTTTATCAAAACATCATCTGAAGAGGCTGCGATCAAGCTGATCCGGAGAAGCATTCTCGCAAAAGCAATCTATGAAGTATGGGGAACTGGCTCCACGTATGAAGACCTGCATGAGAATGTTAGAGTAGTTTCGCGGTATCTGTGGTCCACATACAAGACTCGTTCGTTCAAGTTCTGCGTCAACTCTTTCCAGGGGTCTAGGACTATTCCCGAACAACGACAGTTGATTGAAGGTTTTCGTTTCCTTGAGTTTGAAGGCCCGATCAAGATGAAAGGAGCAGAAGAAGAATTTTGCATCATGGAAGAATGGCCGATAGAGAACGTCTCTTTTGGAGATACAGTACCCCAGCCTCAGTCCATTCACTTAGGACGATATCTTGGCAGCAGCGACAGAGATGCCATTCTGAAATATGATCTCAAGAAGCGGAAGTACATAAGCACTACATCCATGGACTCGGAACTCTCTCTTGTAACGGCCAACATTTCATTAGCAGCTCCCGGAAAGCTCTTCTATGATCCATTTGTTGGGACAGGCAGTTTCCCCGTAGCTTGTGCTCATTTCGGTGCTATGGCTTGGGGAAGCGACATCGATGGACGTAGCATCAGGGGAAAGGGTAAGACAAACCTTTTAGCAAATTTTGTTCAGTACGGTCTTACAGGTCAGTTTGGAGACAGCTTTGTTGCGGACCTTACCAATACTCCTTTGAGAGCCGCAAGATTGTTTGACGGAATCGTGTGTGATCCTCCGTATGGAGTTCGAGAAGGTTTGAAGGTTCTTGGGAGCAGAGATCGTACGAAGGGAAAGGAGATTGTTTATCGAGATGGAATTGCTCATCACGAGTAGGTATTTCGAGCTCAATTACTGGAGGTATGCTGACTGTCCTACAGACGAAAAGACTATATTCCACCGAAGAGACCATATAGCTTCCTCGCCATGCTGGACGACATTCTGGATTTCGCAGCCCTGTCTCTGGTTGAAAACGGTAGGCTATCATTCTGGATGCCAACATCAAATGACCAAGATGAGGAGATCCATGCACCCACACATCCATGTCTTGAGAATATCAGCATCTGTACCCAGACATTTAATAAGTGTCCGTATGATAAAAGCCCTTCCTACGACATTACTAATATTTTTAGGGTCGAGGCGACTGATCACTTACCGACGAATTCCAGATCTAGACGTTGTGGCCATTAATACTCGCGTGCAGAGATTCGAGGGCACAGGTATCAATGCAGACGATCTAAATCCATTTAGAAAGCGGTACTTTGAGGGATTCAAGTCATAAGCTGTGTGCCATTTTATGAGCCGAGAATGGGGTGTTTATGACATTCTTCAAGGGATGCAATTAGGATGAAATCCTTCAAGTATGCAATCCTTCTAGGGGGCCCTACCTCCCACCCTATAAGTCTATATATACAGCCTCTCCCATAGACTACAATCGACAGCTTTTACAATCCTAAGACAGGTCGACACATTTGGTACAAGGCGTTTCTTCCAACCATATTTTGCTTGAGAAAAATGCTGAGATGGACTGGCCGAAGCCCTGGTTGATGCATGGCAATGCTGGCAGTTCTCCTTCACAACGAATGAAATTAACTAAGGCCAATGGGATACGACATCCACACAACTTTCCTCGTGTTTGAAGAACAGAGAGAGAAAGTCTTACAAGATCTCGCTTTGTTCCCCTGTGCTTCATAACAGCAATGGATCGACTCGCAAATTTGAATTAGCAAGTTTTCGGCAGTTTGAAGCGATCTTCGTCGTAACACTTAGCCTTGTGCTCCACAAAGTCTTAGAATCCATTGAAGAACATCTCCAGTCACGCACATCTAATCACTAAGCTGTGCTAGTGATATGGACGGAGGCTTTACGACCACAATATTAACAAGAACCGAACCATAAACAAACCATGCCTGCCAGTCCCCTCTCCCAAACTCCCTAGCATGCAATATCCATCTACATCCCTCTTCTCTTTCGTAATGAAAACCCTCTCTATAACTTGGCAACCTCCATCGTCTCCAGCTCTCTCGCCAACTCCTCCCTCAACTTCTGCGACAAGACCACTGCCTCTTCATCATCAATCTCACTCCTTTGGCCCCTCCCAAACATGGTAAACGATCGATTCCTCAACTCGGGCGTTAATGCCGGACGGGGAATGATATGGAAATGAACATGTGGAACGACTTGTGCAGCAGCAGCTCCTACACCAAAAATTATCCGAGTCAGTAACAGCAACCCAACATGAGAGGGCCAAAAGACCGTTATTCTGCACAATGTTCCAATCCCAAACTCCCAGCGTCTTAGCCAAAATCCTACTCAAAACCGGTAACCACTGTCCGAGCTCCCTAGATTCCTCGATGGTAATATCCGAAACCTTTTCGCGATGTCTGCGTGTAGTGACGAGGAGGTGGCCCGTGGAAAGGGGCATGATATCGAGGAAGGCGACACAGAGGGGCGTGCTGAGGATTACGAAGGCTGAGGGCGAGAGGAGTTCCGGGTTGAAGTTGTGGGTTGAGGGCGAGGGTGTGTAGGTTGCGCCTATTGCGCAGAAGGGGCAGCTTTCTGGCGTTGCTTCCGACATGCTGGGTGTGTGTGATATAGAGCCGCTTTGGATGCGGTGATGTGGCTGTTATCGAGCGTGCATTTCGTTGTTGATGGTTGGGAATGTTGTGATTGTGCTCTCTTTTACCCGTACTCTGTACTGTATCAAGATTAGATACTGTAGTAGAGCTTCCCCAGATTTGTTTACGCGAGCCGAGGTCTGTTAAGCGGCTGCCAATGCTTAGTACTACCTAAGACCTTACCAAACGAATAGGGATCTTGACTCCAGCGACTCTGCCAATACTGTACCAGTCCAATGCAATGCTTATTTATTGGAAACTCAGATCGAATTTAACGGAATTTGGAAATGCTTGCTTTTACAATAATATGGTATTTCCACGGCATAAGAGACAAGTATTGATGAGACGCTATACTTAAGGTAGGTAGGTATCTGGTTTCCTCTGTGAAGTCTGTAAGGGTGAAATACTGAGGGAAAAGGGTCTTTAGAGGCACTATGATTCCTCTGAAATGCGGGTTTGAGAGTAAACCTGGCAACTTGAAAGGCTGCTCTATAGCAGCATTAAGTAGGTAGTTACCTAGTGTAGCTAGCCAAACTCATGAAGTGACCTCCAATACGCCGCTAAATTCATCGTCCTATCAGGGGGCCTGTCTCTATCTTTAGCATAATACTGGTTATTTCAAGCCAAGTTTCCAACAAGTGAAGGTCTCAATCATTATTCGAGGTACTTTCGTACATCCTCCTTATACTGGAAGCGCACAGGTTCACATGATAGGGGCCAGAAGAAACGAAATCAAACCCATTGACCCATTATTTGAGAAGCATACGCACACAGAGTTCAGAAAGTTGT
This sequence comes from Pezicula carpinea, assembly GCA_026119845.1. Classification (NCBI taxonomy): domain Eukaryota; kingdom Fungi; phylum Ascomycota; class Leotiomycetes; order Helotiales; family Dermateaceae; genus Pezicula; species Pezicula carpinea. Next base: position 251,541 of record JALRMK010000019.1, on the reverse strand, counting down.
ACTTCGTATCATTTCGAGTAATAAGGGATGTGGGCTAGACAAATGCTAATGGCAGAGTACTCTTGCTCGCTTTAGCAGCTATACATTCGGTCCGGTGCTCCCCGAAATCCCTGTCAATGTAGCCTTATTTTCCACGACTGAGATCAGTCGCTATCATCGTCAGAGCCATAGGAAACCAGGCTAAGACCACCCTTTGCAGCTGGAACAGTGGCTGGTACTTTCTTGGCTTGTGGACTATCCATTAGGGCCCCTTGAAGGTTTGAGGCAACTATACCACCAGAATATTCTTTTGAAGATGAAAGGTCCGTGTCTGGCTTGTTGCTTAGAGCCTGCTTGCTTGAAGGAGCTGTGGCTCTAGTCATTGCAGAATCTGTGGGTTTATCGATTGTCGATGAGGTCCTCCGAATCTTCACACCCTTCAAGACTTCTTTGTCTTTTGTACGCTTTCGTTTCCGTCCACCAACAACCCATTGTTCTTCCTCCACTGGTGGCGACGCTTCTGCAGCTGGAGATTTCTCATTACCACGAGCTTTCTTATCCGCGTCACCCTGTTGACGTCTGAACAATGCCAGACCCTCTGCGGTTTCCTTCTTTACCCGTTCTTCTTCGGCTCGCGTGCTCTCCAATACCGAGTCCAGGAACTCAACCTCATCCTCGTCCAGAGCTCGAAATTGATTCTTCAAACGATTTGCTTCCTCAAAGGCGTCTTGTTTGGCAGCTGGTCATCCAAAGCACAACTGCGTGATCAGCCCAAATTTTAAGATGCAAAGGTAGAAGAATAGTGTATCTGCAATACCTTTGTTGGCTTCCAATGTCTCGAACAAACTTCTGCCACCTGATGCGCGAGCTTCAGCAGCTTTGCGAGCTCTGCCAGCCTCGATTTCTTGCTGCGCTGCTAGCCATTCGTCACTGCGTTCAGTAGGGGCATCGGTAGTCCCTCCTGACACAAAGCCCGAGGACATGATGCGTACGATGTGCAGACAGGAATTGCAGATTGCTCCCTTATACCAAGTGACGAGGATGAGGAGTTCTCAGTGGAAGCTCAACCCGATTCGCGATCGGCCGGCGAATGGTTTAGCCGCCTAGCGTCGGCGACAGGGTATAACCAGGGGCCTGGATTTTGGCTTTGACTTGGCTGGATTTCTTCTGTCATGCACGAACGAGATGCAGATGCTCACGACGCCTTGCCCGTATCAGTGATGTCAAATGCCGCCCTGGATAATACTCGGGAAGGGAGGCTCTGAGGACAAATGGCCCAAATGGTGGCGCTCGGTGGCTTTGCTGCTTCTCGACGACTCCCATTGGTGCGCATGTCACTCAGGCTAAAGCAGCCCGGTCGACTGCCCCTCGACCCCTCCACCCCTCCACCCCTCCATGCAGCCAGCCATGGGCCGCCGACCTCCCTTTTGCCTGAGGGACCACGCAGGTGCTCGAGGTCGTTGCTGCACAAAGGTGGGAGACCAACGATTTGCGATGCCGACGCAATCAGGCCAAATCGTGGCTCTCTGAGGCGACCCAGACGTCATTCATCGTGCGTCTCTGGTGCTCCCTCCCGACCCGAGTTTGGCATTGTGCCTGCCTGCGCCGGGCCACCGTGTCGACATATCCTTTCCACTGAGGAGGCAGTCGCAGTCCTCGAGATCCTATAAGAACCCACCTTTTCCCATTTCTGCCTTCCTCGGTCTTCCATTGTTCCACTCTCCACTCCTCACTCTTCACTCTTCACTCCTCACTCCTCACTCTTCTTCAGCTGTGTCCCTCCCACACCTTGCTTCTACGCAATCCCCTTCCCAGTCCCTAGCATATCAGTACCTGACACACCTTTTCATACCGAATCACATTTCCACATCATGGCTACCTCGTAAGTGGCACCCAAACTCTTCACTGGAACGGTGGGCACACCACTACAAGGAACTCACGTCGAAGCAGAAGTCTGCGAAGACTGAGAACACTCACCTCCCATCTTTCACCAGCACTAGTCAGACCAATACAGCTCACTCTCCCAAACCAGTAAGACTTACACCCTCAACACCGGTGCAAAGATCCCAGCAGTAGGATTGGGCACTTGGCAATCTGGCCCCAACGAGGTCGAGAAGGCTGTTGAGTATGCACTCCGTGCAGGATACCGGTAAGATGGACTCCGTGATGAGACATGACGAGGCCGTAACTGACAAGTTCAGCCACATTGACACTGCCCTGGCATACGGCAACGAGGCGGAGGTCGGTCGTGGAATCAAGAACTCTGGCGTACCCCGCGAGGAGATCTGGCTCACCACTAAGCTCGACAACCCATGGCACAAGCGAGTCCAGGAAGGAATCGACTCTTCGCTGAAGTCACTTGGCGTCGACTATGTTGATCTCTACCTTATGCACTGGCCTTCATCCACAGACCCCGATGATTTGAAGAAGCACTACCCAGACTGGGACTTCGTCAAGACATGGGCAGAGATGCAGAAGCTACCTGCCACTGGCAAGGTCAAGAACATTGGTGTCTCCAATTTTGGAATCAAGAACCTTGAGATCCTCCTCAACGATCCATCTTGCAAGGTTTGTGCAACTTTCTCATCTCCGACTGTTGCTTACTAACAAAAGCACAGATTGTCCCAGCTGTAAACCAGATCGAGCTACACCCAAACAACCCATCTCCCAAACTCGTCGCCTACAACACCTCCAAGGGCATTCACAGCACCGGCTATTCCTGCTTAGGCAGCACCAACTCCCCACTATACAAGGATGAAACTCTCCTATCTATGGCAAAGGAGAAGGGCAAGACTCCCCAGCAGGTTCTTCTTGCATGGGGTATCCAGAAAGGCTGGTCTGTGATCCCAAAATCTGTGAACAAAGAAAGAATCGAGAAAAACTGGGAGCTCGATGGTTGGGAATTGACTCCTGAGGAGATCAAGAAGTTGGATGGTCTACCTGATCGATTCAAGGTCTGTGGAGACGCTTGGTTGCCCGTTAAGGTTTTCTTTGGCGACGACGAGTAAATGGAGATTGTGACGAACGAACCGACTGTATTTAAAGCATAGATATCACGATGATTAGAGATTAGTCACCAATGACTCCAAGTACAGGTCCTAACTTCAAGCGCATGTCTTTCCACCTTGAGTTACTTTGATCGAGTCAAAGATAAAGGCTCAATAACCGAGAGCCCGCCAAATTGTACCCAGAAAGACAAAGAGAAAGAGGAATTACCTCGAACGGGCTGTGCCCACCCTGAACCATTGTATTGGTATAAGTAACTCGGAGAGACTGTGCTTACCTGTCCAAGCTCCAACATATTGAAGAGTGTTTTGTATATTTGAGGGTTTCTGGCGAGTAAGGCTCATGTTCGGATACTGTAGTTCTTTCTACTTCTACACGAGAAGATCGTTCCATCGCTCGTTATCTCCCAAAGGATTTCCACAGCTATCCCTCTTCATCACCATCCTTGTCAAGCACAATCTCAAGCAACTTAGGATCCCTTGCCCAGTCAATGCCGCAACCTGCAACAATGGCACTTGCCGTGCCCTTCATAATTCTCCATCTCTGGCGACTGGTTTTCATAACCATCTCCAATTCGTCAACCTGTTGACGTGCCTTTAAATCAACTATATCATCCTTCTTCTGCGTATCTGCTTCTTTTGCCAATGCAATCATAGTCGTGGCTAGTTTAACATTCTGGCGAGCAGTGACTATATGCTCGCTTTCTGTCTTGATTAACTCCTCTCTGGCAGACTGGACTTTCGACGTCAACTTGGTTAGAGAGACTGAAAGTGAATCACGTTGCTCAAGAATAGGTAACAGATCTCTATGTGGTTGTCAATTACATTGTACTTCTCTGAAACAAAGAGCCACTCACTGCTCGACAACTGTAGCATTAACACCTGCATGGACGGCGTTTAAGATGGGGTTTGCTACCAGAATGCTCTCGATGATATTTGATCGCAGGGAGTGCTTTGCTTTAGTTTCTAGAAGTTCCTCCGTAGCTTTCTTGATGTCATGTTCGGAAGCTTGTTGTGGTGAATCTGTGAATATGTGAGAACACGTGATGGATTTTCGGGGGGCATGGAAACCGCACCTTGTGATAGCACACCAAGTGATTTTAGCTCTGCTATTTCTTGCTGGAGCATCTCAGAACGATCATAAAGCTCCAACACTCTCTTCTCCACTTCAGTGAGCAAGGGGTGGCTGGTGTCATAAACTTCCTCGGTGATTTCGATCCCTTCCATCTCTTCATGCTGATTCTCTGGCATTATCGAGGGCGAATAATGGCTGCTGCAGAATAACAAAAATCTCACTCTACTTGAGCTGAATGCAAGATAAAAAGATTCCAGTACAAGTACGCGTTGCTCGCGTCTAGAATTAGCGCCGGTGACTAAGCGAGGCAACCATAGCTGCTGGTAGCGCGACGGAGCCTTGTGACGCTGCGCTCCAACGATTCAGAACTCACTCTTTCTCTTTGCTTCTGTCGCATGACAACAAATATTTGATCCCCCATTGTCGCCCAGGGGAATGAATTTTGCGGTGCGTTGCAGCCCTACGTTAGAGCAACGAGGAGGAGATGGCTCTACATATATTTATTGCGCATAGCGGACAGCGCCTGCAGACAGATTCTGGATCCTTTCGTTCGTGAGTAGCTCCCGGGCTGGCAACGGCTCTCCGCAGCACTGGCACTGATATGCTTCTAGGCTCGATGACTTTAAATCTTGGGTTGCGAAGAACAGTACAATAGCTGCGCAAGATCATATCTCGCTAACCGCTCAAGGGAAAACCGTGCGTGTTCAGGATTTACAAATAGAGGTAAGGAAGCTGTTTTGTCATATCCAAAGCTCATGCTGATAGCTGAAAGAACCAAATCTACATTTACGACAGGCGGATTGTACAATCTTCTTCGCCATCGTCTTCGAAGAGCTTGATCTCCGAGATCCCGTTACCTAGCAAATACGCCGTCGCAAAGCCCCCAGACACGATAGCGGATCAAAATGACTTACAAGCATGGAAGGATTTGTTTATGGCACGGCGATCATGGGCGTATAATGTTTTAGACGACTGCGCTTCCATGTCGGATGACACACAGAAGAGATATGAGGAAATACAGGTTATCACGAAATGTTTGGATGCCGCTCTGCATAACTTGGGCAAGCACGTTCGTGGAGTCGATATCAGGAATAGTGAAGTCCAGGAATGGACCAAAGGTGTGCAAGGGGAACAGGCTTTATACGGTACGGATTGGGAGGCTTCACTTGGTCAACTACGGGCTCTTCCTGCCTCTGCACAATTTTTGAAGTTCATTACGGGTCAACCATTTCGAAAAAGCAGGGCGCCATGTTTAGAAGACTTGGTCGATAGCGAACAGGTCAAAAGAGCTGGGAAGCTTACGGAAAGCCTCTCGTCTCAACTTGATAGAAATAGTTCCGACCTAGGAGCAAGGGTGGACGTGGTTTTCGAAAGGGCTGATAATCTACAGAAGGGAGTAGATGAAGTTGTTGCTCATTCAGCGCTTCAAGCATCGGATTCGGTGCAGCTGATGCAAGACATCGAACCTATTGCGAAGAAAGTAGGCAATGATTACGAGAGTGTTTTGGGTTACTCAAACACCTCAAAGAACCTTTCGCAGGCTTCCAAGTCGGCTTTATTGCATACGAGGAAATTTCTCCCTGACCTTTCTCAGAGGAGCATAGAAATGGACGGACTTTTGCGATCTGCGACAAAGCTCCGAAACTCGATTGCCGCCCGGTCTCTCGAGCTTATGCAGGACATTGCTAGGTTGACTACAATGCTTTCCGACTTGAATACTCGATTTGCAAAGTTTGAACTGGATAGCGACAGCTTCGAAGCTATCAACTTACTCTCATTTGTGCACAAACTGCCGATAACTTATGCGTCCTTCATCGCCGAATCAATCAGACGACGAGAATGGGGCGAGAAGGTCAAAACAGACTCATCAACTCTTGCGAATGAGATGACTGTCTTTCAAGACGAAGAAGCCAAGCGACGGAGGAAGTGGCAGAAGAATACAGGTGCCGAATTATGGGGCGACAAGGCCGAGTCTACTATCATGAGCCTCGAAGTCAACTTACACGGTGAGGATGAGCAGTGGCCCCAAGCAACACGTCAGGATCTTGCGGACTACTTGGCAATATTAAGAAATCAAGCTGCTAATGCTGAGATCATTAAACACGTCTCTAAAATCATTACGGATCTCAGTAATCCTACAAAGCAGCAGAGCAAAAGGACAAAGGCATTCAAAGCTGGCAGTATTCATGAGGCGGCTCTTGGTAGAAGTGCACTGCTTGTCCGAGGTGACGATGATTTGATAAGAATTTTACAAGAAGAGAAGTCGAGGATAGAAGGAAAACTCAAGACTGCCGAGAGTCGTGTACGCAGACTGGAGGACCTTGTTCATCGGCAAAGTCATGTTAGCCGGGTATCTACAGGCAACATCTTTCGCGTCAATAGCCCAAGTCCCGACGCTCAAGCTACGGCAAATCCTATGGCCTCTCCACGACTTCACGATGATGCTTCCCGACGCTCCTCTGTCTCGTCGCGGCGATTCTCATCAAACCAAGGGACGGAGGAAAAGGTCCTGCAGCAGAAGCTGCTGGGCATAGAGGCAGAGCTCATCGCAGAACGTGAACGCATTTCCGGTATGGAGATGGAGATATCGGCCAAAAACAACGCTGCCGGTGAAATGAAAACTCAAGTTGACGAGGCAAACTCCACCAAGAAGGATCTAATGGAAAACTTCGAGGCCCAGCAGCGAGAGTTTCTTGAGGAGCGTAAGTCGCTGGAAGCTGAGATCAAGCGTCTTAAGGCAAAACTAGAAGAGCTGGAGGATGAGATGGAAGGAGCTATTGGCTCGCGTGAGACTGTTGACGATCGCGTACGATTGCTTCAAGACGAGATCGATAAGCTACGAAAAGATAATGCAGAGGAAGCTCAAAAAGCTCAGGGTCAAATTGCGTTCCTTCGCCAGGAAGGGAAATTGCAGCGAGAGGCGAACGAAAGCCTACAAATGCAGCTGGAGACTGTCAGAGAAGAAAAACGAGAGCTCGTTGCACGTGCTGAACGAGCGGAGTCTGCAGAAGACGAGCAGTTGAAGAATCTGGAAAGGTTACACGTACAACTATCGCCAAATTCTCCTATTCCGAATGATGTCTGTACTCTTACAGACGCACTCACAAGCATGGTCGGAGATGTTGTTGCTGATATTGAGTCGCACAAGCGCGACATGGCTATTGCCAAAGCCGAGAAGGATGACGCAAAGAGCACCATTGCAGAGATTAAATTCAAGATTGCAGAGGTCACGCGAAAGCTGGCTACGGAGGAGAAGGAATCAAGTCAGCTTCGCGAGAGTTTGGATGCTGCGCAAGCAAAATTTACAGCTTTGGAGGAAGAGCTTTCCGATGAGCGTCTTCAACTGAGCTCTCTTAGGACTAAGATTGCCGACGGAGAGACAGGCTCTGAAGCTATCCGCAGTCGCCTCGAGGAAGAGGAGCGTAAAGTTACAAGTTTATCAGAAGACATGGCCACTAAACTCTCTCGGATTGGCAGTCTTGAGGAAGAACTGAGGATATTCCAGGAGAAGTCTGATGCCGCGCACAGTAAATTAAGCAAGCTCACGACACGTTTCGAAACCCGAACTTCGCGGGCCAAGGACTTGACACAACGCGTATATGCACAGAACGACCGTTTGTGTATATTACTCGAGCAACTCAGCTACTCTGTCACCCGAGCAGGTGGCTCCATGTCAGTCCAGAGACTTCCTAGACCAGAACGTTCTAGTCAGCAGAATGACCCCTCTGAACCGGGAACAAGCCTCAGACGCAGCATCGCTGGTTCTGCGCTCACAAGAAAACCTCTTGCTGAGAGCGCGGACCTTGACCTACTCTACTGGATGCACAGCGAGGATTCTGAAGCTGAGTCTGAAAAGTATGATGCATTTATCAAAGCTGTCGATAGCTTTGATGTTGAATTGTTCTCTACTACCATTGTGAAACGGTTCAAAGACTTGGAGCATACTTTGAAGAAGGCCGTAAAGGATATGCGTTCGTATCGAGACAAATCCCACAGTGCCCAGAAAGAGGCACATGGGAAGATTGCATTCAAGAATTTTAAGGAAGGCGATCTAGCACTTTTCCTGCCAACGCGCAATCAGGCCACTGGTGCATGGGCAGCATTCAATGTTGGCGCTCCTCATTACTTCCTCCGGGAGCAGGATGCCCACAAACTGCAGTCTCGTGATTGGCTCCTTGCTCGTATCCATAAGGTCGAGGACCGTGTTGTTGATCTCTCAAAATCCATGTCCAGTACGCAAAACAGAGTCTCTGACGGAAGATCCTTTGGCGAGACAAGCAATGGAGGCGACTCGTTCGAAGATGACAACCCATTTGAGCTTTCCGATGGATTGCGCTGGTATCTCCTTGAGGCCCACGAAGAGAAGCCAGGCGCACCTGCTACACCCGGCCTTGGAAAGAGCACGGTGGCGAGTACGCACGTTGATGCCAGCGGCGATATTCGCAGAACTAAGAAGTCTTCCAGTGGTGGTGTTGAAGGAATCAACAAGACTCTTAGCAAGAGCTTGGAGAGCCGACGTAGCAGCAATAACTCTAAGCAGTCGCTTCGGGCAACAAGCAAGCCTGTTCAACCAGTTTCAGGCTCTGCTTCATTGAATTCAATTCCAGCGGGTCAGCCCACGGATGGACCATCAGATGCTCAGGCTACTAGTGGAAGCAGGGAGGATGCGAACGGTGGGGATAGAGGAAAGAATCCTGAGGTGCGAAGCCACAATATTGATGAGCTGCTCGGCCCCTGAATGTACGCTGATGTAGCGTTAGAACTTTGCGCACGCTACACCCGCAGGCACAAGTCCGAACAAGAAATCGATGATATTCGAGTCACTGTGGTCCTTGGACCTCAGTCTAGAGAGCGGGAAGAATAAGAAATAGTAATTTAATCCCAAGGCGTTCAGGTTGCACATAAAGGATAGCATGGGGATATGGATGGAGTCGTTCCTGGTGTCTGGTGCATTTTTCTGTTTCCCGTTACGGCATTGCAGCGATACCACTTTGCTTGGAAGAAAGCAGTATGGATTTCTCCATCTGCATTTGCTGCAGATCGGTGCTTATGCTTTTAACCCATTGCGATTGTTGTATATAATCGTACTTACCACCATACCTACACACATAGTTAGGTAGTCATACAGAACCCCCGGACTGGAGAAGGCTGCGTGACTGGCATTCCGTGTACAACATAGCTTTTATCCCCGTAGGCATCTGAGCAGTCAATATCGGAGAGGCATCATAAGCCTTTAAGCGATGAAGCAAGACCTCTCTCCCCTGTAGAATTACGCCTTCCCTGTCCCTGGCCCGTCTGAGAGACTCCTCTCGATCATTACCCGAGTACGTACCAGGTACCTACGCAGCCGTATAACAACAATTGAACACCAACGACACCATCTTACCAATCGTGCAAAACAACATACGATATCTCAGTATCAGTGCAGACAGTGTCAATTGTCCAGGGTCGCTTCAATATCATGCTGTAGGAAGGAAAGAGGAGGACAGCGACAATAGTTCTTGTTACTGACGTTGCTTGTGGTCAGGTGAGTTGCCATACCTCTCGTCCAGTCCTACTGTTCTCGGTGGCAATCATCGCAGCTTTCAGTAGTTGGACATATTCGAACAAAGTCAATGATCGGAAAAGTGTTTGGATTTAATAGTCCGGTTCCGTACGTAAATACTTACTTAGCAGGTAGCTAAGCCAAGCTTGGCTGATAGAACTAGACTGTGGTCGAGATAAGAAATTCGGCTTTTACCATAAAAGCTGGAGCTCTGTCCAACCCGTTTTCCCCACAACTTCACGCAACGAGCATCAAGCGCAACATTGGACGAGCCAACGGTGCGTGGTCAGGAGCCATGGTAAAGACCTTCACTCCGCCTTGTCCATGATATGTCTAATGTTTCCAATAGGGCGGTTGTCTTTCGTGCGGAGGCGGCAACGATCACGAGCCCTCAGTCCATTTGCACCCAGAACACCATTCCGAAGCCCACCTGGCAAGACCTTCGAATTCCTCGCAGAGACCTCCCAGACAAGTAGAGCCCAGCCTCAAAATAAAGCCCAACAAACCGCTCAAAGTACACATCTGGACCAGCGAACCAAGGTCATATACACGCGGGGAAATAGATCGAGAGCGTATCGAGTTCTTCGAGACTCGTACTGCAGGGCACCCTGAGGTATGGCAGGCAATTAGAACAGCATTGGAGGTGCTGTGGAACGATACAGATGGTGGATTGGAGACTGCGCAGGCGATTGTCAATGCTGCTGGTATATCTGTGCCACGCGGTGATTTGCACCCTGGTGTCTATGATAGTCGGGGAGCCTACTATGAGCTTCCTGAGTATGTTGTAGCGGATCCAACGAATCTTGAAGAGTCGGAAGATGACTTCAATCATGTCTGCCATGTTTGCGGAGAACGTTTTGAGTCGTCACAGGATCTCCTAATTCATACCCACGAAGAGGATGATGGCAAGGATACTGAGAGCGGCTCGCATCATAAAAGTGAGGAGGAAATGGATGAGGCTCAGCGTTTAAGGAGGCAGAGAGAGGAAAGAGGGAAGGCAGTTTCCAGACCTGCGGACTTGATGCAGGTGAAGGTGAGGCTCAATCGAGGGCAGGATCTGGTTATTAGTATTGATCGAAACGCTTCTGTGCGACTGTTAAGTCGTCGTGTCTTGGAAGATGGTGCTGTAAGTCTTGGCCTCTCATCTCTGCACTGGCGATAGCCTCTAGTCTGGCGCTGGTGATGCAGCTTTATTTGCCCAAAGTATCTCAGTGATTAAAACTCCAGAAGCAAAAAGCTAACAAATATACTAGTTTCCACCCGAAAACCACATCAAGATCGTCTATCTAGGCAAGGTTCTACAAGAAAACAAGTCATTGATCGAACAAGGCTGGAAGGAGAAAGACAAGCATGTTGTCAACGCAATGGTGTTTGGCTGAAACCTGTAAGATCTATGGTCCTTACTCGTGGCACCTTCAGCGTGAATCGCTCAAACTAACTTACTGATTGACAGGCATTATCGATGAACTATTCGCTTGTGTCACCGATTTGAATCCTACAATTTCGAGGGAGGTCCGGCCGGTCAATCATCCCCTTAGTTTGAGTAATTCATTCAACATCACATTATACCACAAAATAATGGGTATTTATGACATACGGTCACGGAAACAGGGACGGAGTTTTTTATGTCTGGGCCTCATACTCTGACTGGTCATGTTCATATGGGATGGCTTTCTTTGCGTCAGATCACAGCACTGGATATACCCTTGAGGCGTTCTAAGGACTGTGGGTTTCATTGCCACAAGCGATTTCGAAGCATTTTCAGTATGCTTGCATAGTTCGATACCCAAGAAATAATTGTTAATAAAGATTTCATTGTTTCAACCGAGTTGCTTTCTTCTAGCCATTCTAACGCTTTAACGCCTAGCTCTTAAGATCTCAATAACCCAGTTCTAGTACTATTGTGCTGCCCATGACCTTGTAAAAAAACTCATGTGAACAGACCTCAAGAAAGAAGAACCAAGCTCGGTCTACTTGGACGTTGAATCGTCTTCTAGATTCCAGTAAGGCTGTTGCGAACTCAATACCCGAGAGGCTGGATGTGCACGAGTCGTAGTAAACTGGCTCATTCCGAACTGTTGGAAGAGCTCCCATCTCCTTATTCGTCGTCGTTGTGATCCAGGCTTTGTTCTGGATAAATACTGAATTGTTTTGAGCGTTCTCAGCTAACTCGATGATCGAAAGTGTGGTCGCTGATGGTTGAATACTCGCGGCTTATTTAATAGCACGAGTATACTTTGAAAGCATGACGAGACATTTTTGATTGATTGACATCAGTTGTGAGTTGGCGATGTTCAACCTAATTGGAGAAAACTAATTGGTGTACAAGCCAATGCTGGAGAAGCTCGGTGGTAATCGAAGGAGTAAAGGGTCAACCAGCAAGTGTTGTGAATCACTAGAAGGGCATCCACACATTTGCAATGGCTAGTATTTAGGACAGTAAATATTTCATCATTATTTACTTCGCTATATACTCACATGACACAGGCCTCGGGACTGACCTGAATCAACCGTTGGGCATAACTCCATTTTACCTTTCCCTGTCTCCAACCTCGAGGGTTGGGGCGGCCTCCAACAAGAACGATATCTGTATCCACAGCCATGAACCATGGAAAGTAAATGATGAAAGAAACTCCAATTGAGCGAAAATGTTGACCAGAAGATGTGGACCAAAACATCCACTTTTTCCAGTCGGAAAAGATGCCTCGGTGACTATTGAGAACAGTCAGTATTCTTCTAGTATAGTGATGTGTTGAAAAAAACTCTATGACGGTAGGGGTACAAGAGTGGGGAAATGATCAAGACTGGGATTCAAAGACTTATATACACGTACGTAATCGGACAGAAATTTGACATAAATTGATCTTCGTCCTCCAAAAATAGGAATATACCACAGATTGAACCAGTCCTCAAGGGAAAGGGGGTAAGTTCCAGAGTGTTTGGGACGGTGTATTTGTGAGAAAAGAAAGAGGGAGAATGTTCGAGCACCAGGCAAGAAGTGGCGACGGCATTTGAATTTTTGATTCATTGCCGTGTATTGCCATGTTTCGAGGGGACGAAGGCAGACACTCTGAAAATTCTGTTAGCTTGGATTCTCAACAGAGGTTCAAGATAATATACAGAAACATGAGGACGATCTCAGTTCTCCAAGGTGAAATATATGTTTCGTCAAAGATTGACTCGGAAAGAACACAGCGAATATTTGGATTCATCAGAGCTCAGTGCGATGGGGTGGAAAAAATACATGAAACTCACAGTCTCCCCCCTCCACTTCGACCATTTGGAAATGTCACTGTACCTGTGGATACATATGAATGTCAGCAAAGTCCCAGGTATTAATCCAAGTATCTTCTTTGCTAAATGAAAAGAACCATGAACATTTGTCAGGCTATGGAAAAAGTCAGCGAGCTATCCACTTTTCTACGGATGATGGTGCCATACCTCATTAAATCAGAATTTTGTATTTATGTTCATCCCAGGACAAGTCCGAGTCAAACTGTGTGAATAACATGTTCATCATATAATGTCATGGTTGCTGCGACGAAGTAGAATGTTCATATGTACCTGGCCATTGTGTTAGCATTGATGCTTTTTGACAGATATTCTTGCTTCAAGCCATTGGTTTGCAATGGATCAGCTGACGAGTTCTCAACAAGCACTTTCTAACCATCTACCCTCACAAGGTTTGTACGCCTTGCTTTGATGATAAGCAGAGGTAGGAGTGCGCAGTCTGTCCGCCCGTTCGTTCAAAGTTCGTCATATGGTGCAACAGTGTAAGATGGGATCGGGAAGGAAATGTACCTGCATATCAAAAGCAATGGTTAGCAAGGGCGTTGAAAATGTTTGCGTCATAGAAAGTAGATCAATTGAGATTGGTCAGACAAGGCTGAAACTTTGTGACAAGGTTCTACATGTATATCTTCTGAATGAGGAATTCCTGTATGTTGTCGATGATCATCACACCAATTGTGAAATGGACGGCTGAAGAAAAGATGTGCCAACGAACCTTTGATATTTTATCAAGAGAGGCAGGTGTCCTTGCGAGCAATGATGTAGCGCACTGAGACGGAACGTCAGTAATTTGGCCAAGAAGAAGTGTAACAAATCGGATGAAGATGCTGAGTCTCAGAAAGGTACAAATCCCCATGCTGAATGTAAGAGTTGGATTGTTCGTCTTGTGTTACTCTCATCATTGGAAGGAAGGGCTTGTGGATGGTATAGAATTTGCTTACCCATTGCTAGCAAGGCCGATTACCCAATCGCGACCAAGCCATTGTTGGCATTGCGGTCGAGGTGTTTTGGTGTTGAATGATGGTTTGTGAAGAAGAAGCTCAGCTCTTGAAGTTTTATTTCATGTGGGCTGGCGCTATTTTAGCGTGGAGCTACTGACTAGTCGAAATCCGCTAACCGAGGTCTTTTGGCCTGTGGCATACTTTTGAGGCTTATGCGTGGCTTGTGGCTAGTTTGTGGTGGCGATAATGATGCCCTTATCAACAAGACTTCTCCGCGTTCCCCGTCTTTCCTTCTCCAAACAACAGTCTTGATTTTCTACACTTCATTCCAATCATGGCGCCGTCTGGAGCAATAGCTCCGATAGCCATGAGGATGTTTAGGTAAATTCCCCGAGAAACTATTTGCCGTTCTTCGCTCATATGAAAGATCAATGACTTCTTACTAACTCCGCTCAGGCATGCCTTCAAGAAGGCGTCTAAACTTATTCAAGCCCGCATTGCAGAGGTATCACGTCCTCTTGAAAGAGAGCTGCAACCGATTGTTGTCCGGTCAAAACCGCGTCATGCCATACACCCAGTCGCTCGTATCCGCCAGGTTCAAGGGCGTTGGTATACAACTCACAGCACCATCAATGCTGCTGTCCGCCGGCTCATGAGCACAGGTTCAGCTCATGCCGCCAAACATAACCGTGCAGCTTTACCAAAATCCTCAACTGCTACCGCAGTTTCACGGTTAACAAGCCGAGCACCCTTTGCCTCGACGTTGCGGCCGAACTTAACTGGCGGAGCGCTTCCACGTACAGCAGGAGGTTATAGTATGGGTGGAGGCCGAGCCGGAGGTGCTCGTTATTTCTCTCATACTCCGGCTGCACCGGCGCAAGTGGTAAACAACGTTTCCGCCGCTGTACGGGCATTTTGGCTTTCTGGGCACAAGGCCCAGTTTGATGGAGTTACTGCTTCCGGAGAAAAGAGATACCGTAGCATTACAAACCTCCAAGAGGAGACTGGTCGCAAGATGCAGTCGATTCGGAAGAACGCCCCGGGGTCCTTCATCGATTTCCACGTCAACCCGACCGTCACGGCTCTCAGTCCTCTTGGCGCTACTTTTCCTTACGGTTCCGCCATGGAGAAGTCCACACCAAATTTGAACACTGAAGGCATGTTGGATGTCCTTTCGGTGGACTTTGCTCGTGCCTTGAAAGATCTCGCCACTACAATGAATGACCTTAAAAAATTATCGTCATTTGGCGATCTTCCAATCACTTTGGAGCAGAAGTCAATCCTTCGTGTCTGTTTTCCAGGTTGCGACATGGAAACAGTAGAACGCCTCTGCGATGAAGCAGGGATACAGCGAGGTGTTATCCATCAAGATCCCGACTTTGACAACAGCGTTGGAGGTCATATGGCTCTATTGTTTCCTTTTGCTTCTACTTCTTCGGAAAATACCGTGTCCTCGCCGGGTGGTTCATTACGATCGGATGCCGGACATGACTTTGAGCAAGTGGACGACCTTGAGTATATGGAAGATAATCCCTGGCTCTCGAGTCCAGAGGGATACGAAACCATGGAAGACGCGAGTGAGAATGGTTCCGATTACTTTGCCATGACGACTCAGCACCAAGGCTCATCATCTGACTTTGAGGGAATCGAAGGTATCCATCGTTTCTTGGAACAATGCGACAGCTTCAGAAGGATTTAAGTGGTGTACAATCTTCTAGTTTTGTGGTATGGGGTAACGATGCACAGGCAAGGCAGCCTTTGATTTGGGGAGTCTTGATATCGCGCATGACATTGGGGAGCACCTTGACCACATTCGTTGTCTCATCTCTTATGTTGATAGGTTTTTCGATGTCTGTATTGAACATTATTTCCAAAATGGTGATGGATCTTGTGGCCGTGGGTCTTATGATTGTTGGTGCTTGACACTGAGGTGTTAGATTAAGCACGAAGCACGAGAAGGTAAGGTAAGGTAGGTACCGTACCGTAGACCAATGCGGCAACATCCGGAAGGTACAGGCATTTGCCTCCCCGAAGCCTTGTCCGATTTAGGTTAAGGTCTGCCTTGTCTATCCACAATAAAGGATGATGATAAGGAAGGCTACGCTAGACCATCCACGGCGAAGGGCAGCCTTATCGCTTCAGGCACGTGATATGGAATTTCATCCGTCCTGCACTGTGATCAGCGGTAGAATGTAGGTCAGTGATTGATTGAAGGTGGGATTTGGATGAGCATTCTTGATCCCCTCCTTGAGGTACGAAGCAGGGTAAACAGAGACTGTAGAGTACGGGGGACGGGCACGCGCTGCGCAGCATTCCGCCCGGCAGAAGCCACTCTGTTGCCGAAGCAGCACCCACCAGTCCAGCACGAACGCAGCCAGCAACACAGAAGGCAGCGCAGAGACACGGCCAGGGGCCAGGAAAGAGTGGGAAAGCTGGGAGGGGACGGCGGAGTATTGCGTGGCGAATGAAGGGCATCATCTCCTTCGTCCAGTGCTGGCGTGCCCCCAACACCTGCCTCCCGACCGCGCTGGCCAGCACGAGGGCTGCTGCGATGCTGTCCTGTCTGGTCTGGTCGCGACGCAGCTGATGCTGCTGCTGGTGTGCTGGTGTGCTGGTGGCTGTGGTGGTACGAACTGGGCGACCAAGGCATGACGGCGACCAGCCAGATCCCGCGATTGTTATGTGAAGCAAGGAGAGGACCAGGAGGGGTTGTTCCTGGCCCGACCAATCGTACGGGCGCGGCTGGCCAGGTTGCTTAGCGGTGGTGCAGACTGGTGGTGCATCAGCTTGGGGCCTCGCCTACCAAAATTTCGCTCAAAGGCACCGCCCAACTGCGCTCTGCTGGTCCTCGCTGCTGGTCCTCTCTCTCTTCTCTCTCATACAACGACTACACCAAAAATCGCCAGTACTACAACACTGCACCCAAATTCTGCCCATAGTGAGTCCCCCATACAAATTTCTTCTACTTACTGCCTCGCTACCCTTTCGCCATCTTTGGTCGCGTCGCAATTGGCGCCTGAAACTCCCCAACGCGCATTTCCATGCCTTCTCCGACTGCAGTTGCAGTTTGGAGAGGATGCAGCTTGTCGGCGCGTCTTCCTGTCGCCATCTCCATCTTTGTTGTTTCTCTCTTGGTGCGGAGGAAACCATCAACTGACTCCTGCCATCGAACAGCTGGTCCACCACCGACCTTTTTACTTCAACCAAAGCACAGATCCAGATCAATGTGAGTTCTTCTGCTTCCATTCAGAGCTCCAAACTTCGAAAACCGCCATCGCCGTCTTTTGCGACCGCATTCACCACCAACGACAACATCGCGACACGGCACCCCAAAACACTAACACCTCTACTACCAACCATACCAACAATTTTAACCACCATTTCCACCACTTCTGCCACAACATCGATCGCGTCGCAATTTCTCGGTCCTATTTTGCGCAACTCACTGACAAGTCAATTCCCTTTTTCAGAATCTCCAGCCGTCATCATGCCTAAGGAGAAGTCCACCAAGCGCGTCACCAAGACCCGCACAGAAAAGAAGAAGAAGGGTGAGTTCTTTTGATCCCAATACTGGTCCCGTCGCAACCATTCTGACCCTCGATCTAGACCCCAACGCGCCCAAGCGTGGTCTTTCAGCGTACATGTTCTTTGCCAACGAGCAGCGTGACAATGTTCGTGAGGAGAACCCTGGAATCACTTTCGGTATGATCGATCTATCATATATACGTCGCGCATAACTGACGCGTCCACAGGCCAAGTCGGAAAGGTTCTCGGTGAGCGATGGAAGGCGTTGAGCGAGAAACAGCGCACCCCTTACGAGGCCAAAGCTGCTCAGGACAAGAAGCGGTATGAAGACGAGAAGGCCAACTACAATGTAAGTTCCAAAACCACTGTGGCACAACTTCATCGCATCACAGCGTAACCAGACTTAACTGACAATATCGTCCAACAGGCCGATGCCGAAGAGGAAGAGTCTTCTTAAGTCGCGTACTTTGTCATACTACCCATATGTTCAAGGTTTGAGATATGGTCAGCTCTGATGATACCACCATGAGCTCAGAGCCTCCTTGAGACGTACTTTCGTGCGCGTATGGGACTGCTTTTCTATTTTCATTGGGCTGGGGTGTTGCTTGCACGGATAGGGACAAATTCTGTGCTTTCCTTTTTTAAGATCGACGAGGAGAAATGTTGCTACGACTTTTATGGAATGGATCGCAATGGTGATCTTCCCCAAGTTTATCAATTGGCCGCGCTTATTCAATTCTTGATATGCAAGAGAGTGGTTACGCATCTCTCTAGCATTTCATAGGCGTGTAACAATGATATCTTCTGTATTCTAGCTCTCATTGAAGTGGGCCACTATCAAAACTGCAAAGGATTAATGACTCTTATTGTGATAGTTCGTCGCTCCACTCCTCAAGTAGGTAGACACTACGATCTAAGGGGGTGCATGCGTCTCTAGATGGGATGGAAAAATTCTCACAAAAGTACATTCAATATCAACGAACAACAAGGTGTCTTTGAATACTATACAAAGAAAAGCAAAAAAAGTATTATTGCAACCCCTGCTAGCTACAGATACATAGGTACATACTTATGTACCTAGAGAAGTCAGAGAGAACTGCCCCGTGGATGCCTCAGCCTCGTGAAGATGCCTCAGAACAAACGGGGCGTGTCTGAGACAACGACATTCCAACCTCCCACATTGTGGAAGACTGCTTCTTCATCAAATTGTGTTGTCCTTGTATGGTCATTACAATGTTTATTGTTACTTCTTAGATATCGATCAAGATATCAAGTCTTAGCCTTACCTTGGCCTTCATAGATGTACAAGGCTAGCAGCTCCGGATTCTCGAGAAGGCGCTCCAACGATGGGCGAGGAGACAGAAATGCCCAGCGGCAATAGGAATAGCTTCTTAAATGCATTTCGTTCATTACCAAGACGAAACTTCAGAGATATTCGGGATCGCCGATGCTCCATGCTGTTTCTGCAGTTCCAAGGGAAACTGCAGCGGCCAAAAATGGCCCCATCCTTCAATGTTACTGCAGTTTTACAAAGAGCCTTTGAGCTTCTGAAACCGTGACTTGTGGATACATTCACCTGCTCATCTGCTCCCAAAAACTCGGCGTGCCATGAGATGCATCAATTTATACTTCAACAGTCATCGTTGATTTTCATCGTCAGCCGCGTTCCCAGCCTTGTACGCTTCGTTTGTTACTTCACAGTATGCAAGCCATTTGATGCTTGACATCGTGGCATCTCAATTCTCCACAGAAATCTCAAGGTTCTACAGGCGAATGGCTCATCATAGTTCTCTTATGCATGGCGTCGGTTCTCCGGATTTTACTAAGGCCTTCGCATTGGAAGTGTGATCTGGATGCGGAGACTCTGCTGCAATAAGTCGTTCTAGCCCTGACACGTCAGAAAATGTGTAGAGTATCATTCCAAGGCTGATGGTTCAATCAGCGGAGCCGCTGGTGCGATGCAACACGGATTCTGGTGTTGCGAACCTGCTACCCCTCAAAAGGGCACCAGCGTCTTTCTTCAACGACATACGACCGACAGTGTACGCTTCTATCGCCAATGTCTACCTCAATAGCATGGACGAGAAATTGTGGGGGTGTTGGCACGAGGCTCAAAGGGCAGACCTCATCACTGAGGAACTGAGCAGGATCCGCGTTGCTCTGTACCCTGACTTCGGAACAGACATCGATGCTTTGATCGCGGAAATTCAGACCTCCAGCCGGCTTCTACGCGACCTCTGGGATCTCATCCCGATCTACACGTCCCGCATTCCAATGATCGCCTACCATCTGGAAGTTGTATTGCCATGCCTGTGCCAGACACTCATGGATATGAAGCGATATGTCTGCAATAGACCCGACCTAACACCAGCGGCACAGTTGCTCAGGATGTCCGACAGTTTGACTGAGGAGGCCCGAGGAATAACACTGTGGAAGCGCTTTGACGTGTATAATATTTTCTTGGTCCAGCTTGTTCGGCTACTGAGCAGGTACATACCTAATCTCATCTCGGGGCTGACTGGACGAATGCTGACAGGCAGCCGCCAGATCACCATTATATGACCCCACGACCCTCGAGGTGTCGAGGATCAGCATCTCGCACCTGAGACTTTTGCGAGGCATTCCAGGTATGCGCTTCCAGATGAGTTGAAGGCATGATGGACTACTCGCTCATTCCTTCGATGCCCTTAGAGCCCCCAGGCTTGTTGTACCCGCCGCCTGTGGCACCCGAGCCTCCCCGATCGGCATGTTCAGAGAACGAAGTAGGCAGACCTAGGTATATTTTGCGATATCTTATATTTGGCTAACGTCGGATGCCAGCGCCCTCATTGGGCAACCAAAGTGTTTGAGGATGTGCCACACTCAGTCACCAGCCTCAGACATCGGCGGGAGTAAGTCATGTCCTCCTGCTATGGCAAATCTCCTCCAAGTGAAGTAAACATGGAACTAACGCGTCCCAGCTCAAGATGCTTCGGACCCAGCATGGCGGAAGCGAGGCGAGCCATCAAGCCAGGCGCCACGGTTCTCTTTAAACTGTAAGTGCATCTATTATATACCTTACCTTAGTTACATTAGCTTCCATTGGTTCTGTTATTCCTGCCTTAAGTACCCTGGGTGCCTCAGGTACCTTACCAACCAACCTACCTACCTCACAGGCCCTTCAACCAGAATCACATCTCCATCACCGCATCTCTCCAGCCCGAGGATGATGGACGCGACGAGGCGAGGATACTGTGCCGCTACATGGATCTTCATTCCAATCCTGTTTACTCCTGCTACGGCGTGCACGAGCTGTGCGTCGAGCGAAGAGGAGCCTCACTTCAATTTCGACGATACTCGGCCATCAGACACCGCCCTGAAATGTGGATTGCCCTGTTCTTCAAAACTTGGGAAAGTCTGTCGTATTCCTTTTCTTCTGTCGTATTCCTTTTCTTTCCCACTCCCTCTAGTTAATCAGTCATCTCACAAACTGTAGAAATGGTTCTCTTCCACTGTGCATTTATTTCACTCAAGGCTCGCTGCCCACTCACGTTAGACATGCATACTGCCGATTACACCCTTCGTGGAGAGCGAAAACTCTTTCAAGGGTGCGTATATTTCAGCATCCTGTCTTGTGCTCTCGTTGCCTATAAGCGCAAGCAAGTATCAGCCTGACAAAGCATGTACGAATAGAAAAATCTTCGATGATGGTTATCTCCACTCCCTCGCCGTCTTTGAAGAGAAAACTACGCATGGTCTCCGACTACACGCTGCAGCATGGGGTGGCGAACTGAACCGGTGTCCAGTATGGACAGCCTTTGGTAGGAAAAGCCCGATCCATCGTCACTTAGTCCCTTGACAATTGAAAATGTTCTTTTCAAGCATGATACATGCTAACATGAATATAAATCAGTAACCCACCAGAGCACATCACGGCAATGGTTGATCAGAAAGAGCAAACGCCGGATCTGGCTACTGGACATTCGGCTCTATGTCTTCTGTGAGAAGTATCAGCACCAGCGTCGGAGGCAGAGGCATGGGGAATTTGAGATTCGGTTTGTAGATGAGAGAGGTGCGTAACCACGCACTATGATGCAGGAGTACTTATTGCAGCCTTGAGCTGAGGTGATATTCTGGTTCAGCAGCGCTAACGATTCAGCAGCAGCCGATAGATTCGAAGAAGTCTTCTTCCCACCGTCGAGCGCCTCATCCGTTTACAGCTTTGAAGAATGAGCCTCAACGGACGCTTTACTCTACTCAACTCAACCTTAATTCCATCGTCTTAACGTAAAATCTCCTTATAACGAGTTTCCTTTTGACGAGTTTCCTTTAAAGAACGATAAATACCCTGTCAGTAGTCTTGTGGGGAAACGGTCTTGCTTGTTTTCGCACGCCTAGTACCGTAGCATAGATATCACGCCGGTCAAAGAAGGCTTCTCATGGAAGGGTTGTTTTGCTCTTGTGCGCTGGCTCTTCTTCGTGGTATGCAGTAATTGATGCTTCTCTCTCTACAATACTCAAAGTACTAAGGTATTCCCATAGCTCATTTCAATAACTCTATGTGATCTATATGGTTTTCTTTAAATACTGTCTCCTACTACTGCAGCTTTGCAATAGCTTCAAGCTCAGATACTTTCGAGTCTCAAGTATCACAACATGCACAGTACATAGAAGTGCACATATTATTTCATAACGAAAACGAGAAAAGGTGCGCTCTGTTTGACAAGAGAATTGAAAAAATTGGCGTAGCTTTGTGTTTCTAATTTTGGTCTTTATCTCTCATTACAGAGCTCTGGAGGTTTATAATGTATTTTATTGCAACTGGAAATTAAGCGACGAATGAGAGACGAGGGGGGCAGGGGGCCAGGGGGGTTGCTGTTCCCTGGACTGGTTCGGAGGTTCCGTAACTCAAGCATTATATCAGAGAGTGTTGATGATAATATTTATCATGGGGTATTGAAGGTTAGGTAAACGTACTTCTATTGTTGTGTAGTCATAGAAGAAGACAAACAGAAAATCTGTCAAGCGAACGTCTTCACAGCAATTTATATTATACTTCAGATCAGATTAAATTGCAAGATACAATGGTATATTGATTTAGCTATAAGTAGAAAGAAGTAAAGCTCAGATGAATAAAGGAGACCATCGCTAAAAAAAACCGTACCCTGACCTAGAAAGGTTCTATCTAGAAGCTAAACTCATTTCCCATACGCAGTCCTCAACCTTTTGGCAAGCTCCTCGCTTCCGCCAGCACTAAAGTGTTTCTTCATGTTAATCATAGTCTTTTGTGCAAATCTCTCTCCACGCGGGAAAAGTTCCGCCTCGTAGCTCTTGATAGCGTCCGCAAGGCTCTTTTCCCCAGATGCCTCCTTGTAAGCAATGAGAGCCTTTCCCAGTTCCAACGAATCTGCCATCGCAGCATTGACGCCCACGCCGGCAAAAGGCGTCATGAGATGGGCCGCATCACCCAGAAGCGTGACACCCGGTCGAGACTCCCAGCGGAAACCAACTGGAAGCATGTAGAGCGGACGAGGAATCAGCGCATCGGAGCTCTCCAATACAATTCTCTTCAGGTCCTCTCCACAGTCGTTAAAGTATTTCTCCACCAACTCTTTCCGAGCTGTTTCTGACTTGGTCCAGTCAATACCGCAATCCTTGATGAACGACTCCGGCTGTCGCAAACATGCGTATGTTCGGATGGTGCCATCGCCAATACGCTGGATTTGAATCGTTCGTCCTTCACCGAATGAAAAGCAGCTTCCAGCGCCAGCGTATTGGGATACCCACTTGTGGTTTTTGTCCGCATCTAGTGCCCACATCTCGACAAGACTGATGCCGGAGTAGTGAGGCTTGACGTCAGAAAGTAGCTGTCGAACTTTGGACCAAGCGCCTTCAGCTCCCACGACGAGATCAAAGTCCTTCTCGATAGAACCATTCGCAAAATGCAGATCAAATTTTCCGCCTTCTGCCGGAACAGCTTTAACCAGTTTCATTCCCCACTGCACAGAGTCTGGTTTGAGACCACCGAGGAGGATATCCTTCAGCGCTTGGCGGTCGATTTCAGGTCGACCTGAAAACTTGTCCTCTTCAGAGACAGTCCTAGCATCTGGGCCATTTCCATCCCAAAGGACTTCGCCTGAGAGATTAACGACTTTCATAACATCGCTTTCAGGACGAGCGTGCTTTACAAACTCATCCCAAAGGCCTGATTCTCGGAGAGCGAGCTGTCCGCCTTGAGGATGCAAGTCAAGAGTTCCACCTTGGTTGCGTTCGTTCGGTGTGGCATCGAGGTCGAAAACCACGAATGGGATTTGATTGCTTTGAAGGATGTTGGCCAATGTGAGGCCTGCTGGGCCAGCACCGACAATTGCGATCTTGGGGAGAGAAGACATGTTATGGCGGTATGGTTTGTGATGGATGAGTAGTCAAGTGAGAATATATAGATAGGATATATCGAGGTGGATAGGTGAGTAAGTTTGAATGGTAGCGCGATGCTTGTCTGAAGATTGTTTGGTGAATATGTAGAGACTCTACTGCACTTACCTGACCTTTATATCTTATTTCTGAAAGGAACGTATCTGCCTTACCTTCGGCCTTCGGCCTGGACTGCAAATCCGACAAGTACACAAAGAGAGGCATACGTGTAAATTGTCTATGATTAGAAGCGGTATGAACTTCAGCCTACTCTTTCACGTGTCAACGGCAGTTTGATTGATTGATTCAATTGCCTAGATATTTATGGTAATCACATCAGCGGTCAGCACTAGCCGCTCTGTAGGGCTGCTCTATAGACGAGAATATCTTTGCGTTGGGTTGCTTTCGGTGTTGACAGAAGTTGATGTTGGAATTAGCTCGGACTTTAAGTAGATTCTTCGGGACCGAGCGCGGGCTTGGGAGAGCTTGATTACTATTGGCCTGAGGCATGATTACGAGCAACAAACTTGCCGAGCTTAAAAAATCTAGCTCAACTTCCAGGTTCTTCGAGATGCTTTTGCCAATGAAATTCTCGCAGTGATGGACAGCGACAACCATCACGTCCGCAACAACAATGTTTTACTTAGCCCATGGCTTGATCTCAGCTAAGCTGCAGCTCAAACAACACGACACCGTCTGATTTTGCATTGTTTGAGTTGTGGCGAATACCTCTTCTTACCTGAATCATCAGCAGACATTCTACCAAACTTGTATATTTTCGCAACAAACGCTATGGCTACGAAGAAACACTTAGCCAAGGTGCTTGAGGAGCTGGGCTTAGCATCCTTGTATGAGTCCTGCTTCGACACGAAGCTTCTGTGCTTGCAACGATTTGTGAGATTGTTTGCATATGGTGGAAGCACGCTCGTCCTGGTTATCTATCTTGCTGCTCTCGACATTTCCCGAACTCGCATCGGCCTCTTTATGACCTTGACGCTTGTTGGAGATACTCTCATCAGCTTCGTCTTGACTCTCTTTGCAGACGGATTGGGTCGGAAAGCAATTCTTGCTATGGGGGCATTGATGATGGCTGGCAGCGGCGTTGTTTTCGCGCTCTCTGGAAACTACTGGGTATTACTTACAGCGGCAATCATTGGTGTTATTAGTCCCAGGTGAGTTCTGCCAATCTCATGGGTTAAGAGTCTTGCTAACGATCCAATTAGCGGAAACGAAATCGGCCCATTCCGTGCCATTGAAGAATCGACTCTTGCACAGCTCACAACCACCGCCAAGCGCAGCGATATCTATGCTTGGTATTCTTTGATCGGAACTGCTGGGACGGCATGTGGCATGATAACCTGCGGCTGGGTGTTACATTATCTGCAAACCACTCTGAACTGGGAGGAGATTAAGTCATACAGAGCAATCTTCTGGGCGTATGCCGTCTTCGGGTTCTTGAAGTTCTTGCTCTCTATCGCTCTGAGCAAAGGTGTTGAGGCTGAGAAGAGAGGAACTCCTGCCCAGGATCCGGAGACGGCACCGTTACTGGGAGATGATGGAGACGACTTGAAACCAAAGAAGTCCTCCTTCAGGGCTTTGTTGCCGGACATTAGCAAGGACAGTAGACTTATAGTCTTCAATCTTTGTCTCCTCTTTGCACTCGACTCATTGGCTTCGGGTCTTGCTCCTCTGTAAGTCCTTACGCCCCTCGAAAGTTCCATGCTAACAAGAGCATAGGTCTTGGATCACTTATTTCTTTAGGGACAAGTTTGGCTTGGAGGAGGGAAAGTTGGGGTCCCTCTTCTTCATCACTAGTATCATCGCTGCGGCTTCAGTGCTTGTTGCTTCTTCCATTGCCAAGAGATTCGGAAACGTCAAGGTGAGAAATAGGAATCCCTCCGCGAAGATCGCAACGCTAACTAGAGACCAAGACAATGGTCTTCACTCATCTCCCATCGGCCATCTGCCTCGCTCTTATTCCAATTCCTTCAACCCTCCCCTTCGCTATGCTCTTTCTCATACTTCGCTCCTGTACTCAGTCAATGGACGTAGCGCCTCGCTCAGCTTTCCTTGCTGCTGTAGTCCTACCCAGGGAGCGTACCGCTGTTATGGGTACGATCAATGTCGTAAAGACATCGGCTCAAAGCTTGGGTCCTTTGATTACTGGAGTGCTCGCAGATAATGGCTTGTTCTGGGTAGGATTCGTGACAGCGGGTACGTTGAAGGCTACTTATGACTTGGGCATGTTAGCTGTATTCGCTGGCCATAAGACATACGAAGACAGAGAAGAAGAGAGGCAGGCTCCCGAAGCAGAGAGGTCTCGGGAGAGTGAAAATCCTACTGAACGGTAAATAAAGTGGCAAGGAAGCGAAAAGAACAATCTGGAAGTGGTGACTTCATGATGGACATCTTCGAAAGGATTGATCTCTCAACACACAATAAGTTTGCCTAAGCATCAGGTACAAAGGTCCTTATTAATAGGTAACCCTAAGAGGTATCAGTAGTCAGCCCTTCCTTTTCCTCACATTCTCCTTTTCTTTCAGCCAAAATCACGCCAGCTTAAAAAAAAACATTACTTAACGGCAGCCGGCCTGTTTTCGCGCTGCGCGGAGATGATTCTCTGAAACGACCCGTTGCTGGGCATCGGACTCTGAAGGGTCGTTCCGATCTTGTTGAGGAGTTCGAAATCAGCTGTGGTTAAACACCAACTTTCTTCTTGCTTTTTACCTCAGAGGACTTGCGGGTGTGATGTGGGCCCCGGCCGGGGTACGATGTAGCTAGAGACTTTGAAGACTATTGATACATCTTACTTCATAAAGATCTCTCTTCAAGATTGGAGAACTTTCAATTGAATTGATAGATACGCCGTGCCACTAGCAAAGTAACGATCTTTTAAATAGTAAATGCGGTTGTATCTATTGTTTATACTATACTTCGTAACTTGCTCGCTTAGTAACGCTCAACTCCCCTATTAAGTCTATTTCTTAGAACGTAACCGGGTAAATAAGGTTAGATCTCTATATACCGCTGAATTACTACTATGTGTAGGTGATAATGTAGTCAATTATCTCGCCGTGCCAAGGCCGGAGGCCTTATGCGGCGGATTCTATCTAGTCTAGCACTAGTGGGGGTTCTATTTACATGTTTTGTGCCTTTGACATATGACCTTGGAAGCTGACGCTTTTTTACAATGGCTAGGCTTAGACAAGTCAGTGCATTTGCGATGCCGAAACTTTGTCAATAATACACAGATTGGGGGACAAATATCCTACTTACTGTATTGAACCGGAAAGTGCAGTTTCCTTAAGGCGTCTAGCGGCGGATCACAACATGGTTGCCTTAAAGGCTGGCCGACTGTTGGACTACTTTATTTCGTACTATTGGAACCAAACCTGGAATCAGAGGTAACAATCGAGTTTCAATTTGAACTTTGCTGCGCCCGCTACACGATGATGCCACAAGAAATCTCACAGCTTCATCTCCTCCCTTCAAAAATGTGCCAACTCTTTAGCACTCAAATATAACTTCCTCTTCGCTCTCTCCTTCCGAGGCTTATAACGTCCAACGAAAACGGGGCTGCTTTTTTCTTTTCGGATGTTCGGGTGCGACAGGCAGTACTTTTGTTTGTCTATGAAGCATCTGGTTGTGGTTGCTGCTGTGAATTAGGTGAAGCAATTGATGGCGATGTGGCATTACTCGGTTGCCACATCCTTATTGGCGCGGTACTTTCATTGATCGAAGCAGCTACCTTTTGCGGAGCTTGCCGTTGAGACAAAGCATTCGACGGCAATGTAGCTTTAACCTGTTGCGATGGACCTATTTTTTTTGCTAATTGGTCTGGGTGGAGGCTTAGTACCTAGGTCAGTAGAAGGAGATGAGGGGTTTGCCAAGTCTTTTGCTTGGGACTCTTCCACGATTTGTTTTCTTGGTTTGTGAGGAACCGTGTTGCCGAGCTTCTCATCAAATGTCGAGTCAGGTCCATGGCTATAAGGGCATTCACCACCATTACTGCAGGCTTCCTCAGTCACGAAAGGACACTCTTGACCAATACAT
This sequence comes from Pezicula carpinea, assembly GCA_026119845.1. Taxonomy (NCBI): domain Eukaryota; kingdom Fungi; phylum Ascomycota; class Leotiomycetes; order Helotiales; family Dermateaceae; genus Pezicula; species Pezicula carpinea. Next base: position 223,734 of record JALRMK010000019.1, on the reverse strand, counting down.
GCAAGTCCATTGTATATATTGCTATGACTTTGCTGGAAATGCTTCCAATATTCCCCAACGGTTTGGAACACTTCTGGCTCCTTGCCGTCGGTGGGCCGTGAGCAAATATCACAGCTCACTGGCTTGTATGTTGGCCGTGCACGATTATGGATGAGGGTTTGGGGACATCCTAGGTTGGTGTCAGGTTAGCTTGAATCACTTGGGTATTGGTGATTGTAGGTCCATGAACTACCTCTGCTACGATCTTGTGCCGTCCATTTTCTTATTGGCGACGCATTTCGATGGTTTGTCATGATATGGTCTCGTAATTGATGTATAGTGTCAAAAGAATGGCTTTGGTTATTTTCGTTGGGATAGCAGTGGCCACAAAAGAAGGGCGGTCCGTCGGACGACATGGTGGGTTTGCTTGTAATGTGAGGGATCGAGGTTCAGATAGAGTACTCGGGTGGTTTAATAAGAGGATAGATATCCGTGGGCCAGTAATAAAATGATGTTGGTTGAAGAATTAACAGTAAGAAATAGAAGAGGCTTTAAAAGAGCAGAAGTTGGAAGTGGGGTGACAATCTTTGGCGGATTTGCTCTTTCCATTTTGATCACATCCTTTCTTGGACTGCAGAAATTGTCATGAGAAGAACTGGATGGATCGTTTAAATTTTTGAGCAAGGAGTCACGGTAGGCAATGGCTAGTTAATTGGGGAATATTCGAAAACGTACATAGAGATCCTCGAGGTAGTGAGTTGCTTTCAGGTACTCTGCATTTGCACAATTTATCTTACTCAGTAAATAGATAATCCAGATCCATTGGAATTCAGTTTTCTGTAACAGCTCTAAATTCTGATATGAAAAAATGTTCTGGTATAAGAAATTAGGCGACCACTACAGATGAAAACAAGGACGAAAAGGATATTGACGATGACAAGGAATAAATACAGTAGGCGATTCACCTCTACTTTAGGTGCCCTTAACTAGAGGAGCATCATTTCAGAAGCCTTTTCAGCGAATGTTTATTCTGAACGGACTAGATACACCAAATACCCCAGCCATTTGATTTCTTTAGATAAAGAATGATCAAGGTCTAGGAACACCAATTCGCTCGTTTCGTCAGATAATCTACCAATCAATGCTTCCATTCCCATCCCCACCAATCTTAAGTTCTCTCTTAGCCTCAAAAGGTTTCTTACCCTTCATCCTCGTCCCATTAGGTCCAATCCTCCTATCCAGCTTCTCAAACGGACTCGCACCACTCTCCCCTTTCCTAACCATCCACTTACTCGTCCCTAATACCCCATCAAGCTCTAGAACAGGCGGCAATTTCAAATAAACCATGCCATCATCCCTCTCCTCGACTGGGAAAATGGCGATACTGACTTCCTCATCATTCATACAGCGTCCCGCTTGTGTACCTGAGAGTTCATAATTCCGCTTATGGTAAGGACATGAAACCCAGAGCTTGTCGTTGCTGTCACCTATAAGACCGTCTGATAAGACGAATGCGCGTTTATGTGGGCACATTTGTTGAGATGCCAGGTACTTGCCACGGACTTTGAAGATGGCAAGTTGAGTATCGCCTCGCTTAACTGTTGCCGAAATACCATTAGGAACAGTTTCAGAGCCTGCAAAATGTGAGGCTTTGATCATAGGTTGCCATGTTAAACTTGTCCACTTGGTATTCTTGAAATTCTCCTTGACGCTCTCCTTGGCCCAGTAAACAGGTCTCTCCTGACCACGGTCCTTTTCGGTCTCCATATTCTCCAGTGTTTCTTTTGTATTGTCGAATTGTTGAAAGTGCTTGCGTCGCTCCGGGTTGTTGATTGCTTCCGCCCATTCATCGAAGAAAGTACCGACTAAATCTTCCATTTGTGCTTCAAGTGAGGCGCAGATGCCGAGTTTGTCTTCGAGGATTACTTCGCGAAGGTAGGCAATACCACCTGGCAAATTTTCTACCCAGCGAGCTGTGCGTTGTAGTTTGTCGGCTGTGCGGATATAGAACATGAGGTATCGGTCTAGGATAGGGACTACATCGTCGGGAGGTACGTCTCTAGCGAGTAATTCGCTGTGTTTGGGGGAAGCACCACCATTGCCTGCAACGAAAATGTTGAAGCCTTTTTCTGTGGCGATGAGACCAAAACTGAGGAGATATCAACCTTGAGTTGATTAAGAGTGCGAGGGACAGCTTACTCTTTATTCTGTGCCTCGGCACATTCTCGAACACAACCACTGACTCCTCCCTTTATCTTATGCGGGCTTCGAATGCTCTTATACCTCTCCTCCAACCTCACAGCCATCCCTACACTATCACCAATACCATACCGACACCAAGTAGAACCCACACAACTCTTAACAGTTCTCAAAGACTTCGCATATCCATGGCCACTTTCCATTCCGCTCTCTGTTAATTCCGTCCAGATTGCAATGAGGTCCTGCCTCTTAGCACCAAACAAGTCGATTCTCTGACCACCGGTAATTTTGGTGTACAAGTTGTACTTCTTCGCAACATTGCCAAGGACGATGAGCTTATCAGGTGTGATCTCTCCTGCGCTGACCCGGGGAATAACAGAGTATGTGCCATTACGCTGTATATTTCCCAGGTATCGATCGTTCGTTTCCTGAAGGCCATGAACAGGTTTATCCATGACATGTTGGTTGTACAGAGAGGCGAAAATGGAGCCGATACTTGGCTTGCAGGCTTCGCAGCCTATACTGTCTGGATTATTCCCCGCTTCCTTCATGACTTCTTGCAGTGTCTTTAATTTCTTGACAGAAATGATGCTGTAAAGATCTGCTCTCGAATAGTTGAAGTGAGGACAGATATGGTTCTTGATCTCATTACCCATGGCTTTCATCTGAGTGTTGAAAATGCTGGATACGAGCGGCATGCAACCACCGCATCCAGTTCCAGCTTTGGTGCAGGACTTGACATCGCCGATGCTCTTACAAGTACCGTCTTTGACAATGTTCACCACGTCTCCCTTCGTGACGTTATGGCAAGAACATATTTGTGTGTCATCATCCAAATCATCCTCACCTCCGTCGCTTTCCTTAATGGCTCCAAGAATTAATTGACTTGGTGGGACATCTAGCACCTTTTGGTTCTTGACCATTGGGACAAGTTTGATGTAATCTTTTGTGTCCCCAATCATCATGCCCCCAAGAAGATATTTTCCGTCGAGTGTGAACAGATATTTCTTGTATATATTCTGGAATGGATCCTTGTATGTCAACGCCTTGACAGGTGGTGATGGTGGTCCGTCAGTAAGAGTCTTGACCGTATTAGGAGGGCTGTCTGGCCTCTTTCTAGCAGCTCGAAGAGGCATATTTTTGGGTCCATCTCTGTCTGCAAAGAAATCACCAAAACTCGCAACCTCAACTCCCAGTAACTTCAACTTAGTACTCATGTCTGGTCGCTTGAATTTCCTGTAGCTGTGAACTTTTGCTTGCGTAAGATTGAATGACAAGACGTCTGCCATCTCGATTCCCGGGGTAAGAAGTCCAAAAGTCTGATTCTCCCAGCTTGCACACTCGCCAATGGCGTAGATGTCCTCGGTACTGGTGCTCAAATCATCCTTGACAATAATTCCACCACCTCGATCAGCACACTTCATACCAGCCTTCCTTGCCAGCTCGTCTCGTGCCTTGATACCAATAGCGAAGCAAATAGTTGAGCAATCCATTTTGTCGCCGTCCTCGAAAACAACACCCTTGACAGCGTTGTCATTATCAACCTCAATCCTCCCCACTCTTTTACTTAGAAGTACCTGAAGTCCTAGATCCCGCACTTGTTGGACGACTAAGCTTCCAGCATCGCCGTCAAGTTGACGGCTCAGCACCCATCTGTTCCGTTCAATAAGCTTGACCCTTTTAAAAGCTTCTAAATCCATCATTGCCTTTGCGGCTTCAAGTCCCAGAAGACCGCCCCCGACAACAGCGCCGTCTGTGCCTTTTCGTGACGAAGAGTAATTGATGAGTTTCTCCAGATCCTCAATTGTACGGTATACGAATACGCCCTTTGCATCATGCCCAGGCGTATGCCTTGGAAGCAGCGCATCGGATCCAGTGGCTAGGACCAGAATATGGTATGGGACAATTTCGCCCGAGGAGCAAGAAACCAGTTTGTGTTCGGGATGGATTTCGGTGACTTGGGTATTTAGGTGATAGTTCAAAGATCCTTCAGGAACATTGTGATACTGTCTCAACACATCTTAGTCCTAGCCGAAGCCAAGTCGCTCCCTGACAGGCGCCCAGACTTACCCATGACTTTGGATTCAAATACAAATTCTCTATCTTCCGGTGCTGAAAGAAAGTCGTCAAGCCCACTCGATTATAGGCCAGATGGGGCTCCTCTCCAATAACAACAATGTCGTACTCCCGCCTCTTTGCATCCAACTTCATCAATTTCTCTCTTATAGCCAGTCAGTCCAGCCCATGCTCAAAAGTACGTATGGAAAAGAAACTCACATAAAACTGGTTCCTACCATTCCTAATCCTACCACCACAATTGTCTTCCTTGGTCCACCATGACTCTCTTTTCTTGGCCCCACGAGTCCATCAGGTCCGCCCTCAATAGGACCGGCTTTGATCTCCTGGACGGATACCTGTGTTTGCCAATCACTAGACATTTTCGCTGCTTAAGAGAAACTGCACCACGCTTGAAGTAAAGAATAGGAAGATAGGGTAAACAGATGTAGAGGAGAAGTGAGGGTGCTTACCTAAGGTAAGGAAGGTACTTCGTAAAGGTACTTCGTACCTGTCATACTTTCCCCAGCACGGCCCAAGCTCTTCTTGAGTGCTTCCACATCTCCACGGAAAACCATGCGAACTTTGTAAGTCATGTACCTTATTCAGTCCAACAACGGTCGAATGGGGGCTTGCGATAACTATCCCGAATACAATATTTGCATTTATTTCCTCGGTGCGTCTTGCTTACGCTACTAGAACTATATCGTAGGTATTCAAGGCACTTGTCGATCAAAAGATAAGCCTACGAGAACAGGATACGAAATGATGCTTATTGGTTGGCGGCTGTTGTTAGGTGGACGAAGTAGCCTTCCAGAGATGCTGGGAGATGGCGGGCTAGGCCGGAGATGTAGAAAGCCTCCACGATCGTGATATGCGCCTCCATCCTAGTGTTCGTATAGGTAGGTAGTAAGCTGTTTGAAGTAAACCAGATACATATTTTCTAGCTGTAGATTATTTATATAAGCATTAGGAGGGGGGCAACCCCAAGTCAATCAAATGTTACTCCAGTAGATTCTGGACATTCATACAGTTGGCATGCAATAGTCACAAATTCATCAAGTGGAGAGCTACGAAAGTGACAAGTTATTCCAAGTAGCTTTTTGCAATCCATTCCCTAAACTGCATAAAAATATCCGACCAATACCGGAGTCTCAATCCCTCCCAAAATCCCTCCCAAATGCACCTACCTCCATATATAACGACAACAAGAAAAGTACAGATAAACTCCTAGCAGGTCCGATTCAGACGACAACCGCCCATAAAGATAGGTACTAATTAAACAAATGAAATAAAGACCCGTCAATCAACATCCCTCACCATCCTCGTCTGAGCTCATGCTCTCGTATCCTGCATCCACTTCTGGCTCCATCCCGACAAGTCTCTTAGTGACTGCAAGGCACCTTTCCACAGCACTTCTTTTTACGTCCTTGTCCAACCCGCTCTTGACACCATCTTCACCGCCAACCCAAATCCGGAGGTTGCCAGCCAACATCTCCAGCGCCGATGTGCAACTTGCCGATGCCAACTCGTGCCCATTCAATACCTCCATCAACTTGAATGCCGCTGTAAAGCCAAGTAAGGTGAGCTGCGCTGGCACGATGCTATTGATGATGCGGTGGGCAGCAGCAGGATTTGCAGGAGCAGGGAAGCGCTCTAAGTGAGCGATGGCCATGGCACAGCGAAGCGACATGTTGATGTCTGGCAATTGGACAATGGAAGTACGGGTATTGATAAGCGTTGGGACATCAGCTTTGGCCTTGAGACGGGGTGACTCATGAGGACCAAGAGCTTGCAATGCGGCAGCTATGTTAGCACCTCGTTTCTCCTTCGCGAGCACAGCACGCGCAACAAGGGCACGAATTTGGGCGCCCGAGCCGATGGGGGCAGTTTTGATGGCAAGTCCGATATCGTCGATGGTTGATTGCTCTGATTCAAGAGAAGATTCTGTTTCGAGACTTCTGGAGAGGGCTCGCTGAAGGACCATGCTGGACCACCAAGCTGCGATAGCATCTAGAGGGCTCTTGATCGCAAAATCCCCAACGACATTGTCCATCCCACCACTCGAACCTTGGGAGTTATGCGTGGTAGGAAGATTCCAGGCAAGGTTGTAAGCCCGCTGACCAATAACGTCAACGAGAACATCGTCGCATTCTTGCTCGAGGAGAGCGGCGAGATGTTCAGGAAGAGGATCTTCTTGGGGTACCTTTGTGTGAGTGATGAACTTTTGCAATTGTTTCGCCTCATTCCACTTCCAACGAGCAAGCTTGGCCGCCACTTCTTGGAACATGTAGAAACCGTTGAAGCCGGCATTTCCAATTTCCCATAGGAGAACTCTAATATGGAGAGCCTTGAGCATCAAACGAGCTGGTGTGTCCGGTAATGTGCCCGAGGCTAAGAGTGTCAATGTTAATCGACTCTTGCTGACATCGACGTCTCCACCAGCCAACTGGGCATCGAGAGCGATAGTCCATGCCTTTATCCTGGCAACTTCCTGCTCTTCCGTGATTCCAGTCACAAGTGAATATCCACCTGATCCGATGATGTTTCGCACACTGAGCTTAGCCATTTTCAGCAACAAAGCGGCCGCTTCTAGGAAGAAGTTATGTCTTGGTACCCATACAGTCTGAACGGCTGTGAGCCAAGCTTGTCGGCGCACTGCAATGGACGAAGCAAGTGATGGTGCAGCAGCAAGTGGCGCGACCTGAGTCTTGCTATCGGCTGACTTGGGCTTTACAGCAAATAGCGACGGTAGGAATGCATAAAGTAATGCGCCGAAAACAAGAAGAAGCTTCATGTAACTGAGGGTCTGAGCCGCAGAGACATGGTAGCCAAGCACGCTGATGTCTGCGGATGAGTGTAAGGTCTTACTCAACGTACTGAGAAGTTGGGTAGGAAGAGCGAAGAGGCCCCGAGCACCAGGAGTATCGGTTTTCTGCTCTGCCTCACTAAACCCTTCCATAATCATGAGACCCGCGAGTGAGCCGACCATCAATTTTCCAAAGTAGCCACCTCCATTTCCCCATCCGTTGGGACCGATGGGTTGACGACCTTGTTGGAAGTGCTCTTGAGGCACAGGGTAGGTTTGTTGATTCATCTGAGCGTGAAGTCGTCGGATGTCATCGGGTACCTGTATCATACCTTGAGGATCTGCAATTGGCGAAGGGCCTGGAGTGTTGTACTCCTGGGGGTATTGGAAGGGGTTGGTGATCGGAGGGGCTGGATTAAAACCCATTGAGCCTGCCATGAATAGCTTTTCAAATGCGTTGATGCGTGCCTTCATGGCAGCGTTTTCGTCGCTTAATCGAGTGTTGCGCTTTTCCAAGTGACGAATGTACTCGGTGGCTTTGCTCAAGACCTATCATCAACATGTCAATGAGCATTCAAGATGAGAATGGAAATATCTGAGCTGGTGGTGGTGTCTAAATCTGTCGACTAAATACTACGAGGTCTGATGCGAGGGTACTTATGCCTACTCAAGACATCACCAGACATCACACCACAATCACACCACCTGAGCTCAATCGATAAAAAATGTCCTGAAATATGACCAGAGCCCATTAATGATGGCACGACTCTGTCGTTTTTATCCAACACCTTGATTGGCAGGTATCGCGAGAAAACATGAGGAAATATAAGTACTTACAGTAGCTTTATTAAGCTTATGTGCTGGAGTCAAGCCTTGTAGCTCCTCCCTATCATCTGCGGTGTCCTCTCCTCGCGCACTCTTTGTCATTATTCGTAAACTTGGTACACTGTCCCGCAGTGCAGCAATCTTGTCGTTGAGATTTGTTCGATACCGTTTTTCAATCATGTTGTGCGCGGTCTTCTTCACTGGCGGATGTTGACCATTTGACTCGTCATCGTCCTCATCATCCACCTCTGCAGACGACTTCCGTTTCCGACTCTGGTCGCCCTGTTCCGGAGAAGATATCGAATTGCTCTTGTAGCTCGTGGTTGAGTTTGGGCTGCCTTTCGATTTTGTTTGGTACTGCAGGTGTTGGGGCATTGCTATGCTGCGCAGCTTCTCCTGCTGCGCTGGAGTAAGTGTATTCATAGTTGGGAATGCCATCGGTGGGTTCTCCTGCACTTTTGTCCCCTTTGCTTCCGGCGGGTCCCAAGACAGAGGGGTTGAATAGAGACCGTCGTATGGTGGCGTGTCTTGCAAATCCCAATCGGCGGAGAACAAAGGCTCTTCCTCGAAGGCGAAGGTACTCTTCTCGTCGAAGTTGCTGGACTCGAGGCCGGCGGAGATGCCAGAGAGGGCTGAGGGGTCGATTGTTGATGCCATGGTGTTTGGCGCGGTCTGGATAATATGAGCAGATGTGCAGTTGGACCCTCCGATGGGAGGAGAAAGTCTAGGGAAAGTCAGGCAAGGATAAGCATGCAATCACACGCAAGATGAGAGCGAGGACTGGAATGATTGTGTATTGTCTATGGAAAACTGAGCAAAGGGTGGTTCGATTTCGTCGTTCGATATGCGTATTTTCTGTAATCGTACGATTTCAGTAGTTGGCATTGCCTCATCCGGAATAGCCTAAGCACTAGCGCGAGCCACGTGATACGGGAAAGTCGAGAACGAGAAACGTCCTCGTATGCCACGTCAATGATAATGGAGCTTCCCCAAGTCAAAGGCCGGCAGGAATGGCAATCCAGGTTGTTCAATGTGAGTATATCTTCAATCATGGTTCGAGAAGTCAGGGTCCCGTGACCCGTTGACAGCATGGGACCACCAGCACGCATCTCGGAGCAATGCCTTGAAAAGATCGAGGAGGGTCCGAAGATCTCGGGACTCGGGAGGGGTTGATGCATCCCATATATTGGGGGGGTTTGGCCCGAGAACGCTCCGACGCTGTGGCCGCTCTACTGTCTTCGACAGTGCTACGGTCGTATGGAACTACGGTATCAATCTCCTCGCGATCCTCTGTACCGCACATCTGTGTTCTAACAATAGTGCGTCGTAGCAGCTGGCTGACCCGTACCTTCGTACCTCCAACAGTCCCCAGAGCGACGGGTTGTTTATCGTCGTGGTCCTCCTTGTCCTCCTCGTCATCTGCACCGGGGTTTTTGCAAACATCTTCGACCGTTTACGTTGAATCGTCCGCATCGTCCTCGGAAGGCGGCGCTGGAGTGGGATTCCTGTCCAGCCTTGCCAGCGTGCCAAACATGTCGAGTTTCACACTGCGACGTTCTGCGCAAGGAAGTCTCAACGCTATCAACCAGGTGCCCTTGCTGCCGAGCCCGCATCGTCCTCTCCAGCTCTGGCTACCCAATCGTTAATGCTCGTCAATGCTCGTCAATGCTCGTCTCTGCTCCAAAGAGCCGCACAGCGTCGAAATCTGCCTTCCGCGCTATGCCAGTCCACTTGTCAATGTTAGAGATCCTGTTCCAGGGTTCCAAGACGAGGTCTTTTGCAAAGGACTTGACACCAGATCGAGTGATTCGTTTGCCCTGATCGCTGTTTGACCAATTCCTGGTGGTTGGCTGTGAGCGCCTGTGAGCGCTCTCGCCATTGCGTTGAGAACCTGAGCTCGCGCCTTTGCTGTGGCGGGCAAACGCCTGCCGTCTGGACTCGGCTTTCTCTGTCGCTGTCGTCGTCGTCCTCCTCTCTGTTACTCCATACACAGGACTATCGTCAGTCTTGTTGGTTATTGTCGCCGGTTGTCGCCATGAGTTGTTGCTAGACAGTTTGATCATTATGGACATTTGCGTGTTATAATTCTTTCCAACCTTTTACCCATAGACTGGGCTGTATAATTGTTCCTCTCCTAACTCGTTAATACGACTTCGCCATGGCGATTTCAGGTACTGTTCAGAGCTTGACGGCGGCCTTCTCATTGTGAGTCTTGGGTCGGGAAGATGCTGTAGATTTGTTAGCTAACATGTATGTATAGTGGTATTCTACTGCAGGCAGCTTCAGGTGCCTTACTTGTATATTGGAAGGGCCATGGATCGAGTATATTTCAGGACGGCCGGAGGCTGGTCCTCGTGCTGTTCTTACTGTTCGCGGCCCTGTGGGCACAAATCGACTTTTTAAATTTACTGATTTCATCGACTGCCTCGACGACGTGCCAGATAGGACTAATATTCTCGACAACCTTTGATCAACTGGCAAGGGTGGTGTTGGAGCAATTTTTATTATGGTCGATAGGGAATGGAACGAAGTTGACGGCTGCGCGGGCGATATTACAGGTTGTTTTGGGAGTGAGGGTTGTTGCAGGAGGTGTACTGGCAGGATTTACTCGGCCACAATTTGCGCCATCTTGTGTCGCCCATACCTCGCTTCTCCCCGTATCGATCGTTGTTCTCGCTCTGGATGGGATAATTGTTGGGGCGCTTCTCATTCAAGCCTTGTCTCTGGGGATGTTCCGAAATGCGCAAGGAGGGCAATCAAGCGACAGGCAAGACCAGAGCAATGCCGTGATTTTTACAATTTTGGGATTTGCCTTCTGGACCGGAATGAGTGTAACCATGATTTTGGGACCTTATTCCATAGAACTGATTCTGAGGACAACACTTCCAGCGATTGGACTTCTTGTCCTTGTTGGTGAGTACTGAGGCGGTGGTAAGTTTGAGTATGCTGTGCTAATATCAAGCCAGGAATTGTTTTGATATTCCAAGGAGCCTTGGTGTCTCCAAGATTAGAAGAGTCACTCACCCCTGAAGCACAATCACCATTCATGCAACAACCTCTACCACCATCTCGAGAAATGTTGCGCGATGACGTTAATGTTGCAGGATCTCCCATTACTGGACGCGGATACAACAAGAGTGGGTTATTTGTGGTTAATCCTTCTTCAACTCCTACCGATTCGCCCAAAAATAAAATCGACTTCCAAGGGAACCAGATGAAAACCAGTAACCTGAGGGTTCGGGAGCTCGAGATACCAGAGCAGGGTAAATCACGTAACACACCTGGTTATCGTGGATCTAGTGGTGTATTCCCATCTGTGGTCTCTGCGCCCCTTGGTGGTAGTTTTGGAGGGCTCAGCCAAGGAGCGTACGCACCGCAAATCAGGCCCTCTGCTGTAGCACCGCCAGCAGTTCCAGCTCCTACTGCGGACCAGAAGAAGTCCCTGTTCAACAGGTCCAAGGCGTCTCAAAAGTCTAATATCCGGAGCTTAGGGATTTCACAACCAATGCCGACTGATGCAGAAGGCTTTAGCGGTCCTAGGATGGAAACTGTGGACCTTGCAACCGCAGCGGCTAGTGAACGCGAACGCCGTGACGCTGCATCGACAAGAACACCTCTTATTGCCAACAGGCCAGCACCGAAACCACCGACTCAGACATCCCAGGAGGGACTGAGGAAAAGTATTAGCGTGAAGAGGAAGGCGGCTCCTGTTGTCCGCAGTCGATTGTCACCTGTTCCAAGCTGGGATGCATCATCCGTTGGGACTTCTGCTGCTGAAAATGGCAGTTCGACATCAGCCTCTCTCTCCCCTAACCGCGACGAGGTACGTCGACGATCGCCACGTAGCCAGGGCGTTGATTTCAGCGAGAAAGCTATGCCTAAGCCAACCTTGCAGACAAAACAGGCTATAGGCCTTCCTGGAAACCCCAGGGCAAGAATGGACATGACCAAAGAAGCAAATATAGGCCAGCCGCAGACAGTGATGTTCATGAAAGACATTGTCTACGATAACCCAAGCATCGTCAAAACAATCATCAGTGGAGCTCCAGATATGTACTCCAAGCGACCAAAAACTGCTGGAAGCGAGTCGATATTTTCCCCAAACTTTGATTTTAAAGAACTGAAGTCTGGTGCTCTCAAGTCTTCGGGTTCCATAATCCACAGACCGAGACCATACAAACGCGGGAAGTCCCAGGATAGGATTTCTTTCTTTGGCGAGTCATCCCCTCGTCTTCATAGACGTAGCAAGTCACAAGGCTCCATCGTAAACCGGAAATCGTTGCTGTACTCTAGTTCTGGCAGTCCGACCAAGCTTCCCCCGTTACCACAGCATCCCCCGACGAGCGCCGCAAACTTGCCCCGAATCCTACCGGGACGAGTTCTACCGAATGATACGAAGAGCATGACTTTTGATGAGAAGGTTGAACTTTTGTTTCCTGCGCCTCCCGGCCCAAGTCTTAACAATAGGCGAAGATCATCTGTTCCCTCCCTTCCACGTGTGCCATCTTCGTTTTTAGCCGAAGCCCCCCCACAGATGTCAACTGAGGAGGAACAGCAGAGCCGGAGAGCATCAAAACGAACCACGATATCGTTCGGCAATCAAACCCCACGTCAAGTCTCCCAGACTTCACAGCCAGCAGAATTCAAGGACAGCGAGAAAACATTTCGCTACAGTGCAAACACATATGCACAACTTGCAGATGATGATTTGGAGGATGATGATGTATGGCAATCTGGCATCCCTTCACAAATGCCCTCAATGAGGACCAGCGTGAGGGAATCAGTCGACAATAATCCCAGGCGGTCTTCTGCTGTCTTCCTTGATGTGAGAAGGTCTATTCTCAGCGAGGCAACCTACACCGATGCCGAATCACATGGCGGAGAGACAAATTGGGGTTCTGTTCACTCTCCTGCTCCAGCGATGGAAGTTTCAAAGGCCAGAGCACGCTCGACTTTTATTCAAAACAACATAAGTGCGCAAACTGAACCTGTCCCTGAACTACCGCAAGAGGAGCTTGATGAGGGCGAGGAATATATACATATTGGTATTGAGTCAGAAGAGAACCGCAAATCCTTCTTGGCTATGCCAGATGACAAGAGTCGATCATTTTTCCTTGATGGTGGCCAATCAGTGTCGGAAGAACTTGCCAATGAGTCAGAAATTGGAGGCACATGGCATCGTCGAATTGGTGACGAGCTCCCAACATTTTCTGAACGAGCCACCAAGACGCGATCCCGCAAGATGCCTCCACCCACACCCCTACTTCTAAAGACAAACGGAAGACAGGCGTCTGTGATAGTCCGACAAGCCGAACCCTCCCCGGAGCAATCGGATGCCGAAGAGAAAGCACTCCTAGAGATACAGGCCCAATTGAAACGTTTCGAAGAGGAATCGAGTCGCGGCTCAGTTGGTTCACTCCTTCAACGCATACCCAATGCGTCTGAGGACGATGTATCTCCTCAAGATGTTGGAGGACGATTCCGGCTGTTGGAAAACCTCGAAAAAGAAATGGGCCAGCAAGAAAATCAATGGCAGCAGATGCAGAGTAATTTCGATCGTGACTCTATGTCAGTAGTAATGACGCCTCTCGCTCCTTCTGAAGAGACACTTTCTCGAAAGTCTTCTCAAAGTTCCTCTAGACCTCCTTCCAGAGGTATTTCACGGCGTGCTCGCATAAGAAGCAACATGACTACTCTTTCCAAGGGGGAGGAAAGTGCATCTACGCAAAGTTCAGATAATTCGAGAGCAAGTATCTGGCAACAACGTCTTGCGGAAGCTCAAATGGAATATATGGAGAACGCTCCAGAACTTCTGCGCAAGAAGAGCCTGAACTTCTTGGCTGTCAACAGGGCAGATATCGTTAGTCCAACGCTACGTGACAACGAAGACTCTGAAGACGAGGTCGACATGGACATACAAGTTGAGAGCGAGCGCCAGAAAGCACATAACTCACTGACAAGGGAAATACCATCATTGTGGCAAGAGACCGTGTCTTCGCACAAGGCAGCCTTGGGGCCGATGTGGGACCCTCCCACAGAATTTTGCATGGCTCGTGTCTCTTCTCCAGAGCCACCGGCGAAGAACGTTCGGCCTAGACAACACCGTGCGAATAACCCGCTACAAATTTCAAGCAGTGCGATGTGGTCAAAGCCCAGCTCTGCTCCCCACAGCCGCCCTGTAGTCGGTCTATGGGGATCAAAGACTGTCCGACCTATCAGCATTAAGACTCGTCCTGTAACGCAGAGACCGCAGCGTAAATCTAAACGTGTAACATTCCTTCCAGATATTAGTAAGTAACTTTATATAATGTCAATCACTCCTAGCTAACAATGTCCAGTCGAGAGTCCTCAACCCCTGCCAGACAAGCGTGATACTCTCGGAATCTTCCAATTTCCTTGGGGAGAGAGATCTGAGCACCCAGTTTATCAGCCAGCATTCAACCCAGCTTTAATGGCAGGTCCAACCGTTAACAATGCCAAGCTTGATGCCAGATCCCGAGAATTAGAGTCCGAGGAGTACTCTTCATCCTTCTTTGACGATTACGAAGATGAGGAGAGTGAGGAAGAGCCTGAGAGTGAGGAAGAGCCTGAGAGTGAGGAAGAGCCCGAAAGTGATGATGACTTTGACGAGACCACTCTCTGGGAAATTGCAAGTCTCTTGAAGACCAATGACATTCCTTCAAAGAACAGTCTCCTTCCACAAGCGAGAGGTGTCATCGAAGAGTATGACGAAGGTACTGACTTCGAGGATTCAGAGGATGAAGCTCCAGTTGAAAACGCAATAGTCAAATCCCCAGTCGAGCCACGTGAGAATTCTCTCGAATCTGCCCCAACACTTTCACTCTGGGACGGCAACTCAGCCGTTTCCTCGTCAGTGTCTCCCAAAGGCCTGCCCCAACCGGAAGCCGATGTTTGGCAAACGTATATCCTCCCATCTGAGGATGTTCTCAGATCTAAACCACGCGCATCCGTCGATGTACCGGAACTCGCCACTCGTGAATTGTGGACTGCGGCTGCTCTGGCTAATCTTGAATCCGCATCTACGGATATGTGGGGATCAAACCCCATTGCTACTGCTGCTGTTGCGGCTCCTAGCATTGCGGTCGCCGCGCCAGTATCCTCTACTTGGACTCCAAAGGTCGAAATTCTTGAGAATAGACACTCCGGTCTTTTTAACCCCATTGCAATGCGATCTACTTTCCGCACAACGGAAGCAGAACCAGCAGCTTCTATGCTTATCCGTACACCTCGACAAGCCACTTTAGCACTGCCAACCATCGTCTCAAAGGACCTTTGGTTCGCTGGTGCACCTGAGAAGGCGCAAATTCATTGGACTACAGCGCCTGTCGTTGAGGTTGAGGCACCAACGCTGTGGACAACCGCTATGAAGGCACCGGTTATTGACGTTGAGGGCATGTTTACTTCAAACGCAGCCAGAACCGATTATCGTACTAGCACTCTCGAGCCAGCAGCAGTGACCATGGTTTCCAAGCCTCGAACAAGTCTTGCACCCATGCCTCAACTAACAACCAGGAGACTTTGGAATAGAAGAGACAATGTAATCTACGAGCGCCATTGGATTTCAGAGTCATCTGTCCGACCCGAGAGTCCCTCAATTGACTCAATGCCATCCTCAGGTCGTTCATCGCCGTCTTCCGAGACAGCTTCCCTGAGAACAACAAGCACAAAGGCTTCTTCCATCTGGAGCTCTATCTCGGGAGCTGTCGGGATGAATGCAAACAGCAGAATACCTTCTTTCCTTGAGCCCAAGGCTAGATCCCCCAAGGACGATGCCTTAGAGATCCTCCGCGGCACTTCGCCTTCTCAGGATGATGCTGCTAGGTTTCAATCCAAGCCTGTCCGTCAAACTGAGCCCAAGGAGGTCAAGGAGTCGAAAAAGTCCGCTAAAGAGCCCGCAAAACCTCTTGCCCCAATTAGAGAATCCAGAGTCTTTGCAACTCGCGACATGTGGGAGGCTAAGGCGCCAGTGCTAGAAAGCACACCTGTCAAGAAATTCTGGAAGCGACAATCAAAAGCTCCTCAAGCACCAGCCAAGCCTGCACACAGAGCCATTCGCCACCAATATAGACCCATTCTCATTTACCGTGCTAACTGGGAAGAGGCTCTTGCAGAAGCTATCCGGGCTGGTAATCCCAAGTCAGCCGTTGTCCGACCTGTTGTAACTGCTGCTGAGTGGGACAATGCCCTTGCCAAGGCTATCTCTCAAGGCAAGCCCCGCGTCCAGAGACCTCAGGCATCTCCAGAGATGTGGGAATCAGCGCTCTCTGAGGCTGTCTCCGAGAGCGCCATCACCACGAAGTCGCTCATAGCAAGCTCGGCAGATATCCGTCCAGCAGCGATCGGAAGTGCTTCCTTGCCACGCATTCAGGACCCTGCTACAAGCGCAGCTGATTGGGATATGACACTTGCAAAGGCTGTTTCCCAAAGCACACCTCGTTTACAACGTCCAGCTTCCAGCGCAGCTGATTGGAACATGGCACTCGCAAAGGCTGTGTCTCAAAGCACACCTCGCGTACAGCGCCCCAGAGCTTACCCTGATATGTGGAGCGCAGCACTCACTGAAGCTATGGCCAAGAGTGTCGTTTCTGCACCCATCAAGACCCTGCGATACGATCCCTCTGTTCTTCATCCAGTCTTCTTTACCGACTTTCTGATATCCGACACTTCAGATGTTCACCCCGCTGCGATCGGACACGCCGTTACCTCTGCAGATGTTGCTCATCTGTTCTACGATCCTGCTGTTCTTCATCCAGTCTTCTTCACGGAGTCCATGGTTTCGAACACTTTAGATGTTCACCCAGCTGCCATTGGACATGCGGTCATGCGTGTCCAACCGACCCAGCCAAAAGTCGATCAAATTTGGAGCAGCCCACCGTTTGTGTACTCCTCCGCACCTCGCTCTCCAGAAGACATGCCAATGTGGATGAAGGATGAGATTTTCTTGCAAAACCGCTTGTCCATGTTCGAGCACGTGGAGATGGAAGCACAACGCAGCAACACCCCTGTGCAGGGACTGGAGCTTCCTATCTTGGATTCAAACAGCATCTTTAAAGCGCCAAAACACGTTGAAACTGCACTGCACAACTGGCTTGAAGAGTCCAAGGTTTCGTCATCTCAGACTTCCTCAATGTCAACACCAAGGGTGTCTTCAGCTCGACCATCCACATGGGTTCCTACTCCACGAGCTTCCGTAAGTTCTGCGCCAGGAGCTGTTGCCACTGTTGAAATGTTTGCCAATATGAAGTCGGAACCAATAAAGAGAGCCACCACTTTTCGTCCAGCTTCTCTCCCACGCCTTAGTTCAAGGGAACTATTCAAGGTAGCTGCAATTTCGACACCAGAAGTAAACTGGATTGCCGCGCGTGCTCGGTCATCTACATGGGCTCCTACTCCACGAGGCTCCGTAAGTTCTGCACCAGGAGCTGTCGCCACTGTTGACATGTTTACCAACGTCAAGCCAGAGCCAGTAAAGAGGGCTACTTCTTCTCGTCCAGCTTCTCTTCCACGTCTTAGCTCCACTGAGCTGTTCAAGCCAGCTGCTGCTTCCCCATCGGAAATCAACTGGATTGCTGCTTCTTCCGCCAAGGTTGTACTCCCTTTTGTTCAAACGCCAAGATCGGAAGTATCAGCTGTTCAAGCCTCAAGAGCTCGATCATCTACATGGATTCCTACCCCGAGAGTTTCAGTAAGCTTTAAACCAGGAGCTATTGCGACAACTGATATGTTTGCTGAGACAACCACCGAGTATGTGAAAAAAGCCTCCACTCCACGGACATCTGCTCTACCAATCCTCGAGTCGACTGAGCTTTTCAAACCAACCGCCGCCACGGATAGAGAAATTAACTGGATCGCTACATCTTCAACCAAGACCTTAACCCCATCTGTTGCAAGTGTTATTCTTCCATCCGTTCAAGCACCAAAAGCTCGTGCTCAATCATCTACCTGGGTAGCTTCTCCAATTGCCGCCCCGCTGTCAACTCCAGGAGCACTCGCAACAACAGATATGTTTACTGAGGCCTTTGCTGAGAACACTCGACGAGCTGCAGCTCCAAACCAATCAGCTCTATCCCACCTTGACTCAAATGAGCTTTTCAAGCCTGCAACTTTAGCTAAGGTTGAAGTAAACTGGATTGTGGCCTCAACTACAGTTACAAAGTCACAAACATGGGTAGCTCCATCCCCGAAACAATCACCCAGCGCACCAGGAGCTCTGGCAACTAGTGAAATGTTTGCCAACATTAAGACCGAGCACGTGAAAAGGGCCAAAGTTACCCGGTCAGCGCCACTACCACGTCTTGCATCGATTGAACTGTTCAAGACAGCTTCTCCCCGCATGAGCAAGGCTGGAGTTGACTGGCTCAAGGTCTCTGCTTCGAAGCCTGTTATGAAGAAATCGCAGACTTGGATTGCTCCTTCTCCCAAGCGAGCTGCAGTCGTTCCAGGAGTTATCGGGTCAGTTGAAATGTTTGCCAACATCAAAGAAGAGGAAGTGAAAAGAGTTTCTGTTTCCCCACGAGCAGCACTTCCCCACCTCAAGTCCACCGAGCTCTTCCAGCCAATTCCCAAGGCTGATGCCGAGATCAACTGGCTCACGCGCTCTTCTGCTACGCCAGCTAGGCAGAAATCCCAAACCTGGATCGCACCAACCCTAACAGTTGCTACCGAAAATAACAACATGTGGATTAGCTCCCCAATGATCAGCCCGCTACCGACTGACATGTTCGCCAACATCAGTGGGGAGTATGTTAAGAAAGCAGCCAGCTCCCGCCCTGCGGCACTGCCACGTCTATCATCAACAGAACTGTTCAAGCCTATGGCTAGTTCCTCATCTGAGAAAAACTGGCTTCAGTTTTCGTCTCCACCAGCAGCACCGAAACGTCTCACCTGGCAAGCTCGCGCGGTGCGTGAAGAACGCATCAGCAGCTCCTTGTGGGAAGCCCCATCTGCACGAAACAGCACTCTCGAGTCGCCTAAAATGTTTGGAGACCTCAGTGCTGGGGAGTGGAGGAGAAGCAAGAGAGAAGTAGAAGAGATGAAGGAGATTGAGAGTTCGGAGATGTGGACCAGAGAGAAAGATGAGATTGATGAGATGATGAACTGGATCGAGCAGAGAATGGTTTAGATGTGGTGTGGTGTTTAGGCTTTCGCTTTCTTATTTGGCAGAAAGATGAAGTCGAGGGAAGTGGAAAATGATGATGTTTCGTACATGTTGATTGATACCCTTCTGATGGGCCCGGCCTCCCTCTCTTAGGCCCCTTTTTATTTCTTGTTATCCTCTTGTAAAATACGCGTAGCTTGTTAGCTTACCTATATTGCGAAAAGCAATTTTCTTAGAATACATAGTTAGTTTATTTAGCTTGATCTCCACTTCTCCGTGTGTACCTCTGGGCTCACGCAAAACCCACGCGCCACCTAAACTCGTCCTCTATTGTACTACGAGTTAAATTATCTTCGTGCCGCGTCACACTCCCATCACATCATACCTTGCTAGGTAGATGCCGTCCACATATCGCAAAACTTTGATATAATAGCAGAAAGCAGCATCAACGCAGACAAGTGTCACCAAGCACGGCCAACTCCGTATGTTTCTTCGCGCAGACCGTTTTCGTGTCTCGTTGAGTCGACTTACTCGAGCTGGTTCAACGATTGCAAAAAGCTAAGATAGGGCGCCTTGCCTAGGTACCTTACTATACGCTATTAGTAGCAGCGGGCGAAGGAGGAGGTGGAACAAGGGGGTGGTCTTAAGCTTAAAAGGGTCCAGTATTAAGCTTATTAAACCGTGATTCTCTATTATGTTATTCTTTATACCTGAGGTAAAAAAAGTATTTAGTATATTTGGTAACTTACTAGGTATATTACGTTGACAGTTCAGTGAATGATACTGTAGGCAGAACAGGCAAAATAGGTCATGCCGTGACTGCAATCTAACCATCTGACCCGGAACCTCATGATTGCTTTCGCTGTCGCAATGAAACATAACGCGCTTGGCAGCAAGTATATCCCTCCCTTCTGAAGTCCGAACACCAGAAAGGCATCTGATCACGGCCAAGGTTGATGCTCGTTAAATTGCATCTCGAAAGAGGCAGTTAGCAAGCAAACGGCACTTGGTGTTTTCTCTCTTCCCATGTCACTGACCAATTGCCGGCGCGAGCAATGGCTTGGCCAAGTCTTGGGCATTGGCAATTTTGTGTTCAACATGCGCAACCTTATCTCTTGGACGATCGAGCGCAAGGCTTGGTCTGATTGTTCTGCTTGGCCACTACAGTAAGTCCTAGTATTGAATATGGACTATCACCTAACTTGGAAGGTCGTGTGTTGCCCTCCCTTCTTAGTTTTTCTTGCAATTGCACAGCATGTGCGGGGTTTTTTGTCCTACCGCTGTGATGTTGCGATGTTGCGTGATGGAGAGATAAGGGAAGGAAGTGGAGATGGCTGAGTATATAAGGGAGGTTGTGGCATGCTGTATGTGCTTACAAGGTTGCCTGCCGTGTCACTCGTTTTCCTGCCTCTCATGTCTTTCTTTTCAAGTACATCCGTTGTGGCTCTGGTCTTGACCTTGGCCTCGAGAACTGCTTGTGCCTCACCCCAACCCCGGTCTGTGGTTCCTGGGGCATATATCGTTGAGTTCATGGATACAGCTTCAGACGCTGTATGTTATATTCCCTTAGTCTGCCGTCAAGTCACTGAGAGCAAGTCGGTGTTTGAGAGGGATGGTTTACGTTGTACTTCCGTACACGAGCAGGTTCTTGTGGGCTCGCAACTGAAAGTCTCGGGAACGAAAGAAATATCCTTCTTGAAGACAAGATTAAACCTCAGTGATTCGAGCTGAGTGGACGAGAAAATAAACAACTATCGGAATTTTACTAAATGAATTCAGCCTTCCTTTTTCACCAACCTCTCAGACAGCCAGATCAATGCCAGTCCTCGGGTGACCCTCGCCCACCAGCTTTTCAATGGGGCTTCTTTCAATCTTGAAGGTAGCACTGACAATGATACCACGGTTCAAACTATTCAAGATATGGGAATGGTAAACAAGATATGGCCAGTCAGACTCTACAACAACCCGGCAACCCTACTTGCCACGGTGGACCAAATCTCTTCACTTGGTGTCTCACCATTGAAAAAACGTGATGCTGGGGGAGATATTTATTCCCCCCACGTGATGGGAGGTGTAGACAAGCTTCATGCTGAGGGTTTCACTGGCGAAGGTTCGTTAATTCCGGTGCTTGTTAATATATGGTAATCTGCTTATGCGAACTTAGGGCTCTTTATTGGTGTGATAGATACTGGTGTAGACTATAATCACCCAGCTCTTGGAGGAGGGTTTGGACCAGGCTTCAAAGTCGTCACAGGCTATGACCGTTCGTAAATCCGGTCCATTTCCATCTTTTTCTAGATTTCTTCGGGAGTTGAGACAAGTCTTTACCTTAAGATACTCCGCATTGCTTCTGATTCATGTCATAGTCCTCCCAAAACTTGCTACAAGAAACCAATGCTAACATTGATCTAATATATAGTTGTTGGTGATGACTACGATGGATTCAACACACCAACCCCCGACTCTGATCCGATTGACTGCGAGGGCCATGGCACTCACGTCAGTGGAATCATTGCCGCAGATTTTAACGAGTACAACTTCACTGGTGTTGCTCCAAATGCCACTCTTGGGATGTGGAAAGTCTTTGGCTGCACAGGACAAGTGGGGAACGACGTTTTGATTGCAGCCTTTAACATGGCCTATGAAGCTGGCGTGGATGTCATCTCTGCATCAATTGGTGGTGAAAGTGGGTGGACAGAAGGTACGTTCATTTGCCATTTGTTATTAGAGTAACCTCTTAACACAACTAGATCCATGGGATGTTGCAGTCCAACGTATCGCCGAAAAAGGAGTTCCATGTATCATTGCTGCTGGCAATGACGGTGAGAACGGCCTGTTTGACACATCTACCGCGTCAGAGAGTATAGGAGCCACATCTATAGGATCTATCGATAATATCAACCAACCAGCTCTCCTATATGGTGCAGTCTCCCTCGAAGCTGGAGCAAATGCCACGGATTTCTGGTATGCAAAAGGAGCGTTTGGCAACTTCGGTACAATTACGGTACCCCTCTATATAGTCACCCTCGATACGTCTGTTGCAGACGACGCGTGCAGTGCACTTCCTGATACTACTCCAGATCTCTCTGGATCCGTTGTACTGATTAGACGAGGAACCTGCACCTTCGATACCAAGATGGCAAATGCAGAAGCCTTTGGTGCACACAGATTTCTTTTCTACAACAATGTTCCTGCGGTGCCTACTTCTCCCGGAGACACCTCTAAGACTATTCCGGTCGGCATGGTATCTGCGGTAAAAGGAGCTGAATGGGTTACAGCAGTCAGTCGAGGCGCCGAGATCAGCATTGAGTTTACCAAGTTAGAGGAAGCTCAGCTTCAGTTCACAAATGATCCTAACACCATCACTGGAGGAAAGATGAGTACCTTCAGCAGTTGGGGTCCCAGTTTCGAAGCTTGGATCAAACCAGAAGTCTCTGCACCTGGTGGTATCATCCTGTCTACCTATCCTCTCGCTCAAGGCGGGTACGCAGTTGAGTCAGGAACGTCGATGGCTACGCCATACATCTCTGGTGTTGTTGCTCTAATCAAGCAAATTAGAGGCAAGAATGTGTTGACACCGGATGCCATGACCTCACTGCTTGCTACGACAGCGACTCCTGTGGACTTTAATGATGGTGCAACTACATATGGATTTTTGGCTCCAGTTGTGCAACAAGGAGGTTTGTATTCGTTTTCGTTCATTTCGTGCCGGTCCCTCTCAAGTACAAATGCTAACTACTTATTATCCTAGGGGGGCTTGTTAACGCTTACAATGCAGCTTACACGACAACTTTCCTTGACCTGGATAATGTAGCACTAAATGACACAGACTACTTTGTAGCCGCTCATTCAGTGACAATCTCCAACACCGGCTCTACAGCCCAAACATACACCTTTGAAAATCTGATCGCCGCAACGTCATTTACGCTAGATAGCGGCATCTTCCCGGTTACATTTCCACCCGGTCTTGACTCCACCGACGCCGCAGGAGCTACCATTAGTTTTGAGCCCAGCTCCCTCACCGTCGATGCAAAATCCTCTGGCGTATTGACTATGCAATTCACAAGCCCGCAAGGACTTGACGCCTCCAGGATTCCAGTCTACAGCGGCTACGTATCTATCAACGGTACCATCGACGCTCTCTCGCTTCCTTATGCTGGTATCGCAAGTCGCATGAAGGATGTTCTTGTAATGGACTACCCTGACGGTTTTCCTTACGTCGCTTCTTCAACAAACATCACAACACCCATCACTAACAGGACCCAAACTTTCATCCTCCCTGGCAACTCCACCACCAATGGTACTTTGCCCACAATCGTCTACGCACTTGCTATGGGCTCACGTATAATCCGTGTCGATGTTGTACCCGAGGACGTAACTGGTCTCCCGCGAGTTATCGGACAGCAAATCCTAGGCAGTATTCCCAGCTACCCTACAGAGAATGTGCCTCGAAACGTCCTATTCAATGCTACTTGGGACGGCACCTTGGCTGATGAGTCGGTGGCTCCTGCTGGAAAATACAAATTCATGGTGCGGGCTTTGAAGATATTTGGGGATGCTACCAACGACGATGACTATGAGCGGTATGACACTATGTACTTTAATATCAAGTACGATTCGTAGATGGATTTCTTTAATATAGGGTTGGTGGAAAGAGGTAACTCTTAGTGTGTTCATACGAAGATTGGGCTTGACTCTGATGTTTGATGGCTAACGGGAGTCAATGATCTAAGCGAGACCAAAAAGGGGGGCGGTGTCACGTGGTTAATAAGCTCACGGATTGAAACATCGTGCGATCGTACTTCATTGCAAAAGTTTACTTCCACATGCCCTTAATGAAACTGGCTGTTTATTGTCAGCAGTTTGTCAAGAAAGGGAGAGTTTCAAAGGAGAGCCGTGGGCTAGATGGCGAGGCTAAACAAGCCACGTTGATCTTCTGCCGCATTCAGACTCCCTAAATTTCCACTGCCAACCCAGTTACGTCCAGAAGCTGATGTTTTGAGCTTTGCAAGCTTTTCATCCTTTACTTTCCCTGATGATGCCAAGCAGAAACCATGTGCTTACCTCCTCTGCGTTCATCAAGAATTTCGTTCCGGCCATACACGTATAACTGTCTTCGTCAATTGTTCCATGTATATATACACTCATTCCCCTGCTCCTTTTTATCTCAACAGTTCCATGCACTTGTACTGTATAACAGGTGAAGTTACTTCTAAGAAACACTCGTCCAGCTCCCTATTCGCCTTGCAACATAATCATTTGCTATGATAATGCCCGTCTACACGCTTGGTGCTGTGGTTTTGGGTGCTGGCTTAGCACTTAGTCGTCACCACTCCCACACTCACACACTCGAATCTCTACCAAGTTCCACAACCACAATCACATCAATCATACCCTCTCGGATTCCCGTCCCTACCCATTCTGTCAACACAGCAACAGACACAACAACCTGGTGGAAACCAACAGCCGGCGAAACATGGCAAATCGAGATCCAAAATGCTCTCGAGGACACCTCATTCAACGCAGCCGTCTACGACATCGATATCTTCACCAACCAAGCTACAACAATCACAAACCTCCATTCTCAATCCCGAAAAGTCATCTGTTATTTTTCGGCTGGATCTTATGAGGATTTCCGACCTGACTCGGCCGAGTTCACCACAAGTGATTATGGGAATCCGTTGGACGGGTGGCCTGGCGAATGGTGGGCTGATACACGTAGCCAGAACGTCCGCGATATAATGACTAAACGTCTCGATCTTGCTGTCCAGAAAGGTTGTGATGGTGTCGACCCCGATAACATAGATGGATACGAAAACGACAATGGAATGGGTCTAACTGAGGATGATGCAGTGGATTACCTTACTTTTCTCGCTTCGGCTGCTCATTCGAGGGGTCTCGCTATGGGATTGAAGAATGGAGGCGATGTTCTGGGTAGGGTTCTTGACATGATGGAATTCTCGGTTAATGAGCAGTGTCAGGCCTTCGATGAGTGTGATGTTTATCGGCCGTTTATTGATGCTGGGAAGCCTGTCTTTCATATTGAGTATCCTGATGATGCGCCGGATGTGAGTGCTGAGGAGAAGGCGGGATATTGCGAGGATCCGGCTATAGTTGGGTTTAGTACTTTGTTGAAGAATATGGCTTTGGATGATTGGGTTGACGCTTGTTAGACTTGATTGGTATGTTTGTCCGGGAGCAAGCGACATAGAGTTAAGGAGGTTTTTTGCAGAGACATGGAGATTGGCATGGCTCTTGGAGTTGTTAAAGGTCTGCGCATTCCATGTATGATTAGGGGCATTCTAGTAAAGTACAGATACAGCATTTTAAAGCTGAACATCATAAAGCCAGTTTAAGAAAGTTCTCCGATACAATTCTCCCAGCCAGCCGTGTGTTATTTCCAATAACGGATAGGTCGTAAATCGTGAGATAGGTGCTGCTGCAGACTACTTATAATCCGCCGTATGCAAACAATGAACTCTTAACTAAAGGCTCCCAATCCCTGAACCCCTAACTTTGCTACCACCGAAATTATCAGAAGCGCTAGCCATCTCCAAGGTGCCTACCACAGTTTCCATGTATTCGATTTCAACATGCCGCAGGCGCTCGCAACCATGGAATACAGAATACTGGTCTCCGTAAGAAACTGGCTGCTGCGGAAAACCAGGACTTCTAAGTTCGAAAAGTGCGCAAGTCCTGGAAGGAACTCCACCCATCGTCCGTCCCCTTAAATATCTTGCACCATTTCTGCATCGGTGTTCTGATTTTCCACTATCTTAATCCGGGTGAGGACACCATGCACCACTTGTGATGTAGAACAGTCGCTCTGGTAGATTTACACAAGCAGGGAACCAGGCGAGAGAAAGAATATCTGATGCGCCATTGATAAGAACCGGGTCTATCTGGTAACGGCCAAGGATTCTCTTGGAAAAAAATATCAAAAGCGTTCGATGGTTTGGATGTGACGCAGAAATTCTGTCCGACTCTCGTGACTAACGTAAAGAGAAGCTGGGAAGTTTGGCATGTTGGATTGAAACTTATCAAGGCACGTGAGGTGTCAACAGTTTGTAGTTGGGGAAGGCTGACGCGCCAAATCTCAAGTCGGATCTCCTTGGCGACATCAGAAAATCTGGTGAATGAAGTGGTTCTGAGATCGTTTTGATGCGTCGGTTCTGTTTGGGGGAAGATTGCCGGTGCTCTGGATCGAGCTTTGAAAGTGCGCTGTGTTTGTTGAAGAGACGATGATGTTATGGCTTGCACGAGATCTGTAGATGTTGTTAATAGAAGTTGGCATTTTGAGCAGACTTTAAATTGACTGACAGATCAGATCGTAAGGGTGAGGATTGATGGCTTGTTGTTGGTCTTGAGATCGTGGTATGAGCGATATTTAACAAATCGCTTAGCTCCTGGTGCTCTAGACTTAAAGCCACTGCTCGTAAATAAGCGAGCAGGCGGAGCTTTGTGGTGCTCCAGGCTTTGCACGATCAGTTTGTGTCACTTAAAGCCAGTCAATGGTAGTAGAATATCGAAAGGAGCAATCATACCTATCTAAAGCAGGTAACCACCCACCATATCTACGGTTGTAGTGAACACCTTAGCATATTTACAACGTTGAAAGCCAGTACAATTCTCAGCATAATAGGAAGCACTTCTGTATCTTGAATTCTCCTGTATTGGTTTGATAGTGTAGCATAATATTAGCAAGATATATGTGAAATTTATGTATTTGGCTGATGATAGCGATGGCTTGATGATATCTGGCTATCAGGCAGCAGGTGCTACCAAAAGAATGGTGGAAAATCTACTTCTTAGACACTACGATTCCATTTACGTATTCAATACTTGGGCGCAATGCTTAGTGCAAATATGCAAACAAAAACTAGCGTTGCATACATTGGATATAAATGACTAGAGGTTGAAATGATTCCTCCTCATTCATTATAGCTAGTTATAAAATAGTACAATGCGGGCTCGTTTATGAGATAAAATGTATTCTTGTTCTCGTAGTCCTGAAATCTGGTCTAAACGCAAGAACAATATCTCGTTTGAGATACTCAGGTAACCTGTATAGTTCTTTGCGAGACAGCTATAAATATCGCAGCTCTTGCTGCGAATTCCACACCAACTACAAACCAAAAACAACTTCATCCGCAAAAAAATGGATAAGATCACAGACGAGATTCCAGCTGAGCAAGTAAGCTACCTGTCATTCCTTTAATAACTCTAGCTGATCCCTTAGGTCATCATGGCCTCTGTACCTCCAAGTCCGTGCGATTTACCCACCGCATCTCTCCAGACCGCACCAAGATTGATCCCCCTGTCGCTCTCCACACGAATCAAGAGAGTCGGGCAGAGACGCTCGTCCATTTCAAGATCATCCAGCGCTCCGTTCACTTCTACGAAACCTATCATATTTGCAACTCTCGCATACCACACTTGACCCAGGCACAAGGCCTCTTTTTTGTTGATCGCAAATCTGACATACTTTCATTCCCTTGTTACGCACTCTCGTTTCTACAAGGAAACAATACGGCAAGATACTATTTTGAGGACCTGTTCTGGATGAATTCTATCACAGGAAAGCCAGTAGAAACTGTCTTTGCACATATTAAGACCGTTGAGATCACACGATTCACTCCAATCCATCCAATCCATCCAGGTAACGAGGACGAAGTTTTGCTAAGGTACTGGAAGCCTCTTCTTAGAGATCTTGCGGAATTGCCCGCTTTCAAGCGGCTCGTCTTGCGCAGAAGCGAACCATGTGCAAGGATGACCGATGCTCGGAAACGACTTATGTATGCGCCTACACAGAGTGTGATCGAGAAGGTGATGGAGGAGGCGATTGCTGAGTGTTCTTTCAAGTGTGAGAAGTTCGAGGTGATAGTGATTGACCCTGATCAGGACTTCTAGTTCTTGGGTCTTACATAACTGCAGGGAATATCAATGGATGATATTTAAGCCAGTTCAGAAATTTTTCCAATTTACATTTCATCTTGAGGGAAAAAGCAAACTCAAAGCAAACACTTGATGGTAATCATTCAACCTCGCTTAATATCCCTACTATTTAGACCTTCACTTGTGCCTGTTACGCACAAGACTTTTCTCTTGGTAGAGTGCAGATATGCATCAACTCGTTTAACGCCTCGTTTAGTCATGATCACTGCCTAACTTCAGCTTCACCCCTCCGAACCTTCTCTCTCTAGACGTTATAAGAGTGCCTAAGAGCTTTTAAAGACAATCTAGAGGTATTGAGTTACGTCCACACTAAGTTTAAACATGCTACAGACTTTTTTGTTTATTTTTATTAGATCAGCTCTCTTTCTTCGAAAGGAGCTTTAGAGTTAATTTTTCATTAAGCATAACTGTCGGTTGACATCAACTTATCGACGGGCATCCTAGTGTATTTCACGTAGTATACTCATTGTCGAAAGGTGTTGATTGTGTGTCTTGTTGGAACGAGACTATCTACAGAAAGAGGTGGTTCTTACGTTGAATACTTTATTCCATTTGCTCTATAGTTGATATAATAGAGAATAGTATGTGAATATCCTCCTGAACAGACGAAATGAAAGTAGTAAGCAATTCCATGAATCAATTTCCAAACTACCACCATTCTCGCCACTTCTTAAGAATGGCCTGCAATAGCCTTCGGTTGATAAAGCTCCATCAAATACTTCTCCTCCTCATCCGTCAAAGTCTTGCCCCTAACATCAATCGCCTCATCAATTCTCTCCACACTAGAAAATCCAATAATCGGGCTAGCAATCCTCTTGTTGATCCATGCCAGGGCTACTTGAGACATCTTCCAGCCTTTCTTGTCGGCGATCTCTTGCACACGCCCAATGGTCTTGGTATCGGCTTCTGAGAGCTCCTTTTCGTTTTCGGAGCGCTTGGTTGTGCCGAATGCGTCGAGTGGTCGGGCGAGATGACCTCGGCAGAGAGGCGCCCACTGTTATTCTGTGTTAGCCATCGAAAGAAAGGATAGAAACAGTAAGCTTACAGGAATCAAACCAACGCCGGTTGCGTCACAGAATCGATTCATCTCTCTCTCCTCCTCTCGGTATAACAGGTTGTAATGATTCTGCATGCTAATGAACTTGGTCCAACCATGCTTCTCAGCAGTAAATTGCAACTTAGCAAATTCTGTTGCCCACATGCTCGAGGCACCAATGTAGCGGACTTTTCCAGACTTGACGAGATCGTGAAGTGCCTCCATGGTTTCTTCGACAGGTACAGTCTTGTCGAAGCGGTGGATCTGGAGCAGATCAATGTAGTCTGTCTCGAGGCGGGCAAGTGATGCGTCCACGGCATTGAAGATCGCTTGTCGGGAGAGTCCTGTTCGTAACTTAGTACTCCCTCCTGGAACCGTGGAAAGTTTGGACGTACCTCTCTGGTTGATATAATCCTTGCTAGCATTAATCTCATTTGGATAGAACATGGTCCTCAGATTTGGCTCCTCGCCCACAGCTCCCCAACACTTCGTCAAAACAACCAGTTTGTGGCGGGGGATATTATACTTCTTGATGGCCTTGCCGATGATCTTCTCAGATTCGCCGTTCGAATACACGTTTGCCGTGTCCCACGTATTCAGACCACGATCCCAGGCCGCCTTGAGTAATGGTAGAGACTAGATAGAAAATTAATGGGTCAACACTGTTAGATTAGGTAGGTATAGAAATGTCAGGATAACGTGACTCGGAGATTGCCTGATGGTCAAGCACTAGCTGTCTCTTGTATGTACTTTGGCCAAGAGAACTCCTTTAGCAGCCCTTACAAACCCTTATACTCAACCTTATATGTGCCGAAAATCGTAGATCTTCTGTGAGGTCTTCTTACCTTCTCTTCATCCAAGACCCATGGGGCCCAATCTGGATGTCCAATGGACATCGCACCGAAGATGGGCACAGAAACACGAAGACCACTCTTGCCGAGTTGTACATATTCAGCCTTACTGCCCTCAATGGAAGTCTTGAGAGACTGTGGAATTTCTGGTGGCTGTTGGGATGACATTTTTGCTGCTGGATTGCTGGATTGCTGGATTGCTGGATTGCTGATTTGCGGGGTAATTTCGATATGAGGAAAGGAGCTCGGGAACAGCAGACAAAGATTGACACGAAACAAACAACCTTTCCCTTTATATACTTTTGTGCGGCATGGTCCTGTGCGGGACAGTAGTCCTGTAGCACACATGCAACAGTATGCACAATGATCAAAATCAAGCAACGGAGTCAAGGCGGGGATAAATGAGTAGCTCCGCACGCTCCGGCAAAGCTTCGATAGTGTTTGAGGAGTTGTTTAGGAGGGCGCTGTTAAGCTGCATGGGCATTGGTAAAGTGAAGCTGGTGCACCAGAAGTTTGTCTGACAAAGCAGGCCAAGGCGACAGGCAGTATTAGTTGGCATTCAACTTATCCTCATCACGTTCGCACATGGAAGCTTTACTTGGCCTCTCCTGCCGCTCCTTGTTGTCCCTTGCGGTTGAGGTGGACGAAAGCCTCCGAGCAGGCCCAAATTGCGTCATGAGGATGCCGTCCGCGCATGAGGGGTTAATGTTCAGGCCAGGGATTTGAGAAAGGCTCACAGACTTCCAAGATTGGTACGGACAAGTGCCCCTCACCTGGTACAGTATATCATAGGTCGTTCCTGAGCAAGGTGTTAGGCCAGCAGCAAGGCTTAGATGTAGTGCAAATTGTGCTTAAGATAAAATCGTACTGCGATCGTGATATGATGAACGACCGCCTTGAGGCTCGCAGTAGCATACCCCTGAGGAATTCTACCTCTACCTCTCCTATCAGACTCCTAAGGAGCACAAGGATATCAAACCCTGCTCAGTGTATGAACGCCTTGTCCACCAATAAAACATTAATCGTGTCTCAACGCCACTGCAGTACTCTTTCCCTGTGTATCGTCCTCAGAACCATGCATAACCGTGTCCTCGTCTGGCTTTGCTGCGGTACCCCAACTCCACGGCAGCCAACTACCATTTCCACTGTGTGCTCTATTTACCAATTGTCTATTTTCGTTTTCTGGATCTTCTGTGCCGCTCTCGGCATCAATCTTCTCGAAATCAGCTTCGCTTCTGCTTTTGCTTAGCGCACTTGCTGCGCTTTTGGGTCTTTCCTCTTCGGAGCTTCCATCAAGCGACAACCCCGATGATGATCGTACTACAACTTCGTTTCCCTGAATGTTGCTGGCTTCCTTATCGAGCGCTGAAAGTAGAATAGAGAGGCGTTCACGTTGCGCCGCTATGAAGGTCATGCGATCTGCACCAGAAACAGTTGGAGGAATCAGAGTTCCCGAGTTTGATAGGTCAGTAGGTTGGCGAGACGATCCCGTTGTCGTCAAAGATGTAGATGTTGATGTTGCCGCCGTTACAGCAGAGGCCAAGAGAGAGTAGAAATCTGTCGCAGTGCTGGCTACGCCGCTATACTCGGGGTATGTTGGTCTTGCGGATGGGATATTGAATCGCGAGAGGAGGTTCTGTGCGTAGGTATATCTAGACGGGGTGGACGGTGGTGTTGGTTCCTTAGGAGGAAGTCCAAGGACATGTTGTTTAATGAGGTCGATAGCTTGTTTAAGGTATTCGAGACCAGTTTCTTTGGCGCGGTCGTGCGCCGATGATATGAAATCGTCGATTGCAAGCTCGTTATCGCGAAGGAAGGGATGAACGTGTTGTTGATAAAGCACGCGAGCACCTTGGGTCTGTGGAAGGATAAGGTAGAGGAGGAAGCCTAATCGAATCCAGGCATAGAAGGGAATCCTGGAGTGGATCAGCAATGACCTCGTATGCGAGTCTTCTAAACTCACCAGACAAGAATAAATCCAGCCCACGATTCAAAGAGCAATGCGCACGCCAAAACAACCCAGTACATGAGCCATGGCGTCAGGAGTGCCGGATCAGTAGTCTTGAGAGCTTTGTAGGAAGCAAACACCGGAAAGACGAATGTAGGAATTGATCTTTTAGTGTTGCAGTCAGTATAAACTTGTCGCATGGATCCAGCAATACAAAGTGCCTGAATGTCGCATCTCAAGCAGGAATGCGATCCAATTGTCCGGTCAACCGCGGGGTAGTGAATGCTTACGATAGGAGCTTTGCAAAAGTATCAAACATGATCACATTCGACTCCGAGGCGGATCTGTTGTGAAGTGAGTGTTGTCGGCGGACTGGTGAACTCGTAGAAGCAGTATCTATGGTCGTCGAGCGGTGTGATGATGGTGAAAAGACAAGGGAAGGCGAGGCAAGAGAGGGACTTTGAGGTCGAAGCTTAGCGTGTTTCCCGTCGTTCCTTTCGTTCCTTATCCGGGCGATAAAGCTGTAGCTCTTGGATTTATCCCCGCACGCCTGCGGTACTTCGTACACGCCCCTCGCAACGTCATGTGCTTCGCCTCGAAGGCCTCCGTGGTTGTTCCTTGCGAGGTCATCAAGTCATCGACGCGGTTTTGTGAGGACAAATGTCAACTTCTACGCATCACCAGGATCGCCGTCGCTGCGGAGAGAAGACATCGCGCCATCACCGAGGCCACACGAGCAGAGGATGGGCTTGCAGAGGGCCTCCAAGGTCAGGTGCAGCCAGCTCATCTGACTGCTGTGCGAAGGCTCCTAGAACTATGTACCTTTCGTACGACAGGACAGTCCTGTAGGATCTGTCTGTGGCTTGCACCATGGGTCCTGCAGAGGTGGCTGGAACTACATGCAAGAGAGTGGAAGAGCGTGGAAGAGGCATCCCAACGGCAATACGTGTCATGTTTGCAGCTCCAACACACAATTGTAGTAGTGCCAAGATACTTCCCACAACGACAGCTATATTGCTGCTGTATGCAGGCTTTGCAGGCTCCCGCGACTCTTAGCCCAACGTCCTTCCACCTCAACAAACCCCTCAACCACAAATATGTGTATCGCAATCATAGCAACCGCCCATCCCTCTTATGCCTTTATAAGCCTCGACAACCGTGACGAGTTCATCCTCCGACCTACCTCCCTCCCACACTGGTGGACTTCGCCTCAGAACCACCAACACATCCTCTCCTCTCGCGACCTGCAACGTGCAGAACAAGGCACCTGGCTCGGTATCACAAAAGCTGGCAATTTTGCTGTGCTGACAAACTATCGCGAGACGGATACACACGATGCTGAGCATCCGGTCGAGGGATTGAGGAGTAGGGGAGGTATGGTGACCGCCTGGTTGGGGGCCAAAGAAACCGAGGGGACCGGGGAATTTGTGAAGCGATTATTTGAGGATAACGGAGTGAAGGGTGTTGGTGGGTTCAGCTTAGTTGCTGGGAAGTTAAGAAAAAAGGGAAAAGATGGCTTGGAACCTCTAGCGATCATATCAAATCGGAGTGGTGGGCCGGACGAAGTTCCGTGGATAGCTGGTGAGAGGGGGCAGGTGTATGGATTGAGCAATACTTCATTTCATGATCCTGAAACTTGGCCGAAAGTGGAGTTAGGGAAGGAGAAAACTTTGCAGGCTGTGCAACATGCAACTGAAGCAGGGCTGGGAGAGAACGAGCTGATCGATTTGCTGTATGATGTACTGGATACGGATACTCTGCCCCCTCCACAGGAAGGCGAAGAATTCGAACAGTTCATCTACCAGTTACGAAAATCCATCTTCATTCCTACCATTGGATCCACAGCACCTCAAGATCTCCCCCATGCGGACGAGATTGCTGCAGCGAGACCACTGCAAAATGGCACTGCAGTTATACCCGACGCCATACACGAAGCAGAGAAACCAAATCCAGAGACAAACACATACATGTCAGGAATGTACGGGACACAAAGACAGACCATAATACTTGTAGACTGGGAAGGCAAGGTCACATTCATAGAAAGGGCATTGTATGATGCTGATGGTAGACCGATAAAGCGAGGGAGTGGGGATGTGAGATTCGAATTCAACATTGAGGGATGGAATGGTGAGGAAAATGGGAACGCAACTCAACCTCGGGCTGAACGATAAATAGAGGTGCCAAGTTGGCACATGTGCATAGAGTTATGATACACGCAGCGATCTGTTCATTTTCCGTAAGTCCAATTATCTAGATTTTACAAATCTATCAATGGTGCTTGTAGATGTGGTTCTAGAAGATGACATGCTTAAGAAAATCGTGTTCACTTCTTCCCAACTTCCAAGTTGAGTTGAGAAAGGTTTAAGCGAAAAGTTATAATTTCGTAGCGAAGTTGTTAAGGAAGAAGCTCCTATTGCACAGCTATTACCACAAGTTTAGACTACGGCCCTATTGTTCAAGACCACCAAGTAGAATTGGGCCATGCAAGTAGACTACGAGGTATGTCTACGTGCATAACCTAATATGCCCGTCCTATTGTAGTTACAGACTTAGTTGCAGTAACTTGAAGTTTTGAACGTCCATGATACTCTATATCAACCACAGGAAAAGTTTAGTTGTGTTTACGTATCTACTAGGTAGTACATTTGATTTTCTTCTGCAAACTATAACTTCTTTTAAATAGCTCAAACTCTCGACATGAGGCCACTACTACTGAGAATGGAAGAATGAACAATACGACTCTTGCAGTGTATTCTACATTTAGTTTTCTCCAAAACAATCAAACAAGCCATTGTATGCTACCAGTCACAAAATTGTTTTGCATAGCCCAAAGTCTTGATGTGTAGATAGCTCGCTTACTCCTAGCAAAGAAGGGGAGCTGGTTAAGTTTAAGCGACGCCCATCTGCTATATTCTGTCTGAAATGGGGGAATCTTGCGGGCATTATAATTCCCGTGGCAATGAGCTCAGAGAAGTCAAGCCCAATCCCTTTTTGCGGTGATCCTCCGCGAAAAAACTTCCACTTTCACTCCCACCTTCTTCGCTCCTTCCATCTTTCCATGTCACATCCCACCCCCCCTTGCTCACCAATACAACCTTTGTTTCCACAATCAACTATCAAAAGCTTGCAATTCAAAGAGATTCTACTCATGCCTGTGTTACGAGAGCAGCAGCAACTCGACTTTGTATTGCCGCCATGCGCAAACTACGGCAGCGATAACCCAAACCTCACTCGCGTACGGGTACGTAGGGAAGTGCCACTAGCGCATCGACATGGACGGGTCTTTCAGCTTGGAAACCGCTCGAATCCAAACCTCAGTTTCAATGAAATCGACCAACCTACCGAAGCCCAGTTCGTTCAAATTCTAGGTTTTGATAACTATTCTCGATTCAATGAGTCGAAGCCACCTACTCTAAGTCGCGTGGTTCAATCGGGCAACTCAGAGAGCGCAAGCGAGTCGATCCAGACGAGTACCTCAGTCGAATCGAGTACCTCACTTCCACCAAACGAGGCTACAGATCCCCCTCGCATTCGCATACCCAAACAACAGTTCTCCGACTATCCACTTGGTCCACCACTCAATAAGACGTTGAGGTCAAGCATGTCTCTACCACAATTCACCGATCATCTAGGCGCTCCGCCAGTGAAGCCAACGATGGGGTACGGTCGTCGTCGCACTGACAACTTCCCAATGGAGTCACTTCACAGTGTTCCAACGGTTGCCAGTTCCAGCCTCACAGCTTCTACATCTGCGAATGACCTCAGTCAGCCAGATCGTCTTGTCCCACGCTTCCAGCAGTACTATCGGTCGACTCGGCGCCCTCAAGAAACACCAACACGCAGTCCAGTGTACCAAAAAGAACCTCGATCTCAACTCCATTCTACCACACCAACGCACATTCCGACACCTACATATGGAACTCATGAAAGCCGTCGATATGTCAGCACTCCAGTGTTGCCCTCTGAGAAGAAGGAGGTAAGTTTGTACAGTCCATTCCGCTCCTTTGCTTCATGCCACGAATTCTGGATCAATGCACTTGTTGGAGTGACCCAAGCAAAGTGGCAATCTCTCTCTCATAGGCAGATCTCTGACATCTGAACTAGAACCGAAAGCCCAATGAACCCAAGACACTGCGGCTGCTAGGTCCTATATCTCCCACTCGAAACCAGCCCGCTCCTCTCAAAACCAACCAAGCTCAAATCCCGAAATCGCGAACAATGAACATGCTTTCGACTTTGACTGCCTCAATCTCTCGATCTAATCTTAGCTCGTCCAAGTCTAGACCCAGCCTCAGCTCCAATTACAGTCAGGACAGTGCCAGCAGGAAGAGCTATAGCAAAAGCACACGAGACTTCTCCTCAATCCCTGACACACCCAGATCGACTTCTTCCCCGCCACTGCCAGCCTTTACGACCAACATTCGCCAAATACATCTCCCTCAACCAGATTCCTACTGGTGCGGTAGATTACAGACTCTAACCGACCGTTTTCACCAAGAACTCGCCGAATCTTCTCTTCGCGATCCCATCCGATACAAACAGTACGTCACGATCAAAGATTCGCCTGAAAAGGAGAAGGGTCCAACCAACATGAAAGAGCGCTGCGACCCTGCGTGGACCAAGTCTCGGGACTTGGATCTTGGGGACGAAGACACAAGATCGAAGAAGCGAGCTTTTATCCATTTGGAGGCACTCTGCGTTACGAAGTCTGCCAGGCAAAGTCTTTGGGAATTTCAACAAAAGTACGCTAGGGTCATGAATGATGAGGAGCTACTACCTGTTGGTGGTCGGCTGCATGATCGTGAGGGTTGGGTTTCCAGGATCGGAAAGGCTGTGGATACATTTGCTCATGGTGGTAGGGCTTCGACTCTGACGGAGAGCAGCAGATCGAAGACAAGAGCGTCAAAGCCAACTGGTGAACTCGATCATAAGAAGCTTCGTACTAAACCCTCTTAGAGGTGATCGTTCATTTGGGTTGCTGCATTTGACTTCGGTAGGATCCGAATAGCGGCTCTGTCATTTCGTGGGGTTTACCTTTTTCTCCGTTTCTTTTGCTTTCTTTTGCGTTACTTTACTCTCTTTACTTTCTTTTTACTTTGAACCTCTCTACTTCCTGAACGAAGCAAACGATCCTACTCGTCAGAATTGCTTTGTTTACATTATGATCCCTGAACAGAAACTTATGATTCACGAATGGTAGCTAGCTTTCGCTTTTCCACGTTAGGATTTTCTGCTATAGGGGCAGTATTCGCCCAATTCGTCGATTTTCTTTACAGGATGGTTTTCAAGAACAGCGAGCGGATACCCCAGGTCTTTCGTACCGTTGAGCAAATATGGGACATGAAATAAACTCAAGACAATCGTCAAAAAAAACCGATCCCAGTCGATTGTGACTCGTAGCAAAACTAAATTAGTCAAACCAATCGGCTTATTGGGCACCAGACATAACCAATGTTTTCCTCTTGACTGTAGCACTGCTAGCCGGAACAACGCTCATCAAAAGGGTGTTGACGAAAAGTCTGCCTTGTTAGTCAACGACTCGTTGATAGCTCGCCTAGAATCATGTATGAAAGTTACACTCGTCGCTTGATTTATTCCTTCCAGCTGCACGTCAAAACGACCTAAATTCATCCTCCAGAACTAAATATATCACCCTTGTAGTGTATAGTATGTCAGCTTAAATTCCCGCTGAGGTGATATCACTAGAAAGTCGCAAACATTACGATATTAGTCTAGCACCAAAGGCGCAGCAGATTACATCAGCCAGCACATGTCAACCACCTATACTTGGCACCGTTCCTGATATCAGGACCTCTGTGCGCATTCTCAAAGACAATAGGAGGATCAATCTCCAAAGCGTGAAAATTGACATTCTTCTTTTTCGAAGCAAACAGGCTAGCAAACATCGGAGGTTGGCGAGAACAAAGGAAGAAAGACATCATGTCCATCCAGGAACCCTCATCCTCACCATCAACCTCAACTCCACCCTCACCATCAGCAGCACCAACACCAGCAACATCGATAACTCGCCCATCATCATCCTCACCCTCACGATCACCAGCACCGACAACAGCAACAAGGACCCGCTCACAATCACCTTCACGATCACCAGCATCAGCACCAGCACCAATAACGAATACCCGCTCATTCTCACCCTCACCATCAGGAGCCCCAGAACCACAAACAACAACAACAACAACAACAACAACAACAAGTCGCTCACGATCACTATCACGCTCGCGATCACCAGAACCACCAACAAGAACTCGCTCATCACCCTCAATACACTCAGATATACCAGCACTAGCAACAACAACAACAATAATAACCCCCACACCTCTCCCAACACCAAGCTACCCCAACCCAGCAAAGCAATGCTTCACAGTCCGCACAACAACCCTCATAGACGCTCCCCTCTCGACCGTCTTCAACTTCAGCACCTACACCTCCACATTCCCGCAATGGAACAGCTTCACGCAAAATGTCGACATCGCATCCCTTCCCACCAAAAAGATCGGTGACGCACCACCTATACTCGTGAGTCCAAAACAGACCATTTTACAGACGGGCGCGACGGCTACTTTTCATAATAGCATGAAGGGTCGTGACCACCCGGCCGATAATCAGAGTGAGCATTTTGTGGTGTACGTTGGTGATTTCGAGGAGTTTGTTCTGGATGAGGATGGAGATCCGGGAGTGGTGAGGGGTGGTGAGGGCTGGAATTGGAGGAGGGGGAAGAGGATTGTGTGGAGGACTGCTGGGTATAGCGGATGGATGTTGAGGGCGGAGAGGGTGCAGGAGTTTGTGGAGGATAAGGAGGGTAGGAGGACTGAATATACTACTTGGGCTACTTTTGGGGGCGTGTTTGTCTGGTTTATGGAATGGATGGGCCTCCGAGACCAATTGTTGTGGAGGTTTCGCAACTGGGCGGAAGATTTGAAGGGGTTTGTTGAAAAGGCTCATGGGGAGGAGCCCGAAGGGGGGAGGTGATGTGATCAGATACCTGGGTTTATTTGTTGGAATTGGTACGGGTTTAGAGATAAAGGTTATCGAGTTGGTGTTGGTTGCCGAGAGTTGCATGTTGAAGAGGTAGTTATTGGGAGCAACACTTGATGGGCATGTGGAATTAAGATTTTGTATACTAGAAGCTTGAAACGGCCTATTTGTAGGATATATAAGTAGCGAATGACTAGTCATATAACTATTGCCCGGTGGACACCACTTTTCAACAAGATTAGACAATAGACGATGCTAGGGTCCTTGCGGTGGGGCATGTGAGCCAGTCTGGGTGGGTAGAAAGTTTGTAGTGCAGTAGCATTTTCCTGCACATTATACATTGCTAGTGACACGCCGGAACGATGACTTTTCTAATTCTGTCTAATATACTGGTAACGGCAGACATTTGATGATCTCGAACTATGATCATCATTTACTCTAGTGATAAGGGTGGCCATTTAAGCAACCTCGCGAAGACTTTTGAAGTCCTCCATATCTAATTTCTTGTAGGTGTTTGAAGCAGGAGTGAAAGAATTCCAGTTGCCTTGTGATTTCCCTCGTTGCAAGGCGAGATCGTTGGGAAACTACTGGAACTACTGATAGATAGAAGTTGTAGTTGACACCGAGAACTTGGGCTCCTTCATTACTCTTGGTTGCGGTGCTCAACTGCTGTTGTGGGCAACCAGTTATGATTGAATTTCGAGAACCAAGAACCAGGACTCCAAGTCACTGAAAAGGCAAATTTCACTCGAATATAACCCTTTTCAGCGCCTGCTATCGTTATCCTCACGCTATGCACGCGCGACTCATAGGCAGCTTGCAAGGATCCGAACTCTACTTCAACTTTCTCGACTTGATATAATCCCTCACCTGCTCAATCCGCGTGACAAAGAACATCCCCTTTGCATCGCTTCTCCATACTAGCACCCCAATCTCGTCCGCATACGTGGCACATCCATCATATTCTTTCTGATTGTCAAAGTCTTTGAATAAAAAGCCGGGTGTGGCTTTCATACGCTCATTCTCAATCTGCCATAATCTTATTTGGTCGACAACAGTCGGTGGAAGGATAGGGCCACCTCCATTTGCAGCTGAATGTTTGTGCAATTGCGGATGTGCGTGAGTAGAGAGATACGAGATAATCTGGTCAGAGGTTATGCCGTGCGCAATTGCTTCACGAATCGACTCTCGTGAGACGCGTCCGGAAACCATATTGGGATACCTGGTGTTGAGTTTCGAGAACAGAGCTAGGACAGCAATCTGGAGGGGCGAAGATGTATATGCATAGAGTCTGTAGTTGGTTTCTACTATTATGAAGCCTTTCGAGCCGGAAGCCGCACTGAGTGCTGCATCAAACCCAGCAGATACACTGCGCAGAGCACTTGCATCGGAGGTAAGGGTTGTTGCCAGCCGAGTAGGGAAATATTGGGAGGAAGTTGAAGGAGGGATGTAGACTAGGCCAAAATCGAGGAGATAGTTGAGCATTTGTTGTTGTGAACTGGTCAGGGTAGTGCGGTTATAAGGGCGTCCAAGTTCAAGAGAACCAAGCATAAAAAGGAAGGATAGAATGTCAACTGAAGGGTCGACTGAGTCCATTTCCATCTGTCTATGTCAGCTAGGGTATGACAAGAAGATAGCATGACTTACCTTATCAGCATTTGCAATCCAAAGAAGGAGCAAAGTCCAGACTTGTGCATTTGCTTCTTGTAACAGAAAAGAAAACCCGGCCTGGGTAATCCCA
This sequence comes from Pezicula carpinea, assembly GCA_026119845.1. Classification (NCBI taxonomy): domain Eukaryota; kingdom Fungi; phylum Ascomycota; class Leotiomycetes; order Helotiales; family Dermateaceae; genus Pezicula; species Pezicula carpinea. Next base: position 183,221 of record JALRMK010000019.1, on the reverse strand, counting down.
CCCCCACAACGACGTCCTTTTGTGACCAAGCCCCCAATTTCTAACAACTTCTTTACTCCATCTGTAGGCCCTTGTCCTTGTTGGTGCCCTCCTTCGCCAACATTGCTGACCACATAATGTAATATTCCCTCCCATTGTTGCCTAGCGTAATCATCTAAAAAGTTGAGATCAACATTTCTGGCAACCACATCATTCGAGGGGACTCCAAAGGACTGGTGATCCCCACCCCCAGTCAGCGCAATTCGTAAGGAGGCGCTGAAGTTTTCCGTTAAGGATACGACTTGAGGATCTTCTCGACTCGGCGCGGTGATGTTGACAATATGTAGCCGTTTTAGTAGCGAAAGGGCTTGATCTTTCTGTCTGCAGAGTCTTAGCAGTATTCGTAGTAGGCTGTTGGTCACTGTTACCTTTTGCTATCTGGCTGCACCCATGTGTCAAGATCAGTGAGAGGAAATGGCTTGCTCATGTATAGTAATGCCATCACGAACGTCTTTGCAAGATGAGGTAACATGCGCCTAAAGATTGCCAGAGACGTCGAGGGCTGCTTGTACAACTTCTTGAAGGTAGTCCCGGAGAGGCTCTCCAGGTAATCAAACGACGCGAGAGAAGAGACCGACATCTTGAAGCTATCAAAGTCTCATATGCTTGAGTGCTATCGATTTATCATTTTTCGCGAGATTGTCGTAGCCTTGTAGGTAGTTGAATAGGTACGGTAGAGGTAGGTAAGGTAAGGTACTCCAACTATCGCCGCCCACATTAGAATTGAAACCGATCACGTGCTGATAACAGTTACGAGTACCCCTGCAGTAAAACGGATTGCCGATGCCCGCTGGATATTTGTAGTTATGTGGTCACTCTCTACAATCAATCAATCATTAAATTGCAGACTTATTGTGCGATATGGCAGCTCTTCGTTTTGTGAGATCAGTATGTTGGACAATTCCCCATTGAGGAATATTCTAACCTCAGCTAAGGTCCTCAAGAGCTTCCAAGCTGAGTCAGGTGCGTTCTTCGTCTCCAAGGGGGTATTTTGAACTGACCAACGTCAGGCCTGGAACCAAGGTATTCATATTTTCTGCTCTTGCTACTCTTGTTTGTTGTTGCGATTATAGCTTGCAATCTCAGGCACATTCTTGACTCTGTGAGATTGCGCAAGGTTTACGATGGCTGTGATTCAATCTGGCAAATGATAAGGCCAAGGACCATCTTATGTTCAAGAGAAGGATGTCGCTGATGAAAGTATTCGTTGGAAGGCTTTTTGGTGAAAATGTAAGTTTTCCATAACCAATCTTACACAAAAGACCCAACTAATGTTCATTGAAGCTCCGCGTCACGGCAGCTGAACCAGGACGTGTTGACTTCGAGCTCGATATCCAAAAGGAGCATACAGTCAGTCACTTCTCTTTCCAGATATTGAAGTTTACTCAAAGTTCTGGCCCAGAATCGTCTTAATATAATCCATGGAGGTACGATTGCTAGTATGGGTATGTTTGGAAAATGACCCCTCGAGTCGTGACGAGCTAAGAAGAGAGAACAGTCGACCTGGGGGGATCATTAGCAGTCGCATCAAGGGGTTTATATGCCACAGGAGTCTCGACCGATCTGAATGGTGAGTCCGTGGCTGTCTCACAGCGTCTCCCACCCACTAATCGACTCAGTCACATATCTCAACTCCGGTGGCAAGGTCGGAGATACTCTGAAGGCTGTTGTGACCTGTGATAAATGTGAGTATTACGACTTAACCATGAAATTGTTTCCACTAAGAGTGTTTGACATAGTCGGGAAAACATTAGCCTATACCTCCATCCAGTTCACCAATACTAAGGGAGAAATCGCTGCAAGAGGAAGTCATACAAAGTCAGTTCTAGCTTGGAAGCGCAGTCATGCCTCGAGAAACCTCTCTGTTTACTGACGCTAGTATCAGATATGTTGCACTTGCATGGAAAGAGCCAAAAAATATTGTTGAGGAATTGTCGCCAAGGAAATGAAATGAACAAAGGACGTCGCCTGTCCCTGTGTTTCGTGGGACATGCACGGTATTGCAAACCATATGCGCTCAGCTTTGATTTTCAGGTCAAAACGAGATAACAATAGGCGGTTGAAGTTTTTGAAGGCTGTCAACGATGTATTGGTAGAAGCATGGAAATGCCTTGGAACCTTTCAACTTCGAATCTTCGAACAGACGTGGTTGTTTCCACCGTCTGTCTTCCTATTTTCTGGCGCACCGGCATTATTTACAGCCAAGGTTCCTCAAACGCAGCAATTGAACTTTCGATGAACTGTAAAGATCTCTCGTCGCCAACCTAACCCAGCGCAGCCACTCAGGACCGGTAGTAGTGTCCCTGAAAGTCGGTCGAGGAGATGGGGAGCTGCCCCGTTCGCCCGCCATGCTAACTGACCCTTGCAGAAACTGGAGAAAGCGGGCACCGGCTCCGAATTTTGGCTTGACGGCTACGACGAGGAGGAGGAGGAGGAGGTAGTTCTACAACGGCGCTTCTTTCGGCGCACCTTTATATGATACTCATAACAGTATACCTTCATCCAAACATAGGGCTGACAACGTAGGTAACCTTCTAACCTCGTTGTTAGGGTCTCTGTACCGTTCACACTTCGTGCTTCCGTACATTAGACAGTGTCGCACCTCGTCACCGTACTAGGTACGTACAATCTAGTACTATACGAAAGGTACCAACCATATTTATGCGCCATGGTCAAAGAGCTGCAATATCGTCACGTCGCGCACCTAGCAGCAAACAGCCTATGGCCTGGCTGTCTTGCCACTCTATTGGTCATACTTTCCGAAAGCCTGAGTATCATAGGGAGACAATTACCACAAGGCTCACGCGGGCGAATGGGCGGCACAGTGCTCACACCACCTCGTGAATACATCGACAAATCGCAGTCCTGCATATTTTCCCCAGTACGTTCCACGCCCCTGGGCAACTGCACCACCCTACCCAGGTACCCCAGCTTTTCTGTGCGGCGTGGCTGTTATAAGTATCAGATCATCTCCTATTATTCGCATTCTAGTTTGGACAACATGTCTGCTGCTTTTCGTCACAACTTTCATATTAGAACGGTCCCAATCAGGCTTGTTTGAGCGCTGCTCATCGGAAAGATCAATTGCGATGGTTCGGTACCAGGCTTCGAATGTCTACCTGATCTGTGGCTTTGCCGCAATAGGTACGTTTGCTATAGGAGTGGTCCATGTCGCATTGAAATGATTCGAGGCTGACATTCATAGGCGGCGGCCTATTTGGTTTCGATGTAGGTCCAAGTCTTCCTTGCCGGTGAGAATGTTCTCATGTTGCTGCAGATCTCAAGTATGTCTGGTGTGCTGGGAACACAAGCATACAAGAAATACTTCGGAAATCCAATCTCCTACCGACAGGGCGGGATCACTGCTGCCATGCCCTTTGGTTCTCTTGCCGGTGCACTGGCATCTTCTTTCGTCGCCGATATATACTCGCGTAAGACTGGTATTCAGATTGCTTCGGTCTTCTGGACTGTTGGTTCTATGTAAATTATCTTCCTTGATAGCTTAGTGGCGCAGAGCTGACTCCATCCAAATAGAATACAATGTGCCTCCGTTGATATACCAATGCTTGTTGTGGGTCGTGTCATCGCCGGTGTCTGTGTTGGAATGGCATCATCAATATGTCCAGTATATCAGGCTGAGATAGCTCCTAAGGAGATTCGAGGCCGGGTTGTTTCATTACAACAATGGGCGATTACATGGGGCATTCTTATCCAGTATTTTATCCAATACGGGGCTTCGCACATTGGAGGAGGCCCAGCGGATCCCAACCAGCCAACGGCCGCTTTCCGTATTCCATGGGGCATCCAAATCGTCCCAGCCGTCATTCTCTTCTTCGGAATGTTCTTCATGCCTAGGTCACCGAGGTGGCTTGCTTCGAAGGATAGATGGGAAGAAGCTATCGAGGTCATGTCTAGACTGCATGGTGGTGGAGATGTTAATCACCCTAAAGTTCTGGCAGAATACCAGGAGATCGAGGAAGCTCTTCGGTTCGAAAGGGAAGAAGCTGTCTCCAGTTATCGTCAAATGATCGCCCCTCGAATTGCCAAGCGTGTAATTCTCGGAATGTCCGTTCAGATGTGGTCACAACTTTCTGGAGTTAATATCATGATGTACGTACTCAACTTTTCGAAGCAGAATTACCTTTCTAGAGTTCTTTACTCCTGACCCATGTTTGAGTTACTACTGGTATGTCTAAAACGAGCATACTAACTCCGTATTTCTGACTAGGTACTATATTGTTTGTAAGTGTTGGGATCTCTATTACTGCATGCCCAATATTACATGTCAAGGACATGATGAGCGGACTTACCACAGCAAAATTAGTACAGGGTGCAAGTTCAGGCTTAACTGAATAGTCCCACTTGTAGCTAGGCACTATCACTGGTGCACCATTCTCAGAGCTGACAGACATACCAGATATAATGGAAGGAGCAAACATCGGCTCGCCCCTCTTGACAGCCTCGATACAATATATCTTAAACGTTATACTTACCCTTCCCGCTATAGTTTACCTCGATCGGTTTGGTCGTCGTCCCGCCATGCTGATGGGATCTTTCCTCATGATGACCTTCCTCTTCATAGTTGGTGCTCTACAAGCAAGATATGGGCAACCCAACGTCCCACCTCTTACCAACCCGCAGAACTCGGATATCAGTTGGATTGTGATCGACAACAAAGCAATCTCCTCGGCCATTGTAGCAATGACTTACCTTACAGTCTCTGCATTCGCCACAACATGGGGTCCAACGTCTTGGACATACCCAGCTGAAATCTTTCCCCACAAGATCCGCGCCAAAGCAGTTAGTTTAGCCACTGCTTCCAACTGGTTCTGGAATTGCGCGCTGGCTTTTGCAGTGCCGCCGATGTTGTGGACCATAAACTGGAAGACATACATGATATTTGCAATGTTCAACGGAATGGCGTTCATCCACATGTTCTTAACAGCACCCGAGACAAAGGGAAAGTCGCTTGAGGAGATGGATGTGGTGTTTGACAGCGGCAGGCCAGCCTGGAGGTCTACCGTAAGAGGCAGCAGGCTTGATATGTTGGAGAAGGAAATACAAGCTGGAAATATTAAGATCGTGCCTCCCATGGGTGGGTTTGCGACGCGGGAGCTCAGAGAAGATAAAAATGTAGTGGATCATGATGAGTGGCCGTTGAGACCAGAGATGGGAACTCAAACGAAGATTAGTGCTCGTTGAAATACGGTTACAGATTCTTGATCCCCCCGTTCCTTACCACGTCGTTGCGAATTTATGTATGCTCATTGGGAAAATGGGCTTCCACTTCATTGCCTGTATGATCAATTGGGAGGCCGGACATGGTTCAGCGGTTATGCTTGCAGATACCAAATTGTTCACGCGTAGGTTGCACACCCTATAGCAAGATGGTGGTGGCATACTGTAATAACGGGCGTTCAGGCGGGATGGGGCTGTGCCATTGTACTTTCGTACTACTGTAGGCAATGCTCAGGACCTCTCTGCCCAACAAACCCAATGTTTGAGTACCCAACGCCGTCGAGGCTGGCTAAGGCACCGTCCGAAAGGCACCTGTGGTCTTTGGGTCTCGCCGCCTTTCACGCTCCACGGGCCGTTCCCGTCATCCCAGCCATCCCGGCAGCGTGATCTGGAAGTGTCAAAGAAGAAAAAAGGCACGGGATTGGCCTTGCACAGGCATTCTTAGCACGCCTTTGATATTGCCGTCGGCGAGTCCTGGAGCGACAATGTGAGACAGATTAGTAGGAAACACGATGTCACGCCAAAGGCTCGTCCTTTCCGTGCTGTCCAGGAGTGTGAGCTGCATCCAATCTGGGCCATCAGGCGGTGATTGGGCCTCGTTGATGCCCGACGTCATCTTGCATGGTCCGGCGGCCAGGAAGATGCCAGGCAAGGACAGTGCTCGTCAGTGAATGATGCGCCGCGATACTTGCCGTCGTGCGGTTGAAGGATTGCTTGCGTTTTCTGCGCACGAGAAGTCCAGAAGGCATTTGGAATATTGCGAGAACTGAGCGACATGACGTAGAACATTCATGATTCAAGGCGCAGGAAGGGTGCGAGGAACTCACGTTACTGTCACAACCGAGAAATGGTTGAGGGGTGCTGCTGCAGACGGCAGAACTCGGTACGACATCCAGGGTGCATCATGTGTGACGTTGATGCCTGATTGGGCCGGGCGCGAGCGTGTGCCCATATGTGCGTGAGCGCCAGAGAGCCAGACAGCCAGAAAGCCAGAAAGTCAGGCGTCGACACATCTCGACCTCCTTGACCACGACCCCCACAATCTGTTGCACGCAGCGGACTCTGAAAACCCTTCTTCTCCCACCCTCGCCCTTCCACCACACTGCACACTGCACACTTCGCCCAAACGCACACCACCTTCATCCTCAGCTTCACGCCAGGACGCGACAGCGAGGAGCAAGGCCGAAGTGACGTCGCCTTGTGCGCCCGGAGCAAGTTTTAAGTGGCTACAGCGGGGTCTCGCTCGACTACTGTAAGCAGAGCAGCCTTGAATAAATAGCAAGCACACCACCCTCGATCCCTTCCACGAGTCGAGAAAGCAACACCTGCACTGTCATCAAACATGTATCGTGATCCTTACCGCTCGTCTGCAGGAGACCTGGGCTTTGGTCGAGGAGGAGGACGCGGTGAAAGATGGGACACCGAGCGCTTCGACTACGAGCGAGACCGATCCCGATTTGGCGGCGAGAAGGAACGATTCGAGGAGCGAGAAGTCATCCGCGATACTCGCCCGGGCCCACCGCGAGGCGGACCTGGGCGTCCGCGGGAGCGTTCCTTCGACGATTTATTTGAAGGCCGAGCTCGCCCCAGATTCGAGGAGGATCGGGTTCGGGAGAAGATATACTATGATGACGAACCGAGATACGCACGTGAGCCGCCGCCCAGAGACACGAGGTTGACTATTGAGAAGGAGAGAGAATACTACAGTCCTTCTCCGCCCCGCCGTGCGCTACCAAGCCGACCAGCTTTCTTGAGACGGCAGTCCAGTCTCGATACTTTCGACCGCAAGCCCATGGTCAGATACTCGGAGAGAAAAGAAGAAGAGATCTATGGGCCACCCGCAAGAAGGGAGGAGTTCGCTCCCATTCCACTACCAAGAACCAGGGCTCTTCCTCCACCAAGACGATATGCCGAGAGGGATTATGAGGATATCAGGATCGCCGAGCCAGACTTCTATGGCGATGAGGAATACAGGGGAATCCCCGAGCGCGTGAGAGAACGAGAGATTATTCGGACGAGGAGACATAGCAGAAGTAAGGAAAGGAGCACGAGAGGAAGCGTGGTAGGAAGCACTAGGAGCAGCTCTGTTAGCTCGAGCAGCAGCAGTGGACATGAAACCGTCAAGAGCAGCAGGAGCCACAAGAGCCATAAAAGCCACAAGAGCAACAAGAGCGAATTCCCCAAGAAGGGCAAGACGAGAATGCCCGCGAGGTTGGTCAGTAAGAAAGCTATCATCGACCTGGGCTATCCATTCGAAGAAGAGGTCAGTGACTTCCCTTTTGTTTCATTTGGCGCTACTGACAGATATATTTTAGGGTGACACAATCATCATTCAAAAAGCTCTTGGTCGGGAGAATATCGACGAGGTTATCAAACTTAGTGAGGACTACAAGGCTGAAGGTGAGTTCTGTTTTGTTTTCCCCCACCCAGGCAAGGCTGGTTGTTGAACCCATAGTGCCTTCTCCAGAGGTCAGAGAAGAATCTGTAGTAACAAAATACCTCCTCGCTCCAGAAGTTGAAATGCATGGTGGTCGCTCTGAAGCTGGGACTATTGTGGAAGAACGCCGACAAGAAATCTTTACGGTCCCTCCTCCACCACCGCAAGGATGGGTAGTTGCTCCACATCCACAACAGCAGCAAACCGAAGTCATCACCGACACCAAGACCACGGAGCATTTCCATGGTCATGCACCATCCGAGCATCACCAAGCTCCTATCATTTACGAGGCTCACCCGAGAGAAGAGAAAACTGTCGTCCACGAGACACATGAGACAGTTGAGCGCTCGGAGCCAATGCCCGTTGGACCTCTTGCACTTGCTGTACCCGCTGAGCGCTCACGTGTCGGTTCTGAGCGTGCCATTCGCGCCGAGATCAAAGCACTGGAGGCCGAGAAAGAAGCACTGCGAGCAGAAAAGCGTGCCGACCGCGAGATGCGAAGAGCCGAGCGTATTCGTGCCCAAGGACGAGAAGGCGAGCTAGTCTTGTACGAGCAAGACAGAGTCGTCCGAGGTGATGAGGTTATTGTCAGAAGGGAGGAGATCATTGAGCCAGAAGGAGGGGCACCTGTGCGGATCCAGAAGGACAAGAAAGGTAGGATGAGCATTAGCGTGCCGAAGTACTACAGATGAGTTCGTAGTTTCTTCCGGCATGAAAGAAACAAATGGCTGATTGTGGACTAGTCCCTCCGCCACGAGTCATCCGAGCCATGCTTAAGACCTTAACTTAAGTCTTTAGTCGTTTCGATGCATTTAGCTGGCGCCACCGAGGCGTTGTTTGAAGAATTGGTTGATAGCATCTGGAAATGGATATTATGGTGCCTGGGAATACATACGTTGTTGTTTCTCCCGTGAGATGCTGGCCTTGGGATATGGATGTGACGGACGGGAATGCTGGATAATCTCTCTTCTCTTCATGTTCTAGGGTAATAGAATCGGACGGGCCTTCGCAAGGTGACAGGATATAGGCCTGGACTTCTACAATTGAGCATCAAGCTCCTGTAGTCGATGCTTTGATGGGATTGGTTTTTGTTTTTGTTTTTTATATATAATGAGACCACGAATTCCCTTGGCTTTCTTCTCTGTTCTGGGTTCGACTCTAGGTTTGGAGGGGCCTAGCTCGTGCTGTGTCCTCTACCGCTGGGAACCAGACCCAAAATATAAGGTATGAATAAGTGGATCGAGAGCCGAACAGAAGAGGGATAGTCACGTGCGTGATGACATCAACGAGATTACCGAGCGATTAGCTTCGATCTGGATCTCTGGTCTCCCGAGAGCTTGTCTCCTGAATGCGATGGGCACCAGCACCTACGTATTTTCCGTACCGTACCTACAACTCCTTGGAGAACAGACAGCACGCGTGACGTAGACCATTGACGTGTGAGCATGGCCAATAGGTAAGTAAGCTGGGGGTAAGTCAGACACGTATTTTCCCCTTTATCTTTCTGCCCCCTCTCAACACATCCACGATTGAACCAGCAGTCTTCGTTGAATGTTTACATCCCTCAAAACAATCCTGCCAAGCTGCAGTTTCTTTTCATCTGTTTATCGAGGCGGAAATACAGCCTACACAGCTTGCAGCTTTCAGACCAGAATACAACCAACCGCAACTGGTCCAACCCTCACCATGCCACCGAAACGTAAGAGATCCTCGGTCGCAACAACTTCCACAGCCGATAGTCTCCCCATACTACCACCATCGACAACCAAGGCGCCTCGTCCTCCCTCTTCTCCTCCAAGAGGGCAAGCCTCTCGACGGGGCAGAGTCGATACAAATCCTGATTATAACGCTGATGTTGTTGATGGTAAGACTGCTCTGCGTGCAAGTCCGGATGCAGATGAGAAGGGCGGAACATTGGATATTAAAGCGGTGAATCATGGCCCAGTAACGATTACCCCTGGCAGAAAGAAGGCTGTAAAGGTAGAGAAGAACAATACGGAGGAAGCACCTAGTGTTTCAAAGAAGCCTAGGAGATCGCCGACGAAGAGCTCTGTTGCTGCGAAGAAGGGTTCCGATGAAATAAAAGCTTTCAAGGCTGAACAAGCAGCAAAGAAACTCGCCGATGTTATAAAAACAGAAGATGGTGTCGACGACGGTGTCGACGACGGTGTGAGGGCTGATGCTGATGCTGATGAGGGCGTTCCTGAGGATGTAGATATTATGAAGAGGGAGGCAGGTCGGCCTCCACCTTTGAACAGTGATTTCATACCTTTGCCTTGGAAAGGGAGGTTAGGATATGTATATTTCGTTCTGTCAATTTGCCGACTTAAAACTAATCATACTTACATAGGCCTGTTTAAATACGTATTTACGATTTTCCAATCCACCCGTCTTTTCCTCAAGGACGTGCAGAATAGCGTCAATTCTTGAACACAGACATCCCTTGAAAGATCCCTCTGAGCCCGAACATGCTACCAAGAACAGGCCCGACAAGACAAAATCTGCATCGATTGAGAGGGGACAGAGGTACGTGGAAGAATTGGGCTTAGCAAATGCCAGAGATATTGTCAAGATGTTGCGCTGGAACGACAAGTATGGTATCAAGTTTATGAGGCTGAGCTCTGAGATGTTCCCTTTTGCTAGTCATGAGGAATATGGATATAAGCTGGCTCCTTTTGCTTCCGAGACGTTGGCCGAGGCTGGGAGGGTGGCAACGGAATTGGGCCATAGATTGACTACCCATCCAGGACAGGTTTGTATGCCTCTGCAAAAGCAATATCTACATGACAAGCTAACCAAACCATCAAAGTTCACACAACTTGGCTCACCTCGCCCCGAGGTAATTAAAAATGCCATACGTGATTTGGAATATCACGACGAGTTGCTTTCCCTCCTTAAACTCCCAGAACAAGCGAACCGTGACGCAGTGATGATCCTCCACCTAGGAGGAACCTTTGGCGACAAAGCCGCTACCTTGGACCGCTTCCGCCAAAATTACAAAGGCCTCTCTGTATCAGTCAAGAAACGTATCGTCCTTGAAAATGACGATGTTTCTTGGTCCGTCCACGACCTCCTACCTCTCTGCGAAGAACTCAATATCCCCCTTTGTCTAGATTTCCACCACCATAACATCATCTTCGACAACACCAAGCTCCGAGAAGGTACACACGATATTATGGAATTATTTCCACGTATTAAATCGACGTGGACTCGTAAGGACATGAGGCAGAAAATGCATTATAGTGAACCTTGTCCAGAAGCTATTACAGGCCGGCAGCGCAGAAAACATAATCCACGACCTGCTACACTGCCACCTTGTCCAAATGATATGGATCTTATGATCGAGGCAAAGGACAAAGAACAAGCAGTGTTTGAACTCATGCGTACCTTCAAGTTACCAGGCTACGATACTTTCAACGACATGATTCCATACGAACGAGCAGATGACAATAAACCACTACCCAAGAAAGCGAAGAATAAAAAGACCAAGAAACAGATCGCCGCTGAGATTGACGAGTTTGGGAGGGAGGTTAGTGAGGAGGTAGAGGAGGCTAAAAGTGTGATTGCGGAGGAGGATGTAGGGATGGGTGGGGCGGAAGCGAGGGTTTATTGGCCGAAGGGTATGGAGGAATGGTTGAGGCCGAAAAAGAGGGAGGTTAAGAAGAAGAATGATGGCGCTGATGGTGAGGAGGAAGATGGGATTGAGGAGATGATGAGGAATCCTACGCCGGCGAACTTTGCTGCTAGGAAGGCTTACGCTGCGAGAAACAAGGCTCCTTTGAGCGATATCGCGAGGGAACAATTGGGCAGGGCAGAAAATATGGGAGATGTACTGGCTGTTTTGCAGGGTATCAAGGGTGAGCAGAAAGGCGAGCAGGACGATGGAGAAGGGACTCTTCCGGCCAATGCGAAGAAGCCTATGATGAAGAAAGCAGCTGGGACAAAGAAAGCTTCTCTTGTGAAGAAGAATGCAGCAAAAAAGGTTTCTACTCCCAGCGTCTCTACGCCCGATGATGCGGAGGAGGAAGAGGATCTCAGCATGCCAGATTTATCGGATGATGAGACATTTACTGGTGGGACCTTGAAGATGGAACCGTCTGGTCCTGGAGCTAGACAAAGTGGGAGGACGAGAGGGAAGAGGAAGAGTTATGCTGAGGTTGATGGTGATGTTGAAGTAGACGAGGAGTGAGATGTCGGGCGTGATTAGATCATCACACAATATGCTGGACCCAATGTGAATGTGTTAACACTGCACTGTACCAGTACGCACTTTCTGCGCTGAAGTCTCACACCTTGCTCGATTGATATTTAAATTTCTTTATTTCTCGACTTGACCAATTACTCTGATCCTCCCCGTCTTGCACAGATAATCCATTTATATACCACCAATTGCAATCCATCCTATCAAAAACAAAGCCTTAAAACCTAATACAACACAGGTTAGATACGCCCTCGCTAATTTAGCACGTATCACTCCCTTTTCCAGCCTTTGAGCATTCTCGCCAAGGTGCTGCACATACAAGAAGCCCCGATTATGTAAAGATCTTGTGTTTCCCTAAGTTATTGCTCTCCGAAGAGGACTTGATTGCATATATGATCATAAGGTACGGAGTACGGCTATATGCATGTGCCAAGACCTAGCCAGCCTTGGCACTCTTCTCCTTTGCAATTTCAAGAGCACTCGAGGCTATTCTTCACACTTAGATTATGCTACTAGACAAACTTGCAAGTGCTCGCTTGGATATGAAGAAGATTGACTGCTCTCAGCTTTGAGATAAAAAGAAGAAGGCTTTTCTGTTTGTGTCTTCGGTCATAAGGCTTCTACAGTACTGTATGTAGTTTTATTATACGAAGTAAGGGATATCGATGTATCGCTTAATTTTAGGGGAGGGGATCGACAACACCCGTCTAACCCCTCACTCCTCACCCCCGCTGTTAAGTAATGCACTGCATTTGGAATGCCCTGTGTGACCGGGTTTGTGGATGGGAATCAGAAAAGAAGCGGTTTGATGAGTTTGGAAGACCTGTCGGTGTTTCTCATTACAAAAAGACCGACATCGACATCGATATCCTTCTCCATCTCCCTCTAAGCTCACAGCACACGCTCATATCCATCCCTCCCTCCCTTCCAGCGTCTATCAATAACCAGCACCAACACCCCATAAGAATGGCCCCCCGTCTTTTAAACCGCGTAGCGATAATCACAGGTTCCAGTTCCGGCCTCGGTCGAGCTATAGCACTGGCCTATGCTAGGGAAGGCGCCGCAATCATGTGTGCGGATCTCCAGTCTATGGCACGTGCGGATACAAGGAATGAGTATCCTGTGCCTACGCATGAGCTGATTTTGCAGATGGGTGGAAAGGCCGGGTTTATGGAGACCGATGTTAAGGAGGAGTTAGAGATTGAGGCGCTGGTTGTGGGGACTGTGGAGGTTTTTGGGAGATTGGATATGTATGTGTCTGTTCTATTTTGTTCTAAACTCTTATGCTTAATTCATAATTTCTGTTGTGAGTTCTCCGTCCTGGACATTGTATGGAGCTGGTGGGTGATAAATTGATGATTGGTGGGAAAGTGGCTATGAGGGAGGGGATTTGGGTATGTCGAGTGGCTACCTTAGTTCTTAAACAATCTAATGCCGAAGTGGCATGTATATTCGACAAACAAGTTCAGAAAGAAAGCTGGAATCGGTGTCCTAAGTTACCTATCTTGCTTTTGGAACGCAAAGAAGGTAGACACTTCTAACGCAAACCCCCATATAGCATGGTAAACAACGCCGGCATCGCAAACGATGTAGCAGGCATAGTCTCCCAACCAGGCGGCATCCGCGCACACGACCTACCAACCAGTACTTTCGACCTGACCATGTCCATCAACAGCCGCGGCGTCTTCCTTGGTTGCAAATACGCGCTCCGTCAATTTCTGGCTCAAGAACCGCTGCCCGAGAATAGTCGTGGCGATAGGACGAGAGGGTGGATTGTAAATATTGCCAGTGTTGCCGGGCTTGTTGCTTTGCAGGGTTCTCTGAGCTATATTACGAGGTTCGTCTTACTTTTCTTGTCTACCTATACTCAACTCAGTTCTGTGTTTCATTTTTGGTTCTGAACCTTTGTCGGAAGTATGAACGAATGGATTGACTGACTTGATATGGTGGGTATAGCAAACATGCTGTCGTTGGATTGACGAAGCAGATTGCTATAGATTATGCAGCGGATCGAATTCATTGTAATGCTATTTGTCCTGGCTGTAAGTTATTCGCCTCTATAGCTATCCGCGAAGAAAATAAATCAACTAATCGATACCCCAAAAGTCGTCGACACTGCGTTGATCGCTCCGATAATTCAGGACAAAGAGAATCCTGTAGCAGTAGGAGCTACAGCGGCAATTACAGCTGCTCATCCTGTACGTATTGTATTCGGCTCATCGTCTTATGTACCTTTATGCTGCAGCATCTCATGTACTCCATTTACTCCTGACGCTTCCTACATTCGCAGTTTCAACTCCAATTGTGACTTTACTCCAAAACGTTACTACTTGGGGAGATTACTAACTCCTTGGTCTTGAAAGTGGGGAACTCTGGGAAAGGTGGAGGATATAGCTGGTGCTGCGCTGTTTCTGGTCAGCGAGGATTCGCAGTGGGTTACTGGCCATTCGTTGGTGGTTGATGGTGGCTACATGTGTCGATAAGTTCTATGACGTGGAAGTTTTGGGAGAATGAATAAGTAGGTAAGATCAGGATATTGATTCCTTGATAACAGGGAGAGGATCAGATGGGTCTAGGAGAGATTTGTCACTGGACCGAGCAATTCACTTGTAAACTCTATTCATAGTCAGCATTCTTGTTCTATAACTCTATGAAAACTTCTTTCCTCCTCCATGCGTGCGTGCCTTGTAGCCCTTTTTATTTTGAGTAGCCAGAAACAACCACTCTGGAGATGGAGGAGTTTAGAGCTACTTGTAACCTCGCTAGTCGCTACCCATGCTGTACGGAAGTACTACAACTTATCATCCTTGAGGCACAAGATCATACTTGTCATCATCCATAAATTGGAGAAAGAATTACAGAAAGAAGTGAAAGAAGTCTTCGAGAAAGACAAATTGGAATTGGAAATGAAAAGATATAGTTCACCAGTTGCGGAATGCTGCTTGGTCTTCCGTACTCCGTAACTTGGCCACCACTTGTTGTGTCGCACAGCCACAGTGGCAACAACTTCCTACCTACATAAGACGACCAGTCAACCCAGCATCAATCATCCCTCGCCACAAAATCAGCACAAGAATCCTTCAAACTTCACATTAATAAAAAACACCCAATACCTGCAAAATCCAATCCATCAAAAATCTATAACAGTCATAATCCCCAAACACAATCCCAAAATGCCGCTCCTAACTTCCACTTCCACGTCTACTTCTACCAACGAGGAAACAAACCCATCAGCACAAGGCACCGCAACATCCACTAGCCAGGGGACAACCGATAATTCGAGTAGTGCTCCTGAGAAGAGCGAGGCGGAGAGGGAGGCGGATAGAATGTATGAAGAGGCTATGGAGGATGAGTATGCGAAGAGGGAGGGTGGTGCTTGATTGTTCGATGTAGCTTGAGGGAGTGAGGGATGGATAACGAAGAGTAAGGATATTTTTGACTCGGTTAGGGTTTCTGATGGGAATGGTGATGGAGGATGGTGATAGAGGTGGAGGTGATTGGGGTTAGGGAGTTGTATGAGGTGTAGATATATGTTGGGAGGACTGGGATTTTGGGGAAGCTTGTGCTTGTGTTTTGTATAGGTAGTTATTATGGATGTTATAATGACTTTTACACCTATCAGAAGAGCAACTTCTAACATGTACAACTAGTTATATGGGAAGACGTTGTATTCTGTAAATTTTAAGAAGCGAGTTATATGCCAGCCCGTATCTTTCAGATCCGCTTTAGGATCTTGAATTTTGTTTATAATTAATCCATTTTCAAGTGCTACTTGCCGTACTTATGGTCTGTTGTTGTAGAAACTTAAACGTTCAAGTATACAGGCCGGCGCACTGGTAAAGAAACACTGTTCAGCGATTTTGTGTGATAATCTTGTGAATTACAGGTTTGCAGTTGTCAAGGGGGCTGTGTCTGCGGATAGAGCTGCTAGGCGAGTATTTTGAGGACGTAGACTCATGGCTTAAATGTTTGCGGGGCTGTCCTGTTCAGTACTTTACAACAAGTTAATATTGCTATCTAATTGATAAAGAGAAAGGTGAGTTTAGCTTTAATTGTATACTTGTTATGTTGAAGGTTTGCTATAACATCTACTGGTGTATAGCTAGTGAGAAATGAATAGCCTTAGGTTCCTCGCTTCTACGTACGTAATTTGTCTTCAAGATATATGAAAGGATCTTCTTTGTGTGATTTAATGCCGTTAACTTTTACCTTGCCACGTTGTAAGGTTTTGTCTCTAAACAAGCTTTGTTTGGCCCGATACTTGCAGGGTTTGGTGGACATCTTGCCCAATGGCTTGAGAGATAGTGAATAAACTCGCCAATCTTAAGCAGAGCCTAAAAGTGTAACAAGATAGCTTACAACCCTAAAGCTTGACATAGAAGTTCTAATCAATTCCCTACATTCATTTGTAGCTAGCAATGTTAATACTAGAGACTTCTAGGTGGTTTGATCATGGGCAAAGGCGCTCTGCTGTTAAATTAAACAAGGATTGGTAACTTGCCTCGCTTACTACTGTAACGTAGCGTATGCATGAAATAGTAGCCTACAAGGGACGTGAACAAGACAAAAAGTATGTGCAGATGCAGGAGACTTTCTTCTTTGGGATAACAAAACCCCGCACTACAATTTCTATCGTACGAGTACGAGTACATGCTAACTTAAGGTTTGCTACGTGCACTTGCTACATACTAGTTGGATGTGAGTCAGGACGATCTAAACATTCATTAAGAAGAATGATGCCTTATATAACAGCATGTGAATGTCATAATGGATAATGGGGATGAAAATGAGAAAAGAAACGGGGGTGGTTTAGATCCCACGCAACAGTAACAAGCCTCCAGGAGCTAGTTCTAACAGAAATAGAGAGCGACCGTTTGAGTTGACAAGCGTTTCTGCTATCCTTACCGATTAAGATTAAGAATAAAGCGAGCGCCGATGCCGTTAGAAAAAATACCTTTTAGACATACATACTCGAGATACTGTACCTAGGTACCTATAATTTGGTCGGTATTACTGGGCAGGCCGTTTACCGTTTCTCGTTTCAACCTCTTGGATGTGATGAGCATGCGTGAGACAGCGTGTAGAGCACAGTACAGTAGTATCGACGATCAACCTGCCCACAACACCGTTGGTGTCCAATGAATTCGAGTGTATCTGCTCTTCTGTTGCGGGGAATCCGGCTTCTGGATGTATCTTGCAGAAACAAAAGTCCATGCTGCGTAACTATGTTCGGCCTCCTTCGTAGCACCCATGGTTCCATTGTATAATCGTGTATAATAATAATGCCCCAAGCAATCGGCGCAGACCCCGAGCGGTGATCCAATGACCGATATCCCCGAGTCTCGAGCGAGTTTCCTGTTGCGACGTGTGCGTGTCCAATGAGAAGCCTTGGAATGCAAAGCTTGTCATCGCAAAGCCCTGCAAGGCGAGTGGGTCGCAAACTTCTGCATCCAGTGGCCAATCATGCGTGTGAAGCTTGGCACGCCCCTCCAATAGAAAGCTCCATAATTGCTGCTGACCTTCTGCTGGAGCTTCAAAGAAACCTGCGCAGGCGACATGTAGACGCTGCTGCATTGCGCCGTATATATACATATAAATACATATATACAGTCGCCCAAGATGGCTTCCAGAGGCCCTGTCAACCATTCCGCAAAGTATTCAACAAAGTTGGACCACCAGGAGCCAAACCGATCCTTCCAGAATACCAAGCAATCGCCAGCAACAGACACAGAAACAGACTCCTCTCGACCTCCTCCATTTGCCACAGCCTCGCGTTCCACCATACGACGTCGTCGAGAACCTCCAAAACCACCGCCCATCAAAGTCATGTCTCTCGTTGGATTGAAGAATCTCTTTTTCCGCCAAACCCTTACACCAGTCCCCATTCGCACGACACCCAAGAATATATCAGGATACTGGAACAGTAACTCAACACAACCACTGCTCGATTCATCCACCTCGCGCACATCTACTGATTCCTTCCCAACAAACCCAGACAATGCAGACTGTGAAGATATTGAATCGCAAAGCGTTGATTGGAAGACAGAAAAGGCCCGCCAAAGAAATGGTTTCAAAATCGATGCCAGAGTTATATCGGATGCAACCATTGGATTGTCGGACGGACTGACAGTACCATTCGCCCTCACAGCTGGACTCTCTGCCTTGGGAAATACAAGAGTCGTAATTTATGGAGGCTTTGCCGAATTGATCGCAGGGGCTATTTCGATGGGTTTGGGGGGGTATCTCGGAGCGAAGAGTGAAGCGTAAGTTCGTTGGCCCCTGTAGAGAACCCCTTAGCTAACTCCAAGAAGTGCTTCATACAAAGCTGCGAGGGAAGAGACCGAGCAACTTATCGCCACCAACCATTCAGCTGTCGTGGCGGACATTGAAGAAGTATTTGAGCCGTATGACCTGCCCAAGAGCACCCTCAACGACCTTACAACCCATCTCACAGGTTCGCCAAAGCTTGTCGACTTTATGATGCAGTTCCAGCACTGTGAAGAAGAGCCCGCAGCCTCCCGAGCCCTCACCTCCGCCCTCACGATTGCTCTGGCATACTTCGTTGGTGGTCTGTTGCCTTTGATGCCCTACTTCTGTGTTGGCCGCGACCAGGTATGGGAAGGTTTGTACATTTCCATTGGGGTTATGGTGGTTGCGCTGTTCGTGTTCGGATACGTAAAGACATGCGTCGTTGTGGGTTGGAACGGAGGACGTAACATCAGGGGCGGGTGTTATGGCGGTGTGCAGATGGTGGTTGTTGGGAGTGCTGCAGCTGGAGCGGCTATGGGCCTCGTGCGGCTCTTCAATGATGGTGAGGGTGGTGTATAGACTGCGGATGGTGTGATGTGATGAATAACGACAAAAATATGGGGATACCATGGTCCATGCGGCGTTTGGGAGGCATTGCCTCAATATGGCACCTGGCGTTGGACAGTGGGCTCTCGAGGCCTCGATAGAGCCCTGGCATGTTCTGAATCTTCAAAAACGGCTGGATTTGCGACTAGACGGATTAGTGTACATAGTAATGAGAAGCCGGAAAGGCCCAATATATCAAAATCACCAACAACCTCTCTGGAAGCACTGAAGCCAACAAGAAGGGAGTCGGTTTGCAAAAATAAGTGTAAATTGGATAGCACCGGTTGGACAGCTTGTAGTGATCATTAATCCCACCCTGGAAGCATTGTAGAATTGGAATGATGTTTGTTGGGTCTTACCTCAGGCGATGCGATGGGACAAGAATCCGGCGCAACCCATATGGAGCCTCATATATGAGGCTTTCAGTACGATTGCTTACATCTTACTCTACATCCCTTGTTCATTTCTCTCCCATGTGTTACATTCCCATTCCTGATGTTATGCTCCTTATGTTCTTCCATTGATCTCGACCAGCTGACGTCGAAAGATGGCATAAAACACCACACCTCTTTCTCTGAATTGTGCAAATCCGCCGATCAAGGATGCGAGTTTTGCAGACTCATTCGGAATTGTCAAGAGAAGGAGAAGAATGCCATCCAGGGAGTCTCACTGCGTGCTCGTACTATTGAGGGGCAAGTATCTCCTCAGACGCCAGTCGGCGAACGTGCCCAGACATGGGACCTTGGAAAATGGGATCCGGAGTCGCAGATTTTCGTCGAGTGCCGTCGGCATAAAGATGGACATTTGGGACCTGTGATGTGGTTAAGCCAGCAGTCGACGAGAAAACCACGACCTTATATCTGGGGTGGTTGTCTTATATCTGTTGCACCAGGTAAGCGTGGTATCTTCCCCAAGGGCTAACAAAATCTGACAGGTATAGATGATTCTCTTGCGTCTCTCATACAGCATCGGCCTATCAGTCAAGATCCAGCATCCAAGGGATGTTTTGACTTAGCTTCCAATTGGCTCAAGACTTGTCTTGACTCCCATGGAGACTGTTGTAGCAACCAGTCCAACCCACTTCCTTTGCCCACACGTGTCATAGATGTAGGGCAGACAGATGATGCAGTCCCGCATTTGTTGGTGTCGGGAGGAGCAAAGGGTCACTGGGTTGCCCTCAGTCACTGCTGGGGCAAGGTGCAACCTCTAAGGACCACGATTGAAACTCTGGAAAGTTACAAAATTCTCTTGCCGGCGGACAAACTTCCACAGCTGTTCAAGGACGCAATAAGGATAACACGGCATTTCAAGCAGCGTTTCTTATGGATTGACTCTCTTTGCATCATCCAAGACTGTGCTGTAGACTGGCGACTTGAATCCGCGAATATGGGCTACATATATAAGAACTCATTCTTAACTATTGCGGCCGAAACCACTGAGGATAGCACTGAGAGTATTTTGGATTCTAGTCTTACTGAAAGACATATTTTCTCCCCGACAGTCAGTGTCCCTTACCATAGTGGAAGCCAAAATATAAGTGGCTACCTACTCCTCCGAAAGAATATTCGTATTGCAGACATGATACCGGGGCCATTATCGAGACGAGCATGGACTCTACAAGAAGATGTGTTATCTCCTCGCGTTTTACGATGGACGAAGCAGCAATTACGTTGGCAATGTAGAACAGTTGATTGCACAGAGGAGCTCCCTTTAGGTGTTGCAAATAACAACCGTGACCTGAACCACGGAAGGTTCATTTGCTTAACACCTGAATTACTGTCACAAAGGCGTTCTGAAGCAAGTACTAAGAGGGTGGGTGCTGGATTTATGGATGTATCGGCGTTGTGGTACCACATGGTAAACGACTTTGCATCCCGAAGTCTCACGTACGACGCAGATAAATTTCCAGCACTTTCTGGGCTGGCCAGAGAGGTCCAAAAGCATACTTTGAACGACTATCGAGCAGGAGTCTGGGTTCAAGAAATTCACCGCGGCCTATTGTGGTACGCTTCTCCTTCCGGCACCAGGCCCAAAGTTTACGTTGCTCCGTCTTGGAGTTGGGCCTCTATCAACACGCAACAAAACAGCTTTCGAAATGTTTGGTCTCTATTCCATCCACATCTCAAGCCATTCAAAGATGCAGGTCATCTGGTCAACATCGCAGAGATCCTTGAGGTTGACGTTACCAACACAGTCGCCGATGTCTTTTGTCAAGTCACATCCGGCCAACTGATAATCAACAGTGCATGTTTCAAAGCCGAAGCTTCAGACATGGATATTTTTATTCAAGCGCGCCAACCCTTGATAACAGGCGACAAAATCTTTGAGCACCAAGATGTCAGACGCGGAACAATGCTCTATTGCGTCGACGTAGCTTCCGACCCAACACCCGCTGAATTGCTCTGTGGATCAGTAGTAATACAGATCGCACGAATGGACGGCCAGACTCCACACAGCTTTGCGGGAATGATATACGGGCTCATTTGCAGACCTACCGAGGAGGCCGAAGGTCGATTTCAGCGCGTTGGAATTGTGCGTATTTCAGAAGACTTTGCCTCGAATTCGAGATGGAGGATTGAAACGATTACAATTATATAAATCTTCACAAAGAAAAGTCCTGCACTCTGTGCTTTTAAAAAATCCCAACGACGGGTTCATTGAGTCCTGTTATTACTCGCTTGAAAGATCTACTATCCATGTTACTACTTATATAACACATTCAAAACAACTTTCCCTTAGAATAATATCTTAGGGCACTACTAGTCTAGCTACTATAGATATTATCTAACCTAGGTCTAAGTTGGTTTAATTATTAAGTTATTTTAGTTAATACTACTAGAGATACTAAAGTAAGTTAGTAAGGACATAGTTACTAAGTTAGAAGAAACTAAGGCTCTTAGGCGAAGCCCCCTTAGGAGGGGGTTAGTATAATAATAGAAATAACTCTACGGTAATACAATAGTTTTATTGTTAGAACAAATCCCTCATATGCTTGTATAGCTCCTCCTCCCCACCATCTATACCTACATAGCCCGCGTTAGCGTTAGCATTTCCATTTTCATTTGCATGGCCATTAACACCTTGCAATGCCATCTCGAATAGATTCGTCATCTCATGACTCATCTGGAATCCGGTCATTGGACTTCCCATATTGCCATCCCTCAGCCCTCCATTTTCAAAGGCATTACTGAGACCAGAGATCTCATGGCCTGCGAGCCCAGCCATAGCAAGCGCAGCGCTAGAATGAGGATCTTCACCTACAGAGACCATTGTACTGCCGTTGTGAATGCTGGGATTGGAACTATAATCCAATGCCAGACCTAGCTTTGGTCCAACTTCCTTCAACCCTTTGATTGTTCGCCAAAGACGTTTGCTGACGAAGGACTTATTGCTGAATCCTTTCACTAGGTCTAGTGCCATGTAAAATTCGTCTCTACAACGCGAGCTAAAATGTACAGGCGCATGGCAGCTTGCGAGGAATATGACTGCTAAAGCTGATATGAGAAAGTAGTTGAAACAGACTTGTTGTGCACGGTAGATATCGGTAGTTTGGTTGAGGTGCGTTAGAGCTCTCACAGTATCTTTTGCAAGCTCTACAACTGTGTTTGCTAAGTTGAGATGTTCTTGGATGGATGAGGCTGAATGCAGAACAGGTCGGTAAATGAGGATCCTCATCTGGTTGTTCCGAAGATATAGAAGAATCTGAAGACGGTGGATGGCTCGTGATGAGGCTTGAGGTTGATTGGATGTAGGAAGTTGAAGTTCAGCTGGGATGGACTTTTGCCATTGCAAGATTTGGTAGTCAAGATACCCAATCTCCTCAGTGTTGAGTGCTGGAGTTACTGCGGAAGAGAAGGAGCAGATTGATTTCCATACTTTGGAGCCAATGCGGGAATAAGTAATCATTACGTTGAGATATGGAACACTGACGTCCTAGTGAGTGCATTAGTAATAGTTCAAAGGTTTTGTGTTTGGGAGAGCTTACTGGTTCAGGCAGGTTTGGATCTATGTCTGCGTCTTGCAAAGCAAAGGGCATTCCTGTACCAAAGCTCCACCGGCGATCAAGAACATAGATAGACCAGAATAATCTAACAGCATTTGATCTTTCCTCCTCGTCTGTGATAGTCTTGAAGAGAGAGTCCCGTCGATGCAGGCCCACCTCAATACACATTCGTGCTACCTGTCCGATTATACGCCAAGCTAAGGCTTCTTCATCACAATGGAAGTGATATATGGCCTATGAAGAAGTAAGTTAGCGTAAGCCTTGGCTTCGAAAGCGACAGTATGGGCTAAGGACACTCGTCCTGGTATACATGGTTTGTAGTTGATCTTGGTCTTTCGACATATGGACCAGCTCAACACCTGGTTGGGAATTCTTTGTTGTGGATTTGTAGGCAAATAAAGATCGCCAAATGAAAACAAATCAAATGGGTGCTGTGGTGTAACAGGTTAATGATCTAAGCCTGGTTTTGCCTGATGAGAAATTGGGTGGTTCGATGGCCGCTGGTGCCGCGTCCCTCCTTTATCTTATTTTTGCTTTTTAGGGGGCCGGGGGGGGGTTGAGAAGGCGGGAAAATGGAAAATAAATCCAGATCCTTACCACAAGCACTAAAAACGGCAAACCCTTGATCTCAATGGCCTCGCTGTGCAGAGTTCGGTCGGCTGAATCCCTCACACTCTCGAACAAGCGATGTGCAGTCTCACTATTCCCACTGCCCTCAGTGGCCAAAGCACAAGCCACTACCATTTTTAGTGTACAGGTCTGCTTGTCTTTGATACCTTCAACAGGTGCGTTGGGTGTGACAAGGCCAGTCCGGAGTGCGGCATCAATGAAGTCATACAGATTTGTTCCATGTATGATCAACTGCTCGATGTTCACCACAGGATACATGAGCCCCATTTCCTCCTCGTATACTCTGCAGAGACGGATCATCTCTTCTTTACTAAACGTCCGTATTGGATCTGGGCATCCAATGCCATTACCGGTGTCATGACCTGGTTGGGGCCTAGACCGCACTGGCGGAGAGCCATGTGGCGTTGGTTCCTCAGTTGTCAGACCTTCATCTCCCTCGGTAAGGGTCGGATATCCCATATTATGCAGTGTAGTCTTTGCAACATCCAAGCTGAAGGCCGAACTAGTCGGCCCTCGAAATGATGCATGCTTCGGTGTCGGTCGATACCTGTGGATGGGCGAGATGGACTGCTGAACCACTAGAGGTTGCGATACGGACATCGACCTCTCTGATGGGGCGGGGAATCCAATCGACGAGTCGCCTGCTCGCAGAGCAGTGAGATTTGCATATAGATTATCGACTTGCTCTTGGAGGGAGGAGAGCTGGGCGTTCATGTGTTTGAACTCGTCGGACTCCTTGAAGCCATTCGTACAGCAATTCGGCGCATACTGGCATTCGAGATTGAGATTCCCGCATCGCTGGCAAGGAGTATTGCCATTGCACTTGATCTTGCGCCGCTTACATTCGTTGCTATGTGCGGAACATCAGTATAAATTGCAATACGAAGAAGCATCTTGACGTGCGGAAGCACAGCTCGAGGGTATTCTGCGGGGCCTCGTGCACAACGAAGCAACTGTCCACAACAAAGATGGCCAAAGCACAGGAGAAAGCAAAGGCAAAAGCATACCAAGCAATGGATATGTAACGGTTCCTCTTCGCTCTCGTCTGGGTGGTTCCATTGGGAGCATTGTTGGACCCCTCCTCGTCGCCTTTTCTTTTCTTTCCGCTCGCACTCCCTGTATCCGCGGGGCTTTCCGTGCTGGAGGACTGCTGCGGCGGCGGTTGACCGTTCATGTCGATTAGGCCGCCAGACGTCAGGGCAAGAGGGGATTCGGCGAGGTACTCGAGATCCGTCACTTGTGTTTCCAGTATATTCATAGTCACACTGGGCCAGGATGCGCATCGTCGACGAGGACGAGGAGGTGATGGCGGGTTGCTCAATCCATGGTCTGGCAGTTTGCGGGAAAGGCGGGGAACGTACGCTCTACTGATCCTTGTAAAGTCTAGAGCCAGGCACGTGATGACATGGGAGTATTGACGGGAGTGGGAATACCACGTACTCATTGCCCATTGCCCATAGCCAACTTCAACTCCATCTCAAAACGCCACTGCCTAAGTGCTAAATCTAAACGCCGGATGATCATCGCCCATATTCTCCAATTCCTCTCTCGCCTCCTGAAATCTGTAATCGCGTCCACCCCTCTCCCTCTTCCGATTCTCAGCCTTCAAGCCGAAGTAGAAAGCCGTACAAGCAAGTCCACACATGAGCAACATGGCCAGACTGACTCCATAGCCGACTGGATAGCGAGGACTTTGATCGGGAATGAAAATGTTGGATGCGACGATGCCACCGAGATTACCGATGCCGACTTGTGCAGCGATGGCCGCTGAGCGCTTGTAGTGACCCGCTACATTGTTGGAGAGCCAGACCCAGGTTCTGTATTGTATCAGCTGTGATGTCGATTTCTTTGAAAATGGGAAATAAACTCCGAAACTTACACTGGCTGTGTCATGTAGCCTCCAGTCGTGATGAGGAAACAAGCAAAGTACTTGACACCTGCCGAGACCCTATTCTGGCACAAGAGTATGATATATCCAATGGCTCCAACGACAACACCTGCAATCGTAAACCCATAGCGATGCCGTGCTCTATCTGTTGCCCAGGCCACCATCAACGCCACAACAGAAGCGACAATAAAGATTGGAATACTTCGAACCTGACTCGCTGTAGCAGTGAAGCCCATCTCCTCAATGATAGTTGGGATGAAGAAGCTCGTCGCGTACCCGGTATTCACCACGCCCATATACATCAATACGCCCACCCAAATCTTCCAATCTCTAAAGATCCTCCTTGAGCTCCTGGCATCCAGACGATCCATCTTGGCAATCCCGCCCATATCAATCTCAAGCCGCCTAACAAGCAACGCACGCTCAGAATCCGTAAGAAAAGCAGCAGACTCAGGCCAATCAACAACCATAAACTTGAGCACAACGGCAATCAAAACAGTCATCAAACCCTCAATAATAAAAATCCATCGCCAGCCAGCATATCCCCCAATACCATCCATGTGCGCTAACGCGTAAGCCAATAACCCCCCAAAGGCGCCCGCAAGGATGCTGGCACAGAAAAACAAAGTCAAGCGCCATTGTAATTCATACCGTTTATAATACATACTAATGACATAAACAGCACCGGGCACAAGTCCTGCTTCGAAGATCCCCAGCAGGAAACGGAGGGCTACGAGTTGGGAAAAGGCGTGGACGAGTCCTTCGCAGACGGTTATGATGCCCCAGAAGAACATGATACCGCAGAGCCAGAACGGGGGCGAGATGTGACAGTAGCGGAGGAGAAGGTTGGAGGGGACTTCAAAGATAATATAGCTATGTGTTTGCGTCAGCATTTTATGTCGCAGGGAGACTGTTTGGGCTCACTGGAACTAAATGGTTCACAGAGGGGTTATAGACGAAAGAATACGTACGGGATAAAGAATATAAAAAGCGCAATACTATAATCTGAACCCTCCATCTTCAAGTCCTTTGTCAAGCCTTGAATCTTTGCATTTCCGATATTAACTCGATCAAGAAATGCTAGAAGGAAGAGTATTGCAAGAGGGGGAACGACATGAACGTCTATTTTCCATAGGAGTTTCTTCTCTAGTCTGGGGTCAATAGCTTGAAGCTCTCCCGAAACCCTCTCAAAACCAGACTCATGGTCCGCAATGGCGAGTTTGTCGTCAACTGGTACGAGTATCGCCGTTGGGACGATGGGACCGCTCATCTTGAATGTGGAGATAGAAAACGACGAAAGAACTTCCAAGTAGACGACTGGAAGTATGAATGCATGGTATGGTAGCTTTAGGGGGAGGGGGTGGGGGTTACTTAAATCGATGCATGAGCCATTTTGGTGCAGGTGGAAGAAGACGGCATTTGAATTCGGGTTATGATGCGCACGCCTGGAGAGGCTATATAGCTCCGAATGTAAGTAGGTAGAGGGAGGTAGATACCCACGTGCGGGGAGGTATGCATGTGGTGTTTTAGTCTTTAAAGCTTCGATCGAACAATAGCACAGCTTGACCAATCATTGGCCCCAGAAATCAATTGAGGCCCGAGGTCTAAGGTCTTGGTGAAGCTTGAAATGGTGACCTACAGATTGGAAGAGATGAGGATGAGGATGAGTATCATAGCTTTGCCTGGGCATCCACTCCAGGCGGACCCGTATGTAACCTTCCTTTGAACTGCACACCCAGTCTGTCCTCCTTGACTCTGAAGGCTTCAGGGAACCAACTTGTCACATCCTCGCCATCCATCATCTTGACAAGAGCCATTGCGCTCCGGTAGCACAAAACCATGCCATGGCCTTGAAACGATACACTTGCCCAAAGGCCTTTCTCTCCAGGAATCTCACCTACGAACGGAAATCCATCGCTGCTGTATCCCATGACGCCCGTCCATTCTTTGCGGATCCTGCCGTCGACATGATCAGCACCCCATCCAGCCTCGCCAAAATATCGTGCTGTAGTTTCCGTCAAATATTTCGAGTTGATAGGATTTATTTCCGTGTCGTTTGTGTTCCCAAACTCAGATAAACCACCTTCAGGAAGCTTCATCAGTCCTCCTCCGATCACGATGTCTCCCTCGAATTTGCTGCCTTTCGGTCTTGGAATCATGTATTCGTATCCATCAGCATAGATGAAGCTGTAGGTCACCCCGAGTCCCGCAGCAGGCTGCTTGCTCCCTGGGCGATGAGCTGTGATTTGACCTCTCAATGGTACAATCACGCCTTGGAATCTCTTCTCCAAAAACGCTGTATATCCATTGGTTGCCAGTACTACTCTCTTTGCCTTTATGGCTCCTTTTGCGGTTTCGACGATCCATAATCCATCTGCTCCTTTCGTTAAACTAAGAGCCGGTGTCTTGGTGTACAATTGCATGTTCTTCTTCAAACACATCTTCAGAACCCCTACCACGAACTTGTATGCGCTGAGACTTCCTGCAAAGTAGGTTATACTACCCACCGGTTTCTCACCCTTGACATGGAATTTCTTTACTGTCTCATCTGAGTCCCAGAACTCATATCTCGCTGCGCCACCAAGATCTTCTGGCATAGCTTTTCGCATCGCTTCCACTGCGATATGTGCAGCATTCCATTGTGTTTTATCGTAAATGATATCAACTGTATCACCGCTGTATAAATCACAATCGATATGATGTGTTCGGGAGAAGGCGTGCACATCGTGTATGTTCTGATACTCAAGGCGGGCAATCTTGATGGCCTGATCAATGCCAAGTTTAGAGGAGCTATCAAGGAAAGATTTATACGAGGCTGCTTTGGTATGGCCACCTATGCAGCTAATATTAGCCTCAATGGGGATTTCACTGGTATCGGAACAAATTGAACTGTTCAGAAGCGCATACCATTCCTGCCCGTAGCACCAGAGCATGCTTGTCTCGCCTCAAGCATCACCACATTATTTGCTCCCTTCTCCAAGAGTCCCCAGGCGATACATGCTCCCGAGATGCCACTACCAATGACAATGGTGTCTGCCGTCTCGGGGACTTGTTGCGCGCTCATGAAGTCTGCAATTTCGGCATTGGGGGGATCTTGCCAGTAGCTGATTGTGGGATTGGATCGAGGGAGTGTTACGGGAATGGCGGCGCGTTTGTCCATCTCGGTTTGCGTTCTGGGGTTGAAGAGGTAAGGGAAGTGTATGTATATACAGATGCTTGTCAGGATGTTGAGAAGGACGATACACGGTATATGGATCTACGGCTCTACCGTAGAATGAGTCGAGTTCTACATCTTGGGACAGTTGTTTATATTCAAAGCTGGGAGCTGTTGCGATACCAAGGGTGGGAGTGGGAGATCTGGTTGGACATCCTGCATTGGGCAAGTTCTGGTCGAGTCACTAAGGTAACTAGCGTATTGGCACCCACCATATGTTCCCGAATTACATTTTACCAGCTTTCCATTAACAAAAGCTGCAGTACGACATATTTTGACGATGCGAAGACTCTCACGCCGCATTGGGTCCGGAACATTGGGAGTCGATTTCCCTCCTTGGATACTGTATGAAAGGCGACAAAATCACGACGGAAATAAAAGAACATTTGGTCAAGCCTGCTATGACACGCGATCACTACCAGCTCAGGAGAAATTGTCAGATTCCAGCAAGTTGCTATCTTACAGCCAGTTAAAAGAGCGCACCAGCCACAGAGGTAACCATATCGCCAGAAGCAAAATCCTCCGTTCCATGTTGTCCAAAAGTCCACAGGCACCTGCCTCAAGAACACCTATCGCCATAACCACCATCCAATGATATTTGCCATACGAGCTCTAGTCTAATCTGCCATGCAGAGAGACATTCTGGAGCATTTGTCGAATAGACACAAAAAGCTTATGCTGCTTCGCTTTCCTTTTCGGCCTTCTTCTTGCTCTTCTTAGATGTGCTCACGTTACTAACCCCCGCACTCTTCTTGCAATGTACAACGAGTCTTGTCCATGACTCTTCTTTGTCCCATTCGAAGCCTGCTAGGTACGGGTTCTCAAGTTCGTCATCCGCCTATGGAAAAGGAGGGCAAATTAGCCGAGAGCTATTGCGAATAATGACACAAGGTCTGCAAAGAACGAGAGACAATCGAAGGGACAAAGATAACATACCTTCTTCCGGTACTGCTTATGGATTGCGTCTAACGCATCTTTGATTGTGACTCCCCTCAAGTTTCGAGCCGTCACCTCAAGTCCCAGTGGAAAGTGCAAGTCAATTTTCTTGACTGGTGGTGTTGTGAGCATCTTCTTGAGGTACTCCTTGTCTTCCACAGTGTTGACAGACTTGTTGAGTTGCCTACGATAACATCAGACATGAACTGGAGCTCAAGAGCAGACTAGGAAAGATGCGGGCTAAGAAGAGGTGAACAGTAAACAAGTTCCTTACCAATTCAGCTTTTGCGTTTCTGGAGCTATCTGGAGCTCCGTTCCCTCCTTCTCTATGTCAATGTTAGCCTCCATTCTCCATCTGTGACGGAGAAAATGATCCCGGAAGTCCATGAGTGACTTACCCAGATCTAAGATGTTGTACACGCCAGGAACACTTGAGCTTGCCCTCCGCTTCTCTTTAGGGGGGCTTGATGATACACCTTGGACGGCAGAGTCGACCTTGGTCAGAGGGGTGGGAATGTCCATCTCGGCAGACATGATTGAGGCCCTTGGTTGTTTCTAACTTGGGTTGGTCAAGGAAGCTTGTATCTCACGAGTGTATCGCAAGATATGATTGATTGAAAGAGCTTGGTGAAGCTTTGGTATTTGTACTGATATTGATGGTTGCTTGTCAGGTACGATGCAGGATGGAAGCAGAGATGGATGAGAGAGGAGGAACAGAAGAGGGGAAGAGAGGGAGTAGATGGCGAGAGAGGAGTGTGAGTGATTTCAGGGCGGGGTCAGGTCATGCTGGAAGCTGATTGATTGTCTGATTGTCTGATCCAAGTCGCGTGAGCTCCCGATGCGGGATAGCGACGTTGCAAGCGAGCCTGTGAGAGGCCCGCCACACGGCGCTCCGTCAGAATATCCGGGGTAACGTGGGGAAAGCTGCCCCACTACTGACGACATTCTTTGTTGCAAGAACAAGTAGTCATCCTCGTACCTGAGGGAGGTGAGACTGGGACGATTGGGAACTTGTCATTGATGATTGTGTTGATCAATTCATGTTGTCGAGCTCACGTGTAGTCTTCGGATGCGCGAGTTCGGGGACAAGGTGTTTCCGGATGCCGTTCCCGGAATGTATAGCACAGTATGGCGAGATGCGTGGCGTGAGGGGTCAAATGACTCAGGGGTCTCTGCAAATGGAACTCTAAGCAAACGGCTGATTGTTACCAGCGACCACTACCACTTGTTCGCCGTGTACACATCACCCAATAATCACATCGATAATAATCCGCAGTCGCATCATGCTTGCGCAGCAAAGTGTACTGATGGACGCGGCTGTCATGCAAGGCTGAGTTGGTTGTTGACGCTCCCTCCCAAAAGGCAAGCCGAAGCTGGTCTCAGATCTGGAATTTGGCTGACAAGGCGGCTTGAGGAGTACTCTAGTACGGAAGTGCTCCCTACCCCCTACTACTTAGAGAGATCTTGTAAGAATCCGGGAGTTTGGTAGCGAAGCTTGTCGAGAATTTGCAAAGATACCTGCGAAGGCTAGCCTCGTTGAATAAGTACCTCGTGTTATTATAAGAACAAGAATTTTGATTTGACGTTAAGCAGCACCAAAGAAAAGCAGTTGACTGGGCCCTTTGCCTGTTTTAGTACAGGACTCCTCTACTCAAGAGACCACCATGTAGCCCCATAAGTATCGGTCTTCCAAGCTTCTACAGTAGCCATCAACCTCTTGCGCCGAAATGCCTCATACCTGTTGCCATTCGTTAATTGCGCTTGACCCATTGCAAGACATGCTCGCATCAACCTCAAGCAAGGGCCATAAATCACGAATCTTCTCGAAGCTAGTGCGAAGAACGGTTCCACAAAGCTCATCTTCGAGAACGAGACTTTCTTCAATCTCCGGCCTAAGGAACAGTTCACAAATACGTTGAGGCAATTCGGGCAGGAGTCCAAATTCTTGGTATTCATCAGAATTCCCCTCTTTCTGCCGCATTCTAATAGTGTGTGTGTTCTAAGTACGGAGGAGTAAAATTTCCAAAACATCTGTATACTTTGCATAAAGCTTGTCGAGTAAAGTTCTGTGACCTAAAGTTCTAAGTCCTTTATAAAGTGTGCTTTGTAACAACCATGGTTGCTTTCCATTTATGTCGATTCACACATCTCTAGAAATTTCTTTTATTAGCAGCCCTAGTTCAAATTTATCAATAGATGGTCTTGCTTGTAATAGAAACTGCTCATCTTGCTCTTATCCATGTCTGACTTCTTCAACTTGTTCAGCTCCCACTCCTCTAGCATGACTTGGCTTATGATAGCTACGTCCTTCTTGACCTTATACTTCTTAGCAGGGGCGGACCGAGCCTTTCTAGACAAGTCTACCCATTCTTCCTCAAACTTCTTGAATTTCGTCATAACTTTCGTGGCCAAGTAGATTATTTTGCGTGTTAATCAATGTTCGATGATGACAATCAATCATTGAGGCTAGACGAAGAAAATAGAGCTCGGGTTAACGCTTGCGCTGTGGAGAACTTGTCGCTAACCGGGAATCACTGTAAAAATGAATTATCGGATCAAAACTCGCTTAGAGATTCTCTGTTTTCCCACAGTACTTACAAAAAGGAAGAAGGCAAAAAAGAATTTGAGAGTATGCATTCTCCGGGAATCGAACCCGGGGCTAGCCCAAGTTGTTACTCTTTGAAGAGTTACTGGCAAGGGCTAATTTTACCACTAAACCAAGAATGCAGTTTGTTGTGATGTTTGTTGGAGCAGTTTCCCTTCTTTAGAAATATACTTTAGAGCTTCAGGAAGGCTTTGTGGGTTTGCTAAGTGGATATATGGGCGCATGTGGGTCCGAGAAAGGGAATTTCACATGGTGGGTGACTATTTGCAGAATATGGATCTCGGGCTTTTGTTTAATGTGTCTCTACTTGAGCGATTTAGAGATTGCAATGTCGTTGAGATATTACAATGAGATTGAAGTTGTCGCATAAAGGGTACGGGCTTTTGATTGGTGTTATCATGTTATGTGTGAATTGGCTTAGCTATTGTAGTCCACTGCGTGTTTTATTGTAGCTACAGTCTAATCAGACAGGAAGCTCTTATATATTCGATTAAAGCGATGCTAAATGGTCTACAAGTTCTAGTCCTTTCTACACACTTCACAATGTATTCAGAAGAGTCTAAAAATGACTATCACTTACTAAAATTTAAGCGACCGCCTTTGATCGCATTTATGTTTCCTTGCAGAGCTTCCGATTTCTAGAAAAGAAATGTTATAATATAGAAAGCAGCATTCCTATGTAAGATCATGTATCAACCTTGATACAGATACTCGACTATTAACCATGGCGCCACAACTGTCACCCCCAAAGAGTCGAAAATACAAAAGGAGAGTAGAGGTCCCCGCAACAAAAGATATATATTCATAGCCCGCTCTTCTACCAGGTTCTTACTTTTCAAATAGAAATTAAAATTTCAAAACCTAAACTGCCCACCGAAGTTCTCCTGGTGGTCATAAACGAAAGGTATGTTACGACGGGTACTTGCCGCAGCCTAACCTGCAAAAACCTTTACGCCGAATTCAAGAAGAACAATCCTGCCCTCAGAGTATCACTCAATCCTTGTTACACACGGGATAGTGATTACTATAGAAATCACTTTCGTGGTCCCAACGAGTTGTCGCTTTGGTATCTCCTCAAGACATGGATGGAAGGCTACAAGTACTGCTACGCAAGAAACAAGTTCTACAACATCAAGAAGCAGGAAGGATTTCAAAGAAAACAGGAGGAGGCTCTGAGGGGGAAGGAAGCGGTGATCATTGCGCGAGTTGAGAAAGCCAGGGAGAAGCAGTATCCTGTGGTGCAGGAGTGGGCTAAGAGGCAAGCACTCGAGTGGTGGAGTTGGCAACTTCTCGAAATCCGGAGATGCAAATGTTGGCAACAATGTGTGAGAAGATCTGGGGGTAAATTAATGTGCCGTAGATTACCTTGGACTTAGAGCATCCAAGTCAACCGAGGTGAGGTTGCTAACCACTATGCCAATGATACGCACAAGTACTCGAAGTCCCTGTTCGCGAGTTTTCCGTCTTTTTAAATGTATGAGAATTGGAAAAGAGACATCAGTAACTGCTGTGGATACTTTCAAACAATTCTTTACCTAGCATGTTGCATAGTGACTGTTAATATAGTGACCTCCCTAAGCTTACAGAAAATAGCTGTAAAGTCCAACAAATGATCGACAATGGTTGAGCACAAGATGAATCGATGTATCTAGCCTCGATAAAATTCAATCCTCTACCTGAAACAAGGTTCCTGTTATATCAGAAATCTTCCATCAACATCAGGTGTGTTCCCTCCTCACACTTCGAGCACTTAATCCAACTTATACCAGTCTTAGAGGCTATATACTAACTGAATAATGTGAGTCGGTTTCAGTTGTAATTTCATCAGAGTCCCAGGTTCGACGACGTAGTTGGGGCTATGTATTGAACAAGACAGAATGAAGCCCTAACTCTTGACATAATTCTGTTGGTGCATGTTCACCACTTTTAATGATAACCTTGATTTTCCCTCGCGCAAGGTTACAAGATCGGCAAGCATGCGCAGCAAACCGTCTGGGCCATCACAGCAATCGAGCCTATCAATAATCACAAAGAGCGAGTCAATTCTGTCGACGATATGTTTCAAGATTTGCCAGACTAGAGGTATTTCTTTTACTTTTTGAAAGTTCCGCACCTTCAAGATCTGTAATTCCTAGAGCGTTAATCTTGGGGTTTGCTCTAGAAGTTGGTCTGAAGGCTGTTTCATGAGTCTTGTTGGGCTCCATGATATCATGATATGGATTCAGGACGGTTAAATGGAGCAAAAGTCACCAGGTGTATCTTTACGGGTATTGCTAAGTTAGGCTAGAAGTACCTTCTAGTCTCTAGACTACAAAGGGTTTGATATATTTAAGCACCATCTAATACCTGAGAAATATTATTCTCTATAAGTGTGGGCGTAATGCGCTGCTCTTTAGCTTTAAGACCTTTCTTACTATGGGGCATTACAAGTACGCGCTTGTTGTCTTACTACATTGGAGGAAATATAATACACTGGGAGACTTTAAAACTATAGCCAAGTGCCAACATTGAAGACATGAGTCCTCTGGACGGTTGTGATTTCTCTGAAGCATACATTACTACGTCCTGAGCTCTCTACAGATACAAAATATAACACCAATTTCCCACACCTGCCACTAAAGTGCTGCTCTAAAAGTCTAGTGAACATCAAATTGGCAATAAGCCAGGGTTGACTTTGGATTTCGCGAAAGCTTATATCCTTAGACGTCTCTTTCTATATTGTAAACAACAAGTTGAGGCACACGAAAAGCTAACAAAGTTGGCTGAAGAAGTGCTTCTGCCCTAAGACTAGATGTCTGAGACCAGACTGGCTTGCGAATCAGTATACCGCTTCTGGGGCCAGTCATAGAGGAATTGGCAAGCATTGTAAAAGCGGCCGAGATGAAAACAAAGATTGTGTCAGAATGGGACGAAGAGTTCTGCACAATCTGTTAGGGTGCAAATTCTACATGTGAAAGATGAAGACGTGGGTATTTTACTGTTTCAAAAATTACTTAGGAGAAAAGTCCCGATTAAAATGAAGAACCACTTCGGTATTTGTATCCGTAAAGATTACCGACACAACCAGTTTGAACATCTATTTCTGACTCACCCTGGGGACCCGTTAAATGGGCCGTGCCGGTACTTGAAGAAGAGTGGGAAAAGCCGACATGGTAAAAAGCCAATATGGAGAAAAGCTTGGTACGGGGAAACGAGTCATGGCCGGACTTATTCGACGGGAATTTCCTTTTTCAATATTATCCCTAGTTAAAGAACAGAGACAATGGCTAATTTGGTATCATAAAAGGTAGATCTTATCATAGCTCAGTGATTGTCTAAAAATCTGCTTTAAATAGTTGCGCCTTCACGATAGACTGAGTTACAATCTCTACCGTCTACATCCACCAGATCTTCTCGCCTCGCCTACGAAAGTTTATTCCGAATTGTGCAGCAGGAAGTAAAAGGCCGGAAGAGCGCAATCATTAACTCTATAAAGTGTAACATGTCCGTCTTGTTTTCCTACAGAGCTTTTATTCATATATACTTTCGTCACACTTCCCCTTAACAACTCTCGAAGCAGTTTCATTACTACCTCTACCTCGTTGCTAGCAAACTATATCAGACTTCAAAATCGACATCCACCACAAGATGGATTATACCTGGACTATACCGGATGTGACGAAACGGCCTGTCGCCGTTGTTGGCGGCGGTGTCCTTGGACGTCGTCTATGTATGATGTGGGCCAGCACAGGCAACGAAATCATCCTCTATGAGCAGATGCCCGAAGTCGCTACCGCCGCCCTAACATGGATCGAAGAAAACATCCCAGCACAAATCACAATCATCAATGGGGAACGTGGGGTAGTACGACTTGCATCAACACTCGAAGAAGCCGTCAAGGACGCCTGGATGGTCATCGAAGCAGTGCCGGAGCGGCTCGAGATCAAAATCCCGCTATTTGGTGACCTAGATCGACTCACGAGACCAGACTGCATCTTAGCTACGAATTCTTCATCCTACAAGTCTAGCGATATGATCAGTCAGGTGGACAAGAAGTATCGCGTTTGCAACACCCACTACTTCATGCCGCCAATTATGAACGCCGTGGAAATTATGACCTGCGGCCATACGGATACTGCCATCATTGATTTTCTGATGAAGGAGTGCAAGGCTATGGGATTTATGCCCGTCCATGCGAAGGTGGAATCAACCGGGTTTATCATAAATCGGATTTGGGCTTCGGTGAAGCGTGAGGCCCTACTGGTTATTGAGCAGGGTGTTGCAACGCCGGAAGATATTGACAAGTTGTTTATTGCATTTTTTGGCGCGAGGTTTGGGGCCTGTGAGTTGATGGATAAGGTTGGTTTGGATACCGTTTACAATATTGAAAAGCATTATGTCGAGGAAAGGCAGTTATCGCATGAGACGATAAACTGGTTGAAGGCGAATTACATCGACAAAGGTTTTTTGGGTGAAAAATCAGAGTCTGGCAAAGGTTTATTGGAAAATTGAGCTGGTGTACTATGACACTTACAATCATACATTCTATAAATTAAATACCATTTGAAAAAAGCTCACATGTTTGAGTTACTAAAGACAACATAGTAACTTAAGAAAAGCTCTAGCAGAAGGCGACCTATGTCAATACAAGGAGGGAGAATATTAAGTAGTAGAACATTCTACTACAAGGCGTTCTGTAAAACATTACCCCTAGTACTTGCCTAAAGAAGTTTTGTTAGCAAACAAATGACAACAAACTTCCCGGTGTCAACAGCTAAATGTTCGACAACACGCAACTGATTCGCCGTCTATGAAGATGAATAGCACTTCAACCCCCTCTACTTCAATGCATTCCATAGCTAAGTTTGCTTTGTGAGGTTGTGTCCGACTTGGTAGGATATAGAACCAGGACTGACGCCACAGATCTTCACATTTTCAGGGTCATTAGTGCTTTATGTTCTCAGTCCCCTCGGTCATTTGCGCGTGCTTGATCTTTTGTTTGGAATGGGAAGTGCGAGGTTGGTTTTATATGCTTTGTGGAGCCATTGGTGGGTGTTTGGGCTCTTTGAAAAAATGTTACAGGTGATTACAAAGACTAGGATGGCTTCCAAAACTGCCATGTCTGTATTGGATAAAGTAAGAATAAACTATGTATTCTACTGAGTCGTTTCATCAGGCACCATATGCTTTAGATTCCGCCTTCATCAAAGATCCCGAGTCCTTTCGTCGCTCTCCCTCATCCACACCTCCAACTTTGCTCTATCTCTAGCTTTAAACCCACACTTAAAATGCTTCGGCTCAGTCGTAAGACTTGTCGGGATACTATTGCAGCCCAACGCATCCAAAATCGGTTCGTCCGCCTTCTCTTTCGGCGCATCGATATGAAACGCCATAAATAATCTAATAAACGCAGTGTACAACTCGCGATTCGCCAGATGGCTGCCAGCACACATTCTGCTGCCGGCTCCGTAAGCGTAGTGTGGAGTTCCGGAACCTTCAGGCTTTTCAAGATAGCGCTCGACAGAGAATTCTTGGGGATTTTTGAAGTGCGAGCCATCGAAATCGGCGGCCCAGGCATTCATGTAGAATGTTGTGCCCGCTGGAATTATGGCATCTTCGTAAGCGATGTCTTTGATACTCGTTCTGGGTAAGCAGATTGGAATGACGGTGAAGAATCGAAGCACCTCGCGGACGAAGGCGGTCACGTAAGGAACCTTTTCTTCGAGGAGACACCGAGACCAGGCGCCACCGTCAGGGTAGACTTTCATGATTTCAGAGTATGCACGTTCTTGGATTTCTTGGCCGTGTGCCGAGGAGAGGTAGGCGATGCCCATTATTAGGTTGCCAGGGACGGTGTCAAGTCCGGCGGAGACCATCGTGAGACAGATGGATTTTATCTCGACTGGTTGTTGTTAAATTGAGCATAAGTAGATGAAGTTTCAGATGACTTACACTCGTTTAGTTTCGCTTCTGGGTCTTTAAGAATGTTGCCTGTAATACATGGCTTGTCTGTGCCTTCTGCGATCTGCTTCTTGAGCTTTTTAAGCAAGAAGGTCAAGTATTTGTCTCTTCTCTCCCGATACTCTACTGCTTCAGTGTTCGCTTTTGGGAATAACCTCATGAGAGGAATGTAGTCCTGCCAGTTATTGCTCGTTGACCTG
Organism: Pezicula carpinea; assembly: GCA_026119845.1. Taxonomy (NCBI): domain Eukaryota; kingdom Fungi; phylum Ascomycota; class Leotiomycetes; order Helotiales; family Dermateaceae; genus Pezicula; species Pezicula carpinea. The sequence continues at coordinate 145,035 of JALRMK010000019.1, read as the reverse complement.
AAATTGCCAATCGCTCGTTCAACATTACAAATCTCCTTGAGTAATTCATTATCAATCTTGCCGTTGATCCTAGATCCGTAATTGAGTGTTAGGGAGGTGTTGAGCGCGAATCTCTGGAAGTATGCAATTGGGTTGATGTCAGTTTTGCCATTACCACTGTCTTCAAGAAGTTCTTTGATTGATAAATGTGACTCAAGGTCAATGATTGGCATATATGATTGTACAGCTGGTCGGTTGAGTGCTGTTGCCGCTGCCTTGCGACGTTGCTTGCAGGATTCATCCCACGGCGAAGTTCCAATTGTGAAACCTTGTGACGAAGAGACGACTGTATGGAATGTATGGAGTGTAGGGCGTGAGATTAAGGCAGATTGGTTCTGAATCCAGAGATGGCGCACGGAATCGAAGGTGTTGGCGAATACAATGCGCTGGCAATTGTCAGCCACCGGTGTACACGAGGGACCATTTCAAACTCACCCTGTTTCCCAGTCTTACTTGGAATACAGGGCCATATTTCTTTGCCAGTTCTCCGGCAACCTTTGCATGCTCAGTCCCAAACTGCAGCAAATTTCCGAACAAAGGTACTCCTGGTATCTCGGGGAGATTCTTGATTTTTGGAGTATCTGTGCGATTGAGGTACTTGATTATGATAGCGATGACAGCGAGCACCGCAAGGCCTATAGCTTGGTAGGACATGACGATGGATGAAGTTCAGGGACCGAATATGTGAGGAGAAGAAAAAAGAGCAGGATGGGAAACAAAGAGAAAAAGAGAAAAAGAGAAAGCAGATTTATGGTTATACGTAGGTAGGTGAGGCATCACGCCTGTCAAGTCACATTACCACATCAGCAACGGCGTCCAAGTACTGTTTTCTGGGAGGAGAGATCGTAAGCCGCTCGGACGATGCAAAGATGGACAACCTTACGCCAGACCAGGATCTGCAGTACTGCACTGAACTGTATGTATTTTGTGCATCATGCGCTCTCATTCCGCCGGCAGATGATGGTCATGGACAGGTTGCAAGGGGAAACGTGGTGTTGTTGGTGTTGTTGGAAGAAAACGATGTTTCGTTTTCATGGAGTACTGCGTCTGATGAAGCTTGAACGGAATCTTTCCGCAGGAAGGGAAGGCTACATGCAGTCCGTGTGGACATCGGCGAGACTTGTCATAAAACAGACGATGAAAGTTTGGCTGAAGAGACCCCGAGTCGTTGATGCCAAGAAAGAAACAAGAGAAAAAGCACACGACAGTCTTCGGAATTGGCGCGCGGTGAGAGATGCCTCAGGCCTAAAGGTAGCATTATCAGACCCTTGCGTGTACGAAACATCCACCCACCCCTCGGTACCCCGCGCCCGCCCCCCGCCTTTGCACCAGCGTCAGTGAAGCTGTGTGAAGTGGTGAAGCTCCGATCATCACTTTGCATACACTCATGATCCGGACTGTCCTCAAGCTTCACAATACGAGCCTCAGCACTCGCTTCTACTCCGCACCATCACTCGCAATGGCACCACCACAGTCCTGGCTCGAGATCCCACCCGATAGCCACTTCTCACTCGCCAACATTCCCTTTGGCATAATCCACAGCAAGTCCTCCGCAGAACGACGGCCAGCCATAGCAATCGGCGAGTATGCGCTCGACCTCAAGGCTTTCTCGGCAGGCAACGGATTTGCAAACCTGCAATCTGGGAATGTTTCCTTCTCAGAAACCAAACAGCTCTTCTCTTCCTTCTCACAACCAACTCTCAATGCCTTCGCAGCACTCGGCCGCCCAACCCACAAAGCTGTGCGAACATACCTCCAAGAAATCCTCTCCGAAAACACGAAACACCCCGAACTTCTCAAAGACAATAAGAAACTGCGGGATGTGGCTATAATTCCAAAACATGAGTTCAAGACTCATCTGCCGATGCAGATTGGCGACTATACGGATTTCTTTGCGGGCATCAATCATGCAATCAATGTAGGTACGATGTTTCGTGGGCCCACGAATGCTCTACAGCCGAACTATACACATCTGCCGGTTGGGTATCATGGCCGAGCATCTTCTGTAGTTGTCTCTGGAACACCCATCAGACGTCCCAACGGACAAATACTCCTCGATCCAGCCGCGGATCCCAAGGTGCCTACCTTCGGTCCCTGCAGAAGACTAGACATCGAACTCGAACTTGGGTGCTTCCTCTGCATAGGCAACAAATTGGGAGAACCACTACGAATAGGTGAACAAGCGGAGCAATCCATCTTCGGCTATGTCCTTATGAATGATTGGAGTGCGCGCGATATCCAGACATGGGAATATGTCCCATTAGGACCCTTCAACGCAAAGAACTTTGCCACGACAATATCCCCTTGGGTAGTACTAGCCGATGCCCTCGAACCATTTCGTACAAATGGACTGCCAAATGATTCGAAACTCCTCCCGTACATCCAAGAGGCCCGCCCAGATAACTTCTACGACATCAAGCTCGAAGTCGACCTCACAACTCCCGATGGAGCAACAACCACCATCTCCAAGGTCTCAGCCAAGAACCTACTATGGAGCTTCCCACAGATGATTGCGCATCATTCAGTAGGGGGTTGTGAGATGAGGACGGGTGACTTATTAGGCAGTGGAACCATTAGTGGGAAAGAAGAAAAGGAGTTAGGCAGTTTGCTTGAAATGTGTCAGGGAGGCAAAAAAGAGATTATGCTTGCTGGGATGGACGCAAGAAAGTTTTTGAAGGACGGCGATGAGGTTACCATTCGCGGTGTTTGTGGGAGCGAGGATGGTGGACGCGTTGGATTCGGCGAGTGTATTGGAAAGATAGAGACTGCGATTCAGATTTAGATTTTATATTAGATGGGATAGGGGTTACCAAATTCAAAAGTAAATTCTGAAATTCCGGGAATGGAGATCCGTATCATAATAAGGGAAGATGTGAATGAAGGTTAGTGCTCGTGGAAATTCCTTGGTACCTAGGTAAGCTACTAAGTCTGTTTAAGGTTTGTATAGACTCTTGGCTGCTTTTTACGGGTTTGTGATAGACCACTGATTTCGCGTATGTGGTAGGTTGACTTGCTAATATGTAACAATGAAGAAACCAGAGCTACTAAAGTTTGTTGACTCTCTCAGAACACGGCGATAATGTTAGAGTCTATTCTTTGTTTGTGGTTCAGCTATTGCACATTGTATTGCCATAGCTTAGCGACCACAACTGTATCACATGAGGTATTTCCATACCTACCTTAGTATAGTTTATCTTAGTTAATATAAGACCTTCCTTCTGGATGATCCTTCATTTACCATCTAAAGCCTAGACCTTCCTCTTCAACAACCCCTTAAAGAAATCAAAACTATTACTATCACTAACCAACTCAAAACACCTACCTGTGTCTCGATCCTCCCACCCCAACTCCTCCACCCTCAACAGACCCCACTCCCTCGTAATACCTCTCACCCGACACCTCACACCGCCCTCCATCTCCAGCATCACAATCTGATCCGTATGCAACCAGAGCGCATAATAGATCTGCTCCAGCTCGGCATCAAACCCCGTGCGACAGAAACGCGTGTAGATGTCTTCGAACTTGGTGAGGAAGCGCGCGAGTAGCTTTTCTAACGTGAAGGGTGCTAGTGTGGCTGGGAGGAGCGCGTTCAGTGATGTGGAGGGTGAGGCGTTGGATGTGTTGAGGCCGATTCCTACGACGAGGTTGTAGGATCCAGATGTATAGCTTGAGTTTACTAGAATTCCGCCGATCTTTACGTAGGTTTTTGAGGTTGTGTTGGTGGGATCTTGGGCGTAGATGTCGTTGGGCCACTTGAGCTTTACGGGTAGGTTCTCGTAGCCTTTGTCGTAGGATTTGATGGCTTGTACTATGGCCATCGCGGCTAGATATTGGATGAATACTACGGGGGCGGTGTTGCTGAGTGCCATAGAATGGTTAACACAGGTGGAGAAGATTAGACAGCCAGCTGGTGAGACCCAGACATTGGATCCGCGGCCGCGGCCTGCTACTTGGGTTGTTGCTGTAAAGGTGAAGCCTGTGGGGAGGTGGGAGAGCAGCTTTTGGTTTCTTGAGCTTCGTCAGCATGGAATGGAAAATTGAGAGTCTGTTAAGGGAGGTTTTACTTCTCTAGCATCGTGTTGGTGCTTGTTACCACCTCGCCATACATGAGAAATTTGCCGAATTCCTCTGCTTCGCTATCATTCTCTTGCTGGTACATCTTGAGGTTTGAATAGAAAGCATGATGGTTGAAGTAAGGCGTCTCTTTCGTGCCGGGCCACTCCCCGTCATGTGGGATTAGGCGTTTGGTGATGGTGCTATAGTCGAGAATTCTATCCTCCGAACCATCCACTTGGTCAGCCGGCTCTTCTTCCGCTTTATCTCCCACTGAAAGACCGGGAATAGGAAGGGACTTTGCGAGATTGCTTAGAGACCACCTGGAATCTTGCTTCTCGATATGGAATGTATCATTCTCTCCTTTGATATACTCTTCACCATTTTCCTTGGTGATAATTTCATTCCATGATTCCAGTAGTTCTGGAACCTCATTGGGATCAAGAGAGGAGAGATGAAGGCGGGAGAGGGAGGGTACCGATGATGTTTCCTGGCTTACGATCAAGCCAAGTTTTGTCAAACATGCTTTCAAGAAGTTGGCTCGCGATTTGTCGTCTTTGGCTAATGCCTGTACCAGTTTGTCGTAATTTGGGACGTTCGTGTTGGGATTTAGGTTCGCTGAGGCAAATCTACAAGGCCATCAGTACCGCAACATCTCAATTTCGTAATACTTACTCTGGGTGAGGTCCTGTCAAAACAGCTGCTCCTTCGCCTACTTTACAGAATACCACTGCAGCAGGCCCATCTCCTCCATCAACATCCAATTTATCTCCAAATGATGCCAGAATTTCGACACCTCGATCAGCAAATTTGCGAGCATCAACAAAGACACCACCACCATTGTAATATGATTGGAAAGTCTGGGGTAAAACACCGCTCTTAAAAGCTTCCTTGTTGGCGTTGAGAGGAACAGCTTTGGCACCAGCCTCACTGTGATAGACGAATCCTTTGAAAGCACAACCTCGACAAGTTCCAGGGTAGAAAGCCAACTCGCGGGAGCCCACGACCTCGAATGGCTTATTTCCCACTTCAAATTCACATCGTGAACTTCCATAGTAACCTCCAGCGCAAAAGCCCAAGTACGCACCGCCTCGACGCACAAATTGAGAGATACGTTGATTACCTTCCCCATTCAACGATCGAGCGTAGCCAAGGTCAGCACCCCCCGGAAAGACCAGCAGAGCACAAGAAGCTTGCCATGGCTCTTTCAAAATGACTGATTCTGTCACGGGGATAACGGCGTAATTTGGAGAGAGTAGTCGTCGTAAACTATAAAGACAATGACGAACGGACTCAACGGTACTTCCGTTGCCTAAGATTAATTTAGTGATGCCATGTTTATGTCCTGGAAGTGAAATACCTGAGTAGACCAAAACATTCATCTTTTTCGAAGCCATATTCGGACACCGTACACAGCCGAGGCCCTGTTGATACGAAGTTGTCTAACGGCGCAAGACCCAACCGAGGAACACACAATGGGAGGAAATATGTCGAAATCAGAAAGTGATGTGAAGGCGGCGACAGCAGTGGCAGACGACGATGAGCCAGATGACTGGTGAGCTTCGTGATCCCCAACACTCCACCCCAACACTCACGCTTTTTCCACAGGGACAAGCGAATCTTCAGCACAGGATGTGCCGGCAAGTCAACACAACGTCACTCTTGGAGATATATACTTATGGGAGACTGCAGCTGAGAACACAAAGATGAACGACTGCTTTTACGAAAAGAAGGATTGGAGGTTGTGTAAGGAAGAGGTAGGGTCGAATCTTCTTCAGCTTGGCGAGTCTGGGCTGTTTTATGAAGTTTGATATCACGTGAATACGTGAGTTGAGACCCATTGCTAATATTCTTTCTCGTTCCTAATACAGCTTGCGAACTTTAAGGAGTGTTGGAAGAAGCAGCAGAATGATAAGAGGACTGAGATGAAGGATGCTTGATGGAGTGACGGAGCGTTGTTGTGGAGAGGAACGATAGCAATCGCGTCCATTTGTATTAATTAAGGACGAGGAAATGCTGCTCTGTCCAAAGCTCCCAAGAGGGGTGAATGTATAATATTAAAAAAGTCTCATCTCAAGCTGCTATCATGGTGTTGTCGCGCCAAAAATGGTTTCGACGTCAACCATCGACACGCGAACCTCAAGAATATATCGCGTCCCAGCCACCACGCCTTAACACAACCATCCATCATGTCAACCATTATCCCCCGTGCTGCACGTTCCAGCATAGTAGAAGCGCTGGAAGCTTCCCGCTCGCTGCAGTCAAGATGCCCATCAGGAGCAAGCAGTAATTGTAATTCACGATTATTACGACTGCGCTCTTCAAGATGCTTCTCAACCAGCTATCGTTATGCAGCACCCCCGGCCTCAACCTACGTCCGCAAGGCAGCTGTTATAGCTAAGCCAACTGCTCCAGCTCCTCCAGCCCCCGTCAAACCTGCGCCGAAAACTACGAATACCGCGCCGTCCTCGATCGATGACCAATCCCCTATCAAAGACATGACCAGCGGACTTGCAGACGAGCCATTGCTACTCGACGAAGGAAGCCGACAGGTAGATTGGACGCGCTCCTTTCACGGTCTTTCTGCGGAGCCATTTTCCAAAGAAGCTGCTGAGGTCCTGTTGGCCCCGATAGAGCCCGATGATGTGGAGGTCAAGCCGGATGGAATTATCTACTTGCCCGAGATTAAATACAGGAGAATTTTGAACAGAGCGTTTGGCCCTGGTGGATGGGGTTTGGCGCCTAGAGGGGAGACCATTGTTACGGGCAAGAGCCTTACGAGGGAGTATGCGCTTGTGGCTCATGGACGGTCAGTTTACTTCCTTTTCCACCTTCTACAACCTCAGACTGATGATTATGAACTGTAGACTAGTATCCGTAGCACGCGGCGAACAAGACTACTTCTCTCCCGAAGGCATACCCACAGCGACCGAAGGCTGCAAGTCGAACGCCCTGATGCGCTGCTGCAAAGATCTAGGTATAGCTAGTGAGTTGTGGGATCCAAGATACGCACGAACTTTTATGAAGAACAAGGCGAAGCAAGTCTGGGCTGAGCATGTCCTCACAAAGAAGAAGAAACATATTTGGTTGAGGAAGGATGATGAAGTTAGATACCCATATAAGGAATCGAAGTTTGGTGTATAAATGGCATCGAACTGGGATAAATGGTGTGTGTATGGATACGGGGCTTAGATGCGAGCATACAGTGTAAACTAGTGGCGTTGGCACATAATTCTCAATATTTTCCTCTGTAGCCCAGAGTTTGGATTAAAGACAGGGCTCTAACTTAAGTACTTTAGTGCGAGATTTCCAGACTTTCCAAGACCGCAACAATTCTGACAACAGGTTCTTGTAATACCCTGTGTTTACCATGGTGAGGAATTCACAGCCACTTCCTCTCCAGAGCCCAGTTGAGGTAGTCAAGTTAACTCAAGCACAGAGGCTCAATTAAGAACCCTCTTTTGAGTCCTCTGGGCCATCCGTGTTGTTGTGTAGGCGAGAAAGTACTGTATACCATGTCAGTCGAATGGAAGAGGCCCTCAGGTCCGTACTAGCGATAGGAAAGGTGATGTGTGCAAGCATATCAAAGACAAGTTAGCGTCTATACAAACCTGCTCTTCAGTTTGGTCTTCTATGTCACCTTGGTTCGGATTCCAATGCCGTATTATTTGAAGAGTGTGGTCAATAACTATCAGGATTCGAGGTCTTGAAGCACACTGGTGTGACTGGCAGCCCCGTCAAAACGATGTGTTGTACGATGGTACTGTACCCTATTCACCCCGCACGTTGACACAGCTGGTGCAGTGAAAAACCGCCTGAAGCTGCGGGAACACAAGCTGTCAGCACTAATCGTCAGCCTCTATGCGCTCATGTCTGTTCTTGTAGTATTGTACATACTACTCGCGCGCCGACCACTTATACCTCTCGATAAGGAGTCAAAGTGGAAACCACCATCCGGAAATCTCACCTGCAGTGTTATTAGAGCCCCTTTATCCCTAAATTCCATTGCTTCTCAAAGTTGTCTTCGAAACTCATTCTGAAAATAACGGTTACACGAACTACCACGCAACCCTCACCGACAATATGGAGTTCGTACTTCACTCGTATCTGATCAAATAGCGCTAACGTGTACAATAAGACCACCAGGACCAACTTTGGAGACCCATAAAAGCAACATCGCCGCTCATAGCCTGCCAGTAGATGTAGAAGACCTACATGATTTCAACCTGCTCTGGATTGGCCCAAGAACAGCTAAGTCGGTTATTGCATATGGATTTGGTAAGTGGAAGATGCTGGGCTTGCGTACAGCGTACTCAAATGCTTGCTTGGATTGAAGTAATGTGAGCTCCCCGGACTAGTCGTGCTCGTTAAACCTCTTTCATAGTATTTTCGCTAAATTCAGTTCAGGCCTCAGGTGAGTGAGAGCCAGAAGCACGAAGTCGTAGCTATAGATATGTAGCTCCCGGGGCGAAACAAAGCGCACCTTAGTTTATATCTGCGCCGGCGAGAATACCTGCTTGAATCCTAGAATGTTCAGAGAACGGCATTGCGGTTTGACAAGAATATATATATACATGCCTGAAAGTATTGTACATACAGACTATATATGTTAAGAGGTCTAGCCTTTGAGCTTTGAAGTTTAAGTAACTCGAATGGAAGGTTGCAACAAGAAATAGTCTTGGCCCTCGATTCTTACCTTAGTACAAAGCGAGGAATTCCCCTAGTCATTTTTAGAGCTACTCAGCTTGAGTTATTTCAAAAAGATTCGTTCCCGGTATTTTTATTCTTTTTATCCGACGACATTGCACAAAACAGCGACACAACCGGCTATCAGTATTTAAGACGTAAGTTGTACCACCAAAGAGCAAGTAGTACAGTACTATTGACTGTGTAGTTCTAATTCTAATTCATGAGTATTTTGCGTGTGTTTATCGCGTATATTTGATCAAATACTCTAGAGATAGCCTAGTCCTCAACCTACGACATTATAATCAAGAAAAATTCGTTATCGATTTAAAGTTAAACTCAGATCTCGGCAGCATGAAAGGCGGACGCAATTACCCAACTAGGAGTATTGTACAACCAACCAAATACATTTTTAAAATGGCGAAGGTTAGCCTGATGGACGGTTCAGATGAGATATAGGGCGTCAGCTACCGGTAGAGAGCAAGGTACCACGCCACGCCAGTGGCACGAATCTATGCTGTAGACTAGGTTTCGTCAATCTCAACAACTCTGTTTGTACACAGGGAGATCCCCATAACATTAAAAGCCAGATAGACTTAGATGTTATTGTTATATGCTGCTATCGAAAATATTTAGCTTGATTCCGAATGTCTGAATTAGATCTGCTACGTACAAAGCCGTCGAAGGATAAGAATATTGTACTACGGTGTAAAGACATTTTACGGCAGAAGAGAGTAAAGTGAGTAACTACAGACAAAATAGACTTATCAAGAGGCCAATGTTCAGGTTAGGATTGCGTAACTTTAGAAGGCGGGTGTCGTCGGATAGTTCTCGCGCTTCCATGATTACATAGGCATGACCTTCAATCTGGTTCTAGCACCTCTTCGGCTTCCGCAACTTACACCGGCCCGTCTGTGATATGCCTACGCGGGCACAAGTTTTGCTATAACCTATTCAGACACTTATTATTTATATTGTCTCCGACATCGAAGGTGCAAGGTCGAGCAATACCATCGAACTTGCAGGCTTTCGAAACTAAAATCTTTGCGAGAGATGGCTGTAGTAGTCCTCGCGAAGCACCCCTGTACTCAGGTGCAGCAGCAACGCGTACAGTAGTACTGAATTGGGAATAATCAAAGGCAAGGCGGTCCCGACAACTCACCACCTTGATTGGATCCACAATGGTGGTCCCGATGCTCACAGGTGGTTGTCAAGACTCAAGTCATAAGCTATTCGTGTATGTCATAGTTGGCTGAGTCGCTGACAAGAGAAGTACGGCCCACCGAATTACTATTCAATTGCAATGATAGGCCCGTCCAAAGCCTTCATCTCATGAAAATAGAAATAGCGGCAACCCCATCAGCTTGTCGGCTGTTGCCAAGAGAGCCTCTGCCTCATCCTGACAAGGAACTCTTGAGAACGAAACGACTTGGACCTATCGCAACAGGCAAATTACAGCATCAACGAGATCTGCTCAGGGGTACGACTTGTGACGAGGTCGTCAGGAGGTTTTATGCAGGGTTAAGGAGAAACTCATCTGTGGTCGGTGGTGGATGAGAATTTGTGCAAGGTTTGTGGGGAAAGCATGCATGGACCAAGACGCGTGGAGGATGGCCGGCCCGCAACTCTCACTACCGCAGCAAATGATGTCCAACCCACAATTTTAGGAGCAGCTCTACGGAATAATCTTTCGATATACATTACTCGGGAGAGACAAAACGGAGCGCACCATGCACTATGGCATATTGTGGGGCTTAATAATCCTCCATAATGGCCGTCTTATGTGCAAGAGCGAAAGCAGGCAAGCAACACCTCGCTTAAATTATCTCTACGTAACATTTACTGCAATTAAGTATAGAATAAGCACTTCCAGACGATAATTTCTAGAAGTTGGTTACGGTTAGGAGGTTCGGTTTAGACGTTATGTGAAGTCAGGAGTGGCGGGGAAATACTATAGGATACTGATCTAAGTCCTGTACTCGCAACTAAACTTCGTCGAAGTCATAATTTCCAAGGCACCAAGTGAAGTGGCGCGTCCAGCCCCGTCCATAATACACACCAACTCATCGTCCCCATTCCTTCTGTCAAGCTGAAGTGTGCGATTACGAATTGCTCCCGGATTAGCGATATGCCAAGTGGCCCAAGTCCCACTGCGCTCTCTACAGCCGACCTAGTCAAGAGACTATTCCAGGAATAGTCAATCCTACGTTGCTGAAGAAGATGTATATAACCTGCAGAAATGTGCACTGGAGAGGTTCTTCACCCACTCCAGAGCACTTCCTTTCCTTACCATCATTGTCATTTACACTCTTTACACCACCATGCAGTTTTCAAATACTCTGTTGGCCCTTGGCCTGATGGCTTCATCAATCGTTGCCCACCCCGGACCGCACGCACCTATCTTCGGCTCTGAGCTTCAACGACGCAATGACCTTAGCAAGCGTTGTGAAGCTGCAGCTGCATCCATGAACCAGAAGAGATATGCCAAACGAAATCTCGAGCGGAAGCGATCGCTTGAGGCCCGCGCCAATGCGACATACACAATCACAACCGAAGCGCCATACTACGAGGTCATTCAGAACGACACTTGTGTCTTGACTCCCGAGGTTACTGAAGGCCCTTACGTCTGGCCTCGCTCGCAGACACTACGTCAAGACATGTCTGAAGGACAAGCCGGTATTGAGTTTGTCTTGGATGTCGGAGTCTTAGATATGGCCACCTGCGAGCCTCTCGAGAATGCTTTGCTCGACTTCTGGCACTGCAACGCCACGGGAAGTTATTCCAGCTTCACTGGGTTGAGTCCAAACACGGCGTTCCCAACTTTGTTGCAGCAGATGAACATAACGGAATTCGAGATCGGCACTACGGATCTTCATACCGATGACACCACGTTCTTGCGCGGAATGTGGCCTACGGACTCCAACGGCATAATGGAAATGAAGACCATCTTCCCTGGATTCTATGTTGCACGCGCCATTCATATCCATGTTCAAGTTCATACTGTTAGTAGCTTCCATTCACGTTTATCCTTTTGCAGATTTCTTTTTGGGTGTCACGACATGTCTTCGAGGGGTTTTCCCCTTGGTGACATGTTGCGCTACACCTAAATTATATCTTTGTTCTTCCAAGACTTTCCAGAAGAGTGATTTTAACACTAAAATCAGGACTGGGTTCTTCACGACAACGGCACCCTCACCTCCGGCAACAAAGTTAGCACTGGCCAGATCTATATCAACGAGACCCTTTCTGCCCAAATCATGGCACTTGAACCATACGTCAGCCACACGTGAGTAAAGTTCGGGTAACATTTCTTGTCCCACAAGTACTGACTTTTGGAAGTGAAATAAACCGCACGACCAACGCTGAAGATAGTGTTTACTCCCAGGGTCTCGTCGGAGGTTATAACCCAGTCATTGATGTCGTTGCTGCCGATGGTGTTGACCCAGCCAATGGAATGATCGGTTATATTACCATTGGTGTCGATACCACTGTAAGCATTCCCTATGCCAACATCTCCTTAACCGAGCGCTGACTTATCATACAAGGCCATTGAGACCTATGCATAGGATTGAGAGGAAATTTCTTGGATGACCTTCAAAAGCCATGTGGTTCCAAGGAGGAGTTTGAATTTTGCTAGTTGTGCTTGGTTGTGGTGAAAAGAGGCCGTGGTGGCTGGGTGTGAACTTTCGTTTTAGATTCTTGGAGCATGGAGCATATAGAGATAGCGACTGTGACCATATACCCAACAGAATGATTTGACATTTTCCACACTTCCCATATTGTGTGAGAGCGTTGTGGTTTGTTCCCAACAATCTCAGGGCGCCTCCTTCTGCAATTCCCGCGGTCGTCATTACTTCATGTTCCTGCAAATATCTCGTTCTTCAGGCGTGTTGTTAGCGATGGACTTAGAAGCTAGCTTCAAGTCACTGACTTCGTCTATGCCACTGAGCTCATTTGAGTTACTCGGCAAGTCTCCAAGGCTATTCTACGACTACTTTGCCATACTACCAACACTTGTTGCAGCAAAATCCGAGGATCATATGGTAACTATCCCGGCTGAAAACTTTCCTTCATATACTACTCCGCAGGGCTCCCTCACAATGGGCCAAGCATGGCACTGTTTCTCTTTACGTTGATATAGGTTGTTTTGAAGAAAGTCAAAACACGTAAACTACTTTCGGGACCTTAGTACCTGAATAGTATGGGCATTACTATCAAACTGGTATTGCGTTCTGCCAAGGGAGTGGAAATGAGGTTGCGGGTGTGCAAATTCCGAAGAGATATAACTGTACACTGCCATCGGTTACAAACCCTTTACTAATATACATCATACAAATGCCAGTGCTCAGCAGTTCACTCGCCAACAGAAATGAAAGTCGCTGTTTCAGATTGCAATGATCTCCGTATGCAAAGAAACTGAACGACAGAGAATTTTGTGGCGGAGCAAGTTGGCTAAACGGGTACCAAGATGCATAAGCTGGGCAACTAAGAATCAGCTCCTGGGTACAAAAGGTACGATATAATGGCGCCTATTTAATATCTGGGAGATTTCCGCGAAGGCATTACAATGTTTGAACTTTAATTCAACTACTTGTGTCGCTAATGTGGACTACTTCAGCATTACCACTCTTGGCGCTCGCTTGTAGGTTTTATTCATGAATGGTTAGATGCGGAGCAGCAAGATATGGGGCAAAGGTTGTATCATATATTCTGTGTGGAACTACCTGGTGTAGGGACGTCTGAATAGCCTCATATCAAGTAGGTAGGTAAAGAGGTCACGAGAAAGAATCACATGACTATTCCTGTACACATTTCACTGCTCAACATCTTGTATAATTATACAATATATAAGGTGTGTTCAACCTTGTAGTATTATAAGGCTTTTTGTCTAAGGTGGATTCGGCGCCTTGGTATTATATCTCTCCTAGGACAGCATGGGCAGGAATAGATCCGTCGTCGTGGTGTACAACTACTACGCTAATTAGCCGACACTGCAGATGAGGATGCAGCTCAAGGCCCGTACACTTATGGTATGCTTCTTTCAAATCGACTACAGAATAACAAGATTGATGCATCTATCCTGCCACAGGATCTGAAGCAGGCGAAGATGTATATATAGAAGTCTTCATATCTTGGTTTTGCAAACGCGCAGTGGATGATGGGATCTGCATATGAGTTGTGCCTGTTGGGCTGCGACTTCAATCCAGAGCTCTCTTTTCACTATTACAATCTAGCAGCACGTCAGGGCGAACCAGAGGCTGAAATGTCTTTAAGCAAGTGGTTCATCTGCGGATACGAAGGGATAATTGATGTAAATGAGACACTGGCATTTGTCTACACAAGGAGAGCTGCAAGGCTGTCTCAGCTTCCTACTGTAGAATTTGCCATGGCCCACTTCTACGAGCTGGATAAAGGTGTTTGGGCAGACGCTGAGCAAGCTAAGACATGGTACCAAAAGGCAATCGATGATGGTTACGAGGACCCTATTGTGAGGCTGCAAGTATTGTTACAAAGTGGGTCTGGTGAACGTAATAACGTGGTAGAAAACATGGTAGATAGCGTGACAAGCTGTGAGAATATAGACAGCAGCGAGAAGCTTGAGCACTAGGAGGAGCTGCAATATACACGTCAAGGATGCCGAGCCTATGGTGAGTGGTAGTGAAACAAATACTATGCTAGATTTGAAAGGTTCAGAGGAAGATGAGAAGAGTGGCTGATCACAACTTGTTCCTGCTTTCTAAACATTATACCACGCAGAAACTCTCATCTACGACAAGCGGGTTTATAAATGCTATTTCAACAATCCGGCAAGACGTGATCGCTAAAGCTGAATTCCTAAACTTATAATTTCTATCATCTAATTGCTGAGACAACTAAAAGCCTGGTTGTTTCGCTTAACAGGAGGCAAGCGGACTTTGAGCCAAAGTTTCTGTCAAGATGCTTCAATTGCTAGTGATAATACTAGCGGAGCTTTCATCAAACAATAACCTTGGATCCGGTCCCAGCTTGAAAACTTTCTGGGTTCGTTCATGACCTGGCTGAATCCCAATATATGCGCTTTCTTTGGCTCGCAACACATAACTCGGTTGACACATCGCCCGGGCACGCAGCTACGAGATTTTCAAGCTCGGTCACCTCCTCATGTTCCACATAATTGCTCTCCTAATGGCTTACGACATACCTCCAGTTTCCTATGCTCGGCTACTGGCTTGCATTCCTGACTCTTCCGATAATGACTGCACGTATGACAAGATTAATCTGCGGGGTCCTTCGTATACCAGAGAAATTAGAATTCTGGATGAATTTGGTCAACTCTCGCTCTCCCAATAAACAGCATTCACCATCTCAACGTGTGTGGATAATTAGTTGTGAGTTCACATCAAAACAGATGGAGCCTGGACTTTTCAACTCAGGTACCTCGCTAAGGATGGAGATGCCACAGATCTCCAAGTCAAAAAGTCAAGAATCTTGCCTAAGCACTTCGACAGCGTCGTCCACAACCAACGAGAAACAAGTACGCAGCGTCGTTGAGTTGATTGCTAATGTCCCGTCAAAGACAAGAAAATCATCTTCTCTGGTTCTCCCCCCTCCTAAACAACATCTTGAAAGCATCCAGCTCTAAACAAAGACTGGAACCAAACATCCAAACGCAAGCAACGCAAAAGCGAAAGAGACATCTCAACGCCTTCTCGGATGGCATCGCACTCTTAATATCATCCCGAGTCTCCACTGAGTGCTCCCTGGTTTACTTACCGAGAAGGGATTTAAGAGACCGGAGTTGGGAACGATCCGGAGAACGCATTATGAGAGTTTAATACGGGACGAGGGGAGGGCAAGGCGGATGATCGGGCTTTCTTTTGTGAGAGTCCCGGGATTGGGTATGAGGTTGTTGATCGGTGTCATGGGCCTATTGTTAGATGGCTGGAGGAGGGAACGGATATCGAGTATCACTTTATGATAGAAGTTTCAGGGTAGGACGTTAAGTTGGATTGATTGCGTGACGGTATAAAAACTTCCGATACTGATCTTTCTTAGACTTCGCCTTTAGGCGTAATAGATATGAAGGCAGCCGAACCCGCTTTTGGTCTCCTATATCCTCGTCGTCCCTTGCACCTGCACTCCCATCCCACGATTTAACATCCACCTACCACCAATTCTCCTGTCCCGACCCCCCTTCTTTCCACACACCAGCTTCCTTCAACATACTAATCTGCTTACGCAAGGCCTCCTTCGAAGTCGGATATCTCTTCGCAAACCCCATACTCACCGCTTCCTGTCGGGCATCAGTCCCATTATTCCTAGCTCTCGCTGAAGCAATGCGATCTGCTTCGTTCGAAGAAATAATGTCCTTCGTGCTGCAAGGATCTTGGTGAAGGTCGTCTTCGTTCTCGTTGCTTTGGTCATCTTCGTCAGCCCCAGCTGGTTTTGCTTTCTTATGTCGTGTGGTGGGTAGCTCAGAATCAGATGGGTGGCGGCTGGGCTCCGTGGCATTTCCTTTCATAAGTACCTCGGTAATGACGGCCATGGTTTTAATTTCCGTTCGTGGTGCGGAGGAGGTGGTTTGGATGAGATGAACGAAGGATAAAAGTTCTTCGAAGGGTTATGAACCTCTGTCTGGTCCAGGCTTTTTCCCTGACTGCTGTTTTGTATGCGTATTTGCTGTGCGAGCGGTCAGTTTGACTCATTGAAATGGCTTCGGTAGCTAAGCTTTCCTACCTGAAAAATGTGGATAGATAATTTGGGCTGTTGATATTGATTACAATTGACAGTATTGCAATTGTGTGAAGTTGTTTTGTTGATTTGAAAGTGCCACAGTATGCCGCGAAATTGTACTTTTGTAGCAAGTCTCGGGTACTGTACGATTCGTGGTGAATCAATGACTGACATTTTGGCTTAAGAGGAATTGGTGAGCGAAGTTAAGCTCTAGCGATTTGAAAGTGTACCTATCTACGAAGAAATATTCACTATGAATGGGAGGTGTAAATTCCAAACTGTTGTTCTCTATAAAGCTCATTTCAATTTACTGAAGCACTAACGGGTGTCGAATTCTTCCACGTGAAATGATAGCGCAACTGCCCTTCTAAATAGATAAACATTTTGATTATAGTGTTGTTGTTTTGCAACGCCGACAACGCAATGGTACTTGTTAATTTACAATTATCTAAAATTTGAGCAGGATCAGCTAGGATTCAAGCGATGCACAAATCTTGACATCTATGAGTGAAAATTCTATAACAATACTGTTGAAAGCAAGGAAGGAGGATCATAACGTTATCATCAGCCGAATCATACTGGTATTTATCATATACCTTTCCTTACCGTACAGAACTTATGGTCATGCTAAGAATAACAATCCATTTGGATGAATGGGAACACAGGTGGAAGCTGCCAAACCCAGCAATAACGCAATTGATATAGCGATAGCCAATAGGTAGTAGCCATTGAAGGATTTGACTTTTAAGCGAAGGGGAATAATATCTTCTGCTGCAGGACATGGCATCAACCAACGACGAGTTTTGGGGATTTAAACCGAGGACTTATGATCTTACCAAGAGGAGACCATTTATCGTGCTTTATAAAAATCAAATGTAAACTTTAAACTAAGTTGCTCATTTACATTTTGAAAAGGGGGATAAATGCACGAAGCGAGGATCGCGTTTAAACTCACTCCTCACAAACATCCCATTTAACCGACAACGGGTGCCAAGAAAATGGCCTGTTGTTATTCCTTACAGTGAAAAATCGAGGCAATAAGCTTCGGCTCCTGAAACTCAATTCCCTCCGACAATTGAGGGTTTTGACACGTGACTCACCCACACTTCCTCCCGGCGAAGCTGCAGATATCCCAACTTAATCAGCGAGAAATAGCTGCTAGGTTCTTCATACTGATATTACCACTTCAAAGTGGTAGAACGCTGAATCTGCCAACAGAGACAACGTGATCTGAAAACATGTATCGTACGTCATTACTCTCACAGAAGAGATTGTATCTAAACCATTTTTGATGGGGTTCAAGTCACAAGGTACTGAGCTGTAAGGAAGAAGAGCTTTGACTGTTCGTGTAGGGGATTTGGAGTGTGTCTAAATTGCATTTGATAGGTACGCAGCACTACAGTATTTCATTTTGACAAAACTAAACTTCAAATACTCCATACAGCCTGATATCAAACCATCAACTAGAGTTATGTTGGTGGGTACAAATTTTCCATGTTTAATAGACGCTCGCATACTGCTGAGGTACTTTAGGTAACTGTGGGGGGTGTCAGAGAGGCACATGCTAACCGTATCAATATGGCGTGCTATCAATAGGATTTAGAAAAGACAATTCGAACAGGCGAGAAAGTCTATTACCCGAGGGATTGATCATAGCAAGAACTGTTCCTTGAATTTGAGTGTGAAAATTGAGTCTATTGAATAGTCTTCCAGGCCGTCGCCAACCTCATGATAAGACTAACTTTTGTTCTAATAATGTCCGTACAAGAATAACCATGTCTGTGGTGAGTGTCTGCATTCCATTATCCAGGAAGCAACGCCCCTTGTCCCTCGAACGCCGCCGTAGAATGAAAACCCTATGAGTAGCTTTTGAAACTTTCTATCATCCATATCGTAAAACATAAAACATTCCAAGAACAAACATGCTTTTTCGCCTCTTCTGCCTTTCGCCTGTCGCCTTTTGCCTTTTGCCTATTTTAACTTTGAGTTTCAGCCTTCGCAATGCGAGCATCACACCACGCCAAAGCAGTCTCTCCCCAGACCTCACTCCCTTTATACTTGCCCATCTCAGTAGTCTCCCATCCCCTGACCATCTCCGCAAAGGCCTTGGTCTCCTCTAGGTCCAGCTCGGTGAGAGGGTGCATGAAAGTCCTGACAGTAAAGAGTACAGCGTCTGTCTCCACGAGACGAGTGAAGGTTTGACGTTCGCGGCGGATTTGAATGTGATCCGGTGTTAAAGGTGAGGGGTGGGGAAACATGTCTATAGGAGTATCGACAAAGAGGGAGGATGATGTTTGGATGAATAGATTGGTGCGTTCCATGCAGGATGATGGTGATAGATAGTCGAAATATCTATGATTTGTTAGTAACATTGTCAAATGTAGAGGCTGAAAAAGGAGACTCACCTATCAACACTGCGCCCCAGTTTCTCCTTCCACCCTGGAACTGGGGCATGAAGTTTCGCCATAGAAAATCCAATCCGCTCCTCCAGCTTCCAGCCTGTAGGGAATAATGTTGCTGACGCATTAAGGCAATACTCTCCGGTTTCTGGATCCTTCTGCAGGATGTTGAAGTCTTCCATTGACAGACGAGCGGCTATTTCAAGCGGGTTGGAGATATCTGGGCCGATTGGGAAGGACTCCGATGTCAGATGATTGCGGATCGTTGGCGGAGAAGATGTGACGGTAAATGAAGTGGGGTAACGGGTGGTGAGGAAGTCGATGGTCATGGAGAGGACCTCGTGACATGCTGCCTTGGATTGAGGAAGGGTTTGGACCACGCTTGGGCGGGACGTCTTTAGGAGTGAGGACCGGAGATTGTGTTCAGGGAGGTAGTTGGCGTCGAGTGTAAGCCAGTTGATCTGGTCGAGCTTCTTGAGAGCCATGGCCATTTGCGGCATAGCTTTGGCTCCAGTTCGGAGTGGGGGAAGCTGATATTGTGCAACATCTTGAGAAGGTCGACGCTTGAAATCCGCAGCTGGTATAGCCGTGTCAGAGTGCCTTTTGGCGTCAGGTTTACACCTTCTCCGGAATCTGTCGACGACAAGGCTCTTGCTGAGAGCAACAAGACCAAACGCAGCCAAAATGATGATGATGGTTTCTAAACCCATTGTACGTTGCTGGACTGTGATGGACAGTTGACTGAGCTGTAAAATGGGATCCCGTTCATCAGATATCGGGCTGGGGACGGCGGAAACGACGGCAACATAACTGCGGAGCGTTTCACTGAGACCCGAAATGTTGGGCTGCAAAAAGGAAGAAGAGTAATGCGTAATGATGCCCATTGTGGGTTGCTTGCAGGCGAGTTCTTTTTGCAATTGGTGTTGAGGAGAGTTGAGATGCAGTGGTATGTGACACAAGAGAAACTACCCTGGCCCGTATATGTACTTTCGAGGTACTTCTCTCGCCGTTAGCCATCTGAAAGAGCCTTTGCCACTAGTGAATCCGTCAGCTCTGCTTTGGAACAGGAAGCCCATATTTTGAGTCGGGACCAGCTCCCCGGTACCTTGCGCTGAAGAAGGAACCAGGTCTCTCCCCACAATGCAAACAACAGTACGAGGGGGGGGCCTCTCCCGGGTGATGTTGAGGTCAAACAAACGTTGAGTTTGCGAGGTTGACGAAAGCTTCAAGCCGCCCAGAGCGCCCTCTTAGCTTGCCCTGCTCAGCCCATGGTGAGACGAGGGGTGGGTGAAGAGGGGGATGATCTCTTGGACCGGTTGGCTGTTGGACCGGCTGTCAAGGCTGCAGGCTGCAGGTAGGTACTGTAGGTTGGTTGCGGTCATTCCATCTCTCTCAGCAGCCATGGCGTTGCCGTGATGCAAGAAGCTTAGGCCAATGGTTCTTGTGGCCCTGGTATCCATGGCCGCTGGGCGTCGAGGCCTCGAATGGGGCGCTGGGTGGTTGCACTGGCACACGCAAGAGCGAACATCCACGACGCCTGTTGGGGAAGAAGAGGGACAAGAGAAACACAAGACGAGCGAATACTACGCCTCCTAAGGATGCCGGTGGGGATGGATGCTGGTGCTGGTGCTGGTGCTGGTGCTGCTCGCTGGCGCTCGACGCATAAGGTTTGGTATGGGCATCCGGTAGTGGCAAAGGCAGAAAATAGGCTGGTGGTGATGGGTTGCCGCGAATAATCAATATTCGGCGGTTAAGGCGGTGTTTCGACAAAGGTTGCGTGGAGGAGGGGAGGGAGGTTGCGGCTGATGGGAAGTGGGAGTCTTGGACGGGGGAGCGAGGTTACCAAGAGTCCAAGAGCGGTCAAAGCTGTTCGGCGGGGTGGGGTTAGGTAAGCAGCAGCGCAGCCGCACCGGTGTACGAAGGTGACGAAGAGGTCGCGGGTTAGGTAAGCACCGTCGTCGTACCTACAGAGTGAGTACATACACCACCACCGTCCTGAAAAGACTGGCAGGCTGCCACGTGACCAAAACAAGAGCATGGGTAACGATACTGCTGCCATGGCAATCGCTCGGGACGAACAATGTCCCAATGGGCGTTGGATATTTTGAGGTTGGCCTGTCTGGTGGTGGCAGCATTTGCGGTTGCAGTCAGTAAGGTGCTGCTGCGCTACTGTTCATGGGCTGTTTACTGTACGGCGTGTACGGTACTCTGCCCCCTGGCCGTGGGGCACAGGGAGTGCACGCACTGGCTTAGCGGTCGATCCGGCCTGCAGAGTGCGCGGTCCGCTGGAGAGAGGCCTGGCGCAGGCTGCTGGGGCGTGTGCTGATTGGCCTGCGCTGCAGGCCCGATCCCAAGCAGCCGGGTCTCGCTGAGGTTATCGAGCCTGCCGAGGGCTATCGCATGCGCGCATGCAGCGCTTCTCGCAGGTTCATGCACGGTGCGCTGAGCCGGCCCTGGACGCCTGCACGGCCAGGACGATGCTGGGAGACGGACGGCCTGATTGCATCCATGACTGGCTGATGACTGCGGGCCACATCCATGGCTGACTGACTGACTGATACCTGTACTTCATCCATGACCGACTGACTGATACCTGCGGGCCACATCCATGACCGACTGGCTGATACCTGCTGGCCACATCCATGATGACTGCTTTACATCCGTCCAACGCGCGCCCACCACCAAGAGCCTGCGCGCATCGATGGCCATCAATGCAGCTTGACCAAACGTGGATCGGCTGTCGGTCGGTCGGTCGGTCTGTGATGGGCGACCTGACTATCAATGCACGCATCCCGTCCTCGCAACCCTATTCCGCCCACTTTGACTTTGACTTGATATAATGACTTCTTGTTGTCATCCCATGCACGCCCGCGCTGCCAACGCCAAAGCGAGCTAACAGAAGAGAAGCACCGCTGAAGCCACTTGGAATTTGCTTGGAAGAAAGAAAAAAAGAAGAAGAAGAAACAGTCCAGCCATTAGACGTGCACATCACGCATGCACATTCCAGAACGGGCTTAGCATTGTGAGCCAGGCACAAGCTTGCAACTTGTCACCGCGTGCTCCATCATCACGAGAAGAGAGAGGTCAACAGGATGGTGGTCAAGAGGATCCATCGTCCGCTTCGGCCTCAGACATGTCCAGACGGAAACACGTCGAGTGACACCCTCTCGTGGTGAAGTCTGGACGACCCGTCATTGAAACCGAGTCACTCAGCATCAAGGACGTGGTAGGGAGACTTTGCTCCCCTCCAGCACTGTAGGTTTGCTTTCCGATACAGATTCACCAGATTGGGTTCGTGTTGACTCGGGTTGAGGCTTGCGGGCTTGATGCATCGTCATGGTGCCCGGCGTCGCTTCACTCGGTGTGAAACTTTCGTGAGCAAGACAGCTCCAGCGGTGTTGATGTGCATGTGTTTCTGTCCGCGGCCAAGGTCCAACACGTTCTGAACGGGCACAGGCCCGCCACGATGAGAAGAAGCCTCATCGAGATCTGTTCAAGGCGCTCAGCAAGATCTCCAAGTCCAAGACTCCAAGCTGCCAAGGCCCAAGTCTCCGAAGAAGCTTCCTTGAAATCGCTCTGACAATCCGGGGCGTTGCAGCACCACACCACGCCTGCCACCACCCTGTAAACTCCTGATTCGTCGAATATTCCCCTACTTATGACCCAGGGACCGTCGAGGTCCCCTATCACGAACTATTCTAGACCATCCCTTTGACCTTTGGCACGATAATACGAAGGAGTTCGTACCTTTCGTACTTCCGTCAAAGCTGCTTGCAAGGAAACACCATCGATACCTTATGCCGCAGAAAGCCGATCTTGTATGCTAGTGGCCAACCTCGATCATCTGTAATCCCCCGCCAAGTATGCCCAAGTGTTACTCGAGCTCTTGTAACGATACCAAGTGTTCCTCGAGGTCTTGTAACAATACCAAGTGCCCTCCATGTTCTTGTAACAATACCAAGTATTCTTCAAGCACTTGTTACAAGAGTCTTGTAACGATCAACCAAGACTGGGCACTTGCTCTTTGACCGCCTGCTTCAATGATATCGGCTCACGTTGGCTTATAATTTAGTAAGAATATAAGCTTACTACTCCAAGAAGGATCTGAGAATCAAGAATGCACGGGAGATCTCATACATAGCCGAAATTATGTGGAATTAAGACGACAATAACTGCACGACTTTACACACAAGGGCCGTGTCACCAAGCGAAGCACCGGCTGGTTGTTTGCGAGGGGGAAGTCGTACTTGGAGACAACAAACAAAACAGTCAAACCTCAGACATCCAACTTCCAAGAGTCCAATCGGACCTTTTTCTCTATGAACGGCGAGTCCTTTCGTTGCTATGACGCCTTTCCTTGTAAATATAGTACAACATCTGTGTAGGAGTGAAGAGAAGGGAACAAAGCTCATGTTCAGAGCTGGACAATACTACTAGCAGGCAACAGCATTCTCATGTCGATTACACAATGCCCAATCCCAAGGTCAAAGACCATTCTTGGAAGTTGTACACGAAACTCGAACTCATCTGCGAATTCAGTGCCATTGAAGCCTGAAGTTAACAGCGGAGGATGCGGAAGAGGAAGAAGAATGAACAAGTGCTACACTACACCATTCCAGGCAAAGCTCAAATAGTACTGATACCATACCATAGTGAATTGCCAGCAACCCAAGACCCACCTACACTTCACCTACCTCTAGGCCTCAAAACCAAGAATAAACAACCCTCTCAATCATTGCCAACAAAGAGATGCTCTACGAACTGACATTGAGCCCACATTGGCCAGATAGACAGCACATAAGATATCCAACAATCTACTAAGCGAAGGATATCCCTACCGACAAGAAAGGGAACAGTACTCGGATTGTAGCAAAGGCATACACAGAAGTACATACAGTACAAGTACGTCGTCGTCCTTCAACAATAATAGCGACAGCCTTGAGAGAATGCCGCCAAGCCATTTACC
Source organism: Pezicula carpinea (assembly GCA_026119845.1). NCBI lineage: Eukaryota > Fungi > Ascomycota > Leotiomycetes > Helotiales > Dermateaceae > Pezicula > Pezicula carpinea. The sequence goes on along the minus strand of JALRMK010000019.1, from coordinate 121,179 downwards.
CTACCAGTAGTAAGGTAAGGTATGAACGAGGAGTTAGTAGTAGATGACGTTTGCAAAGTGCAAAGAAAGCCTCAGCATCCATGAACCGGGCCCGATTTTCTCCTGCCTGCCACCAGAAATGACAGACAGGCCAAAGGCCTCCTTCACCTGCCTCGCATGCCCCCCTTTTGCTATACCGTATCATATATTTACTGCCAACCGTACAGTACGATACTTACTACAGCCATCAATATCACATGCAGTACGGAGTACTGCAATTAAAAAGCCGCCCGCCGCCCTGAACCTGCTTTCTTGGCTGCGATTGCAATTCCTGTGCTTGTGCGGCCTTGCTCGTCTTCGTCATCCGTCTTGTCTGCTACCTACCTACCTACTTGCTTAGCGATGGCGAGTCTAGAGCTCCAGCTGCCACCTCCTCATTAATCGAAGCGTAATTAATGTAGGTCTAACCCAACGAGTCCCGTAGCAAAGTCTCTTGGCCACCTACCTACCTACCTACCTACCTGGGATCTGTAGCAAGATTCGATTTGATTCCCCGTGTAGGCCCATCGCTGAATGGTAATTGCAGCATTGCGAAAAGAACGAACGAGGGAGGAATGCATAAATAGTCAAGGTACTACGCAGGCTTCTTCCGAGCAAACTGTGACGTTCTCATTGTGCTGATCTGTTTCAGGGTTGGGGGACTGATACTATGCGGAAGAGGGAGTATTGTTTGTTGATTCGTTATAGAGCGACCAGCAAGCAAGGTCCGAAGAACTTTATCTAGAAAGACTCACTTCCATCTATTCAGCCATTGGGGGACACTATAGTTGTCTCCCGTATCATCACTGTGCTAATCGCTCTCACACTTATAATCTGCTGCGTAGTAAAATTTAAAGCGCGCAAAAACGAGTCGAGAGAATTCCTTTATTCTCCTCACTCTATAACAATAAGTGCATTATTCCAACACTATCATACAATCCTACCATCGCCTCTGATCCCCCATACCTGAATTTCCACTCGAAAAATCGCCACCGCGCCTCTCCTTTTCAACCCTAGCATCAAAGTCCTTCTGCGCCTCATCCCTTGCATAACTCCCCTCTTCCTCACTCTTCGAGAAGGCAAAAGCGTCGCCGTTATTCGAGTCCTCGTTTTGTCCCCGTTGTGTCGTCTGCTTAACTTTTGACCAACTCGAGCCGCTCGTTGTAGGCTTGGTTGCAGAAGCGCCTTGTCGGACTCGTTCCCAAGCTGAGCCTTGTGCTTTTGGTGCTGCTGTGTCTCCAGTTATGCCTTGTCTGCCTGTTGGCGATGCATCGTCGTCGCCGAAGAGATCGAAGGGTTTGTTTCGTTGTGCAGAGACCGGCGGAGGTGTAGGGTTCGAGGACTGTGATGAGCTGGGCATGGTGGATTCGAAGGTCTCTTGTGGCCTTTGAAAGGCCCCCTTGACTTCTGTGGCTTCAAACTCGGAAGCAAAATCATCACCATATGCTCCACCTGTAGGACTAGCATCATCAACGCCCCTCCGGTTATCTGCTGGCTTCCCTCCAAATCTTCCCTGTGGCTGAACTTGTGGTTCCCGGCCCTGTGCTCCTTGAAGCTGTCCCCGTCTCCTTTGCGCTGCTTCTCTAGTCGCCTTGACATAGTCCTTAAGCCGAGGATCCGTTGTTTCTCCTACCGCCGTGACGCTCATCGAATAACTACCAAAGAACATCGAACCCAAGAATTGCCCAAGGCTTACATACCCCAACACTCTTAACCCATGCCATGCCCAAGTTGCCCTCGACCCTGTTAAAGGCCCAAATTTGAACGGGTTGAACTTCTCGAGGTTTGGTTGCCAACCGGGAAATCGAAAGGTTTTTGCAGAAGAATACGCTCGATAGGCGCCTAGGACCGTACCTACAGGCGCACCCCAGGAGAGAATAGACATCTGCCTCGCTGTCCAGTATGCCAATGCCTGTGTTTCTTCATCGGTTGGAGCTCGGTTGAGCACACCGGCAGCATTTTGTACTTTCAGGCTCAGGACCCTTTGGAGATTACCTGCATTGTAGATGAGAACACGTCCTAAGAGAGGTATCGGTTTTGGGAATGCTGAGGAATCGATATTGTATTGCCGGGCGGCGATCGAGGAGGTACCTTCTTCGCCATAGGTATCAGCATCGGATGGAGGTGTGTTGTCGGTGTTCAGGGATTCGTTCGCTGCAGTGTCGGAGGAGTTGCTGAGAACCATATTGCCTTCAGACGGCTGTTTTCGAGCACGGCGAAGCTTTGTGCTGACTCAATTGGAGGTGGTCACGATATGGACTTGCGATTGTCAACAGCGCGCTCGCTCATCGTCCTTTCGTGACGTCTTGCGAGGCCTGCGCGTGGTCTGGTGAGGCGGGGGAAGCTAGCACGTGTTCAGGTCGCGTAGAGGACCAAGCTCCGCCCTTGAACCTTTTCTTTGTACAGTCCATCCTGCAAGTATCAAAAGCTTCAATCATGGGAGTCTATTAGGCTTCTGCCACAATTACCGACACGTTCCATGTTACAACGACGTACCCCTGGAGAGCTTACTTACTGGACAGCAGGCATCACGGTCCTCTCAATTTCCTCGGTATCCGGTCTCCTACAATGATCGAAACTTAGACTTCGAGAATGGGGAGATGTGCGCAAGAGAACAGACAAAAAGGTTGCTTGTCGGCTTTCTACTTAAGGGCTACCGGTATTCAAGCGTTTTTCTTTCCCACTATCGATTGACGTGGACGGAAAGCACCGTCGATTCAAGAGACCAACAAACAACCTTCCGGTTATTATAATGGCAAAATCGCCTCGGACCAGTCTTTCCATTACCATCACTACCGTATCAGCACTGCAGAGCCAGCATTGCAGAGTCGACGTAGCCGGTGTCGATGCCGCTAACTGCCTAGAAGTCACAAAGACTGTACTAGCTCCATGCCTGGTGGGCAGCAGTTTTTACCTCTGTCTTTCTAGTGTCATTCAACCCAGTCCTAGCGGATCCGTTGATAATAATCTTTCCGGACTTGCAAGAGAGGTGCAGAGACAAGGTCTCACACTGTACTGTACAGTAGCAGAGAGAGGGTTCTATTTTTTGGCTGAGAACTATTTTCTACGACTGCAGTGAAATATACCATGGCGGAGATCCTGATACCAAGTTTTCAAGTCGATGGAGCTAAGCTATTCGATCTTCCACCAGCTCAAGCTCTCAACAGCTGCCAATGGTGCAGGGGTGCATTGCAGACGATGCCGCTGTCCGAGTGGACAATTGCCATGCTGACATACGCATCGTCGAATGACCTCCATCCCGTACCTGCCGTGCATTTATGTGTTGGGTAGATGGATGCTTTCGGGCACCTATGGCACAAAGCATCTCGCACCCTAAAATGCAGTGATTAGCCTGCCGATAGTCAGAGAACATGGGGTCAAGAAATTCTCCTCGGTTGGCTGAAGCTGAAGTCAGTTCATCGTGAAGAAAGTGCTCTTTCTATTGCAGAGGAAGCTCTTCCATCCTTGAAGTCGAGTTGGTGGTGTGCGCGTAATTCGTCAATTGTTGCCACGTCGCTGTCGGGTGGGAGAGGGGTTGAGAAGGCCACATGGAAGGTCTTGATCACACGGCATGGAAGCGATGAACCTTTGATGAAGTCTTTACAAAGTCTTACATTCCCTACTCAGCCTTGTCAATTTGGGCTTTCGAATCTTTGCTTCAGGTACCTACCTAGCTAACGTCCGTCTCTGGGTCGAGAGACGCACCTTGTTACGAGACAAACCATAGGTACTTCGAATCCAAGCGGCTCTAAATCTATAAACGTATCAAAATTTCTAAATATTTTCATTTTGGTTTTGTTATGTGCCTCTCCCGAACACTTCTGACCTATTAACTCCGAAAACTACGATCGCGTCGTCGCCTCCCTGAATTATAGAGAGCCTCTTATTATTAGGACCCCTCCACCCACGACACCACCATCAAGCTCCTTTCGCCTTTTAAACTCATAGAACGATTACGTATGGATTGTCTGGATTTCCGAGTTTAATCACGATGCTAAGAAGCTATTGTCAGTCTTGTGGCGGCCAGGGCGTGTTATGTCATACGATGTCGCCACATACCTCCTCCAATCAGGCGATCAAGGATTTTGGTCAACTGCGTTATGGTTACTGTACAGTAATCTTGGTAAAGTTACTCCTCTCGAGCAGAGCAAAAAGTGGCCCTGTGCGCAACCAACAAAATCGACCATCTTCTCCTTTGAGCGAGAGATGCTTCTGTTGCGACGAACTTCAGACTTTGTACTTCAGACTTTTCTTTTTCCTTTCAAACCGTTTTTTCAAAAAAGTGGCCCCAAGACGCTCTAGGAAAACGTTGGAAATACTTGCCATAAGTATGAGGGACATCAAGACAGAGATTATCAACACAACGAAGCAAATCGGCGATCTAGTCGACTGGCTCATCTTACGCCATGCACCACCAAAGCCGTACGAGCCAACCATGTACATCGATCTCGAAGGCGTAAACCTCTGCCGTGAGGGCTCACTTTCCATCCTCACCCTTTTGATCGATACAGGTATCCCGACCATACGCGTCTGTCTTATCGATGTGCATTCGCTAGGTTCACAAGCGTTCAACACCACTGGCATCAAAGGGAAGACGCTAAAGGATATCCTTCAATACAAAAAGATCCCAAAGGTCTTTTTCGACGTTCGTAACGATTCGGATGCTTTATTTGCACATTTTGGCATTGCACTACAAGGGGTAGAGGATATTCAGCTTATGGAGAGCGCTACGAGGACGACTACGAGTTCCAGAAAGTATTTGAACGGCCTAGCCAAGTGTATTGAGCAAGGCGTGCTATATGGCAGCGACCTAACGAGCTGGAAGCTGGCGAAAGAGAAAGGGGGGCGGTTGTTTAAGCCTGAATATGGCGGTTCCTACAAGGTTTTCGAACAGCGCCCAATCCCCAACGAAATGATCTCTTACTGTGTTGGCGATGTCCAGTATCTCCCTAAGTTGTGGAGCAGATTCCGGTCGAATACCGATAGGTGGCGAGACCTGGTTAACAAAGAAACCAAGAAGCGCGTCGAGGCGTCTCAGAAACCGGAGTACCAACCCAACGGCCCAGGTAGGACATTAGCTCCGTGGAACGAAGACCAGAATAGGACTTTGGATAAATGGAATTACGTCCCTCCTCCTGGTAACTACTTTAATGACGACGGTTGGGATGACGGTCCAACCAGCTGTAGGGACATCATCAGCAGTTGTGACTACGACTATTACTATTCCGACTAAGCCTTGTGAACCGGTCACTAAAAAAAAACCAGCATTGCACAACCTTCGTCCTCCTTTGACCACTTCCTACAACTTCCCGCGATCCAAAAAGCGTTTCGGCAAATCAACATGTCGACTTCTCAGAAACTCAGCAACATTCTTTCCCAAGAAATCATATGTCGAAGAACAGCTCACACCTCGATCGAGATGATCGTGGAGAAGAAAATGCACGGCCCATAAATTCGGTAGTTCGAATCGATCCTGCAAACCATCAGTCAGTCTGAAATCACGAACAAGCAGAAAGAGCTGAAATCCCACAATTTTCCCGCCCTTGTATTCCTTCGCCAGTAGGCCTTTCAAGGTCTCGGTACTCAGTAACAATCTTAACCAATTATACTCTTCCTGCCGCTGCACCCAGAACCCAACATTAGCATTGGATCCCTTATCACCACTTCTTCCATGGACCAACCATCCCAACGGGCCCCTAGCAGTCTCGCCCCAATCTCTTCTCCCCATATCAATAACACTGACATCCAAATTGGGCTGCTCCCGCGGCCAAACCCTCGTCTTCCTTGGACAATCAATCTTCACCTCCATGCCATCCCACAAATGCACCTTCTGCATAACTCTCTCCTGTGGCAGAAGACAAACAAAATACTCCTGGACCGCCTTGGGCATCCCCTGCCTCAAATCCATATGGAAAGTTGCACCCGGATATGCACACATGATCAAATCCACCACGGGCCTCAGGAACATCTTCGTCGCAATATCACTCTCCTTTCTTGCCTGGGCGAAGACCCTAAAATCTACAGTCGCCGTATTCTGATCTGTGGGATTTTCAGCCCCGGTACCGTTGAGAGTGAATTTCAGGACGTGGAATCGCGATAAGGGACCAACGGCTGAAAGGGCATCCCGGATCTGGAGTTCGAGCATGCGTGCTTTGAGCGTGATGTCGAGCCCGACAAGAAACCAGTGGACCTCTGCCTGATAGCCACCGCGGGCTGTAATTCCGATTTTCGTTGTTGGGGGTGGAGGTGCTCCTTTTACGCCGTACAAGCGGACGTGGTTTGTAGATATTTGAGAGAATGATATCTCATCTAGGATTGCTGTTACATCGCTACACATACCACAAGTCAGCTTCTCGTTATTCATTTTCATAATTTACCAGAACAATTTTGGAAAAAGGGGAAGAGATATATATACCTGTTGAAATACCAAGGTCCCTGAATCTCATACAATAATTGCGCCTTACAAGTCTCCACACTCACCACGCCCCCCGTGCCCTTCTGCTTGGTGATGATGACCTCGCCTCTACTTCCAATCTCAACAATCGGATATCCGATGTCCTTCCAAGCACTTTCGTCCATCTCCTTAAACCCCGTAAAATTACCTCCACAAACGTAGTTTGAGCACTACATTACATTGACCATTCATTATTAGCAAGTACTTTTCCTACCGCTATTCATGTTCCTAACGAGGCAAAGATACTTACCTCAATCAAATGCCCACCAACGAGCGCATTCGCCATCTCCAGCAAATCCCTCTCAGCATCCCAGCCATGCCACCACTATAATATTGATGTCAGCAATAAGGTCCCGGGTACCAAGGAGAACAAGACAACTCACCACAGCGGCCCCAATAACAGGACTAGCATCAGCAACACGCCCACAAACAACAATATGCGCACCCATCTGCAACGCCCTCGCGATACCTAAACCCCCTAGATAAGCCTGAGCCCCCACAATCTGATCCTTCCATTCCCAATCCTCTAGTCTTTGACCTGTACACAGATTTTCAAAATTGCTCCCTTCTTCTTTCTTTCCCCCCACTTGCTCTTTCGTTCTCGGTATTTTAGTCTTCGTTTCATTCATCGCTTGCTTGGAAGAAACATCTTCACCACCGCCAACTTCCAAACTCCAAACCTTCTCCTCTTTTACTTCGGGTTTCTCATTTCCCGCCCCTTTCCCCTCCAGTATTTCATCCAAAACACCCAACACATCGTCCCCTTCAACCCAAGCAACCCTCAGCACACCACCCAACCCCTTAGCCTCAATAAGCCTCAACACCTGAAGGTACAACGACAGGGTATCGCTACCGCCAGCGTTAACAACGACTTTGATCCCGTATTTCGCTATATCACTGAGAGCAGGAGCGAGGGCTTCGAGGAAGGTTGGTTCGTAGGAGATCTGTTGTGGATATTGGTCTTGATCGTCGTCTTGGGGCTGTGAAAGCGATTTTGTTTTGGTGGCGAGGAAGGTCATGTTTGCTTCTGACATCCACTGGAATGAAGAGGTTAGTAAGGTGAAAATGTCGCTGATGGGTGGTTTTGTTGAGATAAAGAAAGGAGAATTGGAAGTGGTTGGGGAACTTGTTGGTTGTAAAAGTAGTTAGCACTTTCACAGGTTTCTCTAAAAGGAGGTAACTTGCTCTACTTACTGCCTGCATACAACCCACCACGTCTAGGTCTGAACATTTGAACTGCATGGTTATTGCGACTTGTGAGGCGAGCAAGTTAGACCAACTCTCGGCCCCTAACCACCCTCGAGATGAAGACTCGAACTCAAGTCTCTGTAAAGTACCTTGCACTCAAACTCTCTCACACTCTGCCCCGCTGCCTCCCTTCCCCAACAAGTCATCCCAAATCTGACTTCACTTCCCCTCCAAAAGCCCTGCATCCCCTTTACACGTCACCTCCCCTCAAATCGTCTGTTCAGCACCAACAAAAAGAAACAGAAGAAAGAGAAAAAAGTTCACTCACATCACCCATAATCAAATCTACCCGATCCTCTGGATAACCTCTCGCAAAAGCTGCAAAAGCATGCCGACGATCAGAGGCACTGCCCGAGGCTCCTATATATTGAAGTGCGAGTTAGAATGATAAGAATATTCTTAATAACAGTTAAGTTATAAGCAACTTGCGAATGAGATACGAGAATTGAGGTTGAAAGAGAAGATATATGATATGATAGTGCTAGACAGGGAAGATCATCGGTCTACTAATTTATAGATAGAACTGATGATCTTTGAGGGAAGGAAGAAATACTATGATAATCTCCATGAAAACAATGCAAACATGTTAGGTACTGCTGCCGATATGGCAAACCCTAGGCATAGAGAGAGGAGCATGTGCAACGAACCTGCGATACGGATTGGTCGGGTCTGAGGCATCTTTTTCGCCTTGAGGATCCACTTGCATCAATTTCGAAGGCCAGTATTATAATCCAGGGCTCCCAGCTTCATGAAAAAATGTCACAGAGAACATGCGAGGATGAAGAAGAGAAGTCCGAGGTAGGTGGTCAAGTGAAGTGAAGTGCTCTCGGCAAGCGATGCGCGGGGTACTCGTACATTAGCGGATTGCGGGGTCATGCCATGCATTGCGAATGTTCCATTGTAACAACTTTCGACTGAGTAAGAAGATCATGATCATCTCGTCACTCATAGCGTATCGAGAACGTGGCTCACTCATTTTTATGATTTATAGGTCTGTATATGCAATTTCTTTTATCAAACAGTGTGGTTGCTTGGTAGGATGATCGGATACAAAGCCTCGACCGATCCTCACCACCTAAAAACTATCAACAATCGAGTTCAGATTTAGGTGCCAATAAGATTCACTTACCAGTGTGACCGGCCATGCTCTTCTTGGACTTCTCTTTTATCAATTTAGTATTGGAAATAATTCCATGTCCAAAGCTTTCTTCTACCAGCAAGTGAATCTCATGATTCTCATTTCAATAGAGAGAACGTACGACCTTCGTAATCTTGATCATCATAGGCAACCCTCCCTTTCAAGGATGCTCTCAGTCCAGGTAGAATCTGCTGTACCATTTCCTTGGAGAAGAAGGCAACTCCAAGTTCCTGGCTCGTATACCAACTGGCATGGTCCATATTCCCACTTCCGAGCACCACAATCTCGTTGTCGACAATCGTAAGTTTGATGTGAGTTTGCACTGGTTCCCTAGCAGTACCTTTCCCTGAGATTGGTTTAAAGTTTTCATCCCCGTCATCCTTGGCCTTGAAGTAGCCTATTTCTAATCCTCCAGGTTTTATCGGTGGCTCCTCTCCCCGGTTCGAGCTTGTTGTCAAGATTGGTTCCTCGTCGCCGTTCGGGGCCGTTAAGGCTGCTTCCTCACCATGTTTTGAGTTATACTTCTGCATCGAGATTTGGTGTCCACTTTTGATACTCGACAATGTCGGCTGTTTGGAGATATAGGAAGGGCCGGGAATTCTTTCTGTTGTCTTCTGAGTCGTGGGAGCAGGGCGCCTGGAATGGTCACGTTCAAACTTGGTCAAGGTACTATATGTGGTAGTGTAGGAAGTAACCAGCTGCTCTGTTCTCATGAGTGCCTTGCTGGTGATGATCTCGACATGAACACCCCGAGAAAGCGCTTGCCCGAGTGCTGATATGAGTGGCTTACATGTGACATTAGGTGTTTGGATGTACACATTTGTCTTAGCGGCACGAATTACTCGAAGAAGAAATGTGTTCAAGGGCGTTGGCGGAGGAAATTGATTAGAGGGCGTACAACAGAAGAGTTTCTTCCACATATTGATTGCATGGTGTGGTGATGGGAGGAGAATCGTAGTAACGGACGGCATGGAAGAGAGGTCGGTATGAGAGATCATGGACGGTGGTTGCGGATTGCCCCCTGTCTGAATCTGAACATCAATCTCATCCTGGCCTTCACTGTTTGGCAAAGGAGGAAGAACAGCGGCTCCTCTCGCCCAGAAGTTGTCCCAAAACTCGAAGAGCTTCCCGACGATCTCACCTTTCATCTCAATGCAGCCCTCGAACCAGTTCTCCCAACTGACATTGCAGCTCGGAAGAAAAGCTCTTTCTCGATCGACAAGGATGAACTTGGGGTGCATAACACTGAATGGCCGTATAAACACGCTTTTTACTACGAGCTTCACTCCTGGGATTTCATCTGGTTGGGGTATGCCAAGTCGCTTCCACGACGACTTCAACCACTTTTCAGACTCATGGTAGTACGTGACTCCACTCGCATTGGTTGTTTGCGTGAGTTTCTGCAACGCCGAGTACGAAGACATGCAAATACGGACTCGAATGGCGGGTCTGTTCTCTCGCACTGTTCTGTCTGACAGTTTGCGAAGCAAGGAAATCACGTCGTTGAGAGATTGCGACTTTGCCCAGAAACACGTCACAAAGATGACCTCGCGTTTGGCGGATTCGCAGGCGGCGAGAACGTCGCTAAGGATTTGAGTGCCAGTTCCAGTGTTGAATGCGACAAGGTGGGAGGAAGTGATGAGTGATTCAGGTTCTGAGGCCCAGTAGTTCGGATCGTCAGCTTGATTGGCGTCGATGTTTTGCCGCATATCACTCAACCACCCATCGATGACGAACTTAGAGAATGCGGAGGCCATGTTTAGGTGATGTCTGCTTGCTATGAATGCATAGATGAGCGAGAGAATGAAGGTTGTGCTAAGAAAGAGATGTTTGGAAATGGAAGATGTGAAGAGGAAGTCGGAAGTCTCGAGTCTGGGGGAGATGTCTCTACGGTGGCCGCCTTGGCATGCCTTTCCTTTCTTTCCACCACTTCGTTCCTAACTTCCTCCTCCTCCAGTCTTTCCATTATCCACAACTCAACAACACAACAAGCTTCTGCACACACAGTTCTTCTCTCTCGCGAGCCTCCGATCCAACACCGTTCAGTCAACTATAGAAAACCTGCCCTTGTCGTTTTATTCCTCAAACCCGCTTTCCTGCTACCAGCTGCACCCGTCCGAGATACACATCCTTTGATACGTCAAGAGGCTCACCACATAGACACCATCTAATCAGAGACTCAACACCTACGATCGAATGTATCTCCCGCACTTCAATGAATGGCTCTTGCAATAGAGACACGGCCCACGTCAAGTCACGTGTCACTGGCTCTACCAAGTCAGGTCTGGTAACAATGTGGAAAAGGGACAGCTGTGAAGCCTATATCTTTGATAGCCCTTGCTTTTAAGCAATACTCAGCTGCTGTCTATCTTCTTTGTCAGCCTTTCTACGGTCTATTTTCCTCGTCGAGTCTGGTCCTTCCATCAACGCCAAGTCTTGTCAACTTGGAGTCATGCAACTGTGGCAATCAGACACGAAGATGATGCTGCGCTCAATGCGCGAATCTAAAATCCAGTCTCTTGTTTCCCTCATCAGTGGTCGTTGCTAAATAAGTCATCTTCTCATCTTCCGTCATAGCACCCCACTTTCGATCCCGATACGCATTTCGCTTCACATAATATAACTTCGTTCCTAAGTAAAGGAAGATATTGAAAACAAGAATTGAGAGGAGCACATGGTTTCCACGTTTGTAGCGTGGAGCATCATCTTTCTGGTAGATGTTGGCTGCAATGATCCCCGAAGTTTGAACGCACATGTTGTACAGAGCTGCCGAGACGGTTCGGGAACGTACTGTGTTGGAGTTGCGCGAGTTCCAGCCTACTTGAATTGGGTGTGCTAGGAGCATGTTTGAATTAGATGTCTGGAGATTTAGGAGGGATAGAGACTGGTTGCTGGATTTGGCCTACCGTTTGGGTAGCAGAGCAAGGCTGTCATGATGATCCATGCTAGCCACTTGTTGATCTCGTTGATGTCGACAATGTTGATGAATAGGAGGAAAGGAAATGCCCATATTTGACCGATTAGAGCAGTAAAGGTAAGTTCTCCGAAGACCTCACCCGCGTACGTAAGTCCCAGCATAGTAATTACATGCAAAACTTTCGACGGGATTACCAGCAAATTCGTTTTAAACGTATCGAAACCAAGCCCTTTTAGTGAAAGGGTAAGGTAATTGGCTGGTGTTGTCATAGGAGTCTGAAAGCTCAGACCGAGTATGTATATTGGCCAGAGGTCAAAGTCTTTCATACTTTGCCAGAGTAGTCCCGGTGTAAGAGGCTCGCGGTTGTGCATGGAGCTTTTGCTTGGGTCCTCGCGGATGATGCGATTAACCATAATCTTTTCTTCGCGCTCGATAAACCACCCTTCCTTTCCTCGAAACCAGCTTGCAGTAGATGTCGGGCTTGGTGGCATAAGAACGTAGGCAAAAAGACCAACAATAAGCGTGATAAGTCCCTTGGTGATGATGAGCTTTGAGGTTTAGGCAAGAATGGGTGCTTATACTTCAATCAGAAACAACCATCTCCAGCCAGCTCGACCGTCTACGCCACGCAAATGGAGGAGCCCAAAAGCAAGAAACCCGCCTAGCACATCCGCCAGTGCTGACGCCGTCCAGAAGAATCCAAGTCGCAGCGAGAGCTCATGGTGCTTGTAGAAGTACGAGAGGTATAGGATTATCTGACCTGTGGATCAATGGATATTTAGGCATACGAAATGCGAATGCTTACCTCGGGGATAAAGCCGCCTTGGAGCATACCGAGCAGCGCTCGAGTTATCAAGAACGAAGTCCTACCCTTTAAGTAGTATTGCGCTGAACCCACAACTGACCAAACCACCATCTGCGTAGGAATCCAAATATCTGGCCCAATCCACTTCGCAATCAGCTGCGAAGGTAGTTCCGCACAAAGAAACGCCAATCTAAAAGCCGTCTGCCCCATATTGTAATCTATCCAATATCAACATCAACATCAATAATTCCCACCTATCTCTCTTCGCAACCACGCGGCCCAAAAATTGGAGAAAGGAAGAAGAAAGACTCACCATTAGTCGTCATCCCCAAATCTCCCAAAAAGTCGTCCGTCAAAGCCTGCGAAATATTCGACCTATCCAACTCCAACGCCATAAACATCACTGCTGCAAACACCATGATCCTCCAATCAATCTTCCTAATCAATCTATGTTCTTCTTCCCACGTCCATCTCTCTTCAGGATCAAATCGATGGAAATTCTCCCATTCTTCAGGGGGTCTATATTCTTCCAAAGTTTCCAGAGAGTCGAATACGGAAGGCTGTGTTGCTATTGCCGTGCCATCATACAGATTTTTTGATCTCTGAAACCAGAAGCGTTTTTCTGAGCCGGGAACTCCTAGATCTGATGATTTGTTGGTGTTGTTGGTTGCAGTGCTTGAAAGTAGCTTGGCTGTGATATGACAGTCGTCTTTATCTTGGTCCTCGGAATATTCATTGAACGTGCCGTAATCGTCTTCTCCCTCCTTCTGACTGCTGCTACTCGAAGAAGTCTCCTGACTCTCCTTGAGTCCTTCATCAGTCAACAGCCGATGATACCGTCCACCGGTCCCGATCTTGGTAAAATGCTTCATTTGAATGCCGATCCCGATGTCAGGGCGAATAAAGACAGCTTTTTTTTGAGAATGTGAAGCAGGTCCACTCATGACTTCGTTTTTATTTATTTGTGTATTCAATTGTTCGGGAGCTCGAATTTTGGATGACTGTGTAAGCAATGATGACGCCTTTGGTTGGGGTTTAGTTGCAATTGCAGTCAGTGTATCGTGTGATTCAGGGAGCCGATAGGGGTGATAGGGGTAGGTTATGTTCGTCATTCAGGGGCTTTGTTGCGTGCTGAGTAAGTGATAGTAGTGGGATAGACCATGTGGTTGTCGTGTCTCGGTTAGTGTTGTGAGTTGGTGCAGGGATTAAGAGGAAACTTTCCAAGGGGCAGCAGGTAGGGTAAGATATATAAATAGTAGGATTTATTACTTACAATTTATTCATTGTATCTTATACATTACTTGAATTCATACAGAATTAGTAATTAGTAGATGGGAGAGATAAATATTAAAAACTTATTAAGTATCTCTTTTACAGTATAGAACTTAAGGTGTTAGCGATATAACACTTACTACAGCAGTGCTAGGGCTATTTTCTTACAGAATGCCTTGCAATTGAACCTTCTACTACTTATAAGTTAGCGGAATTATATCTCCCTTCTTAGTGTTAAGTAGGTAGTCTCCTGTTAAAACTCTTCTCAAGTTACTATGTTATCTTTAAGTACCTTAACTTAAACACGTATAACGACTAGCTAATAACTACCTACTTAAAGATAAGAGAGGAGGGAGGTAACATAAACCTATCTTTATAGCTTAGCTACAAGGTGGTCTGTAGAAACTTAGCCCTAGCACCTATGTAAAGTGGTTTAGTAAGTGAAACTTGAACAAAGACACCTGTATTCATAAGAAGCAGCAGGTTTATATAGTTTCTACTAGTAGTAGTTAGACTTCAGTACTAAATGGTATGAGCTACATAGATAAGGTTATTATCACTTCGATTGAAATTAAAGCTAAAGTAACTATAGGGTAGGTAGACAAAAAAGACTCGTTGTTTAAGGCTAGGAGACAATTTCACTTCTCTTCTTGTATTGATGAAAAGGCTTTGATAGAATTATTGTATAACAAGAAGACATTATATTTAACTACATAAGTGTCTGTCAAGACATTGTTATAACCCGCAGGCTTTTCTAAGCCGCATAAGAGTCGGAAAAATAAGTACGCTTCTGGCTAGCAACACCAGAGTCATGCTATATCAACAGCACCTCAAAATTGAGAGCTAATTATGATTTTGCACTATCAAGTAGAATCAGCACACTACATTCAAAATTATTCGAGTTCTGAATCAACTTACGCAATACCTGTTGACCCCAGCCACAGCATCAAGAGCATGACAGCTTGCACTCTTCCCAAGAATAGAATTTGGAGAGTCACACTTTTCCTCACTACGTTAGCTACCATACATCTTTACATGCCATATCACTGGCTGATACCAGGAGTCCAGCGGTTTGTACGAAGTAATACTGCTGGAAAGTGATAAGAGGATACATACGAGGACAAGATATGGGAGATCTGGATAGGCTTCACAGACGCCACCTGGCTGGTTGGTTTTTGAACCTCCATTGAGCGTGCGACATAATGCGGACGCGCTGCCGAGGAGGCTGAGGAGGTTGAGGGAGAGAATGATGAGCTTCATGGTTGTGGATAAGGCTCAAAGAGTGTGGTGATAAAGTTAGAGAGACCAGCGTTGACTGTTGCGTTTTATACAACATGGATTGGGGTGACACACTACTGATATATATCCCTCCCACAGATTCCATAATACTCATACCTAGCTTTGAGAGAGCAGTTTGAAATTCCTTCTCGTCTTTCGAAGTCTATTGAAATTACAAGCGAGGAAAGTCCTTCGACTTGCCCAGCTTTGAGTTTTCCCCAAGACTTTCATACGAGGCTGATTATGATTAAAGATATATTACGCAGTATGGCGGCGATAACACTACGGATAGCAGCGCAAATCTCGCGGGCGCTTTTTGGTTGGGTTGTACGAAAGACCAGTTGTCGTTACTATCATTAATCCATCCTCTTACCGTGATCTGCCCGACCGAAGTCCTTGTTTACGGAGTTGACTCGGCGCGCAAATCAGCCAACTAAACGAGTACGGGGACCAGAGGGGGATCTACTTATGTTGCACCTCTCATAGGGTGTATACTCCGTACATACTGTAGGTAACGGTCAAAAGTCGTGAAAATTCCGGGGTCCGGGGATATGCCCTGTAGGCTTACTTTAAGGGCGATTATAGTAGATTAGGCAATCTAGTGGCCTGGCCCGGATCTGCTGTGTAGAATCGTTTAGAGGCCATTTACAGAGTGTTAATTCTGTATTTACAAGGCTTGTTATAGTTAGTTAAGCAAACTACACCCCTTTCAAAGCCCTTTTCTTATAGATATACTCTATAATACTGCTAGAGAATTCATAGCTAAACGACTAGCTTAAAGTGTAATAAGTCTTTTACTAGATTAATTACCACCTATCAACCTTAACAGTAAATCTATTCTATCTACTTACTAAGAACTTAAGCTCTGCGATACGAAGTGAAGATTAAGACACGAGAGATAAACGAAAGAGATTGCAAGAGCCTTCATCGGTTTAAGCGTTATGATTAACAGCCCCCCAGCCAACAGTTGATCAACGACAGCCATAGCCTATTGAGTCATCAGGGAAAAGGCGACATCTTTGCAGGAGTCAAATCGCTAGGCACATTTAGTATGATCCTTTGTAACAAGGGGAAAGAAAGAGCGCCCAGTTGCAAATGTCTTGGCGAATGTAAGTAGTCAAATAAGTCGCTTATTTAGGTCAGATTCGTTGAAAGAGTAGAGCCTTAATCTCTAACTTTACTTTCCCTTGTCTCCTCACTACAGGTCTAAGATTCGTGCTCGCTCAATGTTTCTACTTCAAGCATAATTGGGTCTTGTAGACTTGCAGTCGTGGTATTGATTGTCCTCGAAGACTTGGTCAACAACTTGCGGGGTCTTTCGCACTTCGACCGCAGTAGTTTGCCATCTGAGAAGGCATTTCTATCTTCTCGTGGCATTGTAGAGCAGTCTGTACTGAGACAACAATACTTTCTAGAAAGTTTCTTCTCTGGGTCTATTGAGCGACTATGAGCTAGTCCGGTTACTCATATGCTCCCAAGATGGAACTCTGTACACTTTGGGGTCTGCATCCTCTTCTGATACATCATCCATGTCTTAGATTCTATTGGCATAAAGGGCTAGGTAAAACTGCTGCCTACACGCGTAGCCGGGCATATGTCCTGGAGTATATCTCTCTCTTTCCTTCCAATTTAGCAAGCCAGACTCTTACACACTCTCGTTCTGCAACAGGTCATCTGATAAGAAGGCTTGGCCTTTCAACAAGCCCCAGCCCTCATTATTTAAATTGGTAGGGTTATCTAAGAGGAGATACCAATGGAAGGATTGGGGGGAAGTACTCCTGACCACCGGCTCTCAAGAGCATGGATCTCTTTTTCTTCGAAGTTCTTCGATATTACTTTATTGAGGAATACAAACCCCCCTTGGAGCTGTCTCAGGCTGTCCAGCCGCTTTACCCCCCCCCTTCGACGATTACTCGTAGATCGGCGAAGAAAATGCCATATTCATTGTCTACCTCACTCTTCGTGACATTGAGTGCCACTTTAATCAATTAGTCCATGCCAAAATCCAAGCCCTGCTAGATATGTTCGCCTCTGAAATACCAATTCGGTATTACGAACTGGCTCTTTCCCGATGTAGTTCAGGCACACGAAAGGTTAAGAATGCAGAGGATAATAGACCAGATCTGGACATGGAATAAGCTATATGGGTCATGGGTTGTCAACTTGTCAGTCGAGGGTTCTACGAGTTGCGGGACCGTTCTTGGCTTTGTACGACTTGTATGGCAGGAAAAAGGCAATGAAGAGCCGGGACTGTAAGCGGTGACTTGTCACCATATTGTCACTAATAGGGAGGAGAAAGAGCCAGTAAAAGTAGGTGATATGATAGATATCACGCCCTCTGCAGAGCCCGAGAATACGTGACCATCATAGCACTATGGAGGCTGCAGATAGAAAGTATAGAGAACTCGACAATTTCGACGAAACCGACTGGACGTCAGGGTTAGTGAGATTCCTACCTCCAGCGGACGACGAGCACCCGGACCATCCGAGTTTACTCGAACTCGCCTTAGTCAAAATGAACGAGACAAGAACCGGTCTGAACATGCTCCCGCCGACCAAAGCGGCCCATTGGCCGGGACGAAAAGGAGGTGAGATCGAGTAGGACAACTTTTACAAGGCAGAGAGGAGGCTGCCTTGTTGATCATACCGCAAGTCAACTGGACGAAGAAATTACATAGGCGTTTGAGCCCGTCATCAAATATGTACCTCCGTATGTGGGCATCGTCTAGAGAAAACCCAGTACCGTGGCCTGGCCCCTTGTCAGTTGGTGGAGACTCCGGCACACCGGTCATTTCAGATCGGGGAATAATCATTGGTATGCTTTTCGGCGGTACTGTAACGAAAATAAACGGGTGATGGGGGAGACATGTCTGTGCTTCTGAGATGGGATACCATTGAACGTGCAATTCGGGACTTGACGCCATGACAGTCGAGCACCAGGAGTGCGTCGTATCACTATCTCTAGCATTAGGCAAGGGCAATGAACATGGAAAATAGATGTAATTAAAACATTAATAAATAATATATAATGTTTTTAGTTATTTTATTTGTAGGTTTAATTAAAGTGAACCAAACTAAACGAATAAAATAATTATGTTTATTACTTGTCAAGTTTAATGGCTTAATCTTGCTTTACTGTTTGACTTACACGTCTTTCAGTCGCGTAAGCGGGGTCAAGTAGTATAGCGGTGCTAGGCCTAATGATTTATAGACTACCTTGTAGTAAAATGTTCTATTATTCTCTCTCTATGTATTAAAGCTTACTAGAGCTCTTGTTAAGTTACTAGGTTATCTTCAGTAACCTAGTAACTTCAATATAGCTAAAGACTACCTACTTTAACACTAGGGAAAGAGAGGGGCGCTTTAACAAAGGCGCTTAAGAGTCAAGACTTATTCTTTAAAGCTTTTATTAAACCTATTTTAAGTTTATGTACAAATTACTATAGAGATAAAGTAGGATTCGCGCTGTATCTTTCTTACCTTAGGCGAAGTTCTGTAGCATTTACTGCTTTTATACTCTTAGAAGGAACACTAAGACCTTACTTTACTTTGCTTATACTTGATGCAATAAGGGGAACGCGGATTTTCGATTCAGGCAACGTAGCCATTTGTAGATAATTCTTTGATTTACTCGCTAGCTATATCTGACTAGCACCGCTGTAGACGGTATCTAGAATTCATCCTCATTATCCGTCTTCGTTAAGCCCAGATAATTCCAACAGATTTCCCAACCTAAATCTGCGCCAAAGGAACCAAGCATCACATCTTCTCCGTGTCGAACTCCTTGCATTGGACTATATGACGCTGCTACCTTGCCGACTGCGAGGGCGATCATGGGTGGGATCTCAGGCCGTTCTTGCAACGATGGTGCTTGTTCTGGGGATTCGACCGTTGAGATGAGTTCTTGTTGGTTCTTCTCAGCTTGTTGTTCTTCGGCAGCGAGGAGGAGTGTCCAGGTGTTATGAGCCGCTTGGTGACCCATTGCCTGGAAGGAAGAAACTCGGAGTCAGTTTACTTGTTATTTGAAATGGAGGAAGTAGAACGGCAGTTAGTTGATAGACATGTTTCGGAGTAGAAACATGTCTCAGCTCTATGATATGCTGTAAAAGCGGAATTTCACTCGGAGAAACTGACCATGGCTGCTCCGGCTCGTTTGATGCCCGAGACGTGGGCTGGGTCGCCGATACAGAAGTGGGCGGTGTTGTTTGGTGTTGTCGGTGGGAATTGAAGTCTGTTACGTTTGTCAGCTTGCCATTCTTCCTTGGATATACTTCGTAGATGAGCATACGTAGGCAAGACTGTCACATATCCATCCTCATTCAAAACTTCCTTGGGAAGAAACTCGGTACTAGGTACACTACCCGAGATAGCATTAATGATCTTGCTAGCACGCAACTCCCTCCCTTCTCCTAGTGTAACCACATATCCATCGTCTGTAGTGCGAGTGTTCTTGTCTTCCACTCGATGCCCGAGAATGACTTCTACACCGGAGTCTCGCAGTAGTGTGAGGGCTGTCTCTTTGAATTCTGTAGGAAGGGGTTCGGCGGAGAGGAGTTCTTGTCTGGAGTGGACTAGTACAATGTGCTTAGTTGGATGGAGAACGGCGAATTCGGCAGCGCATTCGATTCCTACGGCACCTTCATCATGTATTGTCAGTAACATGCATAGACGGACTTCTGATTTTTGGATGTCTTGCCTCCACCGACGACTACCACACTGTGTTTTGCACCCTCAATCTCCTCGATATATGTTCCCACCTCTTTCAGGTACTGATCCTTCAGCACGGCTTGTGGAACCACGGGCCATACTCGACGAAGTCCGGAAGCGTTGATGAGGTAGTCGTACTTGATAATATCTTCCTCTGCGCTCTCTCCCTTTGTGTAAACGGCTATTTTGTTTGTGGTATCCACCTGCTTTGCTTTGCCCCAGATGACATGGACTTCTGGCCTTTGTAGTTCCTTGATTCCAGCAAAGCGGCGCCATGCTTTGGGGACAAAAGCAGGGGCTGCGAAGGCTAGTGGGGAACCGACCGTGTGGTCTATTTGTCTACATCAGCCGTCTGTGTGCTTGGGGGGTATTGGCTTTGGTTATTCGGTATTTCTTGTTGTGCGTCCAACGGAGTGTCTGCGTTTTGGGGACCAACGTACAAAAGCCATCTCTGGTATCCAGAAGCGTGACGTGCAATGGCTTCTTCAACTTTCCCTGCGTGGCTTTCCCATCGCTATACTCAAGCAGCCTGATGAGTGCCGCAATTCCTGCATACGCCCCCCCAATCACAAGCACATTGTGCGTTGCTGCAGACGTGACAGCTGCAGTGGTGGCGTGTTGAATAAGCATCTTTCTGGCCTTGATTTCTTCCAATGAACGGCGGGCAAGTTGCAACACAAGAGATAATAATGAGGCGTGGGAGGACAGAAGACCAAACAGAAAGCAGAGAAAAGAGGTAAAAGGGCTGTTCTTTTCAGCAGCAGCAGCTACTTACAAGCTACCAGACCTGGGGGGGGCTGCTGAGGGGCACTAGGCACGACTGCGGGCGTTGGATATTAAGAGCTCCGGTCGACAACTCAGGACGGGGAAGGGCGTGTCGAAGACGAGAAGGGCGTGTCGAAGACGTGACTGGGCACGACAGGCGGTGGCATCGCGTCCTGGGGGGTGCTTGTGTAACTTGACGATGCAATCCCCTTCAAGTACACCCGTAGATGCCTTCTCGATGACCTCGAACAGGCACATCGCTGTCGCAAAGTCTTGGACAGCGCTGGACGAGCTGCGCATGCCGATATCGCTTCGGCATTGTTGAATGCAACATTTCATTTATTTGGCTGGCGATAGCTTAGATAGCCCTGGCGGAAAGGATGCATTGTCGCATTATTGATTGTTGGAAGCGAGAAAGGATTGGTGTTGGGTTGACTGCGGTGTGGTCTGATGGACACCCTGAGCGAAGCTTGGCCGGAAGTACGTAAAGGCTAAAGTTATCAGATGGACGGACTGGCTCGCAAGCCCTGTACGCTCCACTCAACACGGGGTGGGGCTGCTCTAGCCTGCCGCTTTCACGAATGAGACGCCTTCGACGCTTATCAGATCCTTTTACTGCCGGCTTGGCAGTGTATCTGGTGATCTAATCAGATCTGTTCTGTTCCTTGTGCCGCTTCTCATTTCCGTGGTAAACCTTCGGTGACGGTCTTTGTCGTTTAGGTAGGCAAGTTCCGTTTCAGCCACACCAGAAAAGCCCTTTCATCAGTTCATAAGTGCACAAGGTGCCGAGGACGGAAGTACGTACCGTGATTAGGTAGGCATGTCGTGCTTTTGGTAGACATCAAAAGCAGCACCCGTAAGAGTTGTACCCCTTTACGTTGGTCAGGTCTGGGTGTTACAACCAAAGCTTTGTTTGCCTGGAAGACCGACGTGAACGAATGAGTGACTTGATTTCCGTAAATGAAATTGATCCAAGAGACCTATGTTGCCAATTCTCAGAAGAGCTAGTTTTCGATGTGCCAATTACTGTGTTAGCCACGGTGACTGAAGAGGATGGAGTCTTTTTGTACCTGTTAATGACATTTCGGGAGAAGTCAAGACACTTGTTTTGCTCGCTAGCAACTGTAGACACTGATTTAAATTAGTCGTTCGAGAAGCGATATGCCAGCAAGTACACTTGAACAATCTGTTCAAATCGTAAAGCTCAACTCAGAGTACGCTGTATCCTGCTGCAAAAATGCTGGGCGGACGAGAATGAGAGCGGATGTGAATCATGAGAACAGGCGTAGCGGTACGCAACAAAACAGGATGTCCATGCTATAAACAAATATCAAATCCACAAGGGAGCCTCGGGCAGTAAACACTCAATCCCTGATGTGATGGCCACGTTCGCTCCAAGTACGTCATGCATCACAAGAGTCAATGGAATGGGAAATAGAAGCACGCACGGGATTCACTGTGGATGCATATTGCGCTGGTCTAGGACAGCAACCCAGCTTCACTCGTGAGCGTTGTGACTCGTGCAACGACAATTTAACGGGGAGATCATTTTTGCCATTCACTCGAGCGCAGTATGACGAATAATCAGTCTCCAGTGTGCATTCGACATTCGCTCGAAGCGCGTCGGGCAACGAAAGGATGAAAAGCTCGACTTCGACACTACTTGGGCATTCACTTAAGCGTGCTACCTACGCAAAGAAACTAATCAAAGACTATTTATCAAAGTAGGAGTTGTCAAACTGCTTCACAAAGTGCTTGCAACTAGCCAGCATATATCATATGAATATTGCCACTTGGTGGTGTTCACATGCAGGTGGCACTGTCACAGCTTAACAATAGGTAGACAAATGAACTACCCGAAGAAGCTGAGAACGAATTGTAGAAAGTAATGAGGTGTAACTTTTCTTATTATTAGAAGATTGTGAGAGCCAAGAGCTTAGCGGACACATCCTAATCGGGCTGACATCACGAACCTGAACCACTGCGTGGGGTGATAAGACTAAGGTACCTTACGTAGTAGTATTCTTGCCAACTCTGAAGAACCACAGAAAAGACAAGCAATGGCAAGTAGAAAGAGAGCAGAACGGAACAAAGTTGACAACCAGCTAGTCAGGCTCTTTGCTACGTCTTCTAAACCAGGCAAAGCAAACCACAAGCCCAATGGTGAATGGCAAGATGTGACGACTGTCGAGGCTGGATGGGGGTCAAGTAAGTAAGTAAGTGGCAATAGGCAAGGGATGAATGAACGTGACCTCAGACATCGCCTAACCTAGAGAGTAGCGTGGGGCTAAACGAGCATGCGAGAAAGGAGTTCCTTGCTTCATCTCATCTCACCTCACCTCACCTCACCCTTCCACCAATTCGGTCTCTGACACCCAGCCGCCAGGCAAAGTAACATCAACGTGATATCTGAAGCTGGGAAACCCGTACTGGACGCTCTCAACAATACGCCGCTAGCACACTGACAGCATAACTAAAGAACTTCAACTGCCAAATCACGAAAATCTGCTGTAGTGAAGGAGGGGTACCTTGCTTGCGGCAAACGCGGCGCAAATCTGCAGTCTGCACGCTGCAGCGCTGGCATCTCATGCATCACGCCCAATTCCGACATGGTACATCGGCGTCCCACTAGTTCACAAGACTCAGAATGCCCAACCACGACCAGTACAGTGTACGGAGTACAGGACCTTCGCCTGTTGGGAATAGTGGCTGAGAACACAAACCACACACACACACACACACACACGCACGAGGAAAACACCAGGAAACACCAACAGGGCAGGTTCTCCGACGCAAAAGCGAGGCGCTCGAAGCGATGGCTACGGTGGGCCGTGGTTGGCTCAGCTGGCTCGTGTGTGGTAAGCCGTTTGGACCAATATTTTCCAAAGTCGGGCATGTTGGGCCAGCTGGTTATGCAATAGCGCCACACTAGAAGAGACTCTCCAAGGCCGTCAGCTGGCAGGATCAGATAAGATGAGTTTGGAGCTTGCAGCGTGACACACAGACCTGTACTTTCCGGCCCGGTCCTTCATACTTTCACGCTCCAAACCCCCCAATCGACCATCTGCCATCTCCCAGGAATTCGGTCTCACATCTCTTATACTGCGCCCTGTCTTCGTACATCTCCAACTTGCTCGGACATCGTTTTATCTACTGGAAAGCTCTTCTATTTCCGTGTTGAGGATATCCATTTACATGACTACGTCTGTCTGATTTTATGTTTCCTTCTTCACACACATGCGCAAGTCAGACGACCAGGCTGCAGCAGTGACAGACTGTCGGACAACGCACTGCGAACAGAGCCACCCTCGATTTACGACATCAAATTAAGACCAAACTCAGCATTTTCAACCCAAGATCACCATCGCTGGGTGTGAAAGGCGATGGGCGCACCAAAACTCCATGACCACACGCCACAACCGCTTCTAACCCCGTACTCCACGATGACTTTGGCAGCGACCACATCAGGAGCAAGTGCAACAGTCGACGTCAACACCCCTCTTCTCTCCCACAATTACGTCGAGGACTCGGAAGCCCAAACTCCCCCGTTATCGCAGTATCAAGACCAGCAACAGAAATCATCAGAAAATGATGTTGTCTCGCGGTCGTGGCTTGCCGGAGCTCCGTTTGCCTGGACGGGTATTCTGTTACTCGCACTCGCTATATCCCTCGATGCGCAGACCGTGCAATCTTTACAAACCTATGCCCTGTCTAGTTTTGGGGCAAATGGCAAGCTGGGAATCCTCAGCTCGATGCAGAATTTTGTGTAGGCAATTCATTTACTTGTGTTACTGAAAATCCCCGACGCGACTACGAAATAAATGCTGAGATTTGGGTGCCTTGAAACAGAACTGCTGCTGCCAGACCTCCGATTGCGATATTGGCCGATACCCAGGGTCGATTCTTGTCCTTCCTCTTCTCCATCAGTATTTTGACGCTGGGATTCATGGGATTAGCCCTGTCGCCCGATTACAGCCTATTTATGTTTTCGCAATTCGCATACGCCACAGGCCAAGTGGGAATCCAGTTTATGGAGGTGCGCTTCCCCAGATCGAAGGAATGGGAATTGAGAGCTGACGTTTGACCTGGGCAGACAATTATTGTGGCAGATACTTCAAGTCTGCCAAACAGAGCACTTGCAACGGCTATGCCCATGACTCCATGGATGATTACAGTTTTCACGGCTGCACCTATAGTAGAAGCACTCGTGCCTGATCATTGGAGATTGTAAGTCTCCCAGACAAATTAGTAGCATGTATAGGCTAACCAAATAACAGAGGATATGGAATATGGTAATGTCGAAACGTATCTCTACTTACCGACTAATGCTGACGCCTCCACAGGGCAATCATAGTCCCCGCAGCCTCGATCCCCCTCCTTCTCTCCCTCTACTATCGCGAAACACGAACCCGACCAAGCAAGCCTCTCCTCGCACGCCTCAAAACAACACCCAAGATCCAAAGCACCCACTTCGACATAATTGGCTTCCTAATGTTTACCATTGGGCTCGCCTTTATCCTCTTCAGCGCTTCCTCCTCCTCGGGTGCAACTTACAACGGGACTTCTACATTTGCTGGGCTCTTGGGTACACTACTCCTTGCAATGTTCTGCTACTACGAGCTCCATATTGCACAGCATCCCATCTTGGCACTGCATCTTGCGCGCGACAGGACAGTAGCAGCCGGATGTCTTCTCGCGATCTTGCTGTTCGGTGGCTTCGCAATCTACCAACCATACTTCTATTCCTACTTGGTTGTAGCACGCAACGAGTCGGCTGCAACGGCGACGAACGCGGGGCTCGTTTCGCTCTTCGTCTCCGTAATATCAGGGCTTCTGGCCAGTGCTGTGGTGAAGTACACGAAGCGGTATAAATGGATTATGATTATTGGTGTATTGATTAGAATTTCCAGTGGGGCAATATTGCTGTGGTATACGACGACGGATAGCTCGATTGGGAGTATTATTGCGGCGCAAGTTTTGGTCGGTGTTGGGACAGGTATGGGTGGGTTGATTGTGCAGGTTGGTGTGCAGGCAGCTGTTAGTGCGAGAGGTCAGTGCTGTTGTCATTCCCCTGATTTATCGCCAGTGCTTACAAACTCGAAATAGAAATCGCAACAGCCTGCGCCTTATATGCAACCGCTTCATCCATCGGAAACTTCATCGGTGACCTAGTCTCGTCGCTGATGTGGTCCTCGATGCTTATCTCGCGGCTCGAGGAGTCACTCCCCGAAGGTGCCAAATCAAACGCAACCGAGATCGCAAACTCGATCACCGTCGCGCAGTCGTACAAGATGGGCACGCCGGAGCGAGATGCAATCAACAATAGCTATGTCGCGGTTATTCGCATCATGCAGCTGACTGGCTTGTTGGTTTTCACCGTGGGATTAGTGACGAGCTTCTGGATGAGAGATATCGACCTGGATCGACCGGATCCTGGGTCGGAGGACCAGGATGAGAACGAGGGAGATTTGTAGAAGAAGCGTGTAGCTCCATTTTATTTGCGTTGCATATACCCCTGAGCACCTGAAGTGTTCTGATTTAGCATGATCTTTTTGTTGAGCATTGCACAGCGCCGGCAGCGCTGGATAGATTCATGGATGGATACCATATAGAAATTAGGCGCATTTAGATATGGAGTTTGGGATAGAACCATAGCACAGAATTGAATACGGCATTTGATGCTGAAGGAAAGAAAAAGGACCGAGGAAAGCAAGATTTAAATTTTTGATGGTGAATGAGGCCACGCCAACCTCACTCTGATGGATTGAAGATCAGCCGTACTACGACACGGGCTTCCACACCACAAATATTATTGTCCTGACAAGCTGCAAGCATAACAAAATCCTGGGGGTCCTGGGGTGGCCTCCAGACGAGGGAGAACTCCTTCCTTGGTCTTCCGCGCGTGATTGAGATATTGGCAGCGGCCGCAGCCCGGGCTCCCACGACCAGGAGGGCGGTATTCCACTACTTCCATCCGTCGCTATAGTGGCACTTGGCGGTCTAAAGAGGAGCTGATGTATTCCCACGAGACGAGCATTCGGGATGCGATGTGCAACAAAGACAACACACAAACTTTATTACTTGGCTTTTTGGTTGGTGATTGGTGGTTGGTAGTTGGACTTGGTACTGTATTGTGGAGCATAAGAGCACTTACTTCAATGCACGAGGAGCAACCAACACAGTAGATTTAGCCAAGTCCGGAAATCCTGAGATCTCAATTGGAAAGTAGGTCCTGAGAGTGACAACTCACTACGCAAGGAAGGACCACAGTTGCAATTTGCAAGAGTTTGTGAAATAACTCCGCTTCATAAATCCGGGCTGTAGAGAAATGGGTGAGAGTATATGGGTTGAAAGGAAAGGAAAGGAAAGGTGGAAGGGAAAAGGAAGGTGGAAGAAACGAGAGGCCTCGTTTCCTGTTCTCTTCTTAATCTCCAAGTGCCTTTAGCAGATTCCCTTTCCTCTCCACCCACTCTCATATTGCATCGAAATCCATACACGTACGCGTCTCCCCATTGCCTCCCGCTTTGTTGCGGCAATCGCGAATTTTCCGTATGAGAGTCTAAGATCGACGTGGCTGGTGAGTGTTTCTTGGAATCGATAGACGTGGTGGTTTATCTGAACTTTTGCTTGTCCTCCCCTTTCTCCCGAAATCCTCATCTTTTCCGTTGGGTACGAACTTGTGGTGGGAAGGCGAGAGAGTACCTTGTGTAGCTCGTTGAGTCAATGTAGGATATGAACGACGGGAGTTTCGTTGAATGGGTGTTCGCCGTTTTATCAGATCTTGTCTTGGTGGATGACCTTGTGGAAATTGGGAGTCCTCAGTGAAGGGTGAGGACTGGGAAATGGTGGTGTCTCAGGTGTGGTCAAGGATTGGGGAGAGGAGCCTGATGTAGAGATGTTCGTTGAGGAGGAAGGGAATTATTAGGGGGCGCATTGTGGAGTATTTTGGTGGTGCTATATAGTGCAGGTGGTTGGTGAACCCATTTCTGAATTATGTTCTTGGGGATGTGAGACGCCGTATATGCTGAAGCGGGTTTGTTAGCTCCTTCATCTATGAGTTGGGATTTCACGCCACAGGTTGGTGTGTTACATACCAAAACCAGTCCGCAATCCATTCTTCTGGTTTCTATTGCAAAGCATCGCGTGGCTCAGGATGCCATCATTGCACTATCGTAGTCCCTGTAAACAGTCGCAATACGAAGAGGGGCTTTGTGCCGAAGAAGAACAGTGGTAGTGATTCAAAACATTGGTGAAGTTCGTCTTCGAGGCCTTGTGGGTGTGGTTGAGGACGAGGACTTGTCGCCTTCTCACAGCTACACAGCTCCATGTCTTTCCTCGTCAATGTGTTCTATGTCTCAGTTTTGTCACTGCACTTGCAGGACAAGGAGACGATAGGGTGGAAAGGTATCCATCTCATGGTAGGGCTCCAGGACTGGTATGAAGGCTGCTGAAGAATTGTTGGTTAACTATCGCATGGTCACCGTCTGTTGAGTGTTGATGGAGTACAGTGGATGCCAAGAGATCTACATTCTGCACAAGGATGCGCCTAGCTACTTTGGGCTACACAAATCTCATGCAATACAACTACAACTACAGCGCTCTTGAGCAAAGGGTTTTTGTAGGCACTTCAACAGTTGTAGGTTAGCTTCAAAGAGGGAGGTGACTTAACAAGGACAATGACAGAGACCAAGTTCAAGTATACTACGAAAGTCGCTGTAAAAGCAATGTTGGAATCTTAACTATTGTCAGCTTTCTGTAACACCAGAAGCAAAAGCCCTTCGGATATAACAGGAAACCCCAACCCTAATACGCAATAGCAACGTCTTCATCCCCAACTCAAACTGAACACTCCGACCACCCAGCCCGATCCGCCGTCTCGGCCTCTGCCAATAACATTCCCAACCCATTCCTCACCGTCTCTGACATCCAAGAAGGCCAGCCACGTAGACCACTAGCAAAGTTAAGCTGCTTCGGCAATATCAGATGTCCGCTCTTGCCTGAAATGACCTGTTTTATGACGGGCGTGGCGACTTCTTCGGGTTCGAGGACTGGATCTTTGAAGGAGGGGCTTGCTAGTAGCGGTGCGATGAGAGGTGTGCGGATCCAGGTAGGGACGACGATTCTTGAGTTTTCAGTCAGTCAGTTGAACTGTCAGATCTATGGAGCTGTTTGGATGGAGAACTTACGTAGTTCGTACGTTTGGCGCCTTGTACCTCGCTTTCAATTCCTGTGTCAATCCCTCGTGAAAAGCTACTGTGCTATTCTTCGTGCATGCGTAGTCTACCATGCCGGCAACTGTCACATACGCACTCAAGCTCGCAATCGTGACGATATGTCCGTGGTTCTTCTCTACCATTGCTGGGACAAATTCTTTGACCATGAGGAAATGGGAGATGGTGTTCACTTCGAATGCCCTCCTCATTTCTGCCTCGTCCAGTTTGAGGATTGGCCTATGACAGCAAAAGGATTAGACTCAGTCTGCTTGTTCTGGAAAGAGACAGGAGAGAATCTCGAGTTGAGAGAGCAGGTACAGCTCAACTTCAAAATCCTATTCCATCTCCAGTGGAGAATACGCACAAAACTCCTCCAGTAATGCCTGCATTGTTTATAAGAACTGTTGGGTGCCCATGGCTTTTCCGGATTGTCGAGGCCGTCTCAGCGATCGCAGACGAAGACGTGACATCGCAAGTGTAGTAATGGATGTTGGATGCTATTCACACATATAAATCAGTAACTTCATCTCGTCGACTGTCGCAGATGACAGCCGAAGAAATGCACTTACGCAGAACATCCTTAGGGGGTCTCAGATCCAAAATCACAACCTTCACGCCCCTCGCTGCAAATTGTCTGGCCATCAGCGCCCCGATGCCACTTGAGCCACCACTGATTAGCACCAGTTCCTGGCTCAAAACGAACTTCGCTGCCGGCTTCCAGTTATTGATCGCGTACGAAGACAGCTTGTTGGAGATGCTGCGTGTGATGCTGATGGCGAGACATGCTTTCAGGGCTTTGATGAACCATTCTGAGGTCAATAATGCCGCGAGCTTGCCAGGCAGTTTGGCTGTGACTCTCTCGGGGTAGTAGAGGATTGCGAAGAGGAGGGGTGCTGTTGCCACGGGGTTGCGTAGGGAGAGGCGTGTGGGGTAAGTGAGGATGTTGGGAAGGGTGTCGAAGAGCAGTGATGGTGCTGCTGGTCTTTGCGGTGGTGCCATGTCGACGGACTCGCTGTATGGTGTTTTTGACTCGGCTCTATGCTTTATATTTTGTGTTTGAGGGTGGAGGACAATAGTCAGGGAGGATACATCTCAGGGGTTTCTGATTCATGTAATGTGAAGGAGAAGAGAAGAATGCGGAGTGACGCCTACCGGGCTCGCGTTGTGCATCTGCATCATGGTCTCCATAATCGTACTGGGCCCGTAGGGTATCATCTATGCACATTGCATGGATGTGTGAAGTGATTGTGGTGAGTCGACCAGGCTTTCCTGTCGTTTCTTCTCTTTGTTTTGCGCCTCGGCAGGCGCGCAGGCTGCCAAAATCCTGGGGTAAACTGCAGGAGCGTCGCTAATCTGCAAATCATTGCTGATCCCTCCTCAGCTTTCGGCCTACTCGGCTTGCTCTCCGTGCACCTGGTCTGCTATTTGGTTGTTCAGAAGGGGCGTGGTCGCTCGGGTCGCAACACTCGTCCAAACAGTAGTACCTAAGGTATGATAAGGTGCTAAACGACGTCTCGCTATGTAAGGACTAAATAGGTATTTAAGGTAATAATCCCTTTCCTGAACTTTACCCATCTATCAAGAGTCCAGACGAATCATCATTCTGCTTAAGCGAGCATAATATCGATGTACTTAGTCAAGACTCAAAACGAGTCGTAAGTACCCAGTCCCATGGACCAATTTCCGATGTGGGAGAAAAGCAGCGATGCACCCGAGAATGATAGGTCTCACGTTTTGGGTTTGATTATGTATTCGATTAGTTCCTAGCTTGCCTATTGGATGGACAGATAAGTGCACGTTATCTCCCTGCCTAATGGTACTGCTTAATAAATGGAAATGCACGTACGTCCTAAAACGATCTAGATGGAAAAGAATGTTAGAAGAGCTTGAGAATGTGTTTTAATTTGATCTTAGCTAACATTTCGAAGTCGTGTATAACACAAAGTCAATAAGAGTAATTCCACCCCTTTTCGCGACGACTTTCAGCTCACCATCACTGGATCACTACCTACTTATCATCCCTTCAATTTTGTCGCCCATGACTACCTCCGTTCTCAATCCTTTCCCCAAGAAAACAATCTGGGAGCTCGACATATCGTACCTTTTTGTGAGGAATAGCGAGTGAGATAAAATCGACCAAACAAGATTAGAAATGCCCATCCAACGTCAAGGTTCCAGTTTTAGTAATAAGGTATTCCGCCACCGCGACATCTTTGCCTGATTCCTTTCCATAGCCGGATTCCTTGATACCACCAAACGGAGATTCGGCTGCTGATGAGTTTCCTTTTCATCGTTGTCAGTACCTAGAATGTCTCCATGCTGTGTTGATTGCGAGGGGAACGAATTATGAGTGTGTACATACCTGAGTTCATGCCAATCATACCAGCCTCCAAATTCTCAAGAAGTCTCCATGTCCTATCGACGTTCTTCGTGAAGAAGTAAGATGCCAACCCCATAGAGGTATTGTTAGCCGCAGTCACACCCTCTTCTTCAGTGCCAAACTCATACAAGGCCAAAACGGGCGCGAAAGTCTCTTCTGATGTAATCAACATCTCTTTCTTTGCCCCAAGGATAATGGTTGGTTCGAAAAAGTAGCCGGTTGTGTTTTTCACTTTCCCTCCACCAAGAATGACTTGTCCTCCATGCTTCTTGGCGTCTTCCACTTGACCCAAAGCTTTGTCCAGACTCCGTTCCGTAGTGACAGGACCCATTGTCGTTTCTTTTGTTGCACCATGTCCGACGACTAGCTTCGAGGTGCGCTCCTTGATTATGTCGGCAAATTTGGTGTAGACGCCAGATTGGACGTAGACTCTGTTAGCTGTTATGCAGGCTTGGCCTGCGTGGCGCCATTTGAGTGTCATTAGTGCTGTGGATATATTTGTTAGTTTTTTTGGATATAGGAGGGTTTTTGTGGAAGAGGAGTTTTACCATCCGCGGCTTGATTGAGGTCGGCATCATCGAAAATTAGGAAGGGGCAGTTGCCGCCGAGTTCGAGGGTTACTTTCTTTAAGCCATCGGCGCAGTGCTTTGCTACTAGCTTTCCAACTCTGGTCTAGGGATATGTTTTCAGCAAAATTAAGGTGGGTTTCAGAAGACAGGACTTACAGATCCTGTGAATGTGACCTTCTTGATGAGGGGATGTCGGCAAAGAGCTTCGCTTAATGAAGGGGTGTTCTCAAGACTGGTTGTCAATACACTCAAAACGCCTCTCGGGAAGCCAGCTTGCTCTGCCAGATGAACCAATGCCAATACAGACAATGGTGTTTCTGGGGACGGTTTAACAATCATGCAGCATCCTGCAGCCAAAGCAGCACCAGCTTTCCTCAGAATCATACTACAGAAATCAGCATTTCTGTTCCTTAAATGAACATTTTGGACTCACGCGATAGGAAAGTTCCATGGCACCAAAGCCGCAGCAACACCAATAGGCTGTTTAACAGTGAACACTCTCCGTCCAGGCGCAGCAGGGGTACTTATTGTCCCTTGGATTCTCTCCGCCTCGCCAGCAAACCACCACGTAAATCCCAAGGAATAATCAAGTTCACCGTGTGATTCCGCAATCGGCTTTCCAGTCTCATAGGTGACGATATTGGCAATATCATCTCTGTTCTCTCGGATCAAGGTGTCCCATTTCAGGAGCCACTGAGCTCGTTGACGGGGGTTGACTTTCTTGTAGCTTTCAAAGGCGACGTGTGCCGCTTGGACAGCCGCATCAACATCTGAGGCATCGTTGTCGGGGGCTGAGGCCCAGACTTTGCCGTTTCCTGGGTCTACAAAGGTTGTTAACGACGAGGTGCTGAATGATGAGTTGGGGGAATGTTGTGTACCTATGACATCAAATCTCTTGCCCGACTTGGCTTCAACCCAGTCACCACCGACATATGACTTGTCTTTGAACAAATCTTTATTTTTCAACTGTGGTTCTGTCAGCCGCACGCTTTACCATCGTTTACTGCAGTGAGGCGGGGCTGACCTCAAAAGGTAAGTTGGAGGTCATCGTGAGGAAGCAAGGAGAATGCTGGCTTTGTATGAGACAAGAGAGGAGAGTTTATGTCAAAGTAACAAGAAATTGTTGAAAGAGCAGCAGCATAGAGTTGTTGAAGCGATGAACACTGAAGAGTGGAAGGTGGGGTTGCTAAAGAGAGAGAGAGGGGTTGCCCAAACGTGACATGCCATCACATGATGCGGCCAACCGACATTTGCAGTTTTCGCGGTGCTGTGGCACGACAGCAGCAACATGATATCATCTCACCGGATAGTAAACATCGACGACCATTGTCCTTTTCGCATGCAGTAGAGAATCGTTCGTCCCCAACAATCCAGGTGGCATGGGCCCCTGGCGGAGAAGAGACCGTCTGTGTGCTCTGGCCTACATGCAAGATCACAGTGGTCAACGGTCAGACATGCCAACGCGTCACTGGTCAGACTGACTTGTCGGCAAATTTGCGAGCACTGGCTCTACCTTGGTCTACTCTGTATATTCTCAAGCTGAGAGGTTCTTGGTAGGCATCTCTGCTTATCAGCGCACTGGAGGAGGTAGTCGACTGGTTCCTCTGCATTCCATTCTTTGGAAGAAAAGGTGAGTGGGAGCGGGGAACACTGTTGTACAAGTACGAGTGTGTCGCGGTGTCGCTTCAAATCATCTCAAGTCAGCAAGCTAATGCAGGGTTGACAAGCATGTCATCATGTGTTGCATACTTTCCGGGGCACCGGGGTGCAATTCAAGATGAAGTATTGTACAAACATTATTGCCATTCGTAAGCTGGTCCAACTTTAAGGAAAGATGTGATCACTACCCCTCACCTATTGTCACCACTCACTAGAGTATATCATCCCGCTTTGGCCCTTGCATGCACCTACTGGTAGCACCATCACGTACTTCGATGCCGGTACTTTCGAGCATAATTCTCTCTTTCATTAGTAAGTTCGTGTTAAGAGTATGTTAAGAGTATAAAGAAGATATGCCCCTCGAATTCAATTGTGTACCTATATTCCTTGATTTCAACTCCAGCTTGTTACAATGAGGCTCTCGATTATCTCTAACCTAGCTCTCCTTGCCATTCAATGTTTATCTTCAACAGTGCCCTTCAATTCAAGGCCCTTCGACCATGCTCTCAGAGAACGTCAACCGAGCCTCAGCCCCCGCGCAGCAGATGCTGTCCAATACACAAATGCCTCTTCGGACCTCCAGGTGGATCTTGGGTACCAGATCTACGAGGGTGTATTTAACTCTACAACTGGATTGAATATATGGCAAGGAATCCGATACGCTTCGCCGCCAATTGGAGCGCTAAGGTGGCAAGCACCACAAGTTCCAGCCATCAATCGGAGTAGTGTTATTCAAGCAACAGGCATTCCAAACCAATGCCCTCAGTCGAATAGCAACGATGGTACTCAGGCTTCTACGGTGGCAGCGGGAGGCTCAGAAGATTGCCTTTTTCTGAGTGTGTACGCTCCTCCGAACGCTCAGAACTTGCCAGTCCTAGTCTGGATTCACGGAGGTGGCTATGGTACTGGAAATGGGAACCAGAATCTTTCGGCAATAATTAATACCAATAATGATGGCTTCATTGGTGTTTCCATCCAGTATCGACTCGGTGCTTTCGGGTTCTTGTCCTCTGACGAGGTTAACCGTTTTGGAGTCCCAAACGCAGGCATCAGAGACCAGACTTTCGCTCTGCAATGGGTACAAAGCTATATCAGTCTCTTCGGCGGAAACTCCTCACAGGTCACTGTCAGCGGAGAGTCAGCGGGTGGAGGGTCGGTCATGCTTCAGACAATGGCATTTGGCGGTAACCTTGGAACTTCGCTCTTCAGCAATGTAAGTTTTCCATCTAAAGACAGGAACTCACATACTCACATAATGTCCAAGGCGATTGCAGCATCCCCATATCTGCCTATGCAGTACAACTACAACGACTGGGTTCCTTCACAGTCATACTATGCATTTGCACTGGCTGCTGGTTGCTTCAGTGGCTATGCAGAAGGTAGTCCGGCTATGGGCTCATCAATATTTCAATGCCTTGTTGCGAAAGACACAGAAACGCTTCAGAACGCAAGCGCTTTAATTTCCGCCTCAGGAGAAATAGGGACCTGGGCATTTCTGCCTGTCACCGATGGATCTTTCATCCAGGAGATCCCCAGTCAGCAACTGACGAAGAAGCAAGTCAATGGAGTTAGGATGCTTTCTGGGGTAAGAGTTCTTTCGCTTTTGATATATGTTGGTATTAACAGAAATAGAACAATGCAATCGAAGGAGCTGGCTTCGTCCCAGCAAACATCACTACTGAGGCCGACTTGGTGAGCTACCTCCAACAGACATTTCCTCTGTTCACGGAGGACGATATCGCCAAGATTCTGTTGTACTACCCAAGCAGCAACACAACAGATGATCCAAACGCTGCACTATACGCCACATCAGGTGATATGGGTGCAACAGCCATAAACGAAAGCTCGGTAGCAACAGGACAACAACAACGAGCAGACGTGTGTCACCCTTCCACCCTCTTCATCACAAAGCTAAGCCCAACCCAAACAGAACATCTATGGTGAAACAACCTTCGTCTGCCCCTCCTACTGGCTAGCTGAAGCCTTCGCCTCAAAGGGTCGGGTAGCCTACAAATACCAATATTCCATCCCACCTGCCCTGCACGCCGCCGACGTATCTGGCTACTTCGGCTCCACGCCCCCATCAACAACCCAATCTCCCTCCTTCGTCCGCGCCTTCATGACCATCTGGGGCAACTTCATCATCTCCAACAACCCATCCATCTCGTCTTCCATCGCCCGAGGAAACACGAGTACCGATGCTGGTGACGGTGGTATTGTCGACTGGCCCGTCTATAGTAATCTGAATCCGTTAATGATTAATTTGAATCAGACGGGCGGAGTGCCCGAGAGTGTTGAGTCCGGCATTGTGAATTTAGATACGGGTAATCCAGTTAATACCACCGTGTATGTGGGCCCAGGGTTGCAGAATCGATTCGAGGTCGTAGATGCTTGGAGCTGGGAAGGTGGGAGGGGCGCAAGGTGTGACTTTTGGAGGAGTATGGGCGTTTTGGTTCCCGAGTAGAATAACTAGCGCTATCCTAGCTGATTCTTGGTGTAGTAACATCCTCTTAAATCAAGAGCCTGTAGATATACAGGCTGTAGTATGGTTGCTCTCCACATATGCTTGTTTTTGCTTGCCAGATTTACAACAAACTTCATGCCTCCGCTCAGTTGTCTTCCTGTCTTACTCTCGCATCTGAAAATTTAGTATGCTGTTCTCCCGTCACCTTTGCAGAAAAGAATTATACGCAGCTTCGATTGTGATGAGCATAGCTTCTCTTCAGTGCGCTTCCAGCCAAGAGACCTTATAATTGCTTTTGTTTTAGGAAAATACCTTGATTTAATTCCCGGCTATTGAGATTTCTGGACTATCAATCCACTTCTATATAGCCAATCAGAGGCTCTATTTTAGAGTCTTGAATTCCTAAATATACTAGCAATTCCAGTACTATGTAGCTAGCAAGTTAATTCAATATTATTACTTTTTGCCTATGTTCTTTGCCCTGAAGTCCCCGAGCTTGTTTCGGACTCAATTAGACACATCTAATTCAATAGCTGTTTTGACATATGTTCGTCTAGACTTTCCCAAATAGTGAGTTCTATTCTAAGAATTGTGATATTGAGAATAATAAGCAAAGTTGTTTCTACCTTGTATACAAGATAACCTCGCTTAGTAGAAAGTTTAGATTAAAATAGAAGTTTCTTGTTGTACTTCACGTTAAGCTAGGAAAGATGTAACTTGTTAACTTGTGAAAGTTTAGAGTGTTTGTTTATAGAGCGTAGAATATCTAATAACTTGTTTATCTCTCTACATAATCTATATACAGGTTCATTTCTAGCATGTTAGCTAAATATAGCTTACAGAATGTAACACAACTTCTCACACATGCTGTGCAAGTGTTACTTATAATCACTATTTGGCTTGTTCTATACAAAGTGGAAAGTATTAAAAAGCTGCCGACATTACAAAAACGCAGAATTACATCTAACTACAAACTATGCACGTAGACTACCTTATTTGCTTATTTCCCTACGTGCGCTTTGTTTTCTGTGTCTGTATCTTCAGTATACTAGCCTTCGAACAATTTAAAAGATCAAGTATAGTTCATCTTCTAATATAGGTAAGCTTCTTAATTTCTGCTGCCAATATATTCGCGGCCAACAATACCTTTGTTGTCAAGTTCTAGTTTTTAGGCGTTTCATTTAAATTGCAAAGGTTGCTGTTCTGCTGTAGTCTTTACCTTGTGATAGTAAACAGCAATGTCAATATTAGAAACGCCAGTCTATGTATTTTTACGCTATGTAATACCTAAATATACTGGAAATCTCTGCTAAGATCTGTGGCATGTTTGTGTCATTTCCAACCCAGAAATAGTGCCAAGGGAGTTGAAAGAGAATCCCCTTAAAAACTTTGCATTAATTACAAGCGTCAATTTTGTATCCTATTTGTTATTACAAGGGTGCTTTTAAATTATATTATCATGCGTACATCCAACTCTTCTTCCTCTCATCAATCTTCACCTTGTAAACTCCTCTGTCATCTTTCATTTAAGAGAGAACAACTACAGCTGGACCGGCAAGTGTTCCAAAGCTCGTCAACTCTGTCAGATTCAGACCTCCGGAAAACGTAGTCAAGAC
The DNA here is from genome assembly GCA_026119845.1 of Pezicula carpinea. NCBI lineage: Eukaryota > Fungi > Ascomycota > Leotiomycetes > Helotiales > Dermateaceae > Pezicula > Pezicula carpinea. The sequence continues at coordinate 83,676 of JALRMK010000019.1, read as the reverse complement.
CGCAAAGGCAACACCACCGACAGGAGCCGCCGGGACTGGAACAGTTCCACAACCGCTTCCGCAAGGCGTGATTTGTTCGTACACAACGGGGTAATTTTGGTTGATTATGGCGATGTAGAGGGGTGCATTGGGGTCAACTGATATAAAATACTTTGTCGGATCCCATGTGAAGGTCTAATCGAAACGTTGTTAACACAGCATTTTGTAGACTCACAAGGTGGGGAAAAGGGAAGCTTACCAAGGTGGTTCCAGCTGGCGTTGGTGGCTGCAAGTTTGACGGTGGCATTGGACTAACTGTCAACTTAGGCAACTCAACAATTGGAAGGTATTGAGGACACGAATCAATGAACTGGCTTGCAAGATTGTATGCAAAGACCGCAGTCAAACTTGTATCGAATGGAGTAGGAAAAGGGCTTGCTCCAAGACCAGTTCGCAGGTATGCATCGTGGCGTGCTTCGTTTGTGAGGATTGATGATGCGGCTGTGAGCAGATTGGGGTTGTCTGTTAGGGAAAGAGCTCCGCCGAGGTAGGCACCGATACCAACGGTTGTAACCATGTTGCTGAGGTCTGCGAAGGAGGTTGAGTCTGTGTAGGGGAAGTTGTAGGTACATGTGGGAATTGGTGTTAGGCCGTTGGCTTCCAGAATTGCAGTGATGGTCGCAGCATGGATGGCTTCTTGCTACTCATAAATGTAATTGTCAGCTTGAATCCCAAGATTTTCTTTTGTGATTTTTGAGAAGGCTCACGCTGGCAATTATGCCGACATTGTCTCTGAAGCCAGCCGGAAATCCAGCTGCAATGAATTGTGCATCGGTGAACTTTTCGTATCCCCCTGTGTACAGGTTAAACTCTAGATGTTCGAGGAAGAGCGCCAATTGTAGGACGGAGGTATCGGCTGCTGACAGAGGTCCCTCGTTGACTTGTCGTTCAGAAAGCTCGACTGGGTGAGCTGAGGTTAGAGGCAGGAGAGCCACGAATGCGAGCGAGAAAATTCTATTGTACATCTTTGAAATTGCTCTGAGAGAGAGAGTGGTTCGGATTCAGAGAGTTAAGCAGAAGCTCTCTACTGTCCCTGCACAGGAACTCATCCCTTCTGTTATGAAGCATGTCCTCAAATGATATCTATATCATTCCATCATAGTTTTCTTTAACAAGGGCACGACAACCTCAACAAACAAGGTATCACATACCACAGTTATGCTCATTAGTGATGGCATTTACGTGCACAGTTCCCGGAGCACCCTTGGTGAAAAGAAGTCCTTTGGCCAAGCTACCCATCAAAGAAAGGAAGCCCAAAATAAGCATGGTCAAGCTTTCTGGCTTCGCCGCCTTTCACGAAACCCAGTCCTGTCACATAATCTGGACGAACATGGGATATTTGAATTCCTATTTTAAGAGAATTGGTTGGATGAGCGAATCATTGCGCTCTCCCCTTGCTGATGGCTGAAAATCTATGACGCGACGCCGTTGACTTTTCGATCAAAGACGGGAAGTTAGTAAGAGCAAAGAAAAGATATAATCAGTCGGAAGGAAGTATAGAACTAAGACTGCAGGCATGTTGTGAAATGTCGCTGTTTGCGTGTTGGGCCTTTGTTGAGATTCGGGAGACCATTTTCAATGCGAAGAGTACTGTCAAGATATATGGTGCTTACCAAATCATGCCTCAGATGTTTCTTTGCTTGGTACCTTCTGAACCTCTTATCCGAAGGTTCCGGTGGTCTACTGTACCTATTAATAACTACACTAGCAATTAGCTATATCATCAATATAACCTCATTTTCATCAAGATATCAACTCCTGCTGCTCTAACCTTGACAAGTACAGCAGAGCCGGTACGAGTAGTCAAAGGACCAAGCCAAGTGAAAACGCCCTCATTGAAGCCCTGGAGCAGGCTTTTTCCGTCAAACTTGGATTGAATTCGTTGTCATTCCAATACAAATTAGATAACGTTATAGTATTCAGTAGGAATATAATCCTCCCAGTAATACCATGTAGAGCTTATACCAAGAGCAGATGCCACCATGAGATCGGCTTCCTAAGCGAGCATTAGAAATTCCGCAGGGTAAAAGGATGCAGTGTCAGCTTGGAGCCGTACTCACAGAACTCCTTCTTTGACATCTCTGTGTACTTTACTTTCCAGATTAATAGAAAATCATATTCGTATGCACAAGTCTGCAAGCCTTTTGCCCTGGCCTGGCTGACAAAGCCGGGTGGAAATAACCGGCTTGTAATGACACTCATCCCCGCGTTGTACTACGAGTAGTATTGCTAACGGCACACCTCACACCCACACGTTCATACTTTCGAATTCCTTCCCACCCTCAACACTACAACTTTGAAGGTTGTGCGTAAACTATGTGCATCACCTTCCGCCACCAATAAAAGCAGAAGTTATTGACACGAGCTTTACTTGTCTTTCTCACCGAGTTCTGGCGCCCGTCGTAAGTCGCTTCAAATGCAGTCTGCCTGTTCGAGTCACAATTGACAAGTGTGGTGGTGCCTTCTGCCTGCGCAATCAATACTCGTGATACATCACGATACATTTGATTCGTGGATGAAGGGGAGGAGGCTGGCTCCAGCCGCCCACTCAGCCTCAATCTGCTGGAGATCGCGTTATGCTGCATAGTTTGTTGGGACACATTTCATTTTCATGATTTCTTTGTCGTTTTTGTATCCTTTGTATACGGAGTATATCGCATTTTGTTCAAGTATGGCCTCCAGCGGCATCAGAAGAGGGTCGGCAGCCACTGAGCTACAAGTCGCCACGGATGCTGCAATGTCAAGGATCCGATCAGCTGTTCGGTGTAGAAATTCTCCGCGGCAACTCAAGAGTGATACTGAGACGATTGAGGAAATCGAGAACATATTGAAGGAGCTTGATTCGATACTTCAAGAGAACCCAGGTGGTGGCACTGGTGGCGAGCTGGATCTTTCAGAAGACGATGTGGCGAGAGTTGTAAGACTACAGACTTCGGACAACGAAATGGTCTGGCAGCCAGGACTTCAACCATCACCCATTACAGTGCGACAAACGCATCCTACGAACTTCAAGCCGCATGACTATCATATCGATGCGATTGAAACGTTCGAAAAAGATCTCCTTGAGGCCAAAATATGCAACGATGCCAAGCCGGTGAGGTATACAAAAGTTGAGGTCCTTCTTGTCACTTGGAGAGAAAACGACGATATCGAGGAAGAAGTCCAGGAAGAGGTCAAGGCCCTTAAAAGCTTATTCAAAAAGCTCAACTTCACCATCAGGCCATACGCTATCCCCAATGTCAATTGCCAGAATGAATTACTTTTCGAAGTACTTTCTTTCTTGAGGCCGCACCAGAATGATCCATCTGAGGAGACACTTCTAATTGTGTACTACAACGGACATGGGTCAATACGAAATGGCGACACCTCTTATTGGCATCCTACCGCATGGGCGGCAACTTTGAGCGACTACCGAGATCAAACATCCAGATACAACGGCCCCGCGGTAGAGTGGGATGCAGTTCAAGAATTGTTCATTTCAGACACCACTCCAGACACATTGTTCATGCTGGATTGTTGCTACGCTGGAGCCGCAGTCAAGCCCCAGCGCCCCGGCCATGCAATGGAACTTCTTGCGGCCTGCGGTAGTGGAGAAAGAACTGAAACTGGCAACTCTTCTTTCACAATGAGAGTCGTTGACTGCATAGAGAAATTTCGTAAGATTCGCCAACCTTTTCAAGTGGCGTGGCTATATGAATCACTGATAAACGCCTCACAATCACCGCTACCCATCCACGTCAACTTGAACAGAAGTCCCTACAGTATCAGCTTGTCAAGACTTGACACTGCAGATACGGGCAATAATCTAGCAACCAATCCGTCGGCCACGAACGATCTGTTATCACCTCCAACTACGAATCGTGCTCGAAGTCCAAGCTCTCCGGGCTCCATTCATGCTCCAGAGGGCTCAATTTTTTCCGAGGAGAACTATGCCTTAGATGGAATGACAAGTGCTAGTAGTGTTGTCTCCGAGAGTACAGTCATGGAAAACTGGCAGTACAAAGTTCTTCTGACGGTTAAGCTGAAGTCTAATATCCTTCCGCGAGCGAACAACTGGTGTCTAAGCTTCCCTTCTAGTGAGGTTGAAGGGCTTGAGGGCGTCAGAGTCGAGTCGCTTTATCCAACAAAATCAACCCTCCTCTTGGTAACGATGCCTATTAGACTCTGGGTTCATCTCAGGGATGATCCCGCATATACTTTTATAGATTTCGTGAAGACCGGCAACATGCTTATACCCAACGATCCCAGAGGAATGAAAGATGCAAGGGATGCACCTGACAGCAACTTAATCGCTTCGAGGCTCGCTGCTATGCAAAACTTCTTCGAGAAAACCAAGAAACAGGATCACAAAAAAGAGAAGCCTCCTGGTGTTATTGCTCGGAAATGCCAACAAATCGCTCAAAAATTCCACCTTCCTTCTCGCCTCGAGTCTGACCCGACATTTGGTCTCGTCAGGCATGTCGTCGAGCAGATAAACATTATTCGTAATGCGAAAGGAGAATACACTGGCTTGAGTAGCTACGACTCGTATTTCAGTCTACAGATTGAGAAGCGATTTGAATATGGCAAGAAGTCTGTTAAAGAGGCTCTTCACCTCGCCAATGCGAAAGGTTACGATATTGAAAATACCATCACTGCACAAATCGAGCAGTTGGAAGCAGATGTTGTAAATTTGACGAGACTGGAGGTGGAGAAAATGACGGTCAAGAATTATTTTGATCGCGGGCTTCCAACCGCTCCTGACTCGACGTTGGAACTAGTCGAATCCAAGAGGCAATCCCACACCAGTTTCATCAAGCCTCGAAACTATAATCCCCCTATTCCAGAAGATGAAGAGATGAGGACTACGGCCATTAGTTCAACAGTCCTGAGAACAAACTCAACAACATCAGCACCCAACAATCCTTTAAGGATGGAATCTGAGAAATGGCCGAAAGGCGAGTCAGGCACGCCAGCGAGGCGCTGGAGTGGATTCTTTGGAAGGTGATTGCCTACTACCAGCATCCCTTCCCGTCAAGCAGACTGGGGTTTTCTTAGCTTCGTAGCTAAAGTCAAATCTACAAAACGCCCATTCCATTTGATAATCAACGATTCGGCTTTTTTGGAGAGATGCCGCCGCCACCGTATACTGAGAAGCCGAACTGTGCAACAAGTATCTTGCGGAAAAGCATGGCCAATAAATATATCAGTCGTATGGTGAACATCTTGGGTCAACAATGGATCACTTCAAAGTCTCGCTACTGGCAATCAGATATATCAAATCATTTCTGCTCATGGCAATGTCTTGATTGCTTGCTTAAAGAAAAGAAAAACCATACCGCTTACATCCTGCCTGGTGGACGACTCTAAGAAAATGCCTATGCCAGGAGGGTTGGAATATCAATATATAGAGATCTGCGTCGAAGAAGAAAATAGTTGATTATTATAAGGCTTAGGATCAGTAGGATCGCAACAACGTATTCTATTGCAATGTAATATCAACTGTGCTCCTGTCATGATAGGGGTCTGCAGGGGTTGTGCTTAAGGCAGCAGACTCTTGGGCTATTATTATACGCCGAAAATAATGCAATGAGAGCAATCATGAAATAAAACCATTATTCGCTCCTTAACTTGTTTTTCCAGACTATTAGTTCTCCTCTGGGGGGAAGTTCCAAGTAACTGTTCACTTATGGTCGTTTGTTAGGTCAAACAGCGACGTTGAGTTACCTGGTGCTGGTCACTCTCTACTCGATACTCGTACGGGTGCTGGCTCGCTTGCTGAAAAGCGCCAATCATCACGTGTGATCGAGGGACTTGGAGTCTCTGTGTAAGTAGTTTAAACTCGAGATCTGATTAAGTCTTTAGGTCTCTAAGGACATGAAAAAACTAGTAATACACACGACTACTATTTAAGCATAACATATAAGTAAAACTGATTGAACAGGTGAAATCGTGTTTAGGGGACACGGCTTAAGCAGTAAAAGAAAGTGCGATTGCGTTTTCAGTATTCATCCTCAATCAAGGCTGCCAAATAAAACTGCTCTTCAGAAGCCGATGAAAACAGTGCGATTACCAATCGAGACCTTGTAAATTATCACAGCCAACCCCATTCGGAAACACTACTATTTTGTCCTAGAGGAGCAGTACTATTTAGACGAGGACTACGTCTTGGGAGGGCACCTACACCTTGACGCGGTGTGAGATCCTGTCCACATAGAGCACAGATATCTTGATCGGCAGCAACCTCTTGCACGAGGTTTGTAACATGGTGGCAAAGAATCTGCCGATTATCTTTGGTAGCTAGCTTTCCCATCAGGGTCTTCAAATTTCGTAGCCCGGAATCCACTATTTTGACGGCCATCGCTTGGCCGTAAAGCCGTTGCACCAATTGTCTGGATTCATCTGCGAGTTCTCCGTAGATCGTAGCTGGTGTTCTGTATGAATGACTATATGGATTGGTGAACCATACACACGATTGAGGGGCCATTGGACACCAGGCCGTTTTGGCAAATTCGGGGTCGAGTTTGCAGTAAAGGACACCATACTCTGGCGTGTCCGTATTTTTGTTGAGTACATTGCTACTTTCTACCCCTGTGTAATCACGAATGGAGATAAATTCATCTTTGTTTGGTTCGAAATGGAGACCCTTGCCCTCGTGGCTGTGTACAGGACTTGAGAGAAACATTAACTCTCTGGGCACTTATTAAAGACGAGGAATATGAAACAACTCACAGTGCAATGACGCAGTGGTGGAACTTGGCAACTACTACGTGCTTTCTATGCTTCGAGAATACAACATTGGGTCCTTTCCGAAAGAAACTCAGGCTAGGAGTTTCATCGCCGTTGGGTACACAACCGGGTGCAGCACGGTCGTATATAAACGTACCAAATACTGTTCCCACCTTGTAGGCATCCTTGTTTTCCGGTTCTGTCAAATCTTAGCTTATCGTTTTTGTCTGAGTTGGAATGTGCATACTCTCATTCTTATAACTCCATCCTGTTTTCTTAAAGATTGCGGAAGGCCCAGCAGCTGGAGCCTTTGCATTGCTCGTTGGCGCTGCGGCCTTGGAATATAAATTTTCCTTCTTGGGAGGTGTGCTCTTGCTGACCCCACTCTTCTGAGATTTCTTGAACTTTTTTGAGGTGTTCTTTTTGGATGGTGGTGTCTTCGGCGACATGTTTCAATTACCCAGTTTATAAGGTCTTCGTGGACTTGATGGATAGTCGAAGTGGTGCTATAATCGTGACCAAGTGACAAAGCAATATCACTCTTTTGCAACAAAGTTTTTCTCTCAAATCATTAGTTTTAAAACCTATGAGCGACTTATTATTTGAAGAACATAATATGTGAACAAGGGCCTTTAAATGTACAGTGGTGCTATAACAAATGATTCTTTGTCGGACAGATGCGGATCTAGACGGACAAAGGAAGGGACTCAAATTACTCGATACGGAACTACGCATTTCATATCTATGTCCTTGACATCAAAGCGAACTTACCGGAATTTCACTACTCTTTGCTTTCTGTTTGTCTTCACACTCGCAAAGGGAAGTAAACAGTCCTGAAGTTCTTCTATACGCCAAGACTACTTCCAATTGGTGAGCGGCTTAGATCAAGTAGCCAGATCTATTCGTTGGCAATATTAATCGTGATATTATAACTCCCGATTCTAAAATATTCACAAGACAGCCTAACGAACATGGAGGCTATAACATACAGAGACAGTATAACAATTTCCAGTTTGCAACATGGTCCTCGCTTAAAGAAGAACAAGAACTGCATAGCTGTAAGTTGTTAGAATACGGTCCGTTCAAGCTCTCGAAGATGCTTGTATGAAAAAGAAAGATATCAATCTAAATCATTTGCTTTGGATACTCTGGTCGAGTATATTACAAACTTTGTTTCTACTACGATCATGACTCTACGGCACACATCAGACACATCAACAATAAGACTAGTTTCGCACTCGTGTCAAAAAGAAAAGAAATAGATTACCAACTAGCTACGAGTAGAATGCTGGGAAACAAAAGAAAGAAAGAAAAAGCCAGCAAATAATCTGTTGAAGAAAATCAAACTAGCTAAGTAGAAAAAAGTACGACCGAAAACTATGAACACGCTGGTTGCGGGATACTGGAAGAGGTGAAGGCCTAGCTGTAGTCGGGCAAGATGGTTTTGCGTGTCCTACCGTTACGCAATGACGGAGGATATTTGTAGAGACTCTTCGTCGCGAATTGGGATCTTCGACTACTGGGTGCGGCTTCAAAACCCTCTTCATCTTTCATGCCCTTCGTCTTCTCAACCTTGTTGCCACCAGTGGCGCTGACCATGGAATCTCTATAAAGCCTCAGGAGTAATTCCATGGAGTCTTCAACCAATATTCCTAACTTGGTACACGGCCAGTCGAAATTATGACAATAAGGACCAGTGATTTGAACAGAGGTAAAATCGTTCATCGGGCCCGCGAAACCGGGATGATCAAAAGCCTTAAGCTGTGTTGCATAGAGAGTTCCATAATGCGGCGTTTCTGTCTTAGCCGTATCCTTCTCGCGAGAGTCTCTGATTGAAATGAACTCATTAAGATCATACCCAAAGTCTTTGTTTTTCAGACCTTTGCCTTTATGCGTAAAAATTGGCCTATTTACTGTTAGCTTTCTGAGTCTGAGTACGCAAAAAAGGAAGGGATAAGGTAACTTACAGTGCAATGCAATGGTGTGCGAACCGAGCAACCACAACGAATTTCCTATATTTACTGTAAACACTGGCTGCACGAGTTGTATCAGGGGGTGCAAGGACAGTGTTGTTTCCATCAGTCCCATCGGTATCCTTCTCGGGCCCATGATTCACGTATGGGTGGTGAGTAAGTGCACAAAAGATTGTACCTTCAGTGTAGGCCTCGGGAATCAATGTTTCTGGTTTGAAAGTTAGCTTTATATGCAGTTCTGGTTGGGGAGGAGTACTTACTATCAGTCAACCTAAGAGTAACAGTTGGGTTGCAACCCTTTCGTGCGCTTGGGGTATTTTGTGCGTCAGAGGCCTGCTCCGCCGGCGATCCTGTTGTGGAAGCTACATATTTCCGATTCACTGTCGTCTGTTGATATACGACAGATGGCCGGGAGTTTCTTATCTGAGGTAGTTCAGCTGCATTTGAAAGTTGAGTGCCCGCTCGTATTCTTGATGGAGCGATGCTTCTGTCGAGTCTCACCTTTCTAGGAGTGGTGTCGTCTTCCTGCCATGGTCGCGGCATTGCTATGTTTTTTCTCTTACGGATGTGGTCTGAATTTATCGTGTTCGAGTATGAAAGATAATCTGATGAGTCTGGAAAAGTTAGACGAAGACGAGGAATTATATAACATACCCTAGCTACCTGTTTTATTAGAACAAAGAGGGTAGTATTCCTTGCCTATCATAGTGAATTACATCTTTCTTTGAAAAATGAGTTGATATTGGATGTTTTTGTTTTTCACAAAGAAGGGTTTGTGTACGGACGAATTTCTTGTATGTTCACTAATTCTTTGTTCCGTAACAATGCTAGTAAACTTTTCAGATAAAGTAGGCCTCTATTCAAATGAAGTCTCCATTCTTTTCATCGAGACACCTTCCGCTGGACGAGAAACCTTGCAATTTCAGACACTACACCACCCAGTAGCACACAACTCGAGCGATAAGTCAGATACGCAAATACGCAGCAATGGCGGACAGAATCGAGGACTTTATCAACCGCACTACTGGCTGGCTTTTTCAGAAAGTGATAGAGCTTACACGTGGAGGAAGACTGCGACCAGTCAATAACGATGGAGCCATTTTGCCCACATACAATAACACACCGCATACTATATCAACGGAAGACATTGCTGCAACTTCAATGGATTCACCAAAACAACTCGAAGATACCAGACTCCCGGTAGTGAAGAACCAAAGAGACATCCCAAACAACCAGGGCAGCGAGCCACAAGACCTTGATATCACGGAGCAAAGAACTACTCCTTCGGACTCCGAACTAGACAAGAGAAACGATGACAATATACTCGATGAGTCGCGACAGCCACCACTTACTGCCGATGCACCGGAGATATTTACATATCTTGGAGATGATGGCGAAGAGGGCTCGGCATTAACGCTGACTCTTGGAATGGTACTCTCGTGGAACGGCATTATCAACTACGAAAGAAAGATTGACCGGTATTCAAATGAGATCAAGGAGTTACTCAGGGAACGGGAAGAAATCGATCGCGAAGCACAAGAAGCAGAGATGAGCCTAGATTCCATCGCCTCCGACGTTGCAGAACGACGAGACAAGATCCAAACACAATTGAAGAGGCTACGGCGCAAATTGGAACAAACAGAAGAGAAACACACAAATTCTCAAAGACGGTCAACAAGAGCTTTCAGGGAGATTCTTGACAAGTACAACCTCCTAGATGCCGATTCTGACAGTGAGGACGGTTCGGTTATTTCTGTGCATTACATACATGAGACGCCTGAAGAGGACTCAAAGTTACCCACTCCAAGCGACATCCTACGTGAAGGCGCCGTGGAAGACTTGAAGAGCAAAAAGGAGGACTTTAAGCAAGCACGACGAAAGATTGATCATTGGGAAAGCTATGAGGACGAGCAATACGGAAAGTATCGCGACTGGGTCGATAAAGGCAACGAAACCAATAGAACATTCTTCTACCTCTCACTTATAGAAGATCATGGTGTCGCAGTGCAAGAGCTGTGCAGAGCCGAAAAGGAGCTCGAGGACGCACAAGAACGGGCCCGCAACCTCGGTGTACGTCAAGCGGATCAAGAATCAGGTTTTCAGGACCACTACGATGACGGGTATCGGGAATCTATGGAAGCAGAACTCGTTGGACAAGTAGACCGAGGACGAATCGAGCGCTGGATGGAACAGATGCCCGAGAACGACGAGGACGACGGAGATTATTCTCCCGAGTGTGATGATTGGAAACGTGACTCGGTTGATATCTGCGATAGTGTCAGTATGGTGGCTGAGGGGAAGGATAGAAAGAGGATCGATCGTTGGAAATCGATCTGCGAAGAGACTGGGGTCGAAGCGCCAGAGGTTCCCGAGGGAGGTCATCTAAAAGATGAATAGAAGGGAATTATTTCATGTACGCATAAGTTTGCTTCTAGCACTGTCTTTATTAATGGAAACTCGACGTATCTAATCGCTTTTGTCTTCGTGTGCCGCGCTCTTTGCTTTATTTATAGACTTAATTGAACAATTTGAGAATCACCCATCGACTTGGTTTGAGTTGCTCATAGTAGAAGGTGCTGGAAGAAATGACGGTCCCTGGTTTTGACTACAAGTAAAATATCTACCTTCCAGAGAGATCTCTTCCATACTGTTGTTAGAAAATGTTCCAACGTAATATTTCTCTTCCCACGGAGGTGAACAAATGCAAAATCTTCGAGCGTTAAGCTCGGTCCAACGCAAAAGGCAGCAGCCGTAGACAATGAACTAATCTTGACAACACTGAAACTTGAATTGAAAGAAGATAATCATGTGATTACACTGTGTGAGTTCGGCACACTATACGACTGACATTCATTTATGTCATCCAGACGCTATTCAATCTCAAATTTGACTAATACCGGTAGACGATCTACACAGATTATAATCAGCAAAATAAAAGTGGGAGAACAGCCGTTCCAAGTGAAAATTAAATACCCGTCCGTTACTCAAATAAAACTTCAAGAAAATCCCATAATCTCCCCAGCGAAACTCTTAAACATCCTGCATATTGTCCCAGATGAGTGAATTTCTTCCCTATTCCGGATGGCCCGTGATTGATTAAAGAAAGGATTGAGCGAAACCAAAAGGAACGAAAAGTCGGCAACCTGTTTTCAGCCCGGTCCCTTGTATTGAAATTCACTGCTGACAAAAGCAAAGAGACGAACGCAGCCATGTATAAGATTCAGTGACGAGAAAAGGATATCTAAGGGAGGGCAGACTAGATCCCAAGATCAACTCATATTAACGAATTGTAAGTCAACGACTCTTACAATCTAGACCCGTCGGCTCTAGTTACTCAGTCATTATATTAGTTATAACTGAATGCAGTAAATAACCAACCATACCTATATTTGTTCGCTTATGGCTCTAGTCAGGGTCATTAGTTGGTTATAGTAGCGCTTGCCACGAATTCAAGTTGTTACAGAAATGTAGCCAATCCAGACGATTGTGCAGTCACATAGGATGCCATGTATGTCCAAAGGCAAAGCCGCTAACACTATCATCTATTCCTAAAATCACAACATATGATTCCCCAACTCTAAAAGATAGTCCTATCTACACTTCCACCATCATGTATTTCTTATAAAAAAAGTCTTTTGTTCTCCACATAGCGTCCTCAGAATATGCTATTCAAGGACGCAACACATTCATGCCTTGACCTCAAAAAGACATACAAAATCCAGCTATGCTTTTCTGTGCCTCTTGATAAGATAATTTCCTGTAGAGTAAGAAGAGTTGGTTTACACGATTTGAGCGACTTGGTTGACTCTTTGTTGAAACAAAGTCCCCTAAGATAGACTCGGGAACTATTCATCGTGTTCAGCAAGGTTATAAGTACCAATTGGTTTGGGAATCACCGAGTCCCCGCAATACTCTCGAAACAGTTTCTGCAAGCGCGGAAAGCCACGAGCAGCAATCCTACCCTCAATCCTGCAAGGCAGTGTCATGTCAAAGCTGTAGGGCCTATTCAGTCGGATGTTTGACTTTGAAAAGTCATGGTACCAAGCCTGGTGGATATAAGCATCATTAAAGAAGTGCGAATCCACTTCGGCAAACATGATGCCGTGAACGCTCTCTCTTGAGGGCTCGTTTCTAAAGGTCGTAAGTCCTCTGATCGAGCACCAGTCATCCGTCCTCTTTGTTTCTGAAAGGCCTCTCTTGCCGTTGGTGTGTATGGGAAGTACAATTAAGTGATGTTCGTAGACCACCATCACGACAAACTTCTGCCATTTTGAGAGTACCCATGCCAGGCCCGCTCCTTGCAGGTTCGTCCATATTTGTCTACCAGCCCCTGGGTCGTGACTGGGCCTCCCGAAATGATACGGGCCTGATATTATTTGACCAGGGCTAAAATCCCACGGTTGCAAGAACGTACCACCCAGTTGATAAGGTGAATTTGGTCTCAGATTCGATTCAATTGCTTGCTGTGTGAAAACTCTGTTGTTTGGAGGGCCTATGTTGTAATTCTGCGCTGGTGATTGTGGTCCATATCGCTGATAATTTGGCCTATTTTGACGTGGACCGTAAGGAGCATTCCAGTTATGCGGATTGGATTTCGGAGGGAGCTGAGATGATGCTTGTTGTGCGTTGAAGGGGGGCTGGCTTGGGACGCCAGGACGAAAAGCGCGTACTCTTGGATCGAGGCCAGTTGGAATGGCTTGATCCTGGTGTGCCATGGCAGGAAATCTCGTGTTTTGATTGTTAGTCCGTATGGTCTTTTTGATGAGTAGATAGATCGAGGTAGAATAAAGCACAGTTGCAAGTTAAAAGAAATTGTTTGTGTAGGCTTCTATGAATTTACAGAGACAAAGAATGGAATACGCTTGAGTATCAACGACAAAGGAGTTCTTTGTGCTGGGGCTTTTCAGTTATCTGTCCGGTGAGCACCTCCGAATTAGGATTACAGGTTCAATGTGCAATGCAATGTACGGAGGTAGAACAAAAAAGCGTGAGCACTGAAATAACTTCCACTGATTTATTGAAACGTATCTTGAATACCTGGACTTGAAAAAATTCCCAGGATTTTGTCAGCAGCAGGTGAATAAGTTGCAGAGGCCCTGTTCCACCAGTCTCTAACTATTTCTTTAGCTAAGTATTCAAATAACAAATTCTCAAGCAAACCCAGTACCATGGTAACAGTGGTCTGGTGGGTTGTTGGTATATAATTCCCCGGGGTCTAACGACTTTCGTGTGGGTTGCACCTAACGGCTCTCTGAAAGCAAAACTCAGTCAGTCTGGTTTTCATTTGGTCAGGGCGAAATCCCTGACTGAAGCTTTTGTTTTTTTGACTCTCAAATCTTTTTGGGGACCCATCACAGCTTCACTAAAGGATTTGTAGTGGCTTTTAGCTTTCTTTTTGAAGGTGTTGATCCTGGAAGAGGTGACTGACTTCCTAATCTGGAATAGCCTCGTCTGCCCGCTCCAGCATCCGTTCCAAAAGTGAACTTGATACTTGAGATGAATTCTTTCAACTGGAGCAGGGCTATGGCTACCATGCCTCGAGATCTTCACGCGAGCGAAACGTCGACGCGCTTGGCTGAGCCTTTATCTAATTCTTTGTCGCATAGATAATTGTACCGCTGAGACCGGAGATTATGGTCACCATCTTCAGTATTATTCATTTTTCTGCTACGGAGTATTGCTTCAAAAAAGGATTTTGTATTGTAATAGCTGCAAAACTAAGGTAACTAATCTACAAACAGGAACCATCAGTAGCTTCTGTATGATTGCTCGAACTGCCTGAAAGTCATCTTCAATCTCAGCGCAACGCCTGCCAGACGTAATCACGTGGCTTTGACCCAAGTGTTGCTACCAGTGGTGGTGACACCACCTGAGATGTACAGATTTCAGGGGGATTATTGCGAGGAAGCTCTTTGTTCCCCTTCATCTGGGTGACCGAGAATGCTCTGGTAGAGCGACTCCTGCTATGCTATGTCTACCTTGTTAGAGAGCCTGCATGAAACCGTGTTTGTATCTTAAAAGGAGTGATAGATACCCATTGGACTCCTACTATAGCTCCATCAGTAATCCGTTTGACTCCAGAATTGAAAATGCATCAGAAAGACCTTTGGACAACTGGTCACGTACCTCAGGCTATAAAGATATATGAGCGTAATCCTCTATTCAGATCCATACTTATTGGCAGAGGCTGAAATCATCAACACAGAGAAAGCAAAAATCAATTCCTACTGGCACCCTATTGTTTTTGTAACTTTGCCAGAGCAGCAGCAATTCCACCACTGAGCTCACCATCATTTCTTGAGATCTCTGCCCTTTTCTCTCGAGCTGTCCTCGCTTCTTCTTCCGCAGCGGCCTCGATCAGAGCTTCCTCGTCATCGTCATCATTTGGGTCCCACATCTGGAACTGATTGGGCTTCGCAGGGACTTTCTGTTGTTCTGCCTCTCCAAGCTTCTCGTTTTCTTTGCCGTCCACAATCTCTGCGGTGGAAGTTGTCTGTCTTATAGGAACCCTACTCAAAGGTACCGCACGGTCAAGTACACCTTCTGACTCCTCGCCCTGGGTTGTCTCTTTCCTGACGAGTCCTCTCTTAGACGCCTGCTTGACCCTGAAAGGCTCATCAACAACAGCACACCATCTCTTGACTTTCTTCTCTCCCCAACCACTCACGACAGCAATCTCTTCCGGCCTAGCATTTATAGCTCCCCTAACACTCCCAAATGCACTGACCAGTGAAACGGCGTCCGTTTTATTGATACTCCTAGGAACCGTGACGAAATCTACCATCTTTTCCGCATAACTTTTGCTCTCTGTGCCCCTAATGGCTGTAGGATTGGCATGCTCATAGCTCTTGTACAGCTCCAGGTATCTTGCAGCCTCGGCTGCACTCCAACATAGAATGACAGTGACATTATTGACCAGACTCGTCTTGCTGAGCTCCTTCAGACTATCCTCATGATTCCCAATATCCACCATTGTGAGCAGGATCCGCAGATTGTACTTGCCAGCCAGGCCCTTGATACGATTGTAGATATACTCGGGATGAAGACGATGGTACTTGAGGGACAGGAAAAGGGCGCATGTTGTGAGTCCTAGAACGTAATCGGCTGGAATATCGGAGTACTCCCATGGCTGATTGCGGATATTTGCCAGTATCGGGTTCCCCTTCTGCCGTGGGGAGACAAGGATCGACGAGCCTGCAGAACGCGTTGCAATGACTTGGGGAGTTGGCTGCACAACTCTGGGACCATTGGATGCGGCGCTTGTTGCTGGTGGTGCGCGGTCGAGTCGTTGCGGTGTTGGTTGTTGGACCCTCTGTGGAGTGGGTTGTTGGATTCGAGGGGGCGCATTTACAGACTCTGATGCTGCTAGAGCTGCTAGAAAGTCGGCATCGGTACCGAATTCGTCATCATCATCCATTTCTACGATATTGCGCTGAGATGTTGGTTGGTAGGTACAGAATCTATAGACTTTACTGTAGTACCGTGTGTGCGAACTTCAACTGTATTCGTACAGCCTCGCCACAGCCTTGTCCGCAATCGTCGTGGAGTTTGAGGCAAGGTACGTGATTTACACAACCCTTCCGTACCGCAGAGCATAGGTAGAGTATTGAACTGTATTTGATAGCTTATAGTTGGAGTATTAAAATCGAATGTTTAAGAGATATTCAGGATTAGTGTGTATCACCATCTAGCATGAGTAGCCCACAAGGATCGATGCGTAGTGAAAGACATCCTATTTTACGCCACCCTACTTTGCGCCGTGAACTTTTGCGCCATGAATGATCTATGCAGGTATCCCTAATGCTTATCCCCAAGCAGTTACATCGAAGTTCGTCATATCCGTCCTCTCGTATAATACAATGTTTTAAATGCCATTCGTCATTTTTACTTCCTGTGGCTCACCAGCCAAGACCGAAAATTGACCACCAGCACCAGCCCAGACCAGCTTCTTGTTAGCCAGAGCGCTGTTTCCAATGTGCGTTGCCTCTTTGATGTCCTCAGTGGTGCCTTGCCCTGTCTGGTAGTTACCAGAGAAACCCCAAGAGTATGCCTTGCCATCGTTGGTAACGACCAGGCAATGGTCGGCACCAGCAGAGATGGTAGCAGCGTCAAGACCTAGGAAATATTAGCACCAGTTCAAAGACATTAGACTGCAATTGCATACCCTGGATAACAGCAGGCTTTTTGAGGTATCGTGGTCTCTCGTTTTCGTCGATGAAGAGCTTGTCCTTGGGGAACTTGGAAACATCCATACCACCCTGAGCGTTGTCGATACGGCCCCAGACTAGAACCTCTCCGGTCTTGGTGCATGAGATTGAGTGGTGAGAGCCACCCGAAATTTGCTTGATGTCATAATCTTTTAGGTTCTCAACCACCGTTGGGACATTGATGGCATTGTCATCCTCATCATCTCCCTTGGGAATTCCGGTCTGTCCGAAGGTGTTGAGACCCCAAGAGTACACATTGCCCTTGTTATCCATAGCAAAGCTATGATAATCGCCGCACGCGACGTAAGTTATGTTCTTGCGCTGCAGACCAAACTCCCGTGGTATCAGAGCACCTGTTGCAGTACGGCTGACGACACGACGTGCAAGTTGGTTTTGTTCACCAGCGCCCCAGCCAAAGACCTTGCCTTTGGTACTGACAGCGAGAACATGATTGGTACCGGTGGCGAGGCCAGTAATATTCTTGAGCTCTGGAATAAGCGCAGGTGTGCGTTGAGCGTTTATGCCTTCTCTGAAGCCAAGTATGCCGTCATTGCCCTGTTGTTGTTAGTAAATATTTGATCATCTATACCGTTGAAAAGCTTACTCTGAATGTGCCCCAGCCGTAAACAAGACCATCTGTTGTAAGAGCAAAAGTTGCGCTATCACTGCACACCAAGCTAGCAAAGGTGGTGCCTTCTGGGAAAGAGGCTGGATCAATCTCTGTCGGTGTAGACTCTCTTGGGTTCATTCCAGTGTCGTCATCATCATCATCCTCACTGTCTGAATCCGAACCTGCCTTAGGTCCGTCAATATCCTTCAAACCTCCACTCCAGGTAGTGTCTCGTCCAAGTGCTCCTTGGTCATTGACACCCCAAGTCAAGATCTTGTTATCATGTGTTAAGGCAGCGCAGTGCATGCCACCAACGGCAATATGGACTACCCCAACTGTCTTCGCAGAAAGCTTCTCATTGATTCGAGGCCGCTTGACGTCAATGGGCATTTTGCCATCATATTTGACGCTTCCAAGTCCCAGCTCACCAGAAGAACCTTCGCCGAAGACGTAGATGTCGAGCTTTTGGGTGGGAGGAGTGTTGATGATGACAGCAGCCTTCTTTGGAGGAGCTGGCTTTGCAGCTTTTGCGGCCTTGGCTGGCTTCGCGGCTGGGATAGGTGTGGCAGCTTTCTTAGTCTGGAATGAGTGTCAGTTGTCAGCATGGCATGTTTTGCAGGGAAACTTACAGCAGCAGTCTTCTTCGGAGCAGGCTTTGGGGCCTCTTCCTTTGGAGTTGATTTCTTCACAGCAGTTTTGGCAGCGACGGGTTTAGGAGCTGCAGCTTGCGGTGGTGCTGCCTTCTTGGTAGCCGTCTTTGCAGTCTTCTTGGTAGATTTCACAGCTGGCGCATCTACGGCCTTCGCCTTCTTTGGCTCGGGTTCCTCGATTGCGTCGGCTGCCTTTCTCTTGCTCATCTTGGGCGCTGCAGTAGTCGCAGGAGCTGCAGTCTTTGCAGGCTGAGGTCGAGACGATGCCCTCGATGCCTTCGCAGGCGCTGCCTTGGACTTTGGCGGCATTTTGTGTGATGTCAGTATTGCTGGGGAAAGAGTTGGCAGGTGGTTTTTGGGTGTCGAGAAGCTGCAGGAGATCCTGAAGTATCTAGATGAATGCGCGAATTTGGAAGATCTGAAAGAAGAGAAGAAGAATTGTGTGATGTGAAAGTCTAGAGGAAGATGAATGAGAGAATCGCGAGAGCGCGTTGAACGGACCAAAAATTCGAGGGCTACAGGGGTCCGATGGCCCGAGCTCAATAGGCGACAATAACAACGCCAGGCTGCACAATATTTGCAAGACACTCGACAGTCACAACTGATCAGTTGTTGCTGTTATTGTCTTCTTTAGCAGGGTTTCATCATACAATTCAACCCTAGAATTGTGGAAGTTGTCTCGATCTTAAGCTAGCATATCCCACGTGACAATCAGTTAACACGTATCATTCACCCTCGGCTGTGACAATGCGATCACGTCTTGAGAGGTATTTTGCAAAGAATGCAATTGGAGCGGGAGCATTTCGAATGAATCCTTGATACATATCGAAATCCAATCGCTGGCTTGAAATATTGGGCTGGTTCAAACAACCTTAAAAGTCGTACAAGAGCATATCCAGTGGCATTATCCGCACAACCGTGCGGAGTCACTCAAGTTGGTCATGCAAAAAACCACCACAAAAGACAGTATCATGTAATTCTGTGTACGCTAACGCTTTCTCCGGTTCTTTCCTCTGTTCTTTCCTCCATTGCTACCTCCGCGTTCGGATTTTCCTCCATTGCGCTTCTTTGTCTGTTTGCCTTCATTTGTGCCATTCTCTGCATTGCCATCATGGACCTCTTTGTCATCATGGACCTCTTTACCATCATGGACCTCTTTCCCATCTTGTTGCTCTTCGCCATTCCAAGCCTGGCCTAATTGCAATAGTACCCAAGTTGCCCAATCCCAACAAAACGCAATTCCTGTACGAAAAGGAGCCACCAGCCAACCCGAAACGAGCCCAAGCCTGGCCTGACCAAGAGTGATCAAAGTACCGAGCGACTTTGCTGCAAGCCCCCGTTCCACTGGGCCAACGTGGTGCTTCCAATGCCTACCATGCGTACTTCTGGTACGACCAAGAGCGATCAAAGTGTTGCAGATGTTTTCCACAAACTCTAGCTCAATTGGAAAAGCTTGATATACCCAGTTCCGATAGTGCGTGATTCCAGTACGCAGTATGTTCTCGAAGCGGTCCTGATAATGCGGGATTCTAGTACGGAGTATGTCCTCGAAGCGTTCACGCGTGATCATTCTGTCCTGACGCACCTTGAGCATCAATAAGAAGTTATCACGAAGCTCCCAAATAAATATCCAGAGAAAGCGAAGTATGACGCGGAGGGGAATGTTCCTCCGCCGGTTCAAGTAGGCAACCAAAACAATGGAAGATGATAGGTAATAATGCTGTACAATGACTGACACTAATGGGGCCACCAATTCGTATAACCGCAAGAACTCCATCCATCCATACGCCGACCAATCGTATCTAAAGATCAACCACGTCCGCTTTTCTGACAAAACCGCAAAGAACCCTTGGTAGCATAACCATAACAGAAAAGATCTTGTCACTGCCATTGTGCGCCAGGGACTCCCTTATATCAAGAAAGTCGCTTAAGCTCGCGTTGTGAAATCGGTTTCTGTAGGAAGAAGTCCACCTGCCGCCTTCTCGCAGGTACAGGCATCTGATATGACGGTTAGTTTTAATTTTAGTTATAAGAGTACAATGAGGTGTATTTGTCGACCACTTGGTTTGAGCTTGACATGAAGCTGGAGATGAGATACTCGGGCCTCTACATCATCAAGTTTATAACTCAACATGGAGTGTGCCACAGAGTAAGCGATGACAACAGGATATATGTTGCTTACCAGCTGGACGAGCGCCACAAGAGCAAAGCTCTCCGACAGGAGTCGTATTCTCCTTAGCAGAACGTTCGCAATTGCAGGAACCAGCAGGTCGAGAACCTTACGAAATCAGATTTATTTTTTTGATCGGGAGAAGGTTGATGTTTGAGACTTACGGCATGAGCAGCGAGGGCCAGCGATCTTGTTTTCGGCCTCAGCCTTGGCACAGGTGCACTGAAGAGCAGTCTTCTCGCCACACGAACACTTGGCTTGAGAAGCTATTGATGGTTAAAACTGTACGTATTGATTGACGACTGCTTTGGATAGAAGAGGTTTGGTGCATGGCGAGCAAAGGGAGAAATGAAGAGGTCTTCATCTTACCACAGACGCAGCCTTGGTCGCTCTTTCCACAACATGTTGATGGTGCCATTTTGGAAGGTGTTCTGGGGTTGTGTGCTTAACTTTGAGATGGGACAGGTGCGGCTGGAGGGTTGGAGTTTAAAAAAGCTGAAAAGAGTTGATTGTCTGTGTGAATTGGAAGAGAAAAGTTATAGAAGAGGCACTGTCTTTTATCTCATGATACTCAGCCGTGCTTGTCAATTGAAAAGGTCTATTGGTCAGTAATTTAGGTGATGACGAGCCTGGATGGTAAGCAGCATCATGTGTGCTCTGATTGGACAGGGGCTTTTTTGTGGGCGAGGCTCGGCAGCCTTTGTTGTTATGCGTCGTTCTATTCAACCACCACACGTTGAGGCTGACTCGGTACGGAAGGCCTGCCTTCAGATGCAGAGTCCCTCCCTCCTTCAAGGTTACATTCCCAGCTGCACCACTGCATCTAGCCACAATTATTTTCTAGAGCCAGCAGACTAACCAGCGAACCTTAAGCGGGACAAGCAGCTGCACTACGAATCTTACAGAAAACGAAAAACTAAATCTATTCAAGGGGAGCGACTCCTAGGCTGGATATTATGCAGAAAGAAAGAAAAGAAACGTCTCCGAAATATGCACTTGCTGCTATGTTAACAGAAGCTCCTTCTCTGATTGCTGTAGAAAGACATGGTCTGAGCTGAGTCCTATCTCCAGCTTTGCAGAAGAGAGTGTTGAAGCTTCTATGCAATGATAGACTCTAGAACTGAACGGTTGTGTGAACTTTCATCAGGTCGCTTCTGAAAGCCCAAGGCTGATTGCAAGAAGCAAGCTAGCAGGCATACCACCAGGATACAGCTGGCATACGTCGAGCATCAGATCAAGCATCTAGAGTCCCGCTTCGTATACTCTATATATCTGACATCTGTTATCCGACCTCAGCCTTCTCAGAAAAGAAGCCGGCATCTTCAGCAAAACCATGTATTATCTCGAAAACACCAGAGATCTCACTACTGGCGGATGCGTAGGAGATCCCACCAAAGAGAAGGAAGAATTAGTGGCCAGATACAGCAGCTTGATGTGACAGCCAATCTGCTGCCTACTCCGTACATACAGAGCCGAAGCCTAATATAATATCATGACAGCACATATTAAGTCGGTAGGGAAGCGCGATGCCCCTCCCTTCAGATAAGGCAGGCAGGCTCGGAAAGAGACTGGCAAATGACACGTCGAGAAAGATCTAATGTAAACCCCAGGAGGCCGGGAAGAATTGCGATAAAAGACGTGCTCAGGATGAGAAGATGGTTCAGAAAATGACGCAGAAGTATCGAAAAGGTATTCGTGAGAGAAATTACCAAGGAAGACTACGGAGGTCTCCTGGAAGCAACGGCAATTCAAGCAAGAAGGACAACGATTACAAAGGTTTAAAAGGAGCGAGAAGAAGACCAAAAGAGAGTCAAACTAGAAGAATAACGAAGCGTCGGTGAAATGTCTGGCGGAAGAGCACGCAAGAATCAAAGCAATGAAGGATGCAGGAGTTCGCACTCGGTCGACAGGAGAAATAGGCTAATTGCTTCTCAGCAACAACGCAACAATGGAATCACCTTTACTAGAGATCAGTATTCTAGGGACCGAGTTCTGCGTGACCAGATACTACGCAAGCGGGGGCTTCATGGGCTAATGCCATTCCAAATCTGTCATACAAGTGGCATCTGGTGAAAGTCGATGCGCGACATAGTGACGCGATTGTTCAGGAGAAGGATATTCTAATGGGAGCCTTGAAGCTTGTTTTAGAAAAAGGAGGCAGAGATCAGCATTCCAAAGGCTTGTTAGTAGTTACCCCAATTACTTGGGTCTCAGCGAAGGTTTCCAGCGAAGGTTTCCCGTGGAAGAAGCGCTTTGGCATCTGATTTATTACAACCACACGACATAATAAATGTCCAGTGCGTCAAGCTTTATTTTCATAAATCGTATAAGTCGTTTGCTTGGAATGCAGAAGATTATTCTGCAAAAGATCACAGGGACTGTCCCACCCAAGCCAAGTTCCGTTCTTCCATACTTCGTAGTTGTACACATGATTGGAGGCCCGTGCACATACGAGTAGAGAGGTGGACTCGAGCTCGAGACACGTTCGTTGATCGTCCTGGATGATCATCGCAACAGCAGATCAAACTGCCTGTGGGCCAACAAGCGCAGAACTTCTCTGCAGAGCGGACAAGGCTGCGGAACAAATGCGAGGAGAAGGCTATGCTACTACAATCCGAGATAGCACGACATCATACCAGCAGAACAAGCCAGCGCATAAGTCTAAAGATACAACGGACAGCCTAAGAAACGCCCACAACGCTGCAGCACATAGAAAGGGCAGAGAAAGTGCTTGTTACAGCTGCAGGTAAGCTTCGGTTCCTCTACGCAAGCCTAATATTCTTACTGACTTGTACGTACAGAGCTCGCAAGGTTAAATGCGACGAGGAGAAACCACAATGTACACACTGCGCAACATAAGGGGACGCTTGTGGATACACTACTATTACTGAGATCATCAATTTCCCCCCTAAAGTACTAGCGACTGTGCCGTACCGTCCTCAGCGACTCTAAGTCACCAATCCGTGCATCAGTGGCATCCTAAATACCAGCATATCCCCCGCAGCCAGCCATGGCTGAAAAGGAGGACTTCGAAGTCCTAGCAGTTGAAAGCGAGGAAGAGAATGAAAATGAAAATGATGGCAGTGGTAATTTGGATTATATGGGAAGGGGAATTTTGGGAATCGGTAACGACGATGACCGGAGCAATCCCAACATGAAGGTGCAAAGCCATGTCCGCAAGAGAACATCGTCTGAGCAGCAATATGGAGAATTCATCTCCACTGTCCCTCGGTCGTTATCAGTTGAGGACAGTGCGCCAAGCCCACACCGAAGAAAGCGTGCAAAAACCGAGGATGAAAGGGAGCAACGGCGCGTTGAAAGGCTGCTTAGCAATCGTCTGGCGGCTGAGAAGTCGCGGGAACGGAAGAGACAAGAAATTGAGGCCCTGAAGGCTGACAAACGGCAACTCCAGGAAACGAACTGGGACATTGCAAAGCGCTTAGCTACTCTTGAAGAACACCTGCGTTTAGTTTCCGAGGACAACGATCGACTTAGATTGAAACAAAGAAAAGACCCCGTTAGCCAAAAGCAGCAAAAGCCTTCCGGCGAAGAGTCTCAAGAAGAGCGCAATCAACTAGCTTTACAGTGGCGGGAACTTAGCGAACGAACTGAAATGTTTGAGCGTGAAAGATTGCAATTTGAAGAAGAAGTCCGATCGCATAGAAGACATGTTGAAAGAGACAGACCGGTCACATATCAGGAAGGGATATCCGAGCCTGTAAGTTGGGCTACAGAACGACAACAGCTTCTGCAGAGTATGGCCAAATTAACAGCTGAGATGGGGAAAGCTACAGAAGAAGCCCAGCGACTCAATGTTGAACAGCAGCAACGAGTGGAAGAGATTCAAAAGTCCCACAACACCGACAAGACAAGCTTACTAGCGGCGACAGAAACCCATTCGGCACACCTTGTAAATCTACTAAAAGTAAAAGATAAGGAAATAGAACAAAAGCATCAACATATTGTGGATCTGGATAAACTGGTCGCATTGAAGAGTGATGCACTTGTGGCAGCAGAAGCCCACTCTGCCTCTCGAGAGGCGCTGATGGAGACCTTGGATGCCTTGATTGCTTCAAGTGAAGTGGCCATAAAGAGCAAAGATGAGGCTCTGAAAACACAGGAGGAAACAATTAGGAGGAATGAACTTGAAATAGAGTCCTTGAGACTTCAACTGTCGGTCCATAAGCAGGTCCAGGAAATATATGTCGAGCGGGGACAATCCAAGGTATCCTCCCACAAAGCCGAACCTGGTACGTGTAGCTCCGGCGACACCTCGCCCGAGCATGTAGCTCGAGTTCCATCAACTTCGGACCTGCTGAGATCATCTACCACGCTTGCGTCGGCTTCTCCAGGACCTCCGAATAATCAGCCTGCATCTTTACTTCGGATCGGCTCTGCAGGCCCCGTCAATGGAGGTTCCAGAAGTCGCAGTCATTCACAAGGTCCGAACAGCCAAGTAGGCTTCACAGAGAAGCAGCAAAACGAAGAAGCCGATTTTCAACCCAACGATGATTCTCTTCTGGACGCCACTGACGATTTGCGCCAGCCCATGCAAACGCGTGGGCAAACGCGGAGTGAAAGCAAGAAAAGCGACAGAAGATCTCCAAGACGAGTATCTTCGACTTCCAAGAAAAGGAAAAGGGTTCAAGGTCGTGAGAAGGGTAAGGAAGAGGAAGAGTTGTCCGTGATACAACACGATGACGGGTCTAAACCTGCGCACTCTTACACACAGCTTATAGGTAAGTCAAAAACTCGGAGTAGAGTTTGGGTTCTAGGATTTGTTGCTCTTTACTCCAAAGAAGAATTGTGTCTAACTTGCTTTTGGAATATGTGAAACAAGCAAACTGACTACGAGCTTATGACTTCAGGAATGGCTATCGTGGAATCGTCTGATCGCCAACTACGACTTGCAGAGATCTACAAATGGATATCTGATACGTACTCCTTCTACAGTGATGCCGTGCCAATGAGGAAGGATTGGAAAAATGCGATCAGATCTACACTTTCTACGAATAAGAAATTTGTGCGTCAGTGGCGACCTGGCGAGGACCCGGCAAAAGGCAGTTATTGGGGTATCGAAGGTTCAGATGAGGAGTTTGTAGGAAGACCGATCTACATGAAGTCACGTTCCTCATGGCATCGCATTGGGAGGATGAAAAGCGTGGCATCCTAATCCGGAGAGACTTTGAGTTCCGCACTTTCAAGATATGCTCACTGTTTATTCTGGAGCTTTACCCTATCGTGTGAGCTATATACGTAGTGTTTAATTTAGCGGTAAACGGCAAGAGACGTTTACAAATGCTAAAAGTTGACCTTTTTCAAGGACCATAAGTCAATTTTTAGTCGATTCTAGGAACTACATCGAAGGTGCTAGGGCTAATGCTTAGCAGACCGCCTTGTAGCCATGCTACAATTGTAGATCCATAAAACACTCTGGTGGCTCACCCTGCGTGATGTTTAAGCAGGTGGTCTTTAGCTATGTTAAGTTACTTTTACATATCTAAGTTACTGTCCGGCATAGGTGCGAAGGATAAGTGTTGACTTGGAGGTTGGAGGTAGACGGACAACCCTTAGGCCAGGACCGTGGTCATAGGCGCGAGGTTAGATGCACCGTGGCTACTAATCTTGGGTCCGCCCTGCTTTTTATAATCCCATGGCTTTCTCATGCTTATCACGCACTGCGTCGTCTGTCTCGTCTATATCTGTTCGTTGCTGCACTAGATTTCTCATTCTTATCTATATAAAACACTCCTCTTCACAACTTTTACTCACCAACCTCATCCATCCAACTTCCAACTTCCAACTCTCAACTCTCAACTCTCAACTTTTAGCACCAACTTATAGCAAGTCACCTCGGCCAGTCCATGCCCACTTATCTTGATCTCCTGTCGCACCGGTGCAGCAATTACTAACAGAGTTCATCTAGCACTCGGAAAGGGAGACTCCGACCCCCCCCCCAGATGCAGACGAGTATTCGGACGAGGATGATTTCCCTTGGAAATAAGGAGCGCTATCACAGGACGGTCTAGGTTAGCAGTCACTGCCACCGGCATCTTAATACTCCGGCATTGACGTCGATCAGCTCATCTCATATGCGCTGCCCGAAGAAGACTTCAGGCTGAGTCCGCCAGGTCCCACTGGAATCCAAAGATTCGGCGAGGAGGCAAGAAATGCCTCTCTTCAAGCGCTTGCAGCGATAAAACACCGAAGTAGCCAAGAGGGCTGCCGCCATCGCTGACAACGAAATCAGCGTTGATCAGTCTGTCAATACCCTAGCGGCTGCCGATGCCGAGTGAGTCTATACACGGGATGAATGAATATTCAGCGGAGGATGGTGCGGAGGAGAGATACTCGGAGAAAAGTTCCAGGCCGTAGATGAGGTTTTTAGGGAATTTGTTGGTACCGACAATGCAGACCCACGACCTGATGGGCGGTTGAACTCAGAATACTATTACACGAGATGGATCCTGAAGAACGTAGCGCAAGACAGGACTCTTGGGGCAAAGTCATTTTCGATCTAGGGTCTGCGTTCTTGTTCTTGTATCTTTCTTCTCTTCATTTTCGTCGAAGAAATTTCAACTCGAGAAAGTCTCCGTACTCTCCTCGCAGTCTTTGCAATACTTCATTCTCTGTCTGATACCCTTGGTCAGTTGTTCATAGCTAGCTGCAAAAGAAGGAAATACCAAGAGAAGTTCAAAAGTATATATTATTCGGCAGCTGTGAATAATCCTGACAAAAGCTCAAATGATACTAACGAATAGACTTTATTCACCAACTGAAACAGTGCAAGCTTCCATAAATAATTAACAATGAATTTTCTGGTCGCCACATTGTCTGATATCAAAATAAAGACAGCCTTTTACTGAAGCAAGATAATGGGATTGACAATAGCAGTCAAAAAGCCCTTTGAAGAACAATAATTGCATTGTTCACTTCTTTGATATGTCAAACTTGACAATAGACTAGGGCGTGTATATGTTGTCTGGAGATACTTGAATAGGAACTCATTCTCAAATCAAACCTTCACAGTCTTCAACAATCACAGCGCCCAGATCCAGCCTGACACAGCTTCAACGCCCGCCAAACAAGATGTGCCACCAGTTCGTATACTTCTGGAGCGATTGTTCTCACGCCACGAAAGATTGGGTGTTATGTGGGCAGCCCCCGTGCGATCACTCCACCAGAGCAATTACCAACATAACGGGCAGTTGCTTCAATTGCGTCAGGGCTATGAGTGGAGTTACACCAGTTCCGCAGGATATCGTATCAAACGTAACAAGACACATTTCATCACAAGCTCTAACCAATCGAGAGACAACAGCCGCAGCTGAGGAATACCAGAACTTGAGCGAGCAGCAGAGGAGGGAGATAATTCGACAAGAGAATAGACTCATCTATGCTGCATACGAAAGATCCCTCTCGCGGGCAGAAGCTCAAACGCTTAGACGTTATCTCGACACGGCTCACATTCAAGTCTTCAGAGATCAGCGCGAGCGTGTCGAGATAAGGGGCATCCACAGAGTTCGACGGCTTGTAGGAGCAATCTTGCGAATGGAAATCCGAAGCGAAGAAGAAGAAGGACCCGAAGACGACGAGAAGCGAAAAATGACCGGAATCAAATCAATCATAAGAGTTCTAGAGAGAGCAGAAGCACGACCGGCCGACGAGTTGTGCCCAATCTGCTACCAGGATTACTCGGAAACAGATTTCCCAGTCCATCTGCCGTGCCCAGCCAGACACGTCGTGGGCGCACAGTGTGCTGTCACCTGGCTTCACAAGATAGCAGAAAGGAACTTCGAGACACGCCTTTATGATAGCCCAAGCGCGGGCTTCTGTCCTCTCTGTCGTTATCCATTTATTGATCTCCGCAATCTATCTGGTCACTACAGGCAACATGATCATCTCGAAGCTGAACTGGAACTTAATCGCGATCGCATAGGTGTGGCTGAAGACAATGATGATGGCCTTGTCCCTATGATTGATGCCGGAATCATCAGAGATGGATGAGGTGTAAAGTCCGGTAAGTATAACAGCAGAACATTAAGGGTAAGCGTCTTTGTAGTCCGGTCAGTAGTAGCAGTAGTATTAGTAAGTAAGTAATTTCATTATTTATTTCCCTAAAGTTCTCTCATATTTGCAGTCCGTGATTAATGTCCTTTGTGTAAAATATTACGTTCTTTCAACAAAGAACGAATTTTCTATCGAACCTATAAGTCTGGAGTTCAAAGAAACAAAGAGTTCTCTTCCCGACCTCGTGTACAATGTATTCATACTAACTAAGGGATTGAGCCCGCGTTTTAAGCCAGGTGCGCCACAAGGATCTCGATTCTAACTAGGAGACAATGGATACTGAGAACATTGAAGAACCAAGACAAAACAACCAAAGACATCTTGTAGATATATCTAGAGACCACAGGATCTCTCCTGCTGGAAATTTAAAGAGCCATCTATACCTCACCATCAACTTCATTTAACATATTCTCAGGTAAAACAAACAGCCAACACAGACATATCAACCAGCATGATTGATCCAATGTTTTTAAAGCACTTGTGTCAACAGATCTTTTTTGATGGTCTAAATGGTCTTTTCGGGCTAGAGCAAGTAAGGCTTTCTGTCATCGAGCGCGTAACAGACTGCGGCTTGTGTATATGGACAGCAATTTCGAACCGGCGAATGGAAAAACTGGAGAAGCAAGGACAAGAAGAACGGCAGCAAGAACAGACGATACTATGGAATGCAGCAACACAAGTACAGCGAGACCGTCTGATAAAGACAATGGAAGGGACATTCCAAGAACTACGAAATATGCAAACACGAGAAGACGAGTTAGTGGAACAAAAAAACGTCATTCTCGAAGATCTCCAAAAAGAAAGAGCCTTTCGAGTCGATGAGAAAAGAGCTGGCAAGGACAAACGGAAGAGATTGCGTGTTGAACTAGCAGCAGCCCATTACGAGATCCAACAGCTACAAGAGACTGCAGCCTCGAAAGAAACACAACGAAAAGAACAAGAACTCGAACTCGACGGACGCCGCGATTACCTCCTACGGCAACTAGGTTGCGAAAAGGAAGCACGAATGAAGTGGGATGAGTTCCGGAAACTTCAACTCGACGATCTCAGGGAAGTAAATGATAAACTGCGTGAAGAATTGGAGCAGGTGAAGGGAAATAGCAGAGGAAGACATGTAGCTACTGATGAGGAGATTCTGCGACATGGACGTGAAGCGGACCAGCGGCGGGAGGAACTTATTTGTGCTATCTGTTTGGAAACTATGGGTCAGCCACGGACGGTTCTACAGCCAGCTCCGGATGTTGTAATTCTTCCTTGTGGTCATGTATTTGATGAGTCTTGCCTCGTTGCGTGGATGTGTACAAGTGTTGATAACACTTGCCCCATGTGTCGTAGCGAGAATCAAGATGACTGACCTGGGTATTCTGTCTGCAGAATACCGTGCTTGTAGATTGAAGGCGGACGGGAGAGGCCTGGAGTTTGATAGGGCTCTGAATACAGTCACCATATATGACGCAGTGAGAATAATTAGTAGAAGGGCCGGGCCACCCGGGTGCAAACAATGTATTCTAGTTACGATATTCAATTCATCGTCTTACTTTCCAAGCTCCCAATAAAAGTTGCATTGCAAAATTCAAACCAAGTGTGCCTGAACTACAGTACAGTAAGGTAAAGCACTAACCCAACCTCACTCAAATGACAAAGCAGAGGGAAATCCCACTCATTTAGTTGTATTACTTGAATCTTCTCAGACTAGTCGCAGGTCACTAAACCGCAATAGGAATTGCCAACTCTATTTATTAGCAAAGGGACGCCCTCGTAAAACATTTTCACATAGTCGTTGCTCAACACAATCATACCGATCAGAGACTAATGGTTTAAAGCGCACTGGTCTGTTCTATTGACTAGCCTGAAAAGAAAACTTCACCTGCGCACACACTACTCATTCATTTCACACCTCTAGAATCCACCTATAGCACCAGTACTTATCACTTTGTTGCGTAAAATAGTTTGATTAGGCTTTTAGCTACCTATCTAAGCTAGTAGAAAGTACCAGGCAGCCTAGAGTAGCTACTTTTACTGCTGCACAATGACAACTGTACTTGACCGCCCTGTAACTACAGTCTCTAGTCTCGTATCTAGCCCTAAAATTGTTATGCTAGATTGCTAGAACCACTTACTAATTTACTCTGAAACCATCTCCACAGATACAAATTTATAAACTACCACCCCACACCCCCATCACCAACCACTCCCCACATGCCCCACATTCCATTTGCCGACTCATCCCATCACACCGAACCCCACACGCCATTGCAAACTGGCCACCCCTTGGCGCTCCCCCCTAAACGTTCGCCTATCTTATCTTATCTTATCTTATCTTATATTCTAATCACCAGTGCACCACATAAATTCCCTACAGTAGGTAGGTACCTACCTACCTTCCATAGTTCTCAAACCCTCTTCCCCACCCCTTCTACCTTTCACTCTACTCCATCTTGTCTTCTACTTCACACGGTTGAAAAGTCAAAGACTCATAAACTTGCCCGATAGTTTCTGCTCTGAATCATACTGACTAACTGACCGACCGACCGACAACGCGGTGGATTGATTTTGGTGGCTCCTGAGACACCTATTTTCAATGGCTTGCAATAGTCAAGAGCCAGCACTTCTAGTTTGCACTTTCTTTTCCGGCTGGTAGATATTCTAGGTACCTAGGCCCCTTATGTTATATGGTGTAATGGTGGGAGAAAAAGGACAAGTATTTATCATCACGCTTTGACAAAGCACTAAGCTGAGGATGTGTTTTGAGATATGGAATGGCCCTTTCCTGGAAATGCTGTTATTAAGTACGGACTACGTTTTAGTTATGTGTCCCCCAAACAGCGTATTTGAATGACTGCTGAAGTCGATTCAATGTAAAATGCAAAAATGTACGAACGAAGAAAATAGATCCCTTTCAGAAAGCCCAGCAGCGTGTATCTCATTACCAAACGCCGCGTTTAAGTCAAGCAATCAGAGCCCCCGAAACGACCCGTGATTCCAATGTAGCCTAGCCTCATCCATCGCGGACTGCCTTTCCAGAAGCTCTAGTCGTAAGGGTCGCCTCGTATCAACGACATGAAGTAAGGCATTGTGAAAGAGCATCTGGCATTACCTGAAATGAGAATGCTATCTTAAAATATATGTGACTCCAAGGCCTCGGCCTGAAGAGGGTCGTTGCCGTGATCGAAAAATCGGAAAGGGAATCAAAAAGACGTGGAGAGTGAATGAAATGCCGCCTGCCAAAACCATGGCCATAATGACCAAACTCGAAGATCCGTTGTTCGATAGGTTAGAGAATTAACAGAATCTGCGGAGCACTCGAGCTAAGTTGCCCTAGGTTCCTGAGCCCCTTGTTGTACCTGACATGCCTTCTGCAATTCTGATCCGGAAGAATGTGAATGTCGCATAGGGAAGAGCTGGATAGAGGGCCGCAAGCAAATATCGAGGTGGATTTCGAGGCCCAGATAAACAAAAGATATGTTTGCGAAGGCTGTTGTTGAGAAATCGTGAAGTCATTTGATCGTCGTCAGATCATAAGATCGTGAGGTGTCAAAGCACCCGCCTGGCACGAAAGTTAGCAATTAGGCATCGCGATTAAAAGAAACATGAGATGCTTACATGAATATGACTTGCTTATTGCTCTGTAACAACAACACGGGAAGTAAACTTATACTTGGCTGGGATTCTCATGACACCCTTCTGAACACCACGAAACTTGATCTTAAGAGTCAGCTCCGGAAGCTTCTGGATCTTCAAAAAGATCTTCTTTCGTCCCGACTCAGCAGCCATGGCAGCCCTGACAGCCCGACGCTTAGCCCGCATTAATTCAATCTTCGTTCTGCTTGTCTCCTTTGGCATGTCGGCAGGTGGTGGTGCGGGCTTCACGGCATCCTCGTATGCAGCAGGGTGGTTTTGTTCGTCGCGTCGCCACGCATCGATGAGGTGGTATTGGCCGTACATTGCGATGGCCTTTTCGGCACGGACTTTGCGCCTTAATGCTTTTCTAATTGCTGTGGACTTGCGAGTGGCTTTTTGGGGTTGGAAGTCGTGGAGGGTTGCGCCCGACCAAGAGGCGGTGGTAGAGATGCTGCGCAACGAGATGGAGGGCATTTTGATTTTGTTGCGTATTGTTGCGTAGTGCTGCGAGTAGTTGTCACGGAGGATCGTGTAAAGTACGAGTTGTTGGTGGGAATGTGGTGTGTTTGACGTGACTTGATTTGGTGAATTTGCTTGGTGATGTTAAGGTCTGGTTTTGAGAGACGGAAACAGAATAAGGGTTGGAGGAAGACACAGGACTTGGCGGTTTCGTGGTCGACAGCTATTACTTCAATACGATACTTGGAGTAGACTTTCGAATCAGTGCGTGAGGTATGATGCTGCTCGCTGGCTTGAAGAATCTTTGTGGGAGTGTAAATAGTCACGGTTGAATTTGGCGCTAAGCCATCCTGCCCAGACAGCCCCGAGAGACAACGCAGAATTTTGTTCAATGATGAAAATATGCTCAATATTTGTTTTCAATTAAGCCAAAATCTGCACCATGGCCCCCTCATGCTTTGCACCTCTTGTCAAGTTGTCACTGAACGAGGGGAGCCCCTTATGTCACGCGACGTGCTAAATAACTTAAGTCATAGAATGTGGGATTTGCTTGTTTGCTCATCAAGGGTACGGCAGGAGCGATTCTGGGCCAGTGATTGGAGAGGCATATGTAGACAATGCGATATTAACTTAGCGAACCCAAGAGCAAAGAACAATGCTAGTATCAGAAAGACAATAGATTATTGGATCTCGTCTATGCTATTGGCACAAAACTAAGCTATTGTGTGCGTGAATTGAACTTGATTGCTAGGGAATTGGAGAGGGAGCATTGGCAAGTGGACTGACCGGAGGAAGCGTCACCTCTTAGCTACCCACTAGGACTTTTTGAATTTCCCATAAAGAAGTCGCTCCAGCTCACATCCTCTGAACACACAACGCAACTTCTACAACAGCTGTTCAACACAACATACAGAATACAGTTCCTTCCTAATCGACAATGGAGCAACCAACGACACGCGAACCTTCATCGGACACATGCCAGAAGCCCAGCAGAGGCAAGAAGTCCATGGGCAAGAAGTCCATGGGCAAGAAGTCCAAGGGCAATAAATCTGGTTTACCCTATCGGCCTTCAGCCCCCGCAATCAACATAGGCATGAGGAAGCGCAGAGCGGGTGATGAGGCTCATAAAAACCGTATCCTCCAGGCTAACGGGCCATGTCCAGAGAAGAAACTTAGGTATGCTGGCGAGCTAGACCTTCTAGATAACTGGGAGGACCATAACCTTGGGTGTGGCCCCGGGGGCATGAGTAAGTCAGACTCTCGGAGTAGAATTCCTTTCTAGGGAACAATGCTCTTTGCCAGGACAAGTAAGCTGACTCTAAGTTCCTGAATCATAGACTGCGACGAGAAAGACACTGCTATATTTGCATTAATGGACGCGATTTTGGTGCGCACTGCCCAAAGTAGCCAGCAGCTGAACGGTAAGTCCGAAGCACCTACTAGGACCTCCGATACCTCCTTCCTGTCGCACCCTTACCTCCATTTAGCTGACCGTCATGGAGTTCTAGATTCTCAGCACTCGATGCAGTTACCGGGGGGTCAGTGTGCGTTGGAGAACAGCAGCACTACGACGACTGACACGACGACTAGCAAGTCAAGCTGTCTCCCGTTCAAGCCCGACTTCGTCAAAGACTTGTGCTACCGGCCATCAGCTCCTAGCCTTCCAATGCATCATGTTGCTCGTGCAGCATGTGGCTGCGCTCTATACCCTAATAACGGCCCTTGTAATCGTGTAGGGTCTCGAGATCATAAAGCTCCGGTTCACCCTCCGGTTCGTATTCCCACAGTGTCTTTCTTCTCCATGCCAGAGTGAACTATTGCTAACCCTCATGAACAGTTTGATACAAGCCCGGACCCCTTGGGAGCGGCGACGATTCCACCAATGCCCAAGCAAATGCCGAAGCGGAATGATCGTCTTCTGAGGCCCGCATATGATAGCAACGAGCACGCTGCGAGATTTGGCCCTCCACTTCCACCTGGATCTGTGCTCATCTCCCCAATCGTACCTGGCAGAACTCTTTCGGGACACCTTAGTAAATCCACATCCAAGACCAATTCCGCCGGTACAAAGTCCTCGAGCCAGACTTCTCATCAGGACACGGCTACTAAGCCCTCAACCTCCCCCAAGACGAATAAGAGAAAGTCTGCTGGCACTATGGGAGAACCAGTTCCGAAGAAGGCGAAGACTACAGCCCGCACTGGCGTGGTCAAGTCAAAGACTCGAGCCAAGTGTTTGAGTTGTGGTACTGTGGCTAGTCACGAGTGGATGGTTGGATCGCTGCCAGACAGGAATAAGTGCCAGAAATGCGGAAGGACGAGAGACGCACCAAACGGTACTCTAAGCAAGGGAGCCCCACCAATGCTGGTGCAGCAGAGCGTCATGCCGATGACTGTTGCTGGTGAAGCTAAAGAGCTGGAGGTGATGGTAAAGACAACCACGCCTGCCGAAGCAACACCATCTTATGGCACTACTGCTGCTCCCTCCAACCCGCCAAATAATAACAAGAGGAAGGCGGCTGAAACGAGTGAAAATCCCAAGAAGAAATCAAAGACCGCACTCGATAATCCTGCCCCACCTAACACCTCTTCCCACCGGCGGGTCAAGATCATTATTCATCCCCCCCGCAGAGCGACTGGACAATCATATGAAGGGGGAGATCCAGGAACCACGCCGCGAACGAGCCATAGCACAGTTGCAGCACCAAGCACACCCCAGGGCCATGCAACTCCACCAACAGTTTCAAGTTCGCCCGTCACCCTACCTTCTGGAACTCCAAATGAAGATGAATCCCCTGACACGGCCGTTAAGAAGAAGAGACCAAGCACTATAAGAGACTATGCTCACGCTTCTCGTATTGAGGGATCCGAGGGAAAAGCACATCCGAGGGGTGGGTGCAGTGCTTGCGTCATGAGAAAGCAAACCTGCCTCGTATATTCAGATCCGAAGATTGGCAAA
This sequence comes from Pezicula carpinea, assembly GCA_026119845.1. Classification (NCBI taxonomy): domain Eukaryota; kingdom Fungi; phylum Ascomycota; class Leotiomycetes; order Helotiales; family Dermateaceae; genus Pezicula; species Pezicula carpinea. Next base: position 48,213 of record JALRMK010000019.1, on the reverse strand, counting down.
AGATGCAATAACTGCTTGCGTCAAAAGCGGGCGTGTCGCGATTAATTCTGCTCTTCGTGTATTGTGTGGTATCTTGCGGGACAGTTGGGGACTGCGATGTGGCGAACGTTGCGTATATACTTGGTGTATTACCGGCCTGATGCCTGGGATGGGACGATAGCCGCCGAGCCCGCCGAACTCGTCGAGCCAGTCTTGATTCCTCCAACGCATCCGAATTCAGGTATTTCGAAAAACTACCCAAAGAACTGCAAGGGGCAATCTAGAGACTGGTAACACCCGAACCTTCCGCACCTAGGAACTCGCGGCACGAGGCACTGAAGGTGTATAAGAAGTTTTGGCGTGGATATGGATATGGCGATGACCACGGAGGGAATAACACTCGATATGTGAAGGGGTTTTGATAAAACTGAAGCGTTTCTTGGGATGTATGACTAGCTGGCATATTTTGAGGTGATGTTGAAGCCGGGGAGTTGGAAAGGCTCAGGTTGAGTGAATATGATTATAAGTACTGATACATACTTGGCGCGTTGGCGTGTTTAGCATTTTTCTTTGGAGTGGCTGCCGTCATTGATCTCTCAAAGATCCATCTGATGTCAGCTACTCAACACATTGAGCTTTTGATTATTTTTGTGCATAGGGGGAGTTGCATGGTGCAGGGAGCATTGGAGCACATACCCAGCGAATCAAGTTTTCCAAGTTTTCATTCTCACCATACAAGCTTAGGTAGATTCTGAGCTACTCCAGCTGAGAGAACAGCAGTGAACGGAAGTATCCATGCTGAGGTTGGTTTCGATCTGTTGCACGGGCAATGTATGTGCAGTCGTTCAGGTTGAAGATTTCGTCGTTGAACCACGGACGGCATGTCCGGAACCCGCCCCGCACTTCATACTCGTGACTTCCAACGTCCAACGTCTTCAGCTTCGATCCTCGCAACCATGGGCACAAACGACTTGACGACAGCGAATTGCAGCAAAGACAAGCAAAGGGTCACGGGAAAGGCTCTCCTCAACAGCCCTCTTGTCGCTGCTCGCTTAACTGCTCGACTTTCCCAGTCCTTGGATGTTGGAAATCTGTACTCTGTTCTGAACTCTGGGGTCACGACACCATGAAAGCCCATGAATTCCGCACCGTGGCATCCCTTATGTGTGTAGTTCTGCCATTTCGATTGGCTTGGAGTTCCATGGGAGTTTGTGCTGGGTTTGAGTAGAGGAAGTCTTATTAATGTTTTCCTTTATGGTGTTCTGCTTTTCGTGGTTCTGCTTTCGTTCTTTTGCTTATTGATCTTCCGCTTCTTTGTTGTTCTATTCTTTTCTTCTTTTTATTCTTCTTCTTCTTCTTCTTCTTCTTCTTTGGTTCTTCTGCCTCTCTATCACGTCTGCTTTTCCCCTTGGATAGTCTGGAGGCAGGTGGTTTCTCCCACGCGTTCTCTAAGTCATGCGAGGCTTGTTAAAATGAATTATATCGCATTTAAAGCCTCGTATGAAAAGACAATATGCCCATCTGTCGCCAAACCACATTGGCAAATTGTGGTTTTATGTTTTCTGAGTCTTCTGCTTCTTAGTCTACTTCTTGGTATTGGATCTATGTCTCCAATATTATCTCGTCCTCTTCTTTTTTGTGTGCTTGGTAGAAGTAACACAAAGAGAGAACACAGTCATTCATGCCTTACTGGGATTTCTATAGGCAAAAGTCTTGGCAGGATGTAGACAGTATGCGGTATTTCGGCTCGAATCTGTTTTCCAATGAACTCTGGAGGCTTTGCAAGGTCATCGTCTTGCGTATTTTATGGTGCAGTATAATTTTATCTTGTGCGCACCCTATTCTGTCATGTAGTCCTCCAGTATGTTCTTTGCTTGCAGATCAAGCCTCCTGAGTCCATTTGGGACTTTTACAACAGCCTCTCGCCTTCAATGTCCATTCGAAGGATTGAACATAGGTTTTCTGATATGCAAAGGAAAAAGGTATGGAAAATCACTCCAATGCAACCCTGAGCTTTGACAGCACAGAAGCGAGAATTTCTCTGCAATCCAAAGCCAATGAAAACGTTTTAGATATCTTCGCAAAGGTGACTCGAATTCGAGGACAAAACTCGACATTTTGCCATATATATCTTCATCAGATTCGTCTTCGAACCGAAACATTTCAAAAATGAATCGGCAATTCTTTCGAACGTAAAAACTTCAAATCAATCAAGTTAATATCCCATCATTCCTTAACTCCGTGAATATGGGTGGACTCACTGGATCTTCCGAAATACCTAGGACTGCAGTTTCCGACTCACGGTGTAAAATCAAATGTGGGTTGGAAAAACTAACTCACTAAGCAGTTACTCTTCTTTAGTTTGAAGCCTAAGGGGTATCTAATTTTCTTGCGTACTGATCCACCTTCATAAGGGACCCTCTACCGCATTGGTACAATGTTTACATTGCTTTGTTGACTACTAACAACATGTAACGCGGAAACCGTGGCAGCAAGCGGGCAAAATGTTGTCTAATTAGAAGGAGCCCAGTAACAGTGGTGCGAGTAGGTTAATATATACGAAGTGCAGGAAGTGCTTAGTAAGCACTGCAGAGCTGTATCCACCTATTTGAGAGCTCCGGAGCCTCATTTTGTGCAACAAAACAACTTTGCGTAACTTGCAAGAATAAGGACTCACTATAACATTCCAAAGGTTCCGTTAAAGGTTGGAAACGTTGATCTGGGTGCATGCTTGAGTGGTTCTATAAGTTTTGGGGTGACTTCTATTCGTCAAAAATCAAATCGCCTTTGAAAAGACCTAAATCACCTTTCACTGAATTATTTTGGTGGGAATTACACTAAAGTTGAACTCACATTCTAAGTGCTTCTGATAACCATTTTCTAAACATATTCCCTTCTTATCGGTTCACTTCATCAAAATATTGATCTCTTCCTCCCATTGGGCTAGTCCAAATGCAGTATCCTACACAACACTAACCCCGACCCTGACATCGATTTAAATTCTGCCCTATTCTGTTAAGCGAGTACAGTACAACCTACAACGTGCAGAAACCACATCTGGAGATGTCAAAAATTGTTCAAAAACTTAATCCGAGCATGCTACATGCAGTTTTGGCAGAGATCATGCCCCTTCTGTTGTAATATTCATGTTCTTCCCACCTACCTACCTGATAGGTAATGACGCCAAGGCCTACCATTACATAGCGACAGGAATCACATCATGTGATAAGACTAGTCACGTGAATAGAATTATGCATGACTAAGCGCGGACGCCATTCCGATGCTAGCGGTGGGGCGGAATTTGGAGACTGCGGGGTGAATGCATCAGCGGAACACGGAACAACGACAAACGACCAAGTGAAGCTCCAATTTGACTTCCGAAAAGGAGGTCGGAGGTCAGAAGTGAGAAGTGAGAGGTAAGAGGTGAGATGAATATTTAATACACTTCTATGCAACTTCTTCGTACTACAAGACCAACTTTACGTTGCAACTGACAACCGGCACTCCCTCCCCCCCGTTTGCACAAGAGCAGTACAGAGCAATATATCTACCTTTCCTACCTACCGCACATATACATACAGCATCCAGTCCACTCCTCTGGTATTGAAAGTAGCTGGGCATATCAAGTCGGCTGCTCAGCATATAGCAGCCTTCTCCAACACAAACTACAACACAAGAGGTAGGCTCTAGTACGGCATCCTCGAAGGTCCCATCTCGACAATGCCAGTCACCAAGTTCAGCACGCCAGAGAAGTACAAGTACCAGAATGGTTTCTCCTCCTACCACGAGTACGCTGCCTATTTCCCCAATCCAACAACCTTCACTCACCACTCCCCCGCAGATCCGAAGCCATAACAGGCGCCCTCCCAATCGGTGCCAACTCTCCACAGAAACCTCCCTATGGCCTCTACGCCGAAAAGCTCTCAGGAACAGCCTTTACAGCTCCCCGACACGAGAATCAGCAATCATGGCTTTACCGAGCCTTGCCATCGGCCTCACACAGTCCATTCATAGCCCGCGAAGCGTCAACCTACAACACGAATCCCGAAGGCGCGAAGATGCATCAGATTCCCAACCAATTGCGCTGGGATCCATTTGATCTTGATATGGAGAGTGATTGGGTACACAGCTTGCGCTTGGTCGCAGGTGCTGGAGATCCCACCATGAAGAGTGGAATCGGCATCTTGATCTTTGCAGCGGGAAAGAGTATGAAGAGAGAGGAGGCCTTCTACAGTGCAGATGGAGATATGCTTATTGTGCTGCAACATGGCGTGATGGATATTCAAACCGAACTGGGCTGGATCCTTGTCCGTCCAAACGAAGTCTGTGTCATCCCACGCGGCATCCGGTATCGAGTAGAGTTACCAGCGGGACCAGTACGCGGCTATATCCTTGAACTCTACCAAGGCCACTTCCAGCTCCCGGAACTCGGGCCCATTGGGAGCAACTGTCTCGCAAACGCCCGAGATTTCCAAGCACCAGTAGCAGCATTTGAGGAAGATTTCGAAGAAGGAAAGGAATACACACTCCTCTCAAAATTCAATGGCCACCTCTTCGCCGCAGTCCAAATGCATACGCCCTTTGATGTCGTCGCCTGGCACGGTCTCTACTATCCCTACAAATACGACCTCGGCCGATTCAGCGTCATTGGCAGTATCTCACATGATCACCCAGATCCCTCCATCTTCACTGTACTCTCTGCTCCGTCGCCAACAGTTGGCACTGCCATCGCAGACTTTGTCATCTTCCCCCCGCGATGGCTAGTAGGTGAGGATACTTTCCGTCCACCATGGTATCATCGCAACACGATGTCCGAGTTCATGGGCCTCATCCACGGCGACTACGATGCCAAAACAGGCGGAGGTTTCCAACCTGCCGGTGCTTCACTGCATAACATCATGTCTGCACATGGCCCCGATGCCAGCACGCACGATAAAGCAAGTAATGCAGAACTCAAACCCGTGAAAATAGGGGAGGGAAGCATGGCTTTTATGTTCGAGAGTTGCCTGATGATCGGAGTGACAGAGTGGGGACTAAAGCAGTGTAGGAAGGTACAAGAGGGTTATAATGCTGAGAGCTGGGTGCCATTAAAGCGACATTTTAAGGTGGACGGCGGCATGAGGAAGGTAAGCAACTTGGTGGAGTGAGATAGCCACAGGAATCTGATTGATTTGAGCACCAGTGTTAAAGGCGGGGAGAGGAATGGAGACGAGATGAACAAGGCGGCTTTAACACAGTATACTTGAGTCGTAGTCGGTCTTTAAAAGTGGACGATAATGCTATATAGTATGGGATATGTGATACCTGTCTGTGTCTTTAGCAAGAATTGATATACTCATTCGACGAGACATCTCTCGTCAAAGCATCTGCCACTAGTGCTGAGGACCTCTAGACACTGTTCACTCAGGCCGCACAAAGCCCTCCTTTTCCTCTAGCACCTAGGTGCTTTCGTATCTTAGTACCTAGTCTCAAGATAGAAATAGCAGTCCGTGCCTCGCTTGAGGTGTAAGTGCCAAGGGGAGGCGAGTGAATGAATGACTTCGGTTGAAGAAATGAAAGAGTGTTTGATATGGAAGAAAAAGCGTGGGGGCTGAATTGTTGAGCTTGAACTTGGATAAATGTCACTGGATTGCAAGTGCAGCTGATCTGTTGCACTATTATGCTGTACCGCTAGCTATACAAATACATATGCGTTAAAATCCCGACAGAGCAAAGCTAAGTATCTACAGAATTAAAGCCCCCGAAAACTGAGGGAAGAACCCTTAAATACGGGCAAAAGGTGAATAAAAAGGGGTATCAAAATAGCCCCAAGCCTCAGAAGTTGTGTGTCCTAGAAAATCCGTCTATTCATTTTTGTGTCATTTCATCATGACTTTTCCATGCGTAATGTTTTGTCGTGACAATCGCTAGCCTCCCAAGAACTCCAGATTCAAATGCAGATATCAAATGTTACCCCCATTGTGTATTGTGCAACCAATGCACTCACAGTCATCCCCACAAGGACATGTCTGTTCATCGCCCGGGCATGGAATGGTAGGCCCCCGATGGATGGTGCAGCCTAAGCACTCACAATCATCTCCGCAAGGACAACTTTGTGTTTCACCGCCACATCTATCTGAAGTAAGCGGGTAGTTGACGAAGAAGAAATCAGAAGCCGAGAAAGTTTGCTCATCACCATTCTGAGAGTTTGTACTCGAAGGAGTTTGAGCGGCAACGGGCGAAGTGACGCTTTCAATGTTAGCCATGGTCGAGTGGCCGTTGGTATATACTTCAGGCGACCCGGCCTGAGCTTCACGACCCATGGCTTCCCACGCAGACCATACGTAAGTTCGTGTCGCGTCGTTGTAAGGATGCGCAGCGCAGCCGATGCATTGACAAGTATCACCACAACCGCAAGTATGAACTGTGTCGAGCGTCTCGGGCATATGGGGTGCACCAAAAGTCAACGCGTCACGAGGCGGCTGTGGTTGTGACTGGCTATGGGCATGTATGTTCTGTCTCCACTCCGATGGCTGGAGAGGATGTTGGTAGGAACCATAAGTTGGTGGGTATGTGAAGACAGTTTGTTGGGACATATATGGGAATACAGGCATGCCATCCTGTGGGGATAATATTTGTGACATCGGGGGACTACCTCCCTTTGGTATAGGCTCGATTTTCAGCTGCGTAGGTTTGCTCGAGCAACATCCTCCGGCGTTTGGTTCGGGAGGTTCCGAGATTGAACTAGCTGTTGAAGAAGTGTGGCTATGGGTGAGCTTGGGCGCGCAGCATGATGATCCATTCGAGGTGCCAATCGCAGAACCATTTGAAGCAGGCTTCGGTGCACAACAGGATCCTCCATTCGACGTCATGTTTGATGCTCCATTAGAAGGCTGCTCCTGTTTGGGTGCGCAGCACGAACCGCCGTTGGGCATGGCGTTAGGCGTGGCGTTCGGGAAATTTGTCGGTGTTGCAAGAGGACTCTCGATCACATGTTCGAGGCTGCCATAACCATTAAATCCATTTTTAATGTCGCTTCCCCAACCATTTTGAGCCGGCCCCCCAAGAGAGTGTATTGGAATTGGTTGCATCGCAACATAACCAAACTGTGTTTGAACTTGAGCGTATTGGAGTGCGGAATAGCCATGCTGCATTGCGGAACCAGACATTGGGTATCCGTTAGGTATTGGTGGTGACATGCCATTGGGCTGTTGTTCAAACGGGAGTATATTGACGCTAGCCATATCCACTCGAGCAAAGTTTGACGGGTCAAAAGATTGCTTCCTGCTTGCTGGCTTTGATGATGGCTTCTGGACCCGAAATGTGACCTTGGTGGGTGATGGAGCATCTACAGACGATGAGTTTAGGTGTTGTGGAACAACCGATGATATAGCTGGTGCGTGGCTGGCATCTGTCCCGCAACCACATTGTTGCTTTCGAGGTATGGCAGCAGTGACACTCCCACAGGCACATTGTTGATTTGCAGGATGGGGGCAGGCGCTTAGAGGTCTTCCAGGTTTTCTGACTGGCACCATCAATCTCTCGTTCGCATGTGTGCATTTCGTTGATCGATGGCCTCGAATGCATGGCTCACTGCAGACAGATGTTAGCAACCGTTCTTCTTAATGTTTGCTAGGGGCTGCTAAAGCAGATGAGATGCAGCGACTTTGACTTGGATTGGTCATTGTCCATCAGAATAGAACGCCATCCGCAGGGCAGAGGTCAACCAACAAATGCAAATACGACCACAACCAATATTTCATGGGGTGTATGATGATCTATGCTTAGCCGCGACAACTTCTTCGCGATACCATCTGGTTCAATCAGGAGATTGAGCTCTGATCTTCTCTCGCAGCGTTATGTGCACCTCGCCCGTTGGGATCTGATGGTGGCGACTTGAGGCTCAAGACCTTCCTCCCCCAGACGAAAGGCCAGCGCCGAGGTCTCTGAAGAAGAAATCACATACCAGGCCATCTTCTGTCCATTGATCAAAGGCATAGTGAACTCTTGCCGCCGTAGGCAGGCTGCTGGACAAGTCGGGTGGTTGCAGACTCAACTTTCCTCCTGTATGAAGGCGTCCAAATAACCTCACCGCCTCAGGATGACCTTGTGCTGCCTACGATACGCGCGCAGCCGCTGCGGACCGCTGAGGAGGATTTGCGTACGAGGTACGCTTCTGGATCTGGGAGAGACGTTCTGGGGTCTGATGGATCTGCGGTCTCATGAGGAACCGTATGGTTGGCTGAGCAGGTTATTGGACCGCAAAGCAGGGCTCCTAAAGGTGATTGTTTGGTGATGGACGGTAACCGTGGTCGTGGTGCGATGGAGTGAGTCGAATTGAGCTGATTGTCTGGCTTGTCAGCAGGTGCGTCTGAAGGGTCATGTCGGGCATAAAAGAGAAGAAGATAGTAGTGGAGTGATCAGATCGGGGGGACGGCTTGCGCACCTCGCCAGCGTCAGCCTTCAGGGCATCTCGGTCTGCAGAAAGCTAGGTAGACTCTGCGCTAGCTGTTCTCGAAGTGCTGCACCGTACCGTACTAGATTCAATGCGATGCTGGTGGGGGAAGAGGGTGCTGTAGTTGCACCTGGAAGCTCTCTCTCCATCAGATGGCTCGGCGGTTGATGGTCGGGGACCGAGCAGCCATTGTGCTGTATCAGAAGTTTCGTTCGCTGGAGGGCGTTGGTGGGGGGTTGAGTCGTGAAGGAGGAGTGTGCACTTGCGGGCGCCGTGGTCAGCGTGAGCAAGTTTTGATTGGCAATAGCGATGATGAATGCTTGTCTAGTTCTAGCATGCGATCCCAGCCGAGCGCACGACGACTATGCACAGAATGCCGCCGACAACGCGCAGAAAATGGACAGTGGGTGTGACCAGAGCTGGCTTGCTATTGTGGTGTTGACCACGACCACGGCCATGGCCATTCATGATACACCAGAGAACAAGGGAGCGAAGGGAGCTGCGTGAGTGAGTTGTGGGCGTCTATGGCTGGCTAGTGGCCACATACCCGTCTGCGGGCAACTTAGCCAGCTGCAGGGTCGTTTGTTCTACAGCAACCTACGACGGCACAGGAGGTAGGTACAAGTGCTGTACAGTCCAGTGCTTTCCAGGTACGCATCCTTCGTTTATCTTATCGCACCCGAGAGATCTCCAGCTGTAGATTGACCGATTCTGGGGAAGACAGAGGGCAAGAGAGGGCGAGGGCGCAAGTCATTGTTGAACGAGTTGTCCCAGGTCAAATGCCCAGGTTCCATGCAAGACGAATAGCCCTGCGCAACACACTGTGTTTGGTAAACAACAAGAAATTGATTCCTGTGCTCCACCGTCAACAAGATCTTCAAAGCAAGACACAAGAGCGCTACGGTCATCTTCAGAACACTTGGCCCCAGAGCTGAGGTGCCAAACACATGTGTATCACGTGATGACCAACCCAACCCGCCCAGCCTTGCGAGAACGTAGAAGTCCGCTGGCGTGCAGAATAGGGTTGTTCCACACAACTTGCGACATAATGGAACACGGTGAAGCTCGTGCTAGAAGATAGACTGCATGTCCTGTATGAAGCTGAATACCTTTCGTATGGTAGTCCCACGGTTAAAGTGGAGAGATTAAGCGAAAAATGGTCTGCGGGCTGTAAAGGTTTTTCGTTTTGGCTTTTGGCCTGTTTCCAAATCTCTTGACGCTGGACTCTTGGACTCGGAAGCACTGTACTGGTAAATTCTGGTTCGGAGCTTCTACCAATCCCTCATCAAACCTGACACCCAGCCATCGGATGAACCAGGCGTCCATCTTGAGAACCGAATCTGAGATCGCAACACTGACGTATTGTGCCAGAGACACGGATTTGGAACATCCATACCGTATCTCCCCAAAGTCGAATCGCAAGCCACGTGACGACAAGACCATGGCCAATCCACCGCACGACTCGGACCATGAATCTGATGGAGAAGGCGTCGATATCTTCGCAGATCCAGAAGATTATTATCCGCCATCACCGACTCCAACAACCGAAACACACACCCTCCTCTCCGGCCAAACCCTATCTCTCCGCCTCGTCGGCCACAATCCATTATGGGGTCACCACCTGTGGCAAGCTGGCCGAGTAGTGGCTTCATACCTTGAAAATAATGTCCTTCTTGTCAAAGACAAAGCTGTCTTGGAACTGGGAGCCGGAGCTGGGCTACCAAGTATGGTGTGTGGAGTCTTGCAGGCTCGGAAGGTGGTTGTGACAGATTATCCCGACCCAGATTTAGTCGCCAACTTGTGGGTGAACATCGAGATGACCGAAAAGGTCAGAACTGAGATGGGAGAGGTCGTGGATGAGAACAGGAGGACTGTAGTCGCCGAGGGCTACTGCTGGGGTGCTGATGTCGAGCCTCTTCTTTCGCTACTCAAGAGTGAGGGAACCATCACGGCAGCAAGTGAAACAGAAGGCTTCAATGTCCTGATTCTTGCCGACCTTCTCTTCAATCATTCCGAGCATGCGAAATTAGTATCGACGATCCAAAAGACCTTGTTCAGAAACGCACTATCAAAAGCTCTTGTTTTCTTCACACCTTACAGGCCGTGGTTATATGAAAAGGACATGGCTTTTTTTGAGTTGGTGAAGGAAGCAGGGTTCACGGTAGATAAAATCCTCGAGCACAAGATGGAGAAGGTTATGTTCGAGAAGGATCCTGGTGATGAGGAGTTGAGGAGGACGGTCTTTGGCTACGAGGTTAAATGGGCACTATGAAGCTTGAAGGCCACGAAAAGGTGTCGCGACAGGTCCTCAGAATCATCTCAAGAGCGTATGTGAGAAGATCCAATACGCGCAGGGCACGAAGGTAACACAGCAGAAAAGAAGAAAAGACAAAGAAAGCTCCGGCACGTGCTGGGCACCGGCAGTCAAGCATGTGGTCGTCGTCGTCGTCAACGGAAGGCTTAAATAGGCGGCTGCGGGGTAAAATGTCCCCGTAGCGAAATTGAGGTCTTCTCGTTCTTCTCGTCTCGTCCAGTCCTTGCCATCGTCGACATTTTTTGGCTTTCTCGACATTAATACATACGTACGGACTCAGGGATAATGAAGCCATGCCTCGCACTGCTGGACATTCATGCTCCGGTCCCCCATTCAATTTCACATTGCATCAATTTGCCAACTTCGAATCTTCACCCTCCGACATGGTCGCAGCCGGCGTCCTGGTCACTGATCCTTGTTGGAGATGCATCTTTGATGAGACACATCAGGAAGCTCAAGCAGGTGATCAATGAGCATCAAGGAAGTCGGCAGCAACCCCGCGAACATCGGATGGTTCCCACCCAATAGCGACCAGAGCCTCCTGCTAAGCTTCTCAATGTGTCTTATCAGTGCAACGGCTCCAAGGGGAAGCAGCCAATGTGTTCATCAGGTCGTGACGGGATCATGAGCTCCCCTAGGCTCAACCTTGGCCGCTGACAAGATCACCAGCAACCTTGTGCGGTCCAAATGCTGCTGCACCTACATGGTACCAGAGTGTTCGGTAGAATTTCTGAATGCACGTCGTGCACATTAGTTCTCGCTCGGCACAATTATATATAGGTGTGCTATTGTCTCTGCCCCTCCTCCTCTTCTCATCTTTTCTGACCACCTTCCTTCACGTCCCCAACATCCTCAAGTGAGGACTCCATCTGCAGTTTTCTGCAGTTCTCATTCATTGGCGGCAGCGATTGGAGAGTCGAAAGCATTCTTTACTCTATCCCGACCATCCTGTCTCTTTCTTACCCAAGATGCGTTCACGATCGTTTATCTTGCCCACTGTGGCTCTACTCTGCATTCCAGCACTCGCCGGCCCCAGATCTCCTTCCATTCATGACCTTGTCCAGCGACAAAGTAAACCCGACAACCAGACGTTGAACAAGGAGAGATCTGAGGCCGTGAAAGCCGCATTCACTTATGCTTGGGATGGTACGTATGGAGCTTGGACCTCCAGAAGTTGGCAATATCATTGCTGATATGAACTAGGGTACTACAAATATGCTTTTCCTCATGATGAACTGTTGCCAGTCAACAATTCCTTCAGCGATTCTAGGTAAGCTTATCATTCCATTGGAACCGATTATATTTGTGGCAGACCTCGACAAGTGGTGGCGTACTGCATGAAGAAAATCAGGCGGCATCAAGTTCCATTCAGTGCATAATTATAGATATACCATGCTACGGGCCGAGGCTAATATGGTCATAGAAACGGATGGGGGGCAAGCGCTGTAGATGCTTTGAGTACGGCTATTGTCATGCAGATCCCGGATATTACCAACGTGAGTTAAACACTGGACCAATTTCAATTGTTCAGCTGTCTTAACAACTCTAGACTATTGTGGACTACATCCCTACAATTGACTTTGACACCACCGATACCGAGGTGTCTCTATTTGAGACCACCATTCGCTATCTTGGTGGGATGCTCGCAGGTAAGATGTTTTCCCAGATTCCTATTGTCAAAAGCTCACCGTTCACAGGCTATGATCTTTTGAAAGGCCCGTTGGCGAATCTCACTTCAAATGCAACCGCTGTCGACGCGCTTCTCAGTCAGGCTGAACGTCTTGCTAGTAATCTAGCATTCGCTTTTGATACTCCAACAGGAATTCCCAGCAACAATCTCTTTTTCAATCCTCAAGGAACTGACAATTCTACGGACAATGGGTTAGCTACAATCGGAACGCTTGTACTGGAATGGATGCATCTGTCAGATTTGACCGGAAACGAAACCTATGGTGCCCTTGCAGAAAAAGGAGAATCCTATCTCTTGAACCCAAAGCCTGCATCCTCTGAGCCGTGGCCTGGACTCGTAGGTTCTGATGTCAACATTACTACGGGTCTTTTTGAAGATGCAGAGGGAGGATGGGTAGGTGGTGATGATTCCTTCTACGAGTACCTCATCAAGATGTATGTCTACGACTCAACTCGCTTTGCAAGCTACAAAGACCGCTGGATCCTAGCCGCCGACTCCACTATCGCTCACCTAGCAAGTCATCCATCAACCCGGCCTGATCTGACTTTCGTAGCTCAGTACAACAGCACAGAACTCATCTACACCTCAGAGCATCTTGCTTGTTTCGACGGAGGCAATTTCATTCTCGGTGGACTAGTGCTCAAAGAGCAGAAGTACATTGACTTTGGTCTCGCACTCGTGAATGGTTGTCACGATACTTATACCTCTACCCTTACCGGTATCGGCCCTGAAGTCTTTTCTTGGGTCACCAACGCCACCGCTGCAAACGATACTACCAATCCTGGTCCACCAGCGAACCAGACAGCGTTCTACGAGAGAGCCGGATTTTACATTGTCAACGCTAACTACGTCCTGAGACCAGAAGTCATAGAGAGCTTTTATTATGCTTACCGTGCAACTGGTGATCAAGTGTACCGAGACTGGGCTTGGAATGCTTTTGTGGCCATCAATTCTACCTGTGCTGTTGGAAGTGGGTTTGCTGAATTGAAGAATGTCAATGCTGATCCTCCGGGATTCACGAACTTTCAGGATTCTTTCCTCTTTGCCGAGGTTCTGAAGTATTCTTACTTGATTCATTCTCCTGTAAGTTTGATAAAATTGGACGGACTGTCATCTTTGCTGATATTTGTAATAGGATGGAGTTTGGCAGGTTGAGCACAATGGTGTTAATGAGTATGTCTTCAACACTGAAGCACACCCCTTCAAAGTCGCTGGTCCACCCATCTGAGTCTTCACTCCACCCCGTCAAAGATGTTATACGTAGAGAAGTTCTGCTATATTTTATACGTTTTGTGACATCCTGAAAGCTGGGAACATGAAAGCTGGAGGAGTTACATAGGCTTTTTTGACTCGCTCGCTTAAGCATAAGTAATGACACATTTAAGCTAGTTACGTCGAGAGATGTACTAATTTAATTTTAATTTCCATCATCAATATGACCACATCACAAGCTAGTATATAAATATTTGAGCAATGATCAACAAGCCCTAGCAACAAACAAGATTCCAAACCATCTTCATCCCATTTAGGCATAGTACTGCTCGCTAAAAGGTAGACAGCTCATAGCTCCTTTATCAGCATGTTTTAAGAATTGCATACACATTATAGGAATCAACCATAGCCTGATCTTAAATGGTCTTCCTACCCTGTCACCTAACACAATTGCCCCAATAAACACAGTCCTCTTCATCACCAACGGCGAGCACGGTCCGGCCAATGTTTATCTCGCTGTGCGTGACGAGCATGCTCGGCATGCTAGGAATACTTCTTCTCTCCTTGCATATTGTGGCCTTTCACAATTCGGGCAACATCCAGCAGCAAAAAGCTCATGGAGGTTCTATAAGACGAACAAAATTTCCACGTGTGATGGACGAAGGCAACTCTTATCTTGGCCTTCTCCATTAGGTACTGCTGAGGACTGGGCGCCAAGCACTATCTCGAATCACCGTTCATGGAAATTCCTTGGGAGACTTGGCGAGTCGGCGACGTGCAGAAAGCAACATCGCTGATATGTGCTTGGCGAGAACCGATTTTTGAGTTGCCGGCACAGATACGAGTAATCCCAGCTCCGCTCGATAAATACGACGAAGTCATTATTATAAAGAAAGATACCTCGCACTTTGCTTGCAATAATGCCGAAGCTTCTTTGCTATTATTAGGCACGAACGAGTGTCAGGACTCAGGTCATGCTCAATAAAATGAAGTTCCTCGCCCAGTTGCTCTGCGCTACCGCTGTGGTGCTCTGTTGCGCTGAGGCTAAGGAGGATCGTCTTTTCAGCAAGCAACATATGAGGAAACGATTCATTGACGAGAGAGGGAACTACAACATCTGTGAGTACTCTTCCTTATGGACTCAGGCTTCCTTTCTATTTTTTTCTTCCGGCTGATGGCAACAGCTTTCTATCATATCAATGATGTCCATGCACATCTGGATGAATTTCGATCTACCGGAACCGACTGCACCAACCCCTCAACTGGATGCTATGGTGGCTATGCGAGAGTCAAGACCATACTTGACAAGACACGACCCGACCACAAAGACAGTCTATTCCTGAACGTAGGAGATGAATTCCAAGTTAGAACATATTCACCGTGAACTGAACTTTCGACATGATCTAAACCCCTACAGGGCACCTTATTCTACACCTACTATGGCGGCGAGAAAATAGCCGAGACAATCAACCAGCTTGGCTTCGACGGCATGACCCTCGGCAACCACGAATTCGACGGAGGCGACGATAAACTCGGTGCTTTTCTCCAGAACTTGACCTTCCCAATCATCTCTGCAAACATCGTTTCTAACCACCCGGTTTTGAATGCTACGATTAATCCTTTTCACATCTATCCTGAATATCAGCTTGCTGTTATTGGTGTTACTACCGAGACTACACCTACTATTTCTTCGCCAGGAAATGGAACTGTTTTCACGGATGCGGTGGCTGCGGTTCAGAACACTATTGATTTGATTAGGGCTACTACGAATATTACTCGTATTGCTGCTATCACGCACAGTTCGTAATTCCTATTCATAATTATCCTATTCGAGCTTGGTTTTCGGAGCGGCTGCATGTCACTACTACTTCTTTACATTCAGGCGCGACTCAGTACTCCTGATCCATACTTTAGTATTCTCGCCTCAACCCATCTAGAAGAAGCAAAGCTAACACCGAATTGTCGGATAGTTGGCTATGATGAAGACCAAAGATTAGCCGAGTCAACCACCGGTCTACAACTGATTATGGGAGGTCACAGTCATACTCCACTTGGAAATTTCACGGGAGCAGCAGGACCCTATCCTACCATCAAGACCAACCTAGATGGAGATGAAGTTTTCATCGTGACAGCTTACAGTAAGTGAAATCGCAAGCACCCATAACCTTCCGACAGACTGAGCCTCTCTGCATAGGATGGGGAGAATACCTTGGCTATATCGACGTGACATACGACCCCAATGGAAAGATCCTCTCTTACCACGGTGCGCCAATCCATCTAACCAACACCACCTCGCAAGATCCCGAGCTGCAAGCACAAATCAAAGCATGGCGGATTCCATTCGAGGACTTCGCCGCCGAAGTGATTGGAGAATCCTTGGTAGAACTAGATCAAAGCACATGTCAAGCCCAAGAATGTAAGTTTCGAACCAACTCCGACGTGTGTAAAGTCGGCTATTGACAAAGGGTTGTTCATAGGTCTCCTCGGTGATTTCATGGCTGATGCAATGCTCGCATACCGACTCAACCAATCCCATACAGCGGACTGTGCAATCATCAACTCGGGCGGTGTACGAGCAACAATTGACATTGGTCCAGTTACTCGAGGCGAAGTACTTACCAGTTTCCCTTTCGGCAATGCGATTGTGGAAATCGCACTTACAGGACAAGAACTCTGGGATGCGCTGGAAGGGTCAATCTCAAAAGTAAATCCCGTCAACGGCAACGCAGTTACCTCGTCTATTCAACTCAGCAAACAGATTCGAATCGTCTCTAATCCTAATAATGCCGTTGGTTCTAAACTTGTCAATGTCAGTATCGGGGCTGATTTGGCGCCTATCGACCTAAGTGAGACATACAATATTGTGACTTTGAATTTCTTGGCTAGTGGTAAGCATTTCAACGATTGCTATTTTCTCTTTTTTTACTTTTTTGTCTTGCTGAGTTGACGGGCGCGTTTTAGGTGGTGATAATATTTTTCAGTCGACTAGCGAGTTCGTTGTCCTTGATACTCAGGATGAGGTTCTTACGAGCTATATTGAGCTGATGTCGCCTGTGGATATTGCGCTGGATGGTCGGATTTCGGTTGTGAATGAGACCGATGTGGTGAAGAGTAGATTGGTTCGTAGGTCTGTGGGAGTGAACTAGTAATTTGTAATGACTTGATAAAGGTTGAAATAATTGTATTATCACTTCTTCCTGTCGAGCGCCACGCTGCAGTAGTCGCTGAAAGGAACACACGTGACTATTCCTTCCCGTACTCTTCTACTTGGGTTACTCAAGGTATCTTGATAACTCAATACACTGGTTGTCAGCAGAAATAGATTAACTCTTTAAACTATCGTAGGTTGGTCTTTTTAAAGAGGTAGGCTTCCTTTGTTTCTGTGTTTTTTTCTGTGGGAAAATGTTTCCATGACCACTGAAATAATCTGAGCGACTTAGCTGAGAAAACTTTCAGTGAATGCAACGCCTCGTACTATACCACTGCATTAATTTCCCCGAAGCATTAGAAACCATAGCATTATATTAGTCCCAAAGCAAGCGAATAATACGTCGTGTATAATGTTTTCGTAGCCAGCTCTATACCAATACTTGCCTGGTTGGATGGAGCTATGCTTTTTAGTCTTGGTTCTGTGTCTATGCTTGGAGTTACAAGGGAGCACATAGATCCTGATATTTTGGTGTTTAAAGACTTGACTTGACTGGACATGTGAATTTGGTTGCCAAAGCCAAGTCAGTATAAATACTGCAGACTCATGTGGTACCGGTTGGTACAAAAAGACGCTAAATATTTCCGGTTCGTGCACTATGCGACAATGTCGACACTTAGCTCAAGAACAGCACCTCCGTTCTATCTAGAAAGACGCTACTAGCTTCCGTCTATAATTTTTGCCGCCTAGGTAGTTTTCCCATTCCCACAATCTTCTGCGCAACGTTTCTCCCCACCAATTTCTTCTACACAACTTCTATAACCGCAACCTTTTCAAACCAAATCCTTCTGCGCCCACCGTTCGTAAAATGGACTCGACAACCCAAGAAGTGCCAAAATACCGTGTGTTATGCGCCTTTACGGCTCGAAGGAGGTCGCAGCAACTTTCTGTGAGAAAAGACAACCTTGTATCTATTATCAGGAAGGGCAAGAATGAAAGTAAGTACTCCTCATATCTTGTTTCAAGCCAAATCAGCACTGATATTTGGAACAGAATGGGCGCTCGTTAAGCTTTATATCGGCGCACTCTCCTTTCAAGGATGGATACCATGCGGTTGTCTCAAAACAATCGCAGAGAAACCGGTTGTCCAAACAAAGGACCAGAAAACCACGGCTCCCACAGAAACAGACCAGAATACCACGTCTCCCACAGAAATAGATTGTCCAATCTGCCTTTTGACTCTGGAAAATCCAGTTATAACGCGGTGCAACCACACCTTTTGCAAAGAATGTCTGGATGAAGAAGCAAAGTATCGACTTACGTGTCCTATGTGTCGCCGTCATCTCGACTTTCCACTTGGAAGAGCACGTAGAAGAGAGGATCAGTCTCGAAGTTCAGCAGAACTGCGTGAGGAATATGCAGACCTCTCGGGACACCGCCTAGTTACAGATTTTGTGGTAACTGAGAATTTTCAGATCGATCCGGTGGCGGAGCGGATGTCAGAAGTTCAAACGGAGCTTGATGAAAGAGGCGTGTATGTATGGTAGTTGGTTGGCTTCCTTTGCACAGAGTGCTGCAGGTGAAAAGGTGGCTTTCGAATCTGTTTACAGAAGCAGCATTAGAGTGTCATAACATGTATCTATTTGCTATTTCGTCAAGCTTACTTTTTCATCTGGATTCTTATTCTGGACTCTCTTAGTTATAAAAAGTTCTCATCTCAGTCTACTATGTTGCCTGTCTTGGTTGGAGACAACACTCAATATTAATCGCAGCGTTGACTTTGGCATGAGCACTCATAATCTCCCCTCTTTCCGATCCTTCCCTAAGGCTCATAACCATTAAAATACCCGATTTTGTTTTTGCATATGTGGCTTTGCGGCTTACATTATTAGTCTAAAAGTCCTGCGTTACAATAGACTATAGTTCCATCTGGCGGCGCACTTCTCAATTCGAAATGAATCAAGGCGTGACTAGTTTTTTCCTATGAGGAGGTTGGTACGAAGGTTATTGTGGACGTTAAATAACTCAACACCGGCGTTGCCTTGTAGACTTAAGGCAGGGTTGAGTTTGAGACTAGCCCTAAAGCCGAGCCATAAGCCGAATAAAATGTGTCCAAGGTCGAGTGTCGTGAGTCGTGAGTCGTGAGTCGTTTTATCCTTAATCTGTAAAAGATGTCAGAGGACTTACAGCTAATATATACCAATTCGTTTACCACACTGTATCCTTTTTACTGCTAGATTTCGGTCAGATTTTATCCGAGATGATATTCTAGGCTCTCTGTGTTAGGGACCTTGTGTTTTCAAGCCAGCTGAAAATAATTCTAGACAAATCAAATTTAAGCGAAGCCCTTAAATGCCGTTCTAGAAAGGCACGTGGTTGCGTCTCCTGCTACCCTATCGTGTATTGAATCTTGTTATCTCTCCTGAAGTTGGTTTCGCGATAACTTCTTATATACGTTTCAGTTTGTCAAGCTTTTGTATTCGTACTTTGGTTGTTGTTTCTCACTGGTGATACACAAATAAACTTACAGTATTTCATCTGAACTCTGTCTCATAATTAGCCTTGAATCTCCAAGCAGTCAAGAATGACAAGGTCTAAGCCTCCACTCAGGTCCAGCTCAAACTTGTTAATGAGGAGCGAGAGCTCAAGAGCGCATATTGAACCAACTTCCAAGTTCGACTAGGTATTGCGTGATGCCTATGCTGCGACCCGGAGGACTGGATCAACTTCAGTATGCTTAATTGACGACGATATTGCAAACATCACCCAATAGGAAACACTCAATGAGTAGTGAGTGATCTGAAATCTTTCGAACCCGCCCCCACGTACCCCAGAAGAACTCCAGGGATGTGGCGGCTATACGTTTCAGGCCCCCTTTGTTGGACTTGGCGAGGCGAACTGCGTTTAAGCACAAGCATCTGTTGGCGTCGCCTAGAAAGAGTTCGTCTCAAGCGACGATGACCGCCAAATTTCGAGGGAGTTAAGTTCATAGAATTATTCTTGTGATCTCCATTTTCTTTTGAATATTACTTTATTTGAACTGCCCTTTCATTATTATTAAAAACTGATCTTTCGAGTCGAAAAGGGGTAAGATTTATGGAGTTAGCCTCGCCGGGGCAGCGCCGCAGCCGGTTTGCGGCACACCACGACTAACAAACTGCAAGGCACAGTAGTTCATATTTTCGGTACTAAATCCAACTTAAAAATACATATCAGTGACAAGGTTGCATTTCAAATGGCCCTTCGCGCTGCAAGGGCAGATGTTGGCAGTCTTTTGTCCTGTTCTTGTGCCTGAATATCTTGACATAAATAGGCCAGTGACCGCCTGTGATCTCTCTTGCTTAAATCACTTTTGAATCGACAATTTATCAAGTACAAATTTTATCAACGAGCAAATCTTCAGCAAATTCCAGAAGCTCCGATTCTGCACCAACAGCTTCGCTATGTATCAATCTATCCTCACTCTGGCGACAGCGCTATCTACTCTTTCCCTCGCTGTCGCACAAACATCAGCACCTACCTTCTTCGAACTGAGCACTACCAACAATCCCTCCACAATATCGTCGAATTCAGCTTCAGTCATGTCCTCCACTCTTATAACCGCCGCACCCACCACAACTGCTACATCAGCACCGCTAGAAACAAGCTGCATGCCCTCGACCGCCGGACTTGACACTTCGACGTTTAAAAATGCAACCGGCACATTCTGTAGCTCAATCCCAGGAGTCTTGAGTCCTCAAAACTACACTATCCGCATTGGGAAGCTATCTTTATCATTTGTCCCACTCAATGCTACCACTTGTGACGCTTCAGTAGGGCTAGCGAATGCGTGTCTGGAAAGCTTTAACTCGCTTTTGTCGACTTGTAAGTTCTATTTTCCATATTTCATTCTTATTTGTTATTTGCTAACAAGTTTTGGCTGTAGGTGAGATAGATTCGCACTCCATTTATGGTGCAGGAAGTCTTTCCAAAGACGGGTGTGCAGAGTTTGGATTCAGAGTCGAGAAAGCTGTGGTTTCAAGTTCGACTGGTAGTTCTACGGCGACCCAGACTGCTAGTAAGACTGGGAAATCGAGTGTTGGGAGTTCTGCTTTGGGGACGAGTGGTGCTGAAATATTGACTATGAGCTGGTTGTGGATGGGTGTTGTTGTGGTTTTAGGCGTGGTTGGGATTTGAGATATAGTGGTGATGGTTATGAAGAGCTTGAGAATGGACAATTGTGGTTAGCACATGTGTCGGGTCTGAAAGATGATGAATGAGTAGATACCCCTTTTGAGAGAAATCTTATATCCACCATCTCTGTCGCTTAGTTTCGTGTTTTACCATCTGCTATTCCAACCATGTTATGCCAATCAACAAGTATTTGTTTTGTCTTTATGAGTCCAAGATTCTGGTGCAGGACAATGAACAGGTAAATTTTCAACTCAAAGCTCAAGCAACAGATGTTCCAGTTCATCTCATCGCTGTGGAATAGAGCGAATTCGATCCACCTTTGGCCCCTTGGACTCACTGAAGCCGAGTTTACAGAGTTAAATATTTGAAACGTTCTTGCAAATCGACCCAGACATAGAGTATCAGAGCAAAGACTAAGAATAATAACTTGTTGTACTTTCACGCTTTTCAGTAATATGTAAATAGTGAATAAGTGGCCACATGACTAATTATAGACGAACTTCTCTGTTATAACTTCAATAACACAATATGGGGCGGTCTGTCTTGAAAAAGATGGGCAACATAGCGAGAGAGATTCACCTATAAAGTGAAGACCGACTTGTTGTTTGAATAACCCAAACAGCAACCAAGTGAAACAAAAACTACAACTTGGACAATTACCTTGCGTATCGTAATATTATAAGAAGAACAGAGGCTTTCTTTAGGGGAAGTTCGGTCCTAAACCCTCTGGAAATATGAGGAGAATGAAGAGGCTAAGGAGGAGCAACGAGGAGTTTCATGTCATATTTATGAAAATAATGCAAGAAACCCAATAGTCAAGTGCCAATCACTCTGCTTTGTCGCTTAGAGTCTCAGAACAAACTCGCCAACAGAATAGTGTCGAAATTCCTGACGGGTTCATTTATCTACTTCGAGTTAATGCTCGAAATGCATTCCATATAAGTAATTTATGTCATTTATGCCAACGTCGTACAAAGAGTGGGCCATCGGCAAAGGAAGTCCGTTTTGGGAAGCGACGAGTGCCCACAAAGTTAGAATATCTCATCATCACATGACCGCACCCGACCTGACCACTTTGGCGTCGAACAGCAACGACAATCAACAGTCAACATCACAACATAAACAAAACACCGCTCTTTTGTGCTTCCAGAAGTAAACAACAGCATGTCTCACAGAGGAATCACCATTGCTGGAGACGGCATGGGCAGTCGAAAGACTGCTCAGGAATCCAGCGGGCAAAAGAAGCAGGGCATCAACATTGGCGGTGACGGTAGTATACTCCAGCAGGGCGAACCATCGAATTGGTTTGCGAAGCTCACAACTGACCTCCCTCCCTAGGCATGGGTGGAAGGAAGGGAACAGCACGCGACTGGTTGTTTGGTGAAGACGATGAAGAGGACCACTCCCCTATCCCGCAGCGCACCAGGTACACGGAGACCAAGCCTGTTGCATCCATGGCCTCAGCTGCACCCGTGGCTCGAGCAGCGACAGTATCGACCACTCCACAAGCCTCTCGACAGACCTCTCGAGTACCTGATCCTGCATACCCTGCCAGTGACAGTGCCGTGCTCTACGGGGACAAGGCTCTCTACGAACGAATTGCACGTGCTTCGGAACAGAAGGCCACAGAGCTGGTTCAGAGCTTCGAGATTCCAATTAGAAGCGGAAAGGCATGGGTTGTTAAGAAAGGTCAGTTTCTCTCAGTTTGAGTTGTTCAAACTCTCTGAGAAACTCAGACTGCCCTCGGTCCCTCCACTCCACCCCCCGAAGCACTGTGGAGAGCATGTGAGCAACGTATTAAAATTGTCCTTTGAGATTGTCGACGGAAGGGGATATGGATATCAAGTGCCTGTCTACCTTAATTTTTGAGTTGGTTTGGGTGCCTCAAACCCGGGAGTCCAAGTAGGACACCACCGTTGAGCAATGACTTTGTTCTCCTCTTCATCACCATGAAGCGCATACTTGTGAGATCTGTCAATGGTAGTACGCTTTCAAGAGCCCGTTTGAGTTACTGAAATAGTACAAGAGGCTCGGGGCAACATTCGCAGTAATCTTCCAAGACTTTCTAGCCTCACTCTTCCAACTTCAACTACTCACAACAAATAATAACACGCAAATAGGACAACTCTGCACCCTCACCACCCCCTACGGTGCTCAAGTTGGTGACCTAAACCTCTGGTCTCTTTCCAATCCCCGCGAGCGCTTCTGGGCCTCCCGAACTCGTCAGTTGCACGCCTCACACGTCTCGGTCGGAGACCGTCTTTGGTCCAACTTGCCCTACCTAAGACCTCTTGCAACGATTGTAGGTGATAGTCTGAAAGATTACGGTGTTGATAGTGTTGGTGGACGTGTTCATGATTTGTTGGGTACAAGATGTGATCCTTACGGTAAGATTGATCCGTTTTTTCTTAGACACTCAAAACCTGGTCATGGCTCGAGGCATTCTTGTTTTGAGTAACTCAAACGGAATTTTGCAGGGTCAAATGGCCTCAACTTTACAGCGGACGAAGCTAAAGAATAATGCAGTCAACAAGCTCCTTAGCGGCGCTGACTTCGACTTCCAATGCCACAGCAACCTTGCACGCGCAATCCTACCCTACGGTCTCAATGAATCCGACGTTCATGACGTCCTTAACGTCTTCCAAGTAACCGGACTCAATGTTGACGGGAAGTACTTCATGGAGCCCTGCCCAGCCAAGGTTCGTACTCTTGGTCTATTTCTTTGAAGTGTTGGTTTGCGGAGCCAATTTTAATCCTTGTTCTCAAGTGACCGTCCCATACCAACTACACAATCCTAAACATCTCAATGAAACAACACTAATACACAACCACCAAACAGCCAGGAGATTACTTTACCTTCTTCGCAGAAACCGACCTCCTATGCGCTATGTCCACCTGTCCAGGCGGAGATCTGTCCGTCCATGGCTGGGGCGATGAAGCGCCAGAGCGAATGCTAAGCACATGCAAGCCATTGGGAGTCAAGGTCTTGGAGCTTGATGATAGGGTAAAGGCAACTGTGTTGAGAGGATGGAAGGAGAGTAAGAGTCCTGCTTATAACGGCATTCATGGTATCACGATGCCTGTTTTCGGACAGGGCAAGAGAATTTAAGTTTGCGATCCAGGAAGGGATTGAGCAGCATGGCAGTAGAGAGGAGACTCGAAAGACTAATATCCGTATCAAATCAATATAGATAGAGCGGGATAGCTTGATAACTGGAAACTATCCGTTAGAATCTCAAGCATTGACCTGCTTTGAATGAGGACTCAAGTGCCTTCACTACCTTGGAAAAAAAGCTAGCCATAACGCACTCTTTTAGTGACGTGGAAAGAAGGAGTAGGAAGGGAACAGGAGCCGCAAGTAACGTCGGACAAAAGTGGATCTATGAGTTACTAAACTTGCTTGAATGATTCAGTTATAATTCTGAATGTAACCTACAATGACAGTATCAATGTCGACCGTGCGTACCTAGTCGCATCACATATTTTACAAGCGAGTCTGCCATTTTTCAAAGGCCTTGATCCATTGCCTGTTTAGTGTACTGTACTTGCTTGGAAAGGACAGAGCCAAGTGGATAAAATCGTTATTGGTTGGCTATTTGATGGGATCACTCGACATTCTTTAAGCTATACAGAACCCTCTCTGGAGGAAGGAATTATATATTAGATGAACCTATAACCCCGGCAGCTCGTCCAGCAGATTTGGGGGATTTCCATCTCTTGTCAAAACTGGTGGTGATCAGGAAGTAAAGAAATAGAAAGGTATGGTGGACTGGAATCAGTGCTATAATTTCTTTTTAGGTTCAGACGAACGACGCTCTGCTGATTCTGGATAGCCTTGCGGTTTCCGAAAGTGAAAAATAAAGGATGACCGCCGAAATGCATATCAATCGCTTCATGACACATAAGACGAAGAAGCTTCTCTAAACCAACCCCCCACCATTAACGCCAAACAGCTCTCTTCAAAAGGGGTTTTAATGCTCAGAGTTCTCCTTTATCCTCAATTTCCATGGGACTTCCTTGGCCACGTCTACGTCTGCGTGGTGCAACACCGCGTGCTGGTATGTGGATATGTATTTCGTCTGGAATCTCTCCTTCGCTGTCTCGCAGATGGTCCAAAGCTTCATACTGGGCTACTTCATCAAGCTCAGTGACATCCACAGGTCTGTTTCGTAGCCAACCCATCCGTGGCCCGCTTCGAGCGCGTTCTGAGACCTTAAACCCGTAGATCTTAGGTTCGTAGACTTTGCCTTGACCAAGACCTGGTGCGAGGTTGTGTGCGTTGAAGCCATTGATTTTCTCGTCGTCGCCGGTAAGCTTTTCCGAAGCCCCACGACCTCCACGGTCGCCAGTCAGAGTCTCCACGCCCTTCTTGCTAATGTCGTACTCGGGGAATGTGAGAAGGAAGAGTGCGCCAAATGTCCGGCCAAAGAACGCACCATCGACAGTTTGAAAGCGAGAGTTGGGTGGGACGTAGACATCAAGACATGATGGGCAGAAGAGCTTGACGGTATCTTCGCCCGGTACATCTGATAGACCAACGGGAAGTGTACGGACCTGGTCGCAGTATGTTCGCGGGCAAACACCGAAGTGCGCAAGTTCATATTTCTCGGACATTTGTTGGATACCGGCACGGGAGCAGATGAAGCGTTGGTGAATAAGGCCGTACAACATCTCAGCAGAGGACTCGATGATGGAAAGATCGCTGGCCATACGGTGATGTCTTCGTTCTGCAGCTCGTCGGCTTATAATGCCGCTTTCGCCTTCAATAGACTCGTCACCCTCTTCCTCTTCGTCGTCGTCGTCTTCATCATCTTCGTCTTCGGGTTCGACATCCAAGATCATCTACGTTACAGATTAGTAGGCTCTTGATAGCGACGCCTGCATTGTAACCCACCTCTAAGGCCTCCTTGTACATAGCCACTTGTGTTTGTAGGCCTGTCAGGTTGAAATCGTCCTCTATGAAGTCCTCTGATATCTCCGCAAAATATTCATGACCGAGCAAGGAGCAAAATGATGAGATCCATGACTCTGGAGTACCAGAGGAAGAGGACATCTTCTTTCCGTTACTGGAATATCCCCAATCAACGTGCGCAGCCCGCCGATACCTGGATGAGGGGTCCGAATAAAAAGGCGTCTATCACGTCTCCTGTGGGACTAATGTTGCGAGCGCTCAAGGGCTTGTTCGGCGGAAATGGCAGGCTTGGTTTCGCGCGAAAAGAACTGCCCCAGCCTGGTGTATGAGAGGTGTGCGTGGCAAGGACCAGAATGGGCGCAACGTGGGCTGCACTTTGCAATTGTGATGAAGGGTTGGTTGTCTCTGGGTTGTCGGGCAGTATTTGTCGTCGAGGTCGTCGAAGGGCGGTAGGCTGCAGCAGAACTAAACTACGAGTACAGGCTCGAAGCTGCCGAAAGACGTGTGGGCGTAATAGAGGTCGCGGGGATTATTGAAGATATCCTCTCCCCGAAAGCTGTCGAGGTGGGGTCTGAGGATATTGCGACGATTAAGGCACGGATGCTAATTTAATCCGAGCTCCAGTAGAAAGAAGTGGCTGGGGCTGGGTCACCAATGTTTTTGTGGCGCTGGATTTCTGCTTTGCCATGTGCGTGCTTCTTTCATGGCACTTCGCATTCTTTCATTTTTGCTATTATGACATTTAACCTGGCAGAAAAGGAATTTGAAATTCAATCAAGTACCACGAGAGAAGTACGGCCAAGCTCACCACCACCACCACAAGACCTACGAGATGGAGTGGGAATGTCAATTGCGCTAGCAAGTCGAAGGGGTGACTAGGTACTTGGTAAGGACGAGCTTCTATAGAGTACCTTGATGAATCGACAAAATTACGACAGAATTACAAAAGATACATGAACCTGATCCAGAAGCTAAAACTCGAGTATGCTCCCTCACGATCCCTCATACCTTACTCCCAGCTGTTTGCAAAATGACAGCACCTGTCATTAAGCCCATCCTCAGACAGCGCTTCAACATCTCCCTGATGTCAGCTGCACCTGTCCCGGCTTTTTTTAAACGGTACATTCCAAAGACTGTGGCAGCAAATGCCATGTATTTTATCAGGGCCTTTGTACGTTTCTTGGCGAGACCCTTGGCTGTGTACGTGATGCTCCAGTCACTCCAAGTTGGGAACATGCATCTCAGTGTGAACCAGATTTGAGTGTACCTGTACGTATGAGTTCATCTAGAGCCATTTAATATGGAATTTAAAACTTACGGATAGAGGGTGGAGTTCCATCCAGCTTCATCTTGATACCAAGATGCGCAACCGCCTGTGTTCCAGACTCTCTTCTTCAAAGCACTTTGAGTATCCCTTGTCCATTCATTCTGGGCTTCCTTCTTGATCTCGGTCGTAGCAACATCCCCCTTGATGATAGGCTTGATAAGCTTCAAGCTTTGGTTAACCATATTCTCGGAAGCAAGGATAACGGAAGAGTGGCCAGTAGCGGTATTAGGTCCGAAGATTACAAAGAAATTGGGGAACTCGTCCATAGCAGTGCCCATATACATAGAGGCACCTCCCTGTTCGTCGAATCTATCCTGCAGAGTCTTGCCCTTCTTCCCATAAACAGCGAGAGGGTGCAGCCATTTTTTTGTTTCGAAGCCGTTGGCTAAGATGATGACATCGGCTGGAATGGTTACTTGGTGGGTAGGAGCTGAGCTACTGGCGTCCTTTGGATCTGGATAGGTTCTGCCAGGACCAAGGGTTACTGACTTTTCAGACAGACTCGTCAGAGGAAGAGTAGTGAGTTCGATATTAGCATCGTTCAAACCTGGAAACCATGAAGCATCGAAAATTCTTCGTTTGCAGCCAACGCTATAATCAGGAGTGAGAATCTCCCAATACTTCTGTGGGACTGTCTTCTTCATATGAGCTATGAGTTTCTTCTCGAGCTTCTTCCTTTCTTTTTCGTGATATGGCTCCGATCCAAATAATCGCCAATCATATTCTGCACCTACAGCTATGAAGCTTCTGAGTAGTTTCTGAAAACCAGGAATATACGTAAAGAGGGTTGGTCCCCATTTTTCCCACGTGTCGGCTGCGAAAAGAGGTGGTTCCATTCTTGGGACCTAGTGATGAGAATAAGACCGTACCCTATGGAGAAATGAAGGATGATTGACTTACAACCCATGGCGGCGAGCGCATCAATTGAGTGACTGATTTCGCACCGTATTCCCTTGTCAATCTAGGCATGAACTGAGCAGCACTACAGCCCGTCCCAACTACAATTACGTCTTTGTCATTGAGATCTACATCATACCTCCAGCGAGCGGAATGAAATATCTCTCCTTGAAATATGTCCTTGCCTGGAATCTTCTCGGGCCATGACTTTGGGTTGACGAGACCGCCAACAGCACTTATGAGGACTTTGGTCCTGACCGTTTCCTGTCCCAAAAATACAGCATCCCGGCCGTGCTCGTCCACTCGCTGTTGTCTCTCTTGTGTAGTAAGATCGCCAGCTCCTTCCGAAAAATATTGTATGTTCAACTCCCAGATCCCTTCTGATTCTAGCCATCTGCACTCTGTGACGTCTGTGTTAAGTTCAACCTTGTCGACTATTTGATAGTGCTCGCATACGCCTTGGAGATACTTGATAATTTCGGGACCTGAAGGATGAAAGGTTGTCCACTTTGGATTTGGGCTGAATGAAAACGAGTAGAAGATGGCAGGGCTATGTTTGTAGATAGGCATGTGAGTTCCGTGACGGAGCGTGCTACTAAATTGGATTAAGTACTCACACATCGCAAGCGACACCGGGATACCTGTTAATCCACCATGTCTAGTTGAAGAAGTTAGTATAGGCTACACAAGGAACAAGTCGACGTGAAGGCATCTTCATAAAATAAGAGCTTGTTCTCTGAGCAAAGATGTGCTTCACAGCTGAGCCACGGAGAGGAAAGAACCCTCCTCGACTGTACTTACTCCACCAATGCCAGCCTGTCTGTCGAAGATACGGAACTGGTCGAAGCTCAGCTCCTCTTTTAAACGACAGCCCATTGCAATTCCCGATTCCCCAGCGCCGATAATGACGACTGGGTAGTAGGAGACATCGCTTTGGTTGATGTATCCATGGTTTCTGCGAATCGTTGAGCCGTACATCTGGGTAGTCAGTATATGGGTGCTGCAGAGGAATGCAGCTAGCTGCAAGGGAGCTGGAGGCTCAAATACTTACGGTGCCCATGTTCGCGTTATTATCCTCACAGAAGAGTTGGAAAGCTGGATCAGCATAACTCCCCATCGTTTGTTCAATGAACTGAAGCGTCCCCACGGTCTTAATAGTTCTCCTGTGCCGCTGAAACGCCGACTTGCATTGTCATCGGCGGAGACAAGGAGGGACTGGGGGACTGGGGGACTGGGGGACTGGAGCCTGGGGATTGAGACTGGCTACCATGACGCCAGTTCCTCTATCTCTTCATATTGTGATGTGACCAGAGCCAATCACCAGGCGGCGTCGTACAGATGCACTACCGTACGAAAGGTAAGGAAGAATGTCCCCATGTCCCCCCGCATCATTGAACCCTACTGTACCGAGGTCATGCGATGAAGCTGCGGAAGGTTTGGCGGATAGTGCTTCCAATTGTCTTCTTTCAAGCAACGGAATCGTATGTAACCACTTGGCGTACATATATATATGCACCTGGTTGTAGGTAGGTAACTTATAAGATGGAAATGCTTGGAGGCACTTGCCGTTGATGTGGCAAGGGGTGATGATGGCTCGGCTTGGGGATGAGAATGAAGTGGCTCCATGTGGCACAAGCTCCCTAGCGTCCGCGCCTCATTCAAAAGCATCAAAAGGTACAATATCTTCATCGAATGTAATTCGACAACCCTAGGCTGCTGACACGACGAGCATGCGCATTCGGAGATCTTCTTCAAGGCTACCTAAGCCTTCCAATTATCTTCGAAGCTTTCACACTTCGCACAAGATTCGAGATCGTGTAGTACAAGATGATATCACGCGTCTCCGCAACGAGCCCAATAGCTCTTTAGCCCCTGTTGAGGAGCTCGTTGGCCCTCTCAGTACTGTCGACATTGACGAATTCTGTCGGCGGGCTTTTGTTCCAGAGACGCCTATTCTCATAACCCCACGAACAACCGATGGGTATATTTCCCATGACAATAGCATTCCCGCGACTGCGAAATGGTTCTTCAACACATGTAGACCTGCAGCAAAGACCTTATCAAAGGACGATCTGGGGGTCGTTCCCTCACACGCCTATCTTTCGCGCTTTGGGGATACAGTCATGCCCTATGAAACCATCCTTCATTCTGGCTCTCGCGACATTGAAGCATTCAAGCAGACTTGGCCATCAACACATTCTCGCCATTTAGCGGCATTTTTATACGAAGCGGAGATAGGATCGGGGAGACAATCCGCAGTTCCTCATTTCTGCCGATTCGACGCGCCTCTATCCCTCTTTCTAGAGACTTATAGGCCACGCCCTGCTGAATTCCCACAGATTCAACAACTCTATATTGCACAAGCACAGATATCAGATCTGCCGAAAGACCTTCAAGACGACCTGCCTACACCGAATTTGGTCAAGGAAGCTGGAAGAGGGGACATATATGATACAAGCATTTGGATGGGATTGCCGCCAACATACACGCCTTTGCACAAAGATCCGAATCCAAACTTATTCGTACAATTGGCAGGCGAGAAGATTGCGAGGCTTTACAAGCCAACGGTGGGCACAGCCATATTTCTTGAAGTTCAGCGACGCATCGGAGCACATTCATCGGCAAGTTTTAGAGGACAAGAGATGATGGAAGGCGCCGAAGCGAAGGCACTCGAGGAGGCTATTTGGGGCCATGGCCACTTGCACGACGGTGTAGAGGCTATTATCAAACCTGGCGATGCGCTGTTCATCCCCAAAGGCTGGTGGCATAGTATCAAAAGCCCTTATACCGGGACGAGGGGAGTGACAGCTTCTGTGAATTGGTGGTTCCGATGATCGTATCTCAATACATGCGCATGTCAACTAATTCTTGGCCTCTGCCTTCTTCGCAGCCTTCATCGCGGCCAATTTCTTGAACAGGCTCAGATCCAATACCACCGGAGTCCCCATCCACGTTGCCCGCTGTGTATGATCTCGCTCCTCTTCCTCGGTTTCTTTCGTCACCGGGTTAACTGTATTGGGATGAACAAGAACGCTCAGTGGGCCGCGATTTATGACGAGCCATGGGACGAATGCTCCGAATTGTGCTGGCGTAAAGAGGTTCACTTCGAACATAGCAATCGGGTGCGGGCCAACTGGCTCCTCCCAGAATCTATAAATACGTAGTTCGGGGACTATAGTATTGGGACATTAGTGATAATGTATATCCCGGAGGTTAAAAAATGCAGGGCATAACTTGCATTCTCTTCGGATCCGCTCCCATAACTCCCGTGCAAATTTCATTTGTTCGGGGTTCTTCTGGAAATAATACACATGGATATCACTGCAATTCATGTTAGTATATGCACGTGGAAGCTGTCTGTTGGACGTAAAGACATATAACTCACAAACCACCCCTCCGGCCATTGCACAAAGGCTCAGTAAATTGCTCCTATAATTCAAGAACTCGGAGTCAGCTTACTTGCTCTGGGAAAATCAAAAGTAACCCAAACGTGATTCAGGAGTATTGATCCCTAGAAAGGTGACGCTACTCTGAGATTTTGACTTACATAGCTCTTACTGAGCACCCCAGTCTGCAGATTGACATAGGATTTCCCATCCTCAGCCTTCTCGTCTGGAAGCGGGGGGGCGTTTTCGTAGCCCCTCAGCGGTGATTCGTAAGCATAAAGCGAAGGGTCAGACATCTCGTTATGCTTTGCAGAGGCCGTGTGGAGATTGTGAAGTCTTGGGTCTGCAGTACCAATTGTATACGACGTTCGCGAAGGTAAGTATTGAATTGAAGTGATCGCTGATCAGAGTGATTGTAGCAGACGAGGCTGAAGCGTTGTGGAGGTTGCGGAACAATTGCGCAATTGGTTTGAAATGACCCTCCCTAGTTCCAGCGGTGTCAGCTGCTTATACGTTGTTTGGAATCACTTTCAAGCCGTAGAAAGTGGCTCTATGACTTATACAAAAGGAGGCTTTCAATGCTAGGTACCTTACCAAGCAAAGGTATTACGAAGTACCACCTGCCTTATTTACTAATACAATAGATTTCAGCCTCGTGGTGTTGTCCCGTCCAGTCGTGCTTTGTCACGGGTCACGTGCATGACCGGTACTCGTTAAATGTCAAATGCAACGGCAGCTTCACTTCCTCGTTCTGCATACCCAACAGTCCCTAGAAATGAAGCTGAGCCAACTTTGATACTGGTATGTGTCGCGCCTCGTCGGCCGAATCTCACGGCCGAGAGCAATCACCCAACCGGGCCCAAACCAGTACCCGTAATCCGTAGCTCTGACAAGCGTGATCGCATGTCGCGACTCGCAACCTGGAAGTCTCCGCAAAGTCACCATTTGTGCCTACGAACGCCGAACACCACCATCCAGTCTAATCTAATCCACGCCTCGCCCCTTTTCAACGGTAGTTGCCGCTTAAAGTTCCCTGGCGGCACTATCGTGCAACAGTACTCGTACTTGACCACATGGAGCGTCGGATTGCTGCTATCAGATGTCCCTTCAGGACTGCAATGTGCTGGGCGATCGGTGCCATCTAGAGTCATCAATGGCCACCTCCACGACGCGTTGACAGATGTGTTGTAATACTTGCCGCACGGAGGCGCTACAATCATTGGGTCACTTACGTGAGCATCTTTCTGGCATTCTGCCTTGGGATCACAGTTTGTCCGTGACAGTGTCAAGCAAGTGAGATGAGATCTAGTGACCTTCCCACCTGCAAGGCTAGGTGTCGATCAAGGATCAGATTGCACTGAAGTTTGCCTCTCGTGGATATGATCTGATCTTGCGGAGTACACATGGTGATCGGGTCCGCCAGTATCACGCTGAGTTGCAACGAGGCTGCTGGCGCTGGCGATTCCTTGCTTTGCTTCTGCACGTTGCAAAATAAGATGACCACTATGCCTACGTAGCTAGAGACGGCCAGTGTTCAGTCACTACCTCGTTTTTGAGATGCTAGACAGACATAAAGTATCCTTTACGCCTAGTCCTTTATAAAAGCCAAAGATCTCAAAGCACCCCATTATCTCGACGCCGAGACTCCGAGACGTGGAGGCTGAAACTGGCTGTACTTTGCTCAAGGCTCAGAGCAGGCTGAAAAAGAAGCCTGAGCTTGTTGTGCAGGTACCTTGGCAACGGCACCCGCTTTGTTCACGCTTTGAACTTTGACACGATGGAGGGACAGATTAGCGGAGGCCGATCCATGGGCACCACCTCCCGATCCCTGCGAGGGAACTCGCTGCAATCAGCCTCGCGTCTATTTCTGCTTCAGGTAACCAAGCTTCAAGTCTTCTGGAGACTTGCAACATGGTCGCATAGGGGCCAACTATCTGTTTCCCCCGTCTGGTAAGGAGGCAGTCTTCCAGCGACGATACCTGATGCACATTTGAGCGTTGCCCGGCTTGCACCGTGTATTCTGGACTGGCCATGCACCTGACCTATTTATGTACCTGAATGCTGACATCTTTGTAATGTGCTTGGTAATGCAAGGCTGCCAATAGGAAGTATGCTTCCGCAAAGACTGAGCAGAAAGGGCGTGGCTGCACTGCAAGTAGCTAGTTCCCAGCCATTGAGAAGGCAAAGAAGGGAAGAAGGTAGGTAGAAACTGAGGGTCACTACTCGCGTTGCTTGACCAATGGCAGACCAGTCCTGCCAGACCTCTTCAAGTTAGGATGCGGGCGTCGAACTTCACAGCAGCGGATGCTGTCAGCTCAAGTCGATTGACGCTGCTAAAGGCATCAAGCTAGGCTTATTACTGACAGTGTAGCTTTACCATATTCGGTTACCACAGACATTGTTCGCCCGCGTCAAACAATCTATCGTCGGCAGGTTATCCCACCGATTTCCGAGTCCTGTCTTGTTGTAAGACCTGCAGCTGTTCAAGCTCTGCTCCTTTGGATCGCAATCTGTGCTGTGCCATCATCCATGGTGCCTCTCACGTGCGAACGAAGCTGGTGGCTTGTTCTTATTCTATCGACATATTGCGCCGAAACCCGTCGCCATCACTAGCAAGTTGTAATCCCAACCTCCGTTGACTCCGCTATATCCTGTCCAATAAACATGGCACTATCGTACTTCGTTCCAATCATATCACTCAGACTGAAGAGCAGAGTCTCCAGCGCGCCTATACGCATACCTGGCCACACCATTATGCGAACTTGCACCTGGATTCTGCACCTGGCACCCATTCCTTCCCATGCCAGGAGCTTCCGGCATCTGGGACTTTTTTTATTTGCTCGCATTTTCGAGGAGTCAAGGATTGCTTGGTAAGACAGATCTGTAAGTAACACTGCTAGCAAATTACCAGTCTTCCGGCTCTGTGTGATCCCATCCGAAAGATCACTCGAACTTCGGCCGCCATCTACGGCTTGCAACGGGCCTACCGCAGACTACCACTCCCACAGGGCTGACATTGATGCGCCTTCAGTCCACTGGATTCATGTCAAAGCTCCCAAAGTCCCCTAAGCCACAGGAGAAGAACTCAAGTGAGGATGACGCGACGAACAAGGGATGGTAGGTTTCTAGGCCTTTGGCTTTCCATGTTGTAGGCCAGGTTAAGTATTCCATATCCCATCCCATGTCTACGATCGCTGCAGGGCTAGAAAGGCCACTAAGTATCCCAGAAATTCCTCGACCATGCTCGGTGGACCCGACGCAGGCGCCTACTCCGTAGTTTCTTTCATAATCATCGAATTTCGGTCCCCAAATACATATCAACCTGAAAAGTCGACCGACTTATGCACGTTCGAGGACTGTCCAGAAGTCTGAAACTTTTCGACAACCCCATATCCCCTTCTCTTTTCCATATTCTCGAAGCGACGGCATCAATGTCAAGGTTTCGACGTACTTTGGGTCAATTTCTTCTGAATCGGGAGCTTAGACAGCCGCCATTGTGAACCTTGTTCCAAGCAAGAGAGATGTCGAGACCCTTCACAACACCATCGATATTTACAGCGGAAGCGCAAATCCCAACTCATTTATTCCGAAAGTCATCCAAGATTGAGAAGGACAGAGTCAAAAGACCCAGAGCAAGCAAACCAAAAGTCAAATCTGGATGTGTCACCTGCAAGTAAGTTCCCACGAAGCCACCTTTGTTCATGGGACCTCCAGGATTGATTTACCAAGGGCTCGCCGCGTGAAATGCGACGAGAAAAAGCCCGAGTGTGAACGATGTCAAAGATTTGGACGAAAGTGTGATGGTTATACTCCCGAACCAACTCTCAGGCCTACGACTGTAGTGCCCATCCAGCCACGATTACCGCCTCCGATGTTCCATACCCCGAGCAACACCATTCACGAAAGCGAACAAGAACGCCAATATTTCCAATTCTTTTGTGATCATACGGCCCACGAACTAGCAGGCTACTATGAACCCACTTTTTGGACCAACCTCATTGTTCAAGAAGCTTACGCTCTTCCACCTGTAAGATATGCGATCATAGCAATTGGAGCACTGAACAAGAGTCTATCAAATGCTTCTGGATGTGAGTGTAAGGTCATTGATATACAGACTGTGGACCACACACATCATCAATTTGCTGTTACACATTATATCAAGGCAATTCGAGCCTTGAATCAACACATTTCAGCATCGAAAGGGCCTCAGTTAAGAACAGCACTCATAGCTTGCATTTTGTTCGCTTGTTTCGAGACTTTTGAAGGAAGCTATATAGAAAGCCAACAACAAGTTGATGAAGGTCTCAAACTCCTTCGAAGCTATTATGCTGGCACACCTGGCTCCTCGAAAGATCTAGTATCAGGGACAATGATGATCTCAGTACCGTCGGTCCAGTTCGCCAACGGGCATACTGTACAAGAACAAGAACGCAGAGTGACTGGTGTGACAACGCAGTTCGAGGACCATTTCAGACTTGAAAATGGCGGAAAGGCGGCCCCAAAAGGATCGATCAGTTTCCAAGAATTGGAGATTGGGTCTGCACCGCTGGCCTATTTGGTGCCAACTGATACATCGCTTCACACATACGACCAAAAGCCATCAGATTTCAGAAGGCCTCTACAGCAGCCGTCCATTTTCAGCAACGAGCAGCAGAACCCTGCAGCATCCAGCACACATGCTGACCAACAGTGGGCTTTGAGCGAGCACTCGGGTGGTCGATCATCCTCTGAGCCTGCACCTACTAGCGGTGTACACACAACAAGAAATTTTCCTGGTGCTTCTCACCTTAGTGAGGCGCGGCAGTCATCATGGGCCCCTCAGCCTGAAGGCGTAAGGAGATTGTCCTCAGCACTATCAACCTCGTCAACCTCAAGCACCGATACACCTCCAACGACACGCATTCAGACACCAGATTCGTCTCCTCAACTCTTCCAAGACAATCTACCACAGCAAACTGGAGCTGCAACGCTGCCCATACTGTACAATAACATCCCTGTTGAAGACATCATCATCCAAACCTTTGTGCGACTTAACGGCAAAACTTTCTTCTCTAGTGCTGTGCCTAAGCGTCAGCCGGTAGCTTGGGATATTCGAAAGGTTTTCCACATGCCAGTGCCAAAGCATTTCTCTTCGTTCAGTGCCGCCCATCGATGCTGGGATTTCCTTGGGGACCGTGTACATTACTTCTGTCGCCAGACACTCTTCAATCGCGAACATACACCTCAAGAGTGTGATAATCCTTCCCTGATGAGCACACACACCTCGCTTCTTAAGTCCATGGCAGATTTTGGAACGGCCTTTGAGCCCATTCTCGATACCGCTATCGAGGCAAACGGTAACATCGCCAATCCAGCAGCTCTAGTTCTCTCCATGCACCACAAAATCACACTTGTGGTCCTATCAGCAGTAAATTCTGAATCAGAGATGGTTTATGTATGTATACTTCCAGCATATTCGTCCCGTACCTGGACTAGTCCCTTAAAGCGGAAAGAGCTTTAACCCTTTATGATTTACCCTATTACACATCTCAGTTTTTCTCGGTCTTTTCTTTTAGGAACGTATTCCCTGTAACGAAACAAGTAAAACTGACACGTTTGGCCTAGGATTCATTCTTGCCCACGTTCCAGAACGTCGTTGACACGGCATCACTCCTTAATTCGAGCTACAATACTTCGAACTTACCAAGAAACCGACGATTCAGTTTCGACGTGGGTTTTGTACCACCTCTACACATAGTGGTACTGAAATGCCGAGATGTGGTATTAAGACGGAAGGCGATTGACTTATTGATTACAAATCCAAGCCTCGAGGCGATGTGGGATAGCCTGTTGATCGCAAGAATAGGCCAGTGGTTGACGCATATTGAAGAAGAGAACGCACAATTTGGGAGGCAGGATCATTTGGATGCAAGTACATCACCACCTGCTCCACACGAAGGAACAAACAGTGGATTTCTCTATTCCAAGATCCATGAACCAACCGAGAAGGTTTTCAGCTACCCATCGCCACCACAGCCACACAAGCATATCTTCAAAAGTGGCAACCCATTCTACGATGACTTTTTAGAGTCCTCGACCGATTCGGGTAGACACGATCTGCGAAGCCGAGATGTTGAGCGCAACTTTGCTACAAACGAAGACAGCCCAAGAAGCACAAAGGTCATGATCAGCAACCCACCATACCCTCCAGCACGATCACGACATCACAGCAGTGCAGCAATGGTCACGCCAAATGCGCCGAGTTCTACCCCCGATACTGTCTTCTCTTCGACTCCACCATTCACGCGACCAAAACGTCACAGTACGGGGACAACCAAGCATGGCAAACGTATAGAAAGTGGCATCTCTTCATTTTCACAACTAGCTGATATGTCTTCAATCAATATTCACGGTAGTGGTGATATTACAGAGCCAAGTACAACCAGGATAAATGGCACAAACGGGATGTCCTTCGGCCACGATGGTAGCACAAGACAAACTAGCTCGAAAAACATTTCCACGTTGACACCACAGTCCAGTCGCGGGAACAGAGCACCCGCCAACCTCTTGGAAGGCCTTAATACTTACCAACGCGTTCCTATTGCAAACCTTGCAAACTGGATCGTTCCCGCAAACAACATGTCCCCAGATCCACCAAGAAGCCGTACAACAAATGGGAGCGACGCAGCGAAAGAAAGCGCAGCTTCATGGAATGTCCCCGAATCCTCGCGTGTCAAGCTAAAGGCTGTGGGCTGGCATCTTTCGGAACGTTATATTAAGGTTACCTGTCAACGTGCACTCGCAAGAGCGGATGGGACGAAGGATATTCTGGAGAAGGTTATATCTTGGTAAAAAGAAAGTTATGGTTCATTTTCTCTTAATTTAATAAGTACGATCACAACACTTGATGGCCAAATGAAGAAAGTCTCGAGCTGATTATGAGCAGGGCTTCTTTGATTTCTGGGAACTTACATAGCGTGGTGTTGGGTTTTTGGGTAAGGGATGATATACATCCTGAGTAGCATAGTGTTCTTTGCTTTTGCAATTTTAACACGCTTCACCTTGATGTGGAGGACAGTACGTACTATACAAGGAATCTCAGGACTAGAAGCTTGCCGGCTAGACACTAATTCACCTTCATTGAAAATCTCTCCAACCCCTCTCCCCGGCTTCCAGTTGTAAAATCGTGCTTTCCACATCATGGATGTCTCTTTCTATGCTGTCCAACCACTGTGTACTGGCTGAGGACGCGCTCAGCAGTTCGAGATCCGAAGGGATTTCCCCAACGAGAGTGTGCAACCCCTTGTATGCATAGTACTTCTCGGCAGTCAATAATCTAGAGCGGATCCGCACGACCTTGCAGGCAATGGGTCAACACTAGCAAACGTCAGTATATTAATATGAACTGATGGTATCATTGTCAATACAAACCCCGCAGCTAATGAAATCCTCGTTGTCAAAGAACCAAAAACCTGCCACACACCAAATAGCATCAACACCTGAGACGATGTACAAACCTGTCCTGTTGTTACTTCATCACTCACTTCAATTAATCGAACGAAACCAGCTATTGGACCTAGCTGACGCTCAACACAACAAAAGGGGTAAGGATCCAATTCTATGAAGACAATTCAATGCACTTACCACGCAACTGAAACACAAGAGAAATCCAACTACCGTCCACAAGGTGCTTTGTTTTGCTCATTGGCTGCTTATTGTATACAGACTACCTACCCACCTTGCAAGAATCGAGTCCAAATCCAACAAGGTATGCCTGGTCCTCCACCCCTCGCGAGTAAGCATTACTGTAGGAATTGAGACTCGGTGCTCTTGAGAAACACTCAGCATCCGATCGCGAGCAGGGATTGCCACTGAACTACTTACTGTAATTCCGCACTCAACACCAGGTACAGCCTTTATGTTACGTCCGATGAAAGAGAACACTCAATACTGTATGTCAAAATCACCTTACACAATAGATGGGTTATGAAAAGATGAGCGAAATGTCAATGTCTAACCGGTTCTTTCAGAGCATTAATGAAAAGTGGTATGGCCATGCGATAGATAGAGGCTTCAAGCATTGTCATATGAAGTACTCCTTGTTGCAGATATACTCTGAGAGAAGAGAATATGAGTACAAATGTAACAACTACTAGCAAGGCAAATCACTGCATAGACGAGGACGGGTCATTCATTCAAAAATAGATTACCTTAGATATCTACCTACACACCATACACACCCACTCGCCCAGAGATACCACAACACACAAGAAGAAATCAAAACCCACCCACTAACATGAATATTAACATCCTAGGACACCTCAGTCAGATGATCCATCAATCCACCCATCCATTCATCCATTCATTACCAACTATTGAAATTTCCTCGAAGCTGAATCGTTGGGTGCCATCTAGGAAACAAGTTAGATCGATCGCTCATGCGAGACATTCCGGTACTTCATCCCTTGTTGCTGATCTAACATAGTATAGTTGTTGTCACCTGGTGCACGGCAATACCGATATTGATATCCTAAGATTACCAAACATATCGGAGCTTGCCTGCATGCCTTAAGTAGGTAAGCCGCGGCACCGGTCTGCACGGCGTTAGGGAATCGAAACCCGGTTGTTGGGTGTGCGATGAGGATGGATTTGGATCACGTCAGATAGGGAGCAGGGATGTCGGCAGTCGAGCGCGATATTCGGAGAGCTAGGTAGAGCTACATTTGCCAAGCGAGCAATGGATGTTCGCTTTGCCTGTTTTTTTCCTTTTTCTTTTGCAGCAGGGAGGGAAGGCAGGCTGAAGGTAAGTAAAGCGGTTAGTCTGTGATCGAGTAGCTAGGCTCTACATATTTGA
This sequence comes from Pezicula carpinea, assembly GCA_026119845.1. Lineage (NCBI taxonomy): Eukaryota > Fungi > Ascomycota > Leotiomycetes > Helotiales > Dermateaceae > Pezicula > Pezicula carpinea. The sequence goes on along the minus strand of JALRMK010000019.1, from coordinate 7,908 downwards.
ATCGCGTAATAGAAATCGGCGCTTAAAAGAGCAAGTAAATGCCAGCTGTTTTGTTTATTTTACTGAGAATCATTGAGTGATAGCAACGACTGACATTATTCTATGAAGGCCATATTCTCATGGTTGATACCTCGCCAGTTACTAACCAAATAACTTATCCACAAATGCATGCGCCTTCGTTTTCGGAATCCTCTCAACATAAGTCCTCGTGTACTCATCAATCTCATCCAACTCCGGACTCCTCAACTGCACTTCGTGCGGTTTCAACCACTTCGTCTTCTTGAGTACTTTCCATCCAACGAAGATGACTGGGAAGACGCCAATCATGGCATATGAGAAGAGGAAGGTTGGGACGTCCCATTTGCCTGTTGTATAATATGTTAGCGAGTTGGGAGGAAAGGGGAAATGATGAGAGAAGCGGTACCAGGCAAGAAAACAGTGTAGCCGCCAACAAATGTCATGATGAAGCAGCCGGTGAGAGCATAACAAGCAGAGAATGGTTGCCAGAAACTCTTATGGGGTAGCGTGTTCCGGTCAAGTCCTTGAGCATCACACGCTCGCTTCCAACAAATAAACGTGAAAGCCATGACGGAGAAGTTAATCAACTGGCTTGCGGTAACCAGGTTGACAAACCATTGCAATACAATTGCTGCGTTGTTCGATACCTGGAGGAATGATAGTAAAGCGATGGCGAGCGTAACGACTACGCAGTAGATCGGAACTCCGTGCTTGTTGCACTTAGTAAGTAACTTTGGGGCTTTGCCTTCGAGCGCTAAACCAAACAGAGAACGGGATGCGCAGTAGACGTAACTATTTCCAGCGGAGAAGGCAGAGGCTAGGACCATGGAATTCACGATATCAGGCAAGATGCGGATCTTCAGTCTGCCCATTGCTACAACGTAAGGCGACGCAGCAGCACCAGGGAGATCGTTACTAAATGCAGCAATGAGCTCGGCATCATCATAGGGAACCAGAATTCCAACAGCCAGACTCCCCAAGACGAAAAAGGCAGTTAGTCGGTAGAAGACACCGTTAAAAGCTTTCGGCATGACCTTTCTGGGGTTTTCGGCTTCTCCTGCGGCCATGGAGACGTAATCTGGTCCGGCAATGGTGAAGGACGCTTGGATAAGGCATTGCAGGAATCCCAGGAAGCGACCAAGTGAACCAGTATAGTAGAGCTCGGCGAATGCGCCAGGGTTTTTCCAGAAGCGAAACCCGAAGCGGTCGTGGAGGGGGTTTCCTCCAAGCATTGTTATGAAGGTAAAGATGATTAGGCCGACGATGAGGAGAACTTTGCCGAGGGCTGAGAGGGATTGTTAGTTCATCTACTGGTAGCATACTGAGGCGAGGGGAATGATAGGCTTGAAACTTTTTGAGAGACTTACCCAGCCAAAACTCGGACTCGCCATACCACTTCACCGCAAATACGTTGATGAAGCTATTAGGTGTGAGCATTTAGTATGTCACTATTATTGCAATCTTAGATGCTCACCCATAACAGACGATCACGATGGCAATGATACCACCAGCTGGAACTGCATCGCTCCAGTCTAGGTAAACGATCAGCAACGGAGCCTAGTATGGAAGAGTGTAGCCTCACAATGAATAATCACATTGCAAGCGACAATCTCGAAGGGAACAAGTGCAGCTTCAAAGATAAAGAAGTTGTAGCCTGCAGCAACACCAAACGCCTCGTCAACATAACGGCCAGCAAATCGAATGAATGGTGAAGATATTGGGAGGTAAGTAACCATTTCCGACATGCCTACAGTAGGATTAGTACGACCCACAGTCTCTTTGGCGCTCTTGTCTGGGGCATTGAGTTGGCGCAGTGGAGTCAGGGGATCACTAACAGTTTGTCACGGCCAGAATAAAGGTACACCTAACACGTAATTAATTTCATGAGCAACGGTCCAGCTGAAATGGAAAGTGGTATGAGAAAGCCAGATCCGGTCCTTGCTGTGTGACAGTGCAAGGCACCCGCAAAACCGTACAACAGCCAAATTTCCACAACGTACCAGATTGTGAAAGCCAGGAAAAGACTCCCCGGTCCCCCATTGATCAACCCATGGCCTATCTGAACGTAGAGCGCTGTCCCAATTGTGCCTCCAATACCAATTAGCTGGATATGTCTTGGTCGTAGCTGACGATGAGTCGAATCGTAATTTATCCTGACCGATTCGTCATCATATTCTCGTGCTGCGCCGTTGTTTGTTTCTTTCTGTGCACTATTTTCGTAAACGCCTTGGTGGTATTTCTCCTGGGCAACAGAGTCTGCCATGCCAGGCACTTCGATTCCTGAAGAGGTCATTCTGGGGAGAAGACGGTTCACAGGCCGATGCAACAACTGCTCTCAATTGTGGCTACAGTCGATGTCCTCAACTATCAAAGAGCAGAAGGATAGAAGACGGCGCATCCACAATATATATAGAAGAAATAGAAGACCGGGCTTGGTATGAAGCTAATCCCCGGTCTCCAGATAGGCGGGCATTGCACCTCTTGGCTGCCCAGCATCCCCCACTGCTGAAGGACGTCTTACACCAATCAACCTTGTCTCGACGTACTTGGCATTGAAAGACTTGCTTACAGCTTTTCAACTCGTGCAGAGCGCAGAGTCAAGAGCTGGAGATGCCTGGGCGAACTAAAATAGATTGTCGTTGTAAGCATAAGACACAGGACGTAGCCTACAGTACAGTCCGTACAGATCTTCAGCTGAGGCGGGAAGCTACTGATGAGAGACATCTAGACTTGGAGTGGTTACATTTGTCACCAAAGGATGCGGTTGACAGCTTGCTTGTGATCGTAGAGAGCCGTATGTATGAGATTTACGTAGTAGAGCTGAGCAATTAGGGCCATCGAACGCCCTGGGGCTGGTATTCCTCCTTATTTGAGGCCTACTGCTGGGTACCTGCAGGTCAGCGCATGTGAGGAGACGAGATTTACGTGTCCCATGGCGTCCCTGCATCGTGAAGTTCGTCTTGCGTTCCTCGAGGATCCAACTTCTCGTGTAACGTTCTTTGAAGATTTGGAAGAGCAGGTTGCAGGAAGCCCAGGCTTACTCAATAAGTAATTACCGAGCCTTGAAAGGGCTGGAGAACCCTTGTTCTCGGCCCGGCTCTGCATCCGTATTCTTTCACGTGGCTAGCTCAATTCCCCCTTAATGGGCTCGCTTAGCTCGAGTCGCACTCCAATGCCGTGTTCATCGAGGAGGACCGTTGCGTACGGACTATTGGCCATATGACATGTCTAACCTTCCTGTCTGATGTTTGTACTCCTTTTGCTTCAAGAACCCCTGCTTGGCTTTGAAGGTGTGTTTTACTACAACAGCATTCAATTTTTAATAGAGACATAATAACAATGAACTCTCGACCTATGTTGCTTTACAAGAAGCTTGAAGCACAGAGTAACTCCTTCGCCTCTTGAATTATCAGCAAACCCTATTTAGAGCCGGAAGCAGCAGTTCGGGCAAAGAGCATAAGGTAGTAATGGAGCAAGTCCTTTAGCCCTTTCCCACCTTCAATCATGCAGCCAGTTAACCTAATATTAGGACTTTCTTATCGCTGTCTCTGATACACTTGGGTTACTCAAGTAGGTGTCACAGAGAGCATTTACCGGTATCAAGGTACCGCGACTCCATAGGGCAAGCGAGTCTCCCGCCGCGGCTAAACCGTCCCACACACTAAAACCTCTAGCCAATGCAAGACTTCTCAAACTCATACTAAATTAGTCTCCACCTTACCACAGAACTCTCTTATCTTTAAGTACTGTAATAACTAATGCTTCTTCAACAAACAACAAAAAACCATCCGAAATGGTGTAGTGGCTAGCATTTCTGCCTCTCATTCGAAAGTACCTTAACATTCGGATCGCAGGAGACCGGGGTTCAATTCCCCGTTTCGGAATTCCTTCTTTTGCCTCTTGTACCTCTGATTGCAAGAGGACTTGTATCTGGCGTTGTTGAAATTGCTTTTTTTGTTTCTTCTTTTTTACAGGGTTTTTGTAAGGTGCCTTATCAGCCGAAGGTTTCTTTTTTTTTTGTACTACATTCGGCTCACTAGTCCTTGTCCTCCAAGTCAGAAATAACACAGGTCATGATTATATGATTGAACGTGGTCCTCACTTTACTACAGTTTTAGATTTTTTCCAAGCATGTGTTTTGTTGCTCACTGAGTCGGTTAAAAAAAAAGAGGCATTAGCGAGAAAAGAAATCTTCAACCGAATTAGTTTTCTACAAATTTTTCATCATCTCCACTCTTCCCTTACTTTGAGTCACTATTCGAATGAGCTGTGCCTTATTCATAGTAATTCAAGTGCATTCATCACAACTCAAAGCAAACATGCCCGGGTAGCTCAATCGGTAGAGCGTGTGGCTCTTATATGTTTAGAATTGGTAACAGCCGTTCGAATTCAAGATCACCTCAAGGTCGTGGGTTCGAGCCCCACCTCGGGCTCTACTCCCGAGGTTGTCAGAAATGACAGCTTCCAATGTATATTTTTTGCTTTGTTACTTTTTACTTGATGCAAGGCAAGATTCAATTTTGCTCTTCAAGTCTGCTCTTTAAAAGGAGAACTCCCTGTTATATAGCTTTTTTTTTGGCATTTCCTTGAAAAAACTAGAGAAACAACATTTCAGCCAAGGGAACTCGTTTCCGAGACTCGTTACGAAGTAAGCATTGGACTAATTGCATCATGTTACTGCTACAAGGCGAAATCCGATAGCAAAAAAATCAAAAGAACTCTATGCTGCAAACTCTTATTGGGCTGACGCTGCGTGAGGCGTTTCGCTTAACCACTTCGACCATTATACTTCTACCCCATCTCCCCACCACAACTCGACAAGACAGAACGCAGTAAAAGAATGAAATTGCCAAAAAGTATACTCCTATTATTCCGTAGCGTGGAGTTGAACCCTATCCAAGGTCGTCAGTCGAGATCCAGCATCACTGGAACTTCTAGTAGTACATACCCGCTCTCCTGCGATCTTCACAACCAAATGAATGAAAAGCAGAAATGCTAACGGATACACCATTAATGATGTGTGTATTTGTATTTGTTGTTGCCCGAATTCAACTTACATTGGAACAGAACAAAGGACCACAACCTGAACCTCAAGAAAACTGTAGACAGTGTAATGACTTGATACCAAGGCCGCAAAGTATAAAAGGTGGCAACCAAATTCCCTCAGCCCTCTCAAGCAATCCTCAGCGATAACCGGGAATACCTATAAATCCTCCACCAAACAACACAACCCAAGCGGCTTTAGCTCACTTGGGAGAGCGCCAGACTGAAGTTCAACTTCATTCCAGACTTCCCTGTCTATCTGGAGGCACTGTGTTCGATCCACAGAAGCCGCATTATTCAATCTGCGAATCAAGGAAATACCTTGATTAAGAACACACATTTCTTTTGCTCGCGTATTCTAATTTGCACAAGACTTGCTCTGCTGTTTTGTTGGTACAGTACATTTTTGCATCTTACCTTGACTGGTATATTTCGTCGTGGGCATTGTGTGGTGGAGCATGCAAGTAAGCGACGGCGTCTAGGCCGCCACTACTTTCAACAGAGCCTTCACGAGGGATTCACTCCGTAGGAAATGGCTCCAAAAATTTCACATCTTGGTGATGTTCTTCTTTTTTCATTCCTTTCCTTTTCTTTTCTTTTCTTTCCTTTCCTTTTCTTTTCTGTTCTTTTCTTTTCTTTTCTTTCTATCCGGACGATTTGAAGGATTGGGCAAAATGTGAACTCTGGGTCAGGCAATAATAAAAGCACTCTGACCTGCATGCTCTCTAACCAATTGGTTTTCACTTTATAACGATTGAGTTCGGCAGTGGTGCTCGACCCCTTGGAACTTCCAAGAATAGCCATACGCAAAATAAACTCTCTCTTTTATTATTACTGCTGGACCATGTCATGCTACATTCCGCCGTGACCCGAGCGAGGCAGGCGACGTTTAATGAACGCATTCGCAAGTGAACCGAGACGTAAAAAAATCAAAAAAGAAAGGGAGAGAAGATGCAACCTCCGTGAATCGAACACGAACCTCCACCTTGGAAGGGTGGAATCCTAACCATTGGACCAAGGAAGCTAGCTAGCCATGTTTGCTGTTTGTTGGAGCCGAAGTGCATACGTGGGGTTTTAAGGGGGCCGCGGAGGGGGACGAGTGAAGTTCATACCTACTACCTACCTACCTTAGATTATTTAGTCGGTAAAACACTCTTGTAAGCGAGCGGTTGGGGGGGCAGGGGTGGCAGGCGTGTCCTGATTATGTTTACTGTTACTTTTAATATAAGTGAAGGACTTAGAAATTTAGTAGTTTAGATTAAGGCAGAGAAATAGCTACTAAGAAGTATAAGGATTTCTTAAGGAGTTATTAGAATGGTTTATTTTAATGTCCTAAGTAGGTAGGTAGCTAGTTGAAATAACACATATACTACTCTAACTACTAGACTAAGTTTATTATATCTAGTAAACAGTAATCTAGGCCTATTTAAGTTAAGACCTCTTAAAGTTATAACTTATAACTATATACATTAGCTAAACCACCTAGGTAATAGTTCTATAAACATATAATTTCTATAACAAATAAAAGAACTATTACCCTAATCTATATAATCGAATAATTATTTTCTCTTCTCTATTCTCTAAATAGTATAATTTCTACTAATTCCTATGAACTCTCTACTTAAGCCTAGGATTAACTTATTAGAAGAAGCTATAACTACCTAGGTATATAGAAGGAATATATCTATATATAGTTATAATTAGATATTATAATAGTACTATACTATGTAACCTATCTATCTACTTATAATATTACTACTATAATTACTATAACTACTACTACTTATAGTAAAAGTAACTATTCTAAGGTAGGGGTTTAAAAAGAAAAGAAAGAAGACTATTATTTCTAACTTTAGTATTACTTACTATATATTAGAATAAATGTTAACTAACACTAATTAGTAGAGACAGGACTACTAGACGTCCTAGCTCTCTACTACCGTATAGATTAGAAGATAAAGTAGCTTAGAATAACTATCTAGACTACCTAGAGGTTATACCTTAAGAGAGACTATTTAATCATGTTATAAGAACTAAACTATATCTTCTACATTTTAAAAACACTACTACTTTATATATAGTTCTATTATTAAACTATATATACCTTCTATAACTTTAAAATTCACCTTCTATATAGTTCTATTATTAACTTATTAACTTATATATAGAACTCTAGAGTCTCTACTAGTTTACCGTCGCTAATTTTACTCTTTCTAGAGCTTCTAAACCTTGTAAATAACTTCTAAATAGTAACTAATATATTAAACCTCTTATACTTCTTATATCTATAAGAGTACGTTAATTAAACCTTATAGACTAACCTCTATAAATCTATACCTCTCTTACTTAATAAATATAATAGACTATAGATAACTACTATATATAATATACTCTTAAATTTCTACTACTAGCTTAAGTATAGTCTACTTACTTATTAAGTTATCTATGTATAAAGAGAGTAAGTCTTACTTAAAAACTAAAAGACAGTAGGTTTAAAGGAAGATAGACAAGAATATATATAAGAAAAAGTGTAGATAATATTATAATATAGAAGAGAAGAGTAAGAGAGAGAAGGTATAAGAAGAGTAAGTTATAGAAAAGAGAGAAAGAATATAGACTATATAAGTGAGAAGAAAAGTATAAAAAATAAGAATCTATACTAGTCTATTAAAAACTAACCTTCTAAAGTTAGTCTAGTGTTAGAATAAAGATTAACTAATACTATAGTACTATAGGTAAGTTTTAAACTATTTACTCTATCTAGGTGCTTATTACTATATATAACTCTATAGTTTAGTAAAACTAGAGAATACTATAGTAACTATAGAAGATATAGATTATAACTAT